>CM038669.1:499592271-500201149 GCA_021605145.1 Aegilops bicornis | reverse complement strand
GAGCCTCCAATTAAGTTGTGGAGATTGCCCCAACCTTGTTTGTAAGGTTCGGTCGCCGCCTTCAAGGGCAGCAATAGTGGAATCACGGCATCTCGCCTTTGTGTGAGGGCGTGAGGAGAATCTGGTGGCCCTAGTGGCTTCTTGGGGAGCATTGTGCCTCCACACCGCTCCAACGGAGACGTACTTCCCCTCAAAAGGAAGGAACTTCGGTAACACATCCTCGTCTCCACCGGCTCCACTCTTGGTTATCTCATCCCTTTACTTGTGCAAGCTTATTTGTGTTACTTTCATTGTGTGCTTGTGTGCTTGTGTTTGTTGCATCATATAGGTTGTCCACCTAGTTGCATATCTAGACAACTTACTTTGATGCAAAGTTTAATTTGGTAAAGAAAAGCTAAAAATTGTTAGTTGCCTATTCACCCCCTCTAGTCAACTATATCGATCCTTTCAATTGGTATCAGAGCCTTGTCTCTTTTTAAGGACTTTACCGTCCGAAGAGTATGGTTGACATCGTAGACGATGTAGGAGAGCACTCCGGTGCGAATCCAATATCGTCTATGGGAGATGGGGGTAACTCGATCTCACGTGAGGAATTCAATGTGGCGTTGGACACATTGAAAACCTCCATGACGACCGAGGTCAAGGACATGTTCAGGGAATTCTTAGAAGGGCTTAAACTTTCCACCGCGCCCGTGAAAGTGGGTGATCCCGCCAACACGGAGACGGATGCTAACCCCGACAAGGGGGAAGCTACTAGTGAGAAAGCTCCTATGTCTAGTGGTAAAAATGTCACCAGCATCTTTGCTCATGTGCAACCTCCACCCGTTTATGGTGGACCGATTCCTTCTACTCATTTGAATCATGCCGGTCCTCCCCCCAAGATTGATAAAAAGGAGGATTTTGATTCTTGGGTCTATCGTTTTAAGCGTCATTTAAATCATGTGAACACTAACCTTTGGAGAATCATTGAAGAAGGTTTTTATCCATATGACCGGAGCAACTTCACTCCTAGAGAAGCCGTGGATGATCAATTCAATGAAAATGCTCTCTTCATCATCCAAGAAGCAATCCTTCCCGAAGACCTCCCGCATCTTCGGCCCTATTCGTTGGCCAAAGATGCTTGGCACAAAGTGGTTTCCCTCTATCGGGGAAGCGCAAGCATTCAACGCTCCAATTATGAAGTGGTACAAGATGAAGCCTGAAAGTGCTAGTTATTGACTAGAAGGGGGGGGGGGGGTGAATAGGCGATTTTTATGGAAGTCTTCAAAACGTGGAAGTTTCGAAGACAATCAATAGAAATGACCTAATTGATATGCAGCGGAAGATAAACTACAACAAGCAAACCATAGTCAAGTATGCAGTAAAGTGAAAGTACAAAGACTAATAGCAGCTTAGTAGTAAGGATCAGGATGGAAGATAGTATGAAGCCAACCAACTATAGTAGTCAAGCAATGAAGTCAAACAGTACGACAAATAGGCAATGACTTCACGAAGACAAACACTAAGTAAGGGAAGGAGAGGATAGAACCGGTCACTTGTTGAAGACACATGATTTGTTGGGCGAGTTCAGCTTGTTGTGACAACTGTATGCGTGCAGTTAGGGAGGCTGAGATTCAACTCAGAAGACCGCGTCTTCACCTTATTCCCCTTGAGCTAAGGACACACAATCCTCGCCCAATCACTCTGCTAAGTCTTCAAGGTAGACTTCCGAACCTTCACAGACTTCGTTCACTGGCGATCCACAATGACTCTTGGATGCTCAAAACACGACGCCTAACCGGCTGGAGGATTCACAGTCCTCAAGTGTAATAAGCCTTCAGGTCACGCAGACAGAAAGACTTCAGTGATGCCTAACACTCTTTGGCTCTGGGTGTTTGGGCTTTGTCCTCGCAAGGATTTCTCTCTCTCAAAGGCTTCGAGGTGGGTTGCTCTCAAACGACAAAAGCCGTGCACTAACTCTGAGCAGCCACTAATTTATGGTGTAGGGGGTGGGCTATTTATAGCCACTAGGCAACCGGACCTGATATGTCCGAAATGACCCCGGGTCACTAAGGAACTGACACGTGTTCCAATGGTCAGATTTCAAACACAGACGGCAACTTTACTTGGGCTACAAGCAAAGCTGACTCATCCAGCTCTGGATAAGATTTGCTCTCATTGTCTTCGCTCGAAGACATAGGATTTGGGTTGAGCATCACTTGATCATTACGACTTTGTTCACATGGACCCCACTTAACAAAGACGGTGGTTCATATGACTCAACAAAGAAGAAAAGGTAACAACGAAACAACACTGTCTTCGCGCTCCATAGTCTTCACTCAATGTCTTCTCATGTCATAGTCTTCAATATGAATATCTTCATATACCACCATTGTCGTCAATGTCTTCATACATTTTTAGGGGTCATCTCCGGTAGGTAATCCGAATCAATGAGGGACACTACCTGTGTTATCCTGCAATTCTCACAAACACATTAGTCCCTCAACCAAATTTGTCGTCAATACTCCAAAAACAACTAGGGGTGGCACTAGATGCACTTACAATCTCCCCCTTTTTGGTGATTGATGACAAACTGGTTGAAGTTTGCAACGGGGATAAGGTATGTGAAATTGTAAAGGATAGGGTATTGTCTTCATAAGTGGCAAAGGCTCCCCCTGAAGATGTGCATATAAGTAATTTGCTTTTGGAATGCAAATGCACATGGCAGGTTGTACTTGTGGATATCCTCTTCAACTTATGAAGATAATTCATCATGCATGAAATGATATAACTAAGAGAATGACATGCATAATGAAAAATGGACGTCTGCAGAATGATCTAAGTGCGGAAGTTATCATCGCACATGCGGAATTTATCATCGCATCACAGAAAAGCAAATAAGTAGCAGATGACCATCAAGTTTAAGTGTTACAACTCAAAGAGCCAAATGTATCAAAAGCGAGAGTTGTAAACACTAGGCAAATATAAAGCAACCACCCATATGAACCCGCTTGAAGACTATCAAACTCATATGCTTCTCCCCCTTTTGTCAGTAAGGACCAAAAAGGTTTGAAGACATAGAGCATCTAATCGCTTTCATGAGGAGAAGGTGACGCAGCAGGGTTGTCGTTATTGTTTGGCGGTGCAGACGAACTTGGTGCAGTGTCGATGCGTGCAGAAGTAGGGGGCGGTGAAGTAGCATCGTCTTCAGCATCGATCACCCTGGCATTCACAGTTGCCGCGGAGGAAGAATAGTCAGAGTCTTCAAGGGATGGAGTTTGATGTAGGACCGCATTCCGTGGAGGAGTGGAGTCAAACTTGAATCTTTCAGTGAAGCCATCGTCTTGAAGATCTGCTTCAAAGATCGAAAGCAGGTCAAACTCTTCCATGATCGACGACATGTCTCATGAGTGACAAAAGCATTCTTGGTGGCAAGATTTCAAATGTGATTGACGTCCACCAAGAGGCTTTGCATCTGTCGCTTGAGCCAAAAGTGATGCTTGTCTTGTTTACGATGCGATTGCCACAAGAAGTTCTCGGTCATTTAGGACGCGAGGCGCTTCTTAGGCCTTTTGGGCAATTGTGCTCTTAGTAGCTTCGGTTTGCATGACGGTGAGGCATCTGAGTGTTCCCAGCCATTGGATAGACACGAGTCACTGCTTGGACGCCTTCCATGGGTTGAGAGAAGCTATGGTGATCTGCATTTTGAAGACAAAGAGGCGTTTTGGCAGGCTCAGGGTATATGGCTTCAACTGACATATCGACCTCGGGTAGAAAGATCAGATGATTGCGAGCAGAGGGCTGATAGTTGATAGCAGAGTGTAGCTTGATGAGGCGCATGACCCATGGAGCATAGAATTTCAGGCTAAAAAGGTCAGAACCAGACGCAGCCGATTCTTGGGATGAAGAATTCTTGTGTATTGAAGCTGATGCCATTGAGGATGTAAAAGACCAATGTCTTCATGGCTCCTTCAAGTTTTGCAGATGACGAATGCCCTTTTATAGGCCATAGAGTTCGCCTAATGATGTGATATATTGTGCGAGGTAGATACTCAAGGTCATCAACAAAGAACTCCTTTGGGTATTCAGCGTCAGGTGGCAAAGGCTTTATCATGCTCAACATCTTGCTCATGTTGGGCTCTGGCTTATGGAAGATGCTCTCCAGTGCATTGCGGTGGAGTTGACAATTAGGTTCGAACAGCTCTCCGGGAGTGGGTAGGCCTGTAAGCTCAATGACGTCAAGAGCTTTGGCTTCATGATGAACATTTCCTGTCATCCACTCGAGAACCCATGTCTTTGTATCTCTGTAGTAGCCGCGAATGTGGAGGGTAGCATAGAATTGAAGCAAAAGTTCCTCATTCCAATGTTCTTTATGCATCACAAAGTGGCAGACCTACATCACGAAAGCAGTCAAGAGCTTCTTCTAAGCATGGCAATCCTGCAATGGCTTGATGTCGGCGCATATGAGGGAAAATCGCCCTTGATCATACTGAGCAGGAGTAATAGCTTCGCTATTGATAGCTCCAGAAACGATCTGATGATATTCTTGGCCTTGAATAGGGGTTCTTTGCTCTGTCAAAGAAAGTGTTGTGGGCTTTGAAGCCATTTGCATTGAAGGATCCTGTAGAGGTGGCGTGCAGGGAACCTTGGCAGTCTTGGCTTTGGTTTACGGATCGAGGCCTATGCTCAACATGATAATCAAGCGAGGACCCAGAGGCATGAGGCGGAGGGACCAAAGCGGGCCATCGGTGGTGACTAACTGACCATAGTTGTAAGCTTGCTCAATTGTATAGGGCCTTGGTGGCGGAGCAGGGCGATGGCAACATCGGAGGCTTTAGGCTGCTGGCAGGTGCTTCGGGAGAAGTTGCATCATTGGCTTCGGCACATTGGTTGGTGCAGGCTCCACATTTGCTTGACCATGACTATGTCATTGGCTTCATTTGTGTTGGTGGTGGCAGCCTCAAGATTTTCAACCTCCACTTGATGAGCTGGAGGGTCGGGCACTGTCACGTTCACTTCAGGAACAACTTCTTCAGTAATGGGGGGTGTAGGGACACGTTCTTCTACTGGGTTGTCATCGGCTGATGCAGCCGGATTGTCTTCAACAGCTTTGGCTTCAGACACGGAGACATTCACAGTTGGAGTGGCTTTTGGAAACACTTGACGTGCAACAGATTGGTGGTGCACTTCCCCTTCTGGAACGCTCGAGAGAGGGACTTGAGGCCTTTGTCCTTTGCGAAGCCTGTGGAATGTTGGCGACGCCTTTGGAGATGGAGTTGGCTGGGCCTCAAGGTCTTCCTCTACTTCTTGCACAGGTGGTGTGACTTGTTGTTGTTGGGGAGTACTCGGGGAGTCTTGTTGTTGTGGGTGATCAGCCCATGATGCATCCTGAGCAATTGGCGTTAGAGGACGACCAATGCTGATGAGTTCGCTGTTCGTGGGAACAGGCGATGATACCAAGTTGTGTTCGATCTAAGGAAGAACTTCATCATCTTCAACATTGTCATTGTGACCAATGTCTTCAGCAGTGATGGGATCTACTGCTGGAATGTCTTCAGCTTCATGAGCCTCTGAGGAAGCAGGCTCATGAACTATCATTCGTCGTTCTTGGAGTTCAGATGCAGGTCGAACCATTGAGATAGGTTCAACAACTAAGGGCTCTGTGGAAGCAGCCCGATCCTTCTTGGTTTTGCGCTTCTTCTTGGAGGGAGCAGCATCAGAGGCTTCAGGATTCCTTTTTCTGGCTTCAGACTCGGCGGCCCTCGTCTTCTTCTGTTCTGAAGCGGTTGACCTGACCTTTGGCTTCGAGCCTGTCATGCTGCTTGGGAAGACTATGCGAGGTTCTTCCTGCCTTGACGGTGCAGATTGGTCAATTGATTGCTTCTTCTTCTTTGCAGCCATTCTGGGGTCAATGCCGGGACGACCAAGAGCCTTGCGCTTCTCAGCCTCATTGTAGACTAGTACACACTTGTCAGCCAGACTCTTCATGCGCTCATGAGAGCCTTTAGCTTCGTCGCGCTTCTTGTGAAAGGCTTCTTTGAGCTCGTGCAGCATGATCTTGAAGTTTTTGACATCTTGCACACTGAGCTTTGCCACATGCTTCTTGAACTGAGCTTTCTCATAGTCGATCTCGTGCTTCAGTTCAACGAGACACTGAGCAATAGCTAGCTCAGAAGCAATGGCACCATTGAAGGAAGACGCCGAGGCCAATGGGAAGTTGCAGATCTTCAAAGCTGAGATTTGGGTTGTCAAACCACTCATCAATGAAGTGATGGATGATTGCCACATCAAAGAGAGGCAAATCATTGAAGATCTCTGCTTCTTCCTTGCTCTTGATCAGTTGCTCAAGAGCATCATCTGCAAGATCTTCATCGCTGGATAGATCAATGTGCTCTTCTCGCAGGATGGCAGCAGGAATCAGTGTCTGATCAGAATGTTTGACGATTTTATGTTTCTTCTCCTTCTTCTTGGAGATGCGTGATTGATCTTGAATTTTGCTTGTCTTGAGGAGGTGCGATGGCGATTAACTCGCGTGAAGCTTTTGGAGGAGCAGCTGATCTTGAAACCTTAGCCTTCTTTGGCTTCTGCGGCTTTGGAGTAGGAGCAGGGGCTTCATCAGTGTCAGTGTCATCATCAGAATGATCCACTTTGGCACCTTGGACCGATATGTGAGTGATTAGGCCATCAAGGTTGTAGAGAGGATCGATGACATTGAGTTCTGCATCACGGGAGCCATCAGCACGGGGAGCAGAGGGACCAGGGTTGAAGTCTAATCCCAATGACTTCTTGTTTTCCTTGGCCGATGCCTTTGCGTGCGGGAAGTTTCGCTTGAAGACATTATCATCACGACACCAGAGCAATGACGATGGGTCGGCATTTTCAGGCTGGGGTCCACGAACCATACAAGGATAGAAACCCTGTGCAATAGCTTCAGCTCTGTTCTTGGGTGGAAGGCCTCGAAAGAGCCCCAAGGACTTTTGATAGCATTCTTCTCAGTGTATTCCTGGGTCACGAACTTGTATTTGAACCATTGTTCAGCCCAATATCGTCGAATCCATTGGATTCGTGTCTTCTGTTGATTATAATTCTCTTCAGGATCTGTCTTGTAAAGCTCTGCGAGGTCATCGAGCAAATCTTTTGATGTTCCCTCACGATGTTGTGCGCCACCCTTCCTTCGATTTCTCTCGCAGCCATGAACTTCAAACTGAATGGCTTCAACATCGTTCAAAGGCTTCAAAAGCTTTAAACTTGCTGGACAAGCGAGGCTGGCGTCGGGAGAGTTAATGTGATCTTTGTAAGAATTCTGCAAGCGAATGCAGACTATGAGAACCAAGGGATTCTCCCACGGACATGTACTGTGATAGCATTAGAGATGCGAGGAAGGGAAGAGGTCATATGCATTCTCAGAAGATTTTGAAGTTAAATCAGTGTGAAGACATTGACCTCATGATGCGAAGACATTCACTTATATGTTGAGAGTTGGTTCCAGATTTGTATGAATCCGTGAATAAGTACAAGTGAGGAATCAACTAGTTATGAAGCTTAAGTGAATACACTAGGCAGTATGAGATGCAGACAGAATCGAGCTAACATTGTATAGGCAGAAACCAACTTTGGTAAACAGGATGAATCTTTGAGGATCAAAAATATGGTAAAAATAGAGTTATATTTACCACAGGAAGAACTTCTAGATGGGATGAGTGGGAGATTGAGCAGTTCAATCCACCGTGCCCTAACTTGGTGACGGAGGACAGCTACGGCGGCGGCGGAGAGGACGATGTTCGCGGCCGGCGTGAGGACGGCGTCGGAGAAGTCGCGGCAGCTAAGCGCTTTGTCGCCGGCGTCGTCGAGAGCTAGCGGTGGCGCTAGGGTTTTTACGAGGTGGAGAGGTGGAAGAAAGTTTTCTTTACCGCAGGGGACATGTATTTATAAGGAAGTGTGCGGCTCAGCACAATTACTCAGGTGCCCCTGGCGGTTCACATCTGAGGGGTACGTGGCAAGCATGCAACATACTCAGAGCTGTCCCACGTTCCCACGCCCTCCAGGTTTGTCGGATGGTTGTTCCGGCTTCTCCGGATTTCAAACAATAAGGATGAATCATTTAAAACAGTCTTAATGTTTGTATCTGTGTCTTCTGCTGACAAGGACGCAGAGAAGACATTCGACAGTTTCAATATAATGCATATGATTTGGACAGATAGAGTTTGAGATAGAAAGCATAGAGAGATTAGGGTCCGATCACATTTACTTAGTTCAAAAGATTCAACTGGGAAGACATAGCTATAAGTGAATGCTGTAGAGGACAGAACACTAGTATATATATATTAGAAAGCAATCAAATCAGCATAGTGAAGAAAATCATGAAGATAAGTTGAAGTTTGAAGACAAACAAAATGCGAAGACGTAGCAAAAATAACGCCATGAGTGAAACACTTCAAACAGAGAAATTTGGTGGTGGCGTTACTCACCGTATAGGAAGTATTAGACCCGGACACGGCACACGATTATCGTGGCGCTCCGAAGTCAAATTCCATGTTAATGTATTCACACTCGAATGTAAGTCTTCATTGATTGAAGATATACTTTACTTCGTGTTGCACATCTAAGTCATCAACATGCATAAGTGTTAGGATGTGTGCACGATCACGGGACATTTGAGGATTCCAAGATATTTAGCTCACACCGTAACTTGCAAAACCTTTTCTCATCCAAGGGCTTTGTGAAGATATCTGCGATTGCTCTTGATGTTGGCGTAAATGATGTCAATATCCTTTTCATGACATGATCTACGAGAAAGTGATGACGGATTTCAATGTGCTTTGTCTTCGGTCTTTGGACTAGATTGTTGGCAATCTTGATGGCGCTTTCATTGTCGCAGAAGAGAGGTACTTGTTTCAGATTGATGCCATAGTCCTTGAGAGTTTGCTTCATCCATAGAAGCTGAGCGCAGCAAGATCCAACAGCAATGTATTCAGATTCAGCAGTAGAGAGTGATACACAGTTCTGCTTCTTTGAAGACCAACAGACAGGTGATCGTGCCAGAAAGTGACATGTGCCTGATGTAGACTTGCGATCCACCTTGTCACCAGGATAATCAGCATCCGAGAATCCAACCAAATAAAATTCTGAGCCCTTTGGATACCATAATCCGAGTGTTGGGGTGTGAGCCAAATATCGAAGAATTCGTTTCACCGCTAAGTGATGCGATTCCTTTGGTGCCGCTTGGAATCGAGCACACATGCAAACACTAAGCATAATATCTGGCCTAGATGCACATAGGTAAAGTAAGGAACCAATCATGGAGCGGTATACCTTTTGATCAAATTCTTTACCATTGTCGTCGGGACCCGGATGGTGTTTGGTCGGCATTGGCGTCGTGTAACCTTTGCAATCTTGCATTCCAAACTTCTTGAGACAATCTTTGAGGTATTTTTCTTGAGATATGAAGATGCCATTCCTTTGCTGACGAATTTGAAGACCAAGGAAGAACTTCAGCTCACCCATCATGGACATCTGATATTGCTCTTGCATCATGTATCCAAACTCATCACTATACTTCTGGTTGGTGTAGTCGAAGATAATGTCATCCACATATATTTGGCACACAACAGTTCACCATCATATGTCTTCGTGAAGAGTGTGGGATCGAGGGATCCAGGTTTGAAGCCTTTACTCTTCAGGAAGTCTTTGATCGTATCATACCAAGTGCGAGGAGCTTGTTTGAGGCCATACAGTGCTTTGTTTAGCTTGTACACCATATCAGGATGTTTTGGATCTGCAAAGCCAGGTGGTTGATAGACGTATACTTCTTCTTCAATTTTGCCATTGAGAAATGCACTCTTCACATCCATTTGATATAGCAAGATGTTGTGGTGGTTAGCATAGGCTAGAAGTATGCGAATAGCTTCAAGCCTAGCCACAGGAGCAAATGTTTCATCGAAGTCAATTCCTTCAACTTGAGTATATCCTTGAGCCACAAGTCGTGCTTTGTTTCTGACGACTTGACCATGCTCATCTTGCTTGTTTAGATATATCCATTTTGTGCCAATAATGTTATGCTTGCGAGGGTCAGGACGCTTGACAAGTTCGCAAACATTGTTCAGCTTGAACTGTTGAAGTTCTTCTTGCATAGCTTGTATCCATTTAGGTTCCATAAAGGCTTCAGCTACTTTCTTGGGTTCTGATATTGACACAAAAGAAAAGTGTCCACAAAAATTTGCTAACTGTGTTGCTCTTGAGCGAGTAAGTGGACCAGGTGCATTGATGCTATCAATTATCTTCTCAATTTGTACTTCATTTGCAACTCGAGGATGAACTAGACGAAGACCTTGCTCATGCTGATCATTGTCATCATTGGGAGGATTGTCTTCAGACTGAGCATTGTCTTGAGGTTGGTTAGGTGCGAAATGATAAGTTCCTCTTGAGCTGTGCTTGAAGGCATGATTTCTCCGGTTCCCATCAGCTTGATAGATTCATTTGGTAGGAGCTTCGTCTAGTGTACTTGGCGGGAGCTCTCTTTGTGAACCATTGGTTTCATCAAATCGCACGTCCACAGTTTGACGATTTTGTAGAGATAGAGGTTGAAGACTACTGTAAGAGTGCGAGTCCTTTCCGTAATCGAGCATGAAGCCTTCGTGAGCTTTAGGTGCAAATTTTGACTTGTGATGGGGATCCTTGATCCGACACCTAGCTCAAATACTCTGAAGTAGGCGACATTTGGCTTCTTGCCAAGAAGGAGCTCATAGGATGTTTTGTTCAGAAGCTTATGGATGTAAACACGGTTGATGACGTAACATGTTGTATCAATAGCTTCAGGCCAGAACTTTCTTGGTGTCTTGTACTCGTCGCGCATTGTTCGAGCCATCTCAATGAGGGTTCTGTTCTTGTGCTCTACGATGCCATTTTGCTGAGGTGTGTATGGAGCAGAAAACTCATGAGTGATTCCCATTGTATCCAGATAAAGATCAAGTCCAGTGTTCTTGAACTCAGTGTCGTTGTCACTTCGATATGCTTGATCTTGGCGCCATAATTGGTCATGGCTCGATTGGCGAAGCGTCGAAGACATCTTGTACTTCAATCTTGTAGAGAATTATGTGCACCCATGTATATCTTGAGTAGTCATCAACAATGACGAAGCCATAGAGACAAGCAGTTGTTGTGAGGGTAGAGTAGTGAGTAGGGCCAAATAAGTCCATGTGTAACATTTCGAAGGGTTGAGATGTCGTCATGATTGTCTTCGAGGGTGCTTTTCCTAGTCATCTTTCCGGCTTATGAGCACCACCACAGATGATCCTTCTTGAACTTGACACCTTCGATGCCTATGACATGCTTCTTTTTGGCGAGTGTGTGTAAGTTCCTCATGCTGACATGCCCGACCTCCGATGCGAGCCAGAGATACGAAGCTTTGCGGAAGACATACGGCAAGCTGTGGACCTGCTGAGAAATCTACCATGTATATATCATCTTTCCGATACCCTTCAAAGACTAGAGACTTGTCAGATTCCATTAGTACAAGGCAACGATATTTTCCGAATAGCACAATCATGTTCAAGTCACAAAGCATTGAGACAGACATTAATTTGAAACCAAGGGATTCAACAAGCATCACTTTATCCATGTGTTGATCCTTTGAGATTGCAACTCTACCTAGACCCAATACCTTGCTTTTACCAGTGTCAGCAAATGGATACTGCTCAGGCTTCCAGTAGGAACCATCAACATTCATTTTCCTCTCGAACACAACACCCTCTTTCCTAGGGTTTCGGTTCAGAATCTGCTTTTTGAGGACATCGCAAAGTGTCTGATGTCCTTTCAGACTTTTATACATCCCTGTTTCAAGTAATGTCTTCAACCTAGCATTTTCATCAGCAATAGTAGTGGTATCCTCCACGGAGGGTTGAGTTACCACATCGGTAGTTGAAGACAATGCAACGTAGCAGCAGTTGAACATTCAAAGAACAGAGGTAGCGATATCATGCTCAAGGCATTTTAGACATGGTGGTTCAAATCCATCCCGAGCGGAACTGATACATTGAGCGAAGTGACTCATTCTCTTTTTGTAGATCTTCATGAGCCGCTCTCAATTTCTCAAGCTCTTGCTTCCTTTGAAGATAATCATAGGAGAGCTTTTCATGAGTGGTTGAGAGCGATTCATGACGACTTTCAAGTTCTTGGTACTTAGCATGCAGATTTTTTATGTATTCAACTAAGAATTTGTGAGCGTGTCATTTCCGCGTCCAACAGGTCATCGCTTTTGTCTAACAGTTTTTGAGTATGTTCCATAGCTTTCTGTTGTTCAGTTGCAATTTTAGCAAGTGTTTTGTAGCTCGGCTTGGATTCACAATCAGAGTCATCTTCACTTGATGTTTGAAAGTAAGCATAACGTGATTTTACCTTGGCACCACGTGCCATGAAGCAGTAGGTGGGAGCAGGGTCGTCCTTGTCATCAGGTTCAGTGCTGGTGTGGAAGTCATTGTCTTCATTGTTGAAGATGGACTTGGCACATAAGGCGTGGCTAGAGCGGACTTGCAACACCGAGGTCGGACTCCTCTCCAGACTCCACCTCCGCCTCCTCGAAGCGGACTCCTCCTCTGAATCCATTTCCTTGCCAACAAAAGCACGAGCCTTGCGGATGAGATCTTCTTATGAGATGAATACTTTGATGAGGACTTGGAAGAAGACTTTGAAGATTTCTTCTTTTTCTTGTCATCAGAATCATATTCCTTGCTCTTCTTCTTCTTCTTCTTCTCATTGTCCCACTGTGGACACTCAGATATATAGTGTCCAGGTTTCTTGCACTTGTGACATGTTCTCTTCTTGTGGTCATGAGTGGAAGCTTCATCATTTCTTGAGCTAGATCGTGAAGACTTTACGAAGCCCTTCTTCTTAGTGAACTTGGAACTTCTTCACAAGCAAAGCAAGTTCCTTTCCAATGTCTTGAGGATCATCGAGGCTGCGGTCGATTCTTCTTGAGATGAGGAAACAACTTTTGCCTTCAAAGCGCGAGTTCGTCCATAGTTGGGACCATAAATATCTCTTTTCTCGAGAAAATTTGGAACTCATGTGTGTTGAGCCTCTCAAGTATATCAGACGGATCAAGTGTCTTGAAGTCAGGGCATTCTTGTATCATGAGGGCAAGGGTGTCAAAGGAGCTGTCAAGTGATCTCAGTAGTGTCTTGACGATTTCATGCTTGGTAATCTCAGTGGCACGAGAGCACGAAGCTCATTTGTGATGTCGGTGAGGCGATCAAGCGTGAGCTGGACATTTTCATTGTCGTTTCTCTTGAAGCGGTTGAAGAGGTTGCGAAGAACACTTGGTCCTTTGATCTCTACGGGTTGAGGCCTTCGTTGACCTTGGATAGCCAGTCCAGACTAGCTTCGGCGTTTCGAGCACTCCTGCGGCCATACTTGTCCTTTGGTCGGATGACCACGAGATGATGTTCTTTGCAGTAGAGTCCAGTTGAATGAACTTCTTGACATCAGCAGGGGTGACACCTTCACCAGTTTGGGAACGCCGTTCTTGACGACATACCAGAGGTCGACATCAATGGCTTCAAGATGCATGCGCATCTTATTCTTCCAGTAGGGATATTCAGTTCCATCGAACACGGGGCAAGCAGCGGAGACTTTGATTATCCTGCGATCGACATAGCTAAAACTCCGGTGGTTAAAGCGAATCACACGTAACAAGGGAGTACCTTGCTCGATACCAATTGAAAGTGCTAGTTATCGACTAGAGGGGGTGAATAGGCGATTTTTATGAAAGTCTTCAAAAGCGTGGAAGTTTCAAAGACAATCAATAGAAATGACCTAATTGATATGCAGCGGAAGATAAACTACAACAAGCAAACCATAGTCAAGTATGCGATAAAGTGAAAGTACAAAGACTAATAGCAGCTTAGTAGTAAGGATCAGGATGGAAGATAGTATGAAGCCAACCAACTATAGTAGTCAAGCAATGAAGTCAAACAGGTACGATAAATAGGCAATGACTTCACGAAGACAAACACTAAGTAAGGGAAGGGAGAGGATAGAACCAGTCACTTGTTGAAGCATGATTTGTTGGACCAGTTCCGATTCTTTGTGACAAGCTGACGTCACAGTTAGGGAGGCTGAGATTCAACTCAGAAGACCGCGTCTTCACCTTATTCCCCTTGAGCTAAGGACACACAGTCCTCGCCCAATCACTCTGGTAAGTCTTCAAGGTAGACTTACGAATCTTCACAGACTTCGTTCACTGGCGATCCACAATGACTCTTGGATGCTTAGAACGCGACGCCTAACCGGCTGGAGGATTCACAGTCCTCAAGTGTAATAAGACTTCAGGTCACGCAGATAGAAAGACTTCAGTGATGCCTAACACTCTTTGGCTCTGGGTGTTTGGGCTTTGTCCTCGCAAGGATTTCTCTCTCTCAAAGGCTTCGAGGTGGGTTGCTCTCAAATGACAAAGGTCATGCACTAACTCTGAGCAGCCACCAATTTATGGTGTAGGGGGTGGGCTATTTATAGCCACTAGGCAACCCGACCTGATATGTCCGAAATGACCCTGGGTCACTAAGGAACTGACATGTGTTCCAACGGTCAGATTTCAAACACACACGGCAACTTTACTTGGGCTACAAGCAAAGCTGACTCATCCAGCTCTGGATAAGATTTGCTCTCATTGTCTTCGCTCGAATACATAGGATTTGGGTTGAGCATCACTTCAATCATTCTGACTTTGTTCACTTGGACCCCACTTAATAGTACGGTGGTTCCTATGACTCAACAAAGAAGAAAAGGAAACAACGAAACAACACTGTCTTCGCGCTCCATAGTCTTCACTCAATGTCTTCTCATGTCATAGTCTTCAATATGAATATATTCATATACCACCATTGTCGTCAATGTCTTCATACATTTTTAGGGGTCATCTCCGGTAGGTAAACCGAATCAATGAGGGACACTACCTGTGTTATCCTGCAATTCTCACAAACACATTAGTCCCTCAACCAAATTTGTCATCAATACTCCAAAACCAACTAGGGGTGGCACTAGATGCACTTACAAAGCCGATGAGTTTGCAATGAAAGAAGATGAAGAACCTCATGAGCTCTATCGGAGAGTTACCAAGCTTGCGGTCTCTCTCCGGGATCATGGAAGTAAGGACACGGATGACAATTGGATCAAGCGCAAATTTCTCAAGGCAATGATGCCCTACCACAAAGCCATGTCCTCCGTCATCCGTCAAAGGCCGGACTTTCACACCTTGTCCTCGAGTGATGTGTTGGATGAGTTTGTGGCTATGAGCATATTGGACAAGACCGCCGACAATGCGGTGCTTCGCTCCCAAAGAGCAAAGAAGCCCAACCTTGCATTGAAGGCCAAGGTTTGTGTCGAAGAAGAAGAAGAGGAGGAAGAAGAAGAGAGCAACCTCGAAGATAATGAAGTATGCCTATCATGAACACATGGCCCTTGCTTCAAGGCAATTTTGGAGCAAGAAGAACTCAAGGCCCAACTTCAACAAGAGCAGCTCAAGTGGCGTAAAGGGCAAGCGACGAGTGAGGACTTGCTTCAATTGTGGCAATGTGAGTCATTTTGTTGCGGAGTGCCCGTATGAGAAGAGGGAAGACAATGGTGGCAAGCTCATCAGTAAGGACAAGGCCAAGTCTTTCCCCAACAAGAGCAACTTCACCAAGAAGACTCCTCACAAGGCTTTGGTGGTACAAGAAGAGTACAATGAGGATGATGATGATGAAGATGGTGAGTCAATTGCCATGGCCTTCGTTGTCATTGTGACGACTCCCCGGGTGTCTCTCTTCGACTCACCCAATGAGAGCATCACCGCCAAGTGCCTCATGGCTAAAGCCACCAACAAGGTAACCCCCAACATCAAAACTACAATCATCAATCATTTTTGTTCTACGGATTGCATTGATGAACATGAGGGAACTAATGTGGAGGAGAATGAGTTTGAGGCCTTTATGGGTAAACTCAAGGGCAAATCCAAGAAGCACTTCGTTGCTCTCTTGGAACAACTTGGTGAAGCCAATGTCAGGATCGAGGCTCACGAAGAAACCATCTCCAAGTTGGAGGGGCATAGTCGTGACTATACCGATGAGATTTCGGATCTTTCTAATGCTCTTGAGGAAGAGCGTGGTCTTCATTTGGCTCTTGAGGAGTCATACAACGATGATCATGCTAAATTAGATCTTGATCATGCTCTTGTTGTGTCTCATGTGCTAAGCTCCGAGAAGGCGAAGCTTGGGGTTGATCTTGCTAGACTCAACGAGGAGTTTGACATTCTCGACAAAGCTCACAAAGTCTTGAAGGGTGTTCATGCTAGCCTCAAAGAGTCTCATGATCAACTCCAAGTGAAGCTAACGAGAAAGCCACTTTTCCTCATATGGTGTTGATTGATAATGCAAATGCTACTAACCCTTGTTGTGAGCATGTGCATCTTGTTGAGGAGAATGCTAAGTTGCAGGAGCATCTTGAGAAAGGCCTTGTCACATGCATACAAGGTGAGAAGAACCTCAACGACCTTTTGAGTAATCAAAAGGAAGTTGTGGCCAAGGAGGGGATTGGGTTCGCACCCAAGCCCAAGAACAAGAAGAAGAATGACAAGACCAAACAACCTCCTCCTCTCAAGCAAACTTTTGTGAGGGAGGGAGAGGGTTCGTCCAAGGAGAAGAAGAACAATGCAAAGGGTGACGATGCCAAGAAGGGCAATGCCACCCCTCCCAACAAAGCCGGCGATTTTAATCCCTCTTATCTGTTATGTCGTGCTAGTGATGGGCACGTTTATGCCAAATTTGTTGGTTCTCCTGATGAGTACATTGAATGGACTATTTGGGTTCCTAAGACCCTTGTTACTAACATCAAAGGACCCATTACAAAATGGGTACCTAAAACCAAGCATTGATCTCTTGTAGGTGTTTGCTTGGGTGGAGGATCATGGTTGCTCGATAGTGGAGCTATAAATCATATGACCGGAAGCAAGGACTTGGTGGTGGACGTGCACAAGATTCCCTCTATGGCCACCAATGTCGAGTGGGGTGATGCCTCGTCTTCTAAGGTATTGGGACTCGGCAAGGTTGTCATTTCTCATGATCTCACGATCGAGAAGGTCATGCTTGTGGAGTCCCTCGCATACAATTTACTTTCCGTTTGTCAACTTGCAATCATGAGCTTTGCCACTTTCTTTGATATTGATACCGTGGCCCTCTTGTGGAGCAAGACTCTTAAAGTAGCCTTTGCTGGGCATGTCGAGAACGGTCTCTATGTGATTAACTTTTCGGAGGTACCCACTAAGACCGCGACATGCCTAATGGCTAAAGTTGATGTGGGATGGCTTTGGCATCGCCGTCTAGCCCATGTCAATATGAGATCTTTGCAAAGTCTTCTCAAGGGGGACCATGTCCGTGGACTAACGAATGTTAGTTTGCTAAAGATCGTGCTTGCAGTGCTTGTATCGAAGGAAAGCTTCATGAAAAGGTTCACCCTCGCACGACTATCATCTACTCGAAGAGGCCTTTGGAGCTCCTTCACTTGGATCTCTTTGGGCCTCCATCCTTTGATAGTCTTGGGGGTAGGAAGTATTGCTTGGTGATTGTGAATGACTACTCAAGATATACTTGGGTGTATTTCTTCAAGAGGAAGAGTGAGACCCAACAAACCGTCATTGACTTTGCAAATGAAGCTCAACGTCAACACAATGCAAAGATCTTGACAATAAGAAGTGACAACGGCACCGAGTTCAAGAACTACACCTTGGATGAGTTTCTTAGTGATGAGGGGATCAAGCATCAATATTCTGCACCATACACCCCTCAACAAAACGGTGTCGCTGAGAGGAAGAACCAGACGTCGATGGATGCGGCAAGGACCATGATGGCCGAGTTCAAGTCTCCATACAACTTTTGGCCGAAGCCATCAACACCGCATGTCATGCATCCAATCGGCTCTACCTTCGCAAGGGCTTGAACAAGACTCCATATGAGATACTCACCGGTAACAAGCCCAACCTCAAGTACTTTCGGGTGTTCGGGTGTAAGTGTTTCATTCTCAAGAAAGGTGTTCGGTTGTCTAAGTTTGAAGCTAGAGCTTATGAGGGCATATTTGTTGGTTATGCTACAAACTCCCATGCTTATCGTGTCCTCAATAAATCCACGGGACTTATTGAGGAGACGTGTAACATGGAGTTTGATGAGAATAACGGCTCCCAAGTGGAGCAAAGTGGCACTGGTGATGTAGGTGATGAAATTCCTCCTCAACCCATAAGAAGAATGGGTGTTGGTTTTATCCTACCCGTTGAGGAACCCCTTGTGGCCGAAGGAGAAGGACAATGCTCCACTCAAGTGGAGCCATCACCAACTCAAGGCCCACACGCTTTCGACGAACAAAGTGAAGGCCCTCAACCTCATGAACAAGACCAAGGGCAAGATCATGCTCAAGACGATGTTGACACTCCAAGTGATGTCCAAGGTCAAGTTCTCTCCCCCGAGAAAGTTCAAGATCAAGAACATGCTCAAGACGGTGCTCAAGATGATCAAGTGACCGCTCCTCAACTCACCCCCGAGGAGGAATTAGAGCGTCGTGCCGCCAAGATTGCTTCCAAGCTCACCACCAAGGGTCATCTCATGAAGAATGTACTTGGAAGCATCCAAAAGGGGTTAAGCACTCGTAGACAATTGGCAAACTATTGTGAACATCACGCGTTTGTTTCTTGTGTTGAACCCCAAAAGGTATATGAGGCACTCGAAGATCCGGATTGGCTTAATGCCATGCATGAAGAACTCAACAACTTCGAGTACAACAAGGTGTGGAGGTTGGTGCCAAGGCCAACGGGGAACCACAATGTCATTGGGACCAAGTGGATTTTCAAGAAAAAGCAAGATGCTCATGGAACCATCATTCGCAACAAGGCAAGATTGGTGGCACAAGGTTACTCCCAAGTCGAGGGTATCGACTACGGTGAATCCATTGCTCGTCTTGAATCCATTCGTTTGTTGATTGCTTATGCTTCTCATCACAACTTTAGGTTGCAACAAATGGATGTGAAGAGTGCCTTTCTTAATGGTCCTATTAATGAGTTGGTTTACGTCAAACAACCCCCCGGGTTCGAGGATCCCTACTTTCCCGATCATGTGTACCAACTCGATAAGGCACTCTATGGCCTTAAACAAGCCCCACGTGCGTGATATGACTGTCGGCGTTAAGGAGCAGGGGTCCCCAGAGACTTGCACACTGCGGCTGCGGCGTGGCTCAAAGGAGGCCCAGGACGACCCATGTTCACCAACGCAAGCTCAAGACCCTCGCGAGGGGCCAAGCCTCGCAGGGCGGACGACGAGGAGCTTCCTCAGGCACGACCTCGTCAGGCTGGCTCATGAGGAGGCGGAGAGTTCAAGGCAGGATACCTCGCGAGGTGCCCATGACGCAAGCCATGACGACCAAGGGCGCCAGCCCGCGCAGCGTCCTCCTTTCCTCTTTGGTGCAAAGGGAGCAAGCGCGGCGAGAGCATCAAGCAAAGGCATCCGTTTGATTGCAACAAGACCAAGACCAGCCCCAACGGCTGGAAGGAGTCATCGTGGAGCCCAAGCGAGGCGTCATCACGAGCCTTTGGCGGGGAGGACCAACTTTAGTCAGGATAAGTGTACCTGCTGTTCCCCTTCAAAATGGCCAATTGTTGGAGCCCTTCCCGCTCAATATTTGGGAAGAGGCCCAGGGCCTTCGCCTATAAATAGGAGTAGCCACACTCAGAGAGGGGGATCTTGGATCGGCCCTCCGGTATGAGATCGGGATCCTCACCAAGGAACCAGTACCTAGAGCGACGGGACACCACCTAGAAGTTCATCACACCCACCAAGAACAGACCCTCGTGAGGCTGTTCTCCCCTGTACTGTTCCTCATCAGCCCAAGAGGCAATCCATCACACCACAAACTAGAGTAGGGTATTACACCACAACGGTGGCCCGAACTAGTATAAATCATGTGTCTCTTGTGCTGTTCTTTTTAGTAGTTTAGGTTCCTGCGATTTGGCGAGGTGCGAGACGGTGGAGGGTTGGATCTCCGCGCGCACCCCAGTGTTCGAACCTCAAGGGTCTGCCGGAACCCGAAATCCGACATTTGGCGCGCCAGGTAGGGGTGTGCCGAAATCCGCCTTCTGCCACCTCGTGTCTCATCGCATCGTCATCACCATGTCCGGCGACCAAGCGGGCAACCCAGATCCTTGGGCGGCGTGGCCCGCCCACGCAGAGCCGCTCGCCTCAGGCGACCCCGTGCCCCAGGCAGCTCGCGGTCCACAGGGCGCTGCGGGCAGCGGCGGACAGACAGGCTTCGACGGCTCTCACGTCGCGGCGGCGCGTGATCGGCAGCAAGGGCCTCCATTCACGCCGCGACCACATCACCGTACACCCGCCGGGAGCAGGCGAACTCGAGGGCCGCGCTCACAGTGGCCCGAGAGCTGCTGCAGTGCAGGCTGCTGGAGAGCGGCCGCGACGTGCTGCTGGAGCGAGTGGCAGAGCTCCTGGGCTTCGCCGCCTCGGGGGCTCACCCCTTCTGCACCCAACTTCCATCTCAGGCCCAGGGCGGCTCGCACGGGGGCTCCGCGCGTGCCCGCGGGCTCCAAAGCTACTCCAACACCGGCGAAGCTGTCAGCACCGGGCCGGCGGCGGGGTTGCCCCCGCCCCCGGCCCGCGAAGAAGAAGGACTCGACGCAGCTCACGGCCCTGGTGGACCGTCGCGCCACCACCCCACGGCGGGCGCATCAAGCAGAGCAGCATGGCACGCTCAGCATTACGGCGTGGCCTTCGGGATGACGGCGCCGGAAGAATACATGCCCCACATGATGGACCAAGGGCACCCGCATGAGGGAGAACAAGGCTCGCTCCTCAGCCCGAGCTGGGGGGATGAGGCGACAGAAGCCGAGCTCTTTCAGGAGCCTCGAGACGGTCTCACTGGTCACGTCGGGGGCGACGATTATCGGGTACCGCTACTTCCTCAAGAGCAAACATACGCTAGCCATAGGTCGCAGGAGGTATAGGTCGCCACGACGAGCGGCTGCCCCGCTCCCGCAGTCTCCTACCCCTCGGGAGGCGCGAGGGGCTGCGGAGAGGGGCAGAGATCCGACATCACCACCGCGGCGTTGAAGCAAGGCGTTCTCGGGGAGTAGGCCCTCTGCTGGGAGGCGCCTCGGGGCCTGCCTGGCGGAGGACCCGTGGTCGTCGGGGAATCGTGGCGACCGCTCTACCCCATCGGCGCCGTCCTGGTTTCCGGTCGTCGTTGATGGCACTAGAGTGTGGCGCAAGGCAGGGCCCTCGTCTGGCGATATGAAGCAAGGCCGGTACCTGTGAAGAAGGCCCAGTGCCTGTGAAGCTCGCCGCCCCATGACACTCTCACGTAATAATGAGTGGGGTTGTACACGCCCCGGAGTCTCAGGGGTGCCGGCCTCGAGCCACAGGGCTCCCTCCCACGCCCAGTGGCAGCACTTAGCTCCGCGCTGGTGAGAAGACGTCCAAGACTAGACTAGGTGGCGGACGCGGCTTTCCTTCTGCTTTCTTCGCCTTTCCATTTGATTGTCGCTTTCCCCCGCTGGATTGAAGTTGGATTCGAATTTGAGATTTGCGTGTGTTCGGGGAAGGGGTGCTTAGTCTCGTTCGAGCAAATCTCTCGCATTTGATTTACAACTCCGCCTCGAGATGCCTCCTCGCGAGCCCCTCGCGAGCCGGGCCGAGCCTAGCTTGCGCCTTGAGCCCACTGTCGCCACCGCATCCTCTCCGGAGGGTTTTTACTGCAGATCCTACGGATTCGATCAGGAGACACTCAAATCGCCTCAGCCTCCCACAGTCTATCTCAGGGCTCGTACGAAACAAAGGTAAACCAGCCAACCAGCACGTCGCTTAGCCAACCACTTGGCGCGGGCGTATGGGCGATGTAACACCTGCTAACACGATGAACACAAGTTTTACATGAGGGCTCCCCTCCCAAAATGCTCTCACAACCATCAGGCCAAAACCTGAGTTCTATTCATGCGAGGTAACGGAACAGGGACAATACATAATCGGTCGGATAAATCCCCAATGCGTCCTCGGAGCACCTCCCGAAACCTTCTTGGCGTCGCTGGCCTCGCCGTCCTTTGTCTGCGTGGTGCGTCGGTGGCGTCTGGGCCGTTCACCACGCCCTCGCCATCGGCGGCCACGATCACGCCGTTGTTGTCGAAGCGAAGGCCGGACAAGAGCATCCACATTGTCTTCCACCCGGTCGCCAGTCGCCCGGACGGCCTGGGGAAGCTGGGCGATAACTGCGTCAAAGTCGAAGTGGGGTCCATGTCACAGAGATGGCTGAAGACACGAGAAAAGGCGCGCCCAAGCAGCACGAGACTCCTCTCCTCCACCAACCTATTGGCACTGACCGACCGCGCCTCCAGCCGCGCCACCACGTCGGTGAAGAACTGAAGGTTGCCGGCGTAGTTAATCGCGTGCGGCTCATCAACTGCCGCCTCGCAGATATTACCCAAGGCTGCGTTGGCTCTTTCCGGGCGTGGCGAGCATGGGGCCGTGCTCATGCTCGAGATTCGCCAGCGACATCTCGTCCGCGATACAGCGCGCGGCGGCCTCGGCCTCCTCCACCCGCTGGTGAAGGAGGCGCCTCGGCTTTGAGAGGTGGTGGACTCCCTCTGCGCCACCTCGAGGGCGGCCCGAAGAGCATCGGCCCGCCGCGTCGCCTCCTCCAGCTTGGTCCTCAAGGCAGCAGCCTTGCCCTCAGCCTCGGCCTTGATCAACCCCAGCCGCTCCTCGAACTCGCGCTCGAGGTTCGAGCGCGCCGCCGCCACTCAGCGTCCGACCTCCTCCAGGACGCGGGCTTCCCGTGCAGCGACCTCATCCTCTGCCCGCGTCGCCAAGCGCTCCCTCGTCTCCAAGCGCTCATACTCGCGCGCGCGTTCGGCGGCTTCAAGCGTCAGCGCCTCCTCACGCTTCTGGAGCTCCGCCGAGTCGCCGGAGGCCACCTTCATCGACGCAAGGGCTGCCTCGTGCAGCTCCACTTGCTCCTCCAATGAGTGACACCGGGCCAGGAGTTCTCGTGCCCGCTCCTCCGCCGCCTCTCGCCGCCTGTTAGCTGCCCGGGCCTCCTCGACGGCCCGAGAACAGGCCTCCCGAGAGGCTGCCAGCGACACCTTGGCCTCTTCATCACCAAGATCGCGCTGGTGACGTGCAAGGGCGACAGCGCCCTCCAGCTCGCGCCTCTCTGCAGCCAGGCGCATGCCCTTGGCCTCAAGGCGCGCGTCTTCATCAGCGAGCTCTTCACCAAGCAGGCTCACCGCGTCAGCCGCCCTTCGAAGAAATCCTTGGCGAAGGGCGCGGCGCTCAAGGCCTTCGCGCACGTCCTCCACACCATCAACCGCCCAGACGGCGCCGGAGCCGCGAATCAACACTCCCCTCCGGCAGGGGGCTGAGGGCTGGCACCCTCGCGGACGGCCGGGCGCGCGCCAGGCCCGGCACAGAGCCAGCCCATCCCAGACGAGGCGCAGGAAGCGCCTCGGCCAATCGCCGTCCACGACCAGGCGAGAAGCCCACGGCAGGCTAGCTATGCCAGGGAAGGCTCGCGAGGCGCTGAGGGCCACGACGAGCCTCGGGGCGGTTCACCTCCCGGTCGCCCTCACCACAAGGGCTCCACCGCTTGGAGCACTCAGGATGGGGGAGGGGGCGAAGCCGGGGGGGACGGCTCCTCACCCGTCTCCGTGAGCTCGGCAGGAAGGGGCCTGCAGGGCAAGGATCAGTACAAGCAGCAGAAGAATCAGGAGCTGGAGAAGGAGAAGGCTTACTCATCAGTGGCGAAGTACTTCCTGCGCTTCAGCAGGCGACAAGGGTAATCATCGCCCAGGGCCTCCCTTCTCTTACGGAGGGCCTCGAAGTTCCTGTGAGCGACCCAAGATTTGAGCCTTGAGGTCAGCTGCAGGAGGAGCATCAAGGCGGCCCGCGTTAGGGGCGTCCGCCTGACGCGCGCTGCTGATCGCCTCACCAAGAGAAGCACCAGAGGCCTCGGGGGCTCCATCCGCAGGCGCTGCGGGCGGCTGCCTGCCGCCCTTAGCCGCGGCGGCATGAGCCTCAGGAGCTGCCCCCTCATGAGCATCGCCCGACGCCGTCACCCCAGCGGGGGTCCCTTCGGCTTCTGGTGGCTCGTGCCTCCCTGCTCCGCCACTTGAGGAGGAGCCGCCTTGGCCGACTGGAAGGGCTGTCACCATCACCGGATTCTCGCGAGGCCCTGAGACCCGGTAGGCGCGGCCCCCATTCATCGAAGATAGGCATCTGGTTCACAAAATCACCCCTGTTCTGGCAGAGGTATAGCAAGGCCCCTTCATGCCGGATGCCACCGGGGTTAGGGTCGCCGGTCAGGACCAGGAGCACTTTCCTTAGCGCTTCAGGCGTCAGGTCTTCTTCCTGGAGCCTCATACGATCACCAGGCCCGTTGAAGGCCCACACCCGGTGGGAATGGCATTGGAGAGGAGCAATGCGGCGCATCAGGAACTCCTTCACCACCTTGGGCGCTGTCACAGCAAGCGACCTCAGGAACGCGAAGCGGCGCCAGACAAAGATGAGCCGAGGGCTTGAAAGCGTCTCCTGGCCCCAGCCTGAATTGGGGACAGCAGGCGAGGTTGGCTCCGATAGCAGGGGCTGGGCACCCCCACATCCACGTACAGACCACCTCTCGCGGAACTCGGCCGTGGGCGGAGGCAGGCTGAAGTCAATCCACGAGGCATTTGTCTCGGTAGCGCGGCGACGAAGCTCACGCACCCCAAGCATTGAGTGGGGTCGACAAGGCGCAAAGAGAAGAAGTGGCGCAGCAAGGCAACCGAAGGAAGGATGCCCATCATTGCCTCACAAACGAAGGCGAATACCGCGAGGAGAGTAATGGATTCAGGACCCAGATGCATCATGTGGATCTGATAGTGGGAAAGCACGGCATTGAAGAAATCAGAGAAGGGGGGAACCAGCCCCGCCCACAGGGCGTCAGCAAAGTACCGGACCTCAGTGACTATCCTGTCAATGGAGAAGTGGGACGCGGGCCAAGCCGTCGTCCTCCCGCATTCGTTGAAGGAGGTGGCCAGAGCCGAACTAACCTTGCCCAAGCCCTCAAGATTGAGTATGATCGACGGAATTGACAATGGAGGCGCCCGGCAGCGAGCGAGGCGGAGGCACAGGTTTCTTCCCTTTCCCCTTCTTCGTCGGAGCCATGGCGATTGAAAGGGGGAGATTCGAGATTGGATTGGAAATGGAAGCTGGAGTTCGAGAGGGGAAGGGACTGGAGCGCACAAGCAGCAGAGAGGGGAACGGATGTGTGCAGCAGCGTGTCCGCCTAGCAAGGCACGAAATAAGGAGGCGTGGGGGAACAGTGCCGCCCACGTCCAATCAACCGCCACGCATCGCCCAAGGCCGCAGGCTGTTAGGGCCCGCGACGCTTCGCACTTGCCCTTTCGCCTCTCTGCTCGGCCAAGTTCGGGCGCGCCGTGGGCCCGGGGGCTACTGTCGGCGTGCTAGGACCGGGGGTCCCAGACTTGCTTGCTGCGGCTGCGGGCGTGGCTCAAAGGAGGCCCAGACGGCCCATCTTCACCAACACAAGCTCAAGACCCTCGCGAGGGGCCAAGCCTCGCAGACGGACTGACGAGGAGCTTCCTCGAGCACGGCCTCGTCGAGCTGGCTCATGAGGAGGCGGAGAGTTCAAGGCAGGGTACCTCGTGAGGTGCCCATGGCGCAAGCCATGACGACCAAGGACGCCATGCGGGCGTCCTCCTTTCCTCTTTGGTGCAAAGGGAGCAAGCGCAGCGAGAGCATCAAGCAAAGGCATCCGTTTGGTGCAACAAGACCAAGACCAGCCCCAACGGCAGGAAGGGAGTCATCGTGGAGCCCAAGCAGGCGTCATCACCAGAGCCTTTGGCAGGCGAGGACCAACTTTAGTCAGGATAAGTGTACCCGCTGTTCCCCTTCAAAATGGCCAATTGTTTGCGCCCTTCCCGCTCAATATTTGGGAAGAGGCCCAAGGCCTTTGCCTATAAATAGGAGTAGCCACACTCAGAGAGGGGGATCTTGGATCGGCCCTCCGGTATGAGATCAGGATCCTCACCAAGGAACCAGTAGCTAGAGCGACGGGACACCACCTAGCAGTTCATCACACCCACCAAGAACAGACCCTCGCGAGGCTGTTCTCCCCTGTACTGTTCCTCATCAGCCCGAGAGGCAATCCACCACACCACAAACTAGAGTAGGGTATTACACCACAACGGTGGCCCGAACTAGTATAAATCCTGTGTCTCTTGTGTTGTTCTTTTTAGTAGTTTAGGTTCCTGCGATTCGGCGAGGTGCGAGACGGTGGAGGGTTGGATCTCCGTGCGCACCCCAGTGTTCGAACCTCAAGGTACTGCCGGAACCCGAAATCCGACAATGACCACCTTACCGAGTTGCTACAAGATCATGGGTTTGAAGTTGGGCTCATCGATCCCACTCTTTTTACTATGAAGGTCAATGGGGAGTTGTTTGTGTGCCAACTATATGTTGATGACATTATCTTTGGTTCCCCTAACAAAGCTTTCAATGATGAATTTGCCGCACTAATGACCTCAAAGTTCAAGATGTCTTCCATGGGAGAGTTGAAGTTCTTTCTAGGTTTCGAAGTGAAGCAAAGAAGAGAAGGTACCTTCATCAACCAAGCCAAATACACTCAAGACATGCTCAAGAGATTCAAGCTAAGCGATGTCAAGCCGGCTTCCACTCCAATGCCCTCTAAGTGTCAACTTGACATCGATCCCAATGGTAAGCGGTGGATCAAAAGGTATATCGCTCCATGATTGGATCCTTGCTTTACCTTTGTGCATCTAGACCGGATATCATGTTGAGTGTGGGAATTTGTGCACGGTTTCAAGCCGCACCTAAGGAAAGCCACTTTGTGGCGGTCAAGCAAATCTTTCGATATTTGGCTCATACCCCAAACTTTGGCCTATGGTACCCAAGAGGAGCAAACATCAAGCTTGAAGGATATTCGGATTCCGATTGGGCGGGAGACAAAGTGGATAGGAAGTCCACTTCTGGAGGGTGCCAATTCCTTGGTTGCTCTTTGGTAAGTTGGTCTTCCAAAAAGCAAAGTGGTGTTTCTCTCGTCCCAATCAAGGCGAGTATGTAGCGACCGATGGTTGTTGTGCACAACTCTTATGGATGAGGCAAACTTTAAAGGACTATGGTGTCATTTGTGACAAAGTGCCTCTTTGGTGTGACAATGAAAGTGCCATCAAGATTTCTCTCAACCCGGTGCAACACTTCAAGACGAAGCATATTGAGATTCGGTATCACTTCATCCGCGATCACATTAGGCGAGGGGAGATCGAGCTCAAATACGTCAACACTCATGATAACCTTGTAGATATCTTCACGAAGCCTTTGGATGAAGCAAGATTTCGCGATTTAAGGCATGAGCTAAATATCATTGATTCGAGCAATGTTGCTTGAACCCTTGCACACCCCACCATACTCAACTTGTTATCTTGTTTAGGTGTAGGCATGGACATAGGGGGAGTGTTGTTCTCTCAATGAACTCTCCCTCCCCCCATTATGCATAAATCGATCAACTCTTTCACATTAGCCACTTTTGGTGGTACTTGTGCTTCAAAGACGAGTTTTGATCATGGGCCCAAGGATAGTTCTTCGCGGTGCCA
Organism: Aegilops bicornis; assembly: GCA_021605145.1. Lineage (NCBI taxonomy): Eukaryota > Viridiplantae > Streptophyta > Magnoliopsida > Poales > Poaceae > Aegilops > Aegilops bicornis. Next base: position 500,173,491 of record CM038669.1, on the reverse strand, counting down.
TACCAATTGACTCAAACATAGGTGGCTCCGGCCACCACCCTCTCTTTGGAGAGATGGTGTCGCGTGGTTGTTTCTTGTTGTCGGTTCCCGTTCTGCCTTTGTGTTGTGCGTGTTCTTGTGGTGTCTCTTGTGCTCAAAGTTTCTTTGCGAAGACCCCTTTTGGCGTGTTTGAAACCAGCTTCTTCCTGAGTTCACGGTACTACCGCGGCATGCCACGGTACTACCGCTTTGAGAGGGCACGGTACTACCGCACCTGCGCGGCAGTAATTTTTTACTGCCGCCCAGGAGAGCGGTACTACCGTCATTGCGTTCGGACATTTCCGCCGAGCGGTACTACCGCGATGATATGCAGTACTACCGCGCCGTCGCAGACGCGTGGGGGATAAGGACGGGCTGGGTGAGTTCTAACTCCCCATACCCATTCGTTAGTTTCCCCACTTCGTCTCTCTCTCTCTCGCTCAAGAACGAGGGTCGGGGTCCCTCGCCGGATCTCCGCCTCCGGCTGCTCTTCTTCGATTCCGTCTGGTGGGATCGTTCCCCACCACGTGCTCTTGCCATGGAACAAGGTCTTTCCCCAAATCCCTCTCTCTTTGGTTGTTTTCCTTGCCTTTAGGATTTTGGGGAGATGCATGTGTTCTTGAGATTTTAGGCTAAATCTTTGCAAGAGTAGGATGTAGGAGAGTAGTGGAGTGTAGGGATTATACTTGCTATGTTGTCTTGTGATAGATTTGATCAACCGTAGTACCGCCGTTCTCAGATTCAAAATCTCATTCGGATCTCACGCGGTGCGGTACTACCGCCCCACACGTGCGGTACTACCGCCCGGTCGGTCTTGATTACTACCGCCTTGTGGCGGCACTAAAATCTTACTACCACTCCCGGACACGGTACTACCGTGACAGCGCCTGTACTATCATGACTTGGGGCGGTACTAAAATTTTAGTACCGCTTGACACTGGCGATACTACCGTTCGGTCCAATCTTTCTCATGGCATTTAGCATGTGTGCTTCCTAAGTGGTTCTTTTGTTTTGCCGTGGTCTTTGCATTGATCCTTCTTAGTTTTTGTGGGTGTTTTGCGCGTTGTGTCTCAGGTGGTGGCTTTCGCCATTCCAATCCCAGTCGCGACACTGGATCCAAGCGGTTGCGCAATCCAGGTGAAGCCGCAGAAGGCTCCAGTGCCCCCAAGCGCAATGTCAAGACCACCGCCAACAAGGACAAGGAACCCGCTAAGAGCATAGACGAGATACCCTCCGCTGAGTATGTCTGTCGCAGGCAGATGAATCCGTATGTGAATCGTCGTGATATCCTCAGAGGCTGTGAGTTGTTCTGGACCAAGCAGCAGAATCTCATCTATCTGGATGTCATCAAGAACAAGCAGAATACCTACGTGGAGGTCAAGTGGATTGACATGCATCACATGAGGAAGGAACGATTGTGAGTACTTTGGAGAGGCTCTGGACTTGGTGGAGCAGTTTGGCATTGAGCATGTGATCTCCTTTCATCTGGACTTTGACCCTGAGCTTGTTTGTCAATTCTTTGCCTCTGTGTATTTTCACCCTGGGGAGGAGCGGCGGATGACGTGGATGACCAACGGCCATCAGTTGACCGCTACCTGGAAGGAGTTCATGGACCTGCTGCATGTTCCCGTTGACGGACTCGACACTCCTGTTGGTGTTCGTCCCCATCTGGTCTGAGTCTGCTAACAAGGATAAGCTCGGCCGTACTTTGTTGAGAAGGTGCTCGCCAGTGGCAAGTCAGCTTGGGTGCTGAACCCCTTTCTGAATATCATGTATCGCATCTTCCGCGACTCTCTGTTCCCGCGCATTGGCGACAAGGATAAGGTTCATGCATTTATGGTGGATATGATGCTCATGTGCGAAGATGCCCGGGTGTCTCAGACTCAGCCTCTTGATGTCTCACACATCATGTGGCATGAGCTTCGGTTTGCGGTGTTCAACCGCAAGGTGCCCATCTACAGGTCGTACCTGTTTCTGCTGATCTCCAAGACTTGGGGAGAAGATGTACCCTAGAGAGGAGTTCCTTGCACAGGACTGGATTAGGCATGATCCCATATGTCTCCGTGTCAAGCCCAACTGGGCCAACACTACCTCTCGTGCTGAGGCGTCTGCTGCTAGGAGGCATGTTGGTGAGGAGGAGACTGGAGCTGAGTATGTTGCTGAGGACCGCGCTGCTAGGTCTTCCCAGAGTTTCTCTATGCCCTCGTGGGCCAAGAAGCTGAAGGACAAGATGAAGACTCTCTTCTGCATGCAAGCTAAGGGGCGATCTGGGACTCACGTTGTCTCCAAGGAGGCTCGCCGCCGTGACTTGCACATCCTGAGGGTCTTTGGTGAGGCTTATTCCAGCGGGTCAGAGAGGAATATCACTCTAGAGGCCGAGTGGATGGAGAAGCAGGGCTTGAAGTGGACCGATTCTGACGAGGACTTCGAGGAGGACATCCCTGCTGCCGAGTCCGAGGAGGAGCGCTGGGATGATTTCTCCGCTTGAGCCACCCCGAGTGTGTAGGTGTCCTCTCTGCCTTTTTGGCGTCTCGATGCCAAAGGGGGAGAGAGTGTAGGGATTTGCTCGTGTGTCGTTGTGTTTGGTGTGTTTGCTGTCTCGTTTGAACCTCGTTTCGTTGCTTTGGTTTGGTTTGAGACTTATCCTTCATATGGTGTAAGACATATGCACTTTATCCTATCTTAGCAAGCTTATGTTATATTGTGCTTCCTATGTTTATGCTCGTTAGTAGTTGTTTAGCCTTATCATTGCTAGTTATGCCTTGTCTCTAAAATATAGGGGGAGTGTTGATCCTAGTTGTGTGCTATGCAGTCCAAAGCATTCATCTAGATTGCACACATCCAGGGGGAGCCCGTCTATATTTTAGAGAGGAGGGGTTTGCCTTTGTTATAGTTTATTTCCTTCTTGCGCAAATCCCGTATTGTCATCAATCCACCAAAAAGGGGGAGATTGTAAGTGCATATTTATCCCTTAGGTGTTTTGGTGATTGATGACAATGCTTTTGCGGACTAATCGTGTGCCTTTGAGTTTCTCAGACATTTCTTCACTAGGTACAAGACGGTTTGGTGCCCCTCGAAGACTATTGAAGACGGCGTTTCTCTATGTTTCTTTTTGGTGGATTTGAGTCGTAGGAAACCCATACTATTAAGAGGGGGTACGCGTCGGAAAGGTTTGGGTGGAATCATCACGTACACGTTCCCTTCCTTGTCTCCACCTTTCCCTTGCACTATGGAGCATTCCCCGTTTATCCTCGTAGTGATTGCCTTGGCTGTTGTTGTGCTTATGTAGTATCGCTCCTGGAGCAGTAGTACCGCAGCACCCATGATAGTACCGTAGCTTCGGTAGCGGTAGTACTGCTGGAGCCCACGGTAGTACCGCCTCCTCTGAGCCGTACTCTGTGGCCCCTGTGCTGGGCACCGCCTCCTGGAGCCAGACTACTGTGGCCCCAGTTAAGTACCGCTGCTTTGCGGCGATGAAGCGGATGTAATTTTTACATCCGCGCCTCATGATAATACCGCGCCTTTCTCACGGTAGTACCGCGCGCGGTCTGATCCAGCAGCCACGCGGTAGTACTGCTCTCCAGCGGTAGTGCCGTGTCGGGTTTTTGCACCGGCTGTTTTCCAGCGAAAGTAGGCACGGATGTATTTTTATTCATCTGCGCCCTTCCCAAAGCTAAGGCGTTCTCGCCTTATGCGGTAGTAACGCAAGGAGGGAGCGGTAGTACCGCGCCATGTAGTACCGCCTCGTCAGCTCGTAGCCCCGCTGCCGGTAGTACTGCAGTGGCCCACGGTAGTACCGCATGGCCTTGCGGTAGTACCGCGCCCCTGGAGCGGTAGTACCGCGTGTCGCGGGCTGGTTAAGTGGATAACGGTTGGATTTCGTCCACCACTATAAAAGGGTCGTCTCCTACCTCTAGTTGACCACCTCTTCCAACCCTAAGCTCCATTGTTGCTCCTAAGCTCCATTTTCGCCGATCTCACTCCTAGCCAATCAAACTTGTTGATTTGCTCGGGAGTGGTTGAGAAGGCCCCGATCTACACTTCCACCAAGAGAAATTTGATTCCCCCCACTAATACCTTGTGGATCTTGTTACTCTTGGGTGTTTGAGCACCCTAGAAGGTTGAGGTCACCGCGGAGCCATAGTCCATTGTGGTGAAGCTTCGTGGTGTTGTTGGGAGCCTCCAATTAAGTTGTGGAGATTGCCCCAACCTTGTTTGTAAAGGTTCGTCACGCCTTCAAGGGCACCAATAGTGGAATCACGGCATCTCGCATTGTGTGAGGGCATGAGGAGAATACGGTGGCCCTAGTGGCTTCTTGGGGAGCATTGTGCCTCCACACCGCTCCAACGGAGACGTACTTCCCCTCAAAAGGAAGGAACTTCGTTAACACATATCGTCTCCACCGGCTCCACTCTTGGTTATCTCATCCCTTTACTTGTGCAAGCTTATTTGTGTTACTTTCATTGCGTGCTTGTGTGCTTGTGTTTGTTGCATCATATAGGTTGTCCACCTAGTTGCATATCTAGACAACTTACTTTGATGCAAAGTTTAATTTGGTAAAGAAAAGCTAAAAATTGTTAGTTGTCTATTCACCCCCCCTCTAGTCAACAATATCGATCCTTTCATACTCTCAAAATGATATAAGTGAAGCATGAGAGAACAATAATTTCTATAAAACAAAACCACCACCGTGCTCTAAAAGATATAAGTGAAGCACTAGAGCAAAAACTATATAGCTCAAAAGGTATAAGTGAAGCACATAGAGTATTCTAATAAATTCTGAATCATGTGTGTCTCTATCAAAAGGTGTGTACAGCAAGGATTATTGTGGTAAACCAAAAAGCAAAGACTCAAATCCTACAAGACGCTCCAAGCAAAACACATATCATGTGGTGAATAAAAATATAGCTCCAAGTAAAGTTACCGATAGACGAAGATGAAAGAGGGGATGCCTTCCAGGACATCCCCAAGCTTAGGCTTTTGGTTTTCCTTGAATTTTACCTTGGGGTGCCATGGGAATACCCAAGCTTAGGATCTTGCTAATCCTTGTTCCATAATCCATCAAATCTTTACCCAAAACTTGAAAACTTCACAACACAAAACTTAACAGAAAATCTCGTGAGCTCCGTTAGCGGAAAAAAACAAAACACCACTTCAAGGTACTGTAATGAACTCATTATTTATTTATATTGGTGTTAAACCTACTGTATTCCAACTTCTCTATGGTTTATAAACTCTTTTACTAACCATAGACTCATCAAAATAAGCAAACAACACACGAAAAACAGAATCTGTCAAAAACAGAACAGTCTGTAGTAATCTGTAACTAGTGCAAACTTCTGGAACTCCAAAAATTATACCAAAATAGGAAGACCTGGATAATTTGTTTATTGATCTACTGCAATTGGAATCGGTATTTTATCGTGTTCTGGTGATTTTTAACAATTGTTTTCGTGAACATATAGTTTCTGGAATTTTCAGCAAGATCAAATAACTATCATTGAAGAAGATCCTATAGGTTTAACTTGGCACAAACACTAATTAAAAACATAAAAACACATCTAACCAGAGGCTAGATCAAAGATTTATTACTAAACAGAACCAAAAAGTAATAAAATAAAATAAAATTGGGTTGCCTCCCAACAAGCGCTATCGTTTAACGCCCCTAGCTAGGCATTTAGATTTCAATGATGCTCACAAGAAAGACACGAATTGAAGCACAAAGAGAGCATCATAAAACACGTGACAAACACATCTAAGTCTAACATACTTCCTATGCATAGGCATCTTATAGGCAAACAAATTATCAAGGCAAGCAAAAACTAGCATATGCAAGGAAGCGGAAAAAATACAAAAGCAATCTCAACATAACGAGAGGTAACTTAGTAACATGAAAATTTCTACAACCATATTTTCCTCATAATAATTACATGTAGAATCATAAGCAAATTCAACAATATAGCTATCACAAAACATATTCTTAACACAATCCACATGTATGCAAAGTTGACACTCTTCCAAAATAGTGGGATTAACATTAGCTAAAGTCGTGACCTCTTCAAACCCACTTTTATCAAAAATTTCATAAGATTGATCAAAATCCAAATGTGCGGGATCTAAAGTTGAAACTCTTCCAAACCCACTTTCAATACTATTGGAAACATTATTATCAATCTCATATTCATCATGGGGCATAAATAAATTTTCAAGATCATAAGAAAAATCACCCCAATCATGATCACTACAACAAGTAGTAGACATAGCAAACTTAGCATCCCCAAGCTTAGGGTTTTGCATATCATTAACACAATTGACATTAATAGAATTTATAATAACATCATTGCAATCATGCTTTTCATCGAAGGAACTATCAAGTATGGGTGCAACGATCTCATGTTTAACATATGGGACTATAGCAAATTCATCTTTATAAATATTGGCATCATGGCCACAAGAATAGCAAGCATCATGTTCATCAAGGGATATTTCAATCAAATCATCGGAGTCATAATTATCTATAGATTTATGCATATCGTTATGTTCTTCCTCCATAGACTCCTGCAAAATATCAGCCTCTTCTTGGACAGCGGATGAGTCCTCAATATATGGTTTAACATAGGCATTCGAAGTATAATTATCATAACAATATTGAAGTATGGCAAAATTTTCAGATTTGTAAAGAGTAGCATCATACGTTTCAATCAAAGAAGCAATTTCATAAGCACCCTTAAAAGCAACAAATTCTTCACTTTGTTGAACATCATAGTAATTATAAACACCCTTAGCATACGAAGATACGATTCCATTATCACTAAACTCACATTGGTAGGGAAGGTGTTTCTTAATGTTTTCAGAGCAACAAGTAAAATCATAAATTTCACAAAGATTCCAAGCATAACACGTCAATCTGTTTATTTGATCCCATAAGAGCCTCCCCTTTTCAGACAAACGATGACGCACAAAATGAGCATGCTCATGTAAAGATTTCCCATCAACTAAGCTAGTTGGGGTTTCAGCACGAGCGCATAAGGAGCGAAGATGATCCAAGTAGAACACTTTAAGAGGATCCATATCAATAGATTTTTAGCAAACACAGATGGAAGCAAATAGAAGGCACATGGTAACACAAGCAAACGATAGATCTGGCAAGAAAAATGCAAACAAAAAAGAAGGCGAATAAAACAGCAAAGGTGAAGTGGGGGAGAGGAAAACGAGAGGCAAATGGCAAATAATGTAATGCGAGGGATAAGAGTTTTCGATGGGTACTTGGTATGTCTTGACTTGTGCATAGACTCCCCGGCAACGGCGCCAGAAATCCTTCTTGCTACCTCTTGAGCATTGTGTTGGTTTTCCCTTGAAGAGGAAAGGGTGATGCAGCAAAGTAGCGTAAGTATTTCCCTCAGTTTTTGAGAACAAAGGTATCAATCCAGTAGGAGGCCACGCTCAAGTCCCTCGTACCTACACAAACAAATAAGAACCTTGCAACCAACACGATAAAGGGGTTGTCAATCCCTTCACGGACACTTGCAAAAGTGAGATCTGATAGAGATGATAAGATAATATTTTTGGTATTTTTATGATAAAGACCAAAAGTAAAGAAAGCAAAATAAACGGCGCCAGAAATAGCTTGTTGACGGGATATTAATATGATGGAAAATAGATTCGGGGGCCATAGGTTTCACTAGTGGCTTCTCTCAAGATAGCAAAAGTATTACGGTGGGTGAAAGAATTACTGTCGAGCAATTGATAGAATTGAGCATAGTTATGAGAATATCTAGGTATGATCATGTATATAGGCATCACGTCCGAGACAAGTAGACAGACTCCTGCCTGCATCTACTACTATTTCTCCACACATCGACTGCTATCCAGCATGCATCTAGAGTATTAAGTTCATAAGAACAGAGTAACGCTTTAAGCAAGATGGCATGATGTAGAGGGATAAACTCATGCAATATGATATAAACCCCATCTTGTTATCCTCGATGGAAACAATACAATACGTGCCTTGCCGCCCCTACTATCACTGGGAAAGAACACGGCAAGATTGAACCCAAAGCTAAGCAGTTCTCACATTGCAAGAAAGATCAATCTAGTAGGCCAAACCAAACTGATAATTCGAAGAGACTTGCAAAGATAACCAATCATACATAAAAGAATTCAGAGAAGATTCAAATATTGTTCATAGATAATCTGGATCATAAACCCACAATTCATCGGATCTCGACAAACACACCGCAAAAGAAGATTACATCAAATAGATCTCCAAGAGAATCAAGGAGAACTTTGTATTGAGATCCAAAGAGAGACAAGAAGCCATCTAGCTAATAACTATGGACCCGAAGGTCTGAGGTAAACTACTCACACATCATCGGAGAGGCTATGGTGTTGATGTAGAAGCCCTCCATGATCAATTCCCCCTCCGACGGAGCGCCGGAAAAGGCCCCAAGATGGGATCTCACGGGTACAGAAGGTTGCGGCGGTGGAATTAGGGTTTTGGCTCCTCTGCTGATGGTTTCGGGGTACGTAGGTATATATAGGAGGAAGAAGTAGGTCGGTGGAGCCACGAGGGGCCCACGAGGGTGGAGGGCGCACCCAGGGGGTAGGCGCGCCCCCTACCTTGTGGCTTCCTCGTCGGTTGCTTTACGCCCACTCCTAGTCCTCTGGATCATGTTTTTTCCGAAAATCACGTTCCCGAAGGTTTCATTCCGTTTGGACTCCGTTTGATATTCTTTTTCTGCGAAACACTGAAATATGCAAAAAAAACAGCAATTTGGGCCGGGCCTCCGGTTAATAGGTTAGTCCCAAAAATAATATAGAAGTGTATAATAAAGCCCATTAAACATCCAAAACAAAATATATATTAGCATGGAACAATAAAAAATTATAGATACCTTGGAGACGTATCAGTCAAGCACCTCAGTAGAGAAAGCCGAAAACCGACTGTCATGATGCTGCGAGAGCTGGTTAACCACTCGATGACTTATCGGAATCTTTCGCGATTCCCTCCGTATTATATGAAGGACCTTTTTATTTAGGTCATATATGTAATGCACCATATTGGAATAAGCCATACACATACCAGGGGCTATATCGTAGTCCCCCCTATAAAACTCCTATGGCTAAGTGAAAGTGTTAACGCCCTATAGTCCGATTACCTCGTTCACCGCATTGACACCTCCTTCACGGACCAAGAAGTTGGGTCAAGAGTGCTCAGATGCTTTTCCGAACACCCCCGTATTTCCTACAGGGGGCTGAAGCCAACGACTGGAAAACTTTCATATTATATACGAACGGCCGCACAGGAGGAGCAAAAGCCTTTAGGCAAAACTAAAATATAGTCTGGTTATAAAAATTTTCTTTTACAATTCGTACAGAATCCACTCGAATATTTTGCCTTTTGAGCATTGACCCTCTATCAAGCGGGCAGCCTCTAAGACGTCCTCAAAATAATGCTCCGGTGCGTGATGGTCTTTGCCCTTGGGTGGACTCTTCGCCGCAACATCGATGGCCTTCATCTTCCCCCAGTATGTCTTGACACAGGCAAAGGCCATCTGTGCACCCTCAATGCACGCCGACCGCTTAACAGCGTCGATACGTGGCGCCGCATCAACAAGCCACTTCACCAAGCCGAAGTAGCTATTTGGGATAGGCTCAGTCGACCACAGCCGGATTATGACGTTCTTCATGGCAGCGCCGGATATCCTATGAAGCTCGGCCCATTGGGACATCTGTTCATTCAGCAACAGAGGGCGCTTTGATGCGCCAAATTGTGACCAGAAAAGCTTCTCCGTTGCATACCCCTCTCGCGCTTGGTAAAACCGCGCCGCATCGGAAGAACTCTTCGGCAAGTCTAAAAACTCGTCTGGAGAACTCCACACTTGGTTAAGCTGAGCATAGTTCGGATCGCCGAACTTAGTCTGTAGTAAAAAGGGCTTACTGGCCGCAATCTCCCCAGCTTGCCGGATCCCATCACGGGCTGCTCTAGATTCAGACCGTGCTTCTCTCGCCTCTCGCAAGGCCTTGTCAAGTTCAGCCGTTTTGGATTCATTCTCCTTCTCAAGGAATTTACAGCAGCTAGTAGAATTTTTTAGTTCGCACACCATCATGGATATTTTCTCCTCGTCTTGGCGCCGAGCAGCTTGTTTGGCCTTTAACTCAGCCGATGCCTTTTCGGCAGCCGCATTACTAAACCGGGCCTGCTCCTTGGCCCGGGCCAGCTCCGCCCGAAGAATCTCAACGGCGGCGGCACCATCTGCAGCCATGCAGATCTCAGTATGCAACTTTCCGCGTCACGCTTATATTACAAACACGTATGTGTAAGGAATGCTCCGAATACATACCTTGCGACTCGTCAAGACGCATATTGATTAACGCAATGTCATCCCCTGCCACATCAAGCATCCGCTGCAGCTCGACAATATCCGTAGTCCGGGTAGTCATCACGGGAGAAACAGCCTGTGTTCCAATTAACCAGATTAGTCCTTGGGTGTTTCTTCTTGATCCTCCGTTCGCCTCCCATGGGAAGCCAACCCGAGTCTCAGGGGCTACTACCTATACACAGGTGCATTTTTGCAAATAAAATTTAGTTGAAAATATTACATCACAAAACCTCAAAGCCTCTTAGCACGCTCATGAAGGCTTCATTCAATCCGCTCTTCAGGGACAGAATCTTCTCAACCACCGTGCCCATCAAGGTACGCTGTTCTTCCGAGATAAATGCTTTTCGCAGCATATCCCTCAACATATCCGGCGCCGCCGGGTCTCCGGAAGATGTTGTAGGAGCACGACCATCCTTTGAAGGAACCTGTTGGCCCGTCTCCAGAATCATCGTTGGCTGAAAACCGAATAGTCTGGGGCCTTCATTGTTGGCCCCCGAATCCCGGACGATCGGAGGTTCACCTTCGGGTACTGCCTCCTTCATCCCCCGCGCCGCTTGTTGATCAAGAAAAACACTCCGAGATGAAAATTCGGAGTCGTCCGACTTATTGGGTGAGGAGGTCGGGGGAGGCGTCTCGCGTTCCATCATCTCTGGGAGAAGATCTCCCGAAGAAGAGTATTGCCCAGGAAAACTCTACGCTGAACTGTAAAGATACACATGTACGTTACATGTCTCTTCGGCAACAGGAAAGGAACAGGATGTGATCAAAGCACCCCGGATTCACTTACGATTTGGTCGAAGGCTTGTCCTCACGACGGAGCTGTTCAACGGCGTAGCCTTCCAATCCTGAGCCGCCCAACGATGGCATCTTGCCCCTCTTGGGAGACCGCCCCTCCCAACCTTCGGAGGCGGCCCTTTTCTTCCTGAATGGAGAATGGATGCTTGCTTCTCCTTCGCCTTTGTCTTCGGGCGAAGAAATGTCGATTTCTCCAGACTTGATATCTAATTTACCTCCGGAATGAAGGTCATCCCGGGTCTTCCCACTCTCCACCTTTCCCTCCTCTACCGGCGTGTGGCACGGTGCCGGTGCCAGCATCCTTGTTAACACGGGGTCCGCTGAGTCTTCAAGAAGAGGGGCCGGACACCTAATCCGTTCTGCTTTCTTTATCCAGCCCTGGAAAAAGATGGTTTGCTTAGTGTCTTACCACAGGATACCTGATTAGGAGGTATTCGACGGATGGGTACTTACCGTGGTATCTAGATGGTTACAGTCAAGGCCGGTGTCTTCGGTAGTATCTGGCCACTATTTTCGTTTCCCGAAAAATAATTTCCACATCCCTTTGTGCGTAGTGCCGAAGAAGTGTTGAAGTGTCCGCGGCCGTTCAGGATTAAACTCCCAAATGCGGAGAAGCCGCCTTTGGCACGACAAGGTACGACGAACCAGCATTACTTGAATAACGTTGATAAGATCAATGTCCCTCTCGAGGAGGCTCCGGATGCGGCTCTGCAGAGTCTATACCTCATCGATTGACCCCCAGTCCAACCCCTTATTGATCCATGATGCGAGCTGAATCGGAGGGCTGGATCAAAATGCAGGCGCAGCCGCCCACTTGGAGCCGCGAGGCTCGGTGATATAGAACCATTCCCGCTGCCATAAGTCAGAGGACTCGGTGAAGGATCCTTTTAGCCAAAGAGCGCTATTAAGCTTGCTCACGGTGGTGCCACCACACCCCGCCTGCTTCCTCCCTATCATCTGCGGCTTCACATTGAAGGTCTTGAGCCACAAGCTAAAGTGTGGAGGGATTCGAAGGAAGGCCTCGCATGTGACGATAAACGCCGAGATAAGAAGAACAGAGTTTGGGGCCAGATCATGAAAATCCAGCCCATAGTAGAACATGAGCCCTCGAACAAAGGGATTAAGGGCAAAGCCTAACCCTCGGAGGAAGTGGGAGATGAACACGACCCTCTCGCCGGATCTGGGGGTAGGGATAACCTGCCCTTCGGCAGGGAGCCGATGGAGGATTTCTACGGTCAGATATCTCGCCGCCCTAAGCTTCGCAATATCCTCCTCTGTAACGGAAGAAGCCACCCACCGGCTGGAAAGGCTGGATCCGGACATGACTAAGGTTTGAGGTGGTCGAAACTTGGGTTTTAGGACTCAAGATAGCAAAGGCTGAGGAAGAAGCAAACGTGGAAGAAGGGGAGGCGGGTCTGTACCCCTTTATAAAGGCCGTGAGTATCTAAATGTAAAGGCCTTGAGTATCTAAACGCCAACTCCCGAGCCTTGAAACTTGCCTGTTTCCAAGGAGTTGTACCACAGAGACGGTTGGGTTACCCACGTCTGCTTTAATAAGAATCCCTTAATAAAGGGGACATGATCTCGGCTTCGATAAGATGTGTCAATAAAGCCGCGCCTCGAAACCCGGGGCTGCAAGCCGCCAACAACGGGTTTAAAGTAATGTCCCAACGGTGATGTAGCGTCGTGCTATGAACAGTTGTCGGTGGATTGGATTTATAACTTATTATGCCCACTGTGGAAGTATACAAAACTTATGTTACAGGTCCGGACACGATCAATATGTCCGAAGACTATCTTGGATTTCGGAAGGAATAACCCTCCTTGCAATGCCGAAGACAGATCTACGCGCCGGATACCTTGTCATTGAAGCCAGGTTCAGGGGCTCTTGAGGAGTCTGGACTAAGGGTCCTCGAGCGTCGGCACTGTTAGCCATGGGCCGAACTGATGGGCTGTGAAGATACAAAGACCGAAGACTGCACCCGTGTCCGGATGGGACTCTCCTTGGCGTGGAAGGCAAGCTTGGCGGCCAAATATGGAGATTCCTTTCTTTGTAACCGATCTTGTGTAACCCTAGATCCTCCCGGTGTCTATATAAACCGGAGGACTTAGTCCGGAGGGGAGATATACATTACCATAGTCATACAGGCTAGACTCCTAGGGTTTAGCCATTACGATCTCGTGGTAGATCAACTCTTGTAATACTCATATTCATCAAGATCAATCAAGCAGGAAGTAGGGTATTACCTCCATAGAGAGGGCCCAAACCTGGCTAAACACTGTGTCCCCTGTCTCCTGTTACCATCGACCTTATACGCACAGTTCGGGACCCCCTACCCGAGATCCGCCGGTATTGACACCGACATACGTAGACACACTCTTCCCCTTGTTGCTATGCATCTCCATGGATAGATCATTGCGTGTGCGTAGATTTTTTTTTGTTTTCCATGCAATGTTTCCCAACAGCCTAGCCATTGTATTTTTTTTGTATTTTCTAAATGTTTTATTGCGACACGAAATATTGCTTTGGGGTCTCAAGGACGCCACGTTCTGTAACCCCCAGTGGGCACTCTTTCATGGTCATTGTGAAAAAGCGTTATTTTTGCGTTTTTGGTCATTTTAATGAGTTATATCACAACATTTTGATTCTCATGATGATTTTCACATTTTGTGACCGTAGTGCACGGTTACAACATGATATGTCACATCCATTAAAAGAAGTGCTATAGCACATCATTGACTCACAACATGATCCAGGGTCATGAAAATGTAAAATAAGTATAAAAAAATGAAAACTATTGACTAGAACTTATGGGAAAACACCGGTTTTAAGCAACTAATGCACTAGACTAATGGGGGCAGGGGAGATAGTAGAAGCAACTCATAGATGCAAAAATACACAAAAAATGTACGTTGGCTGTTGGATCTCTGATGGATGCTCTAGATTAGTCACATGAAAGTTGGTGGAAAGACATGATTTTATTTAGGTGTTACATACATGATGTGTCGAGGTTGATTGTGTTACATACGTGATGTATCGAGGTTGTAATTAGTAACTTAGATTTATGACTAACGGCTACCGGTGATTTTGGTCATGATAGGTGAGTACTTTTCCTATCCTAACTCACTCCCTCCGACGATGTTGTGTTGATTACACTAACATAATGGTATACATGGTCATGGGAAAAAATGTTGGTAACCAATTCAACATGTGCATAAATCTAAGATATCACTGAGTTTGCGATGCCGCAATATGGCATCTATAGTGACATTGAGCAACCGCAAAATACTCGTTTCCTTTGTCAAGCGCAAATATGTTTTTGAACACTAGAAGGGCCTTGAAGGGCCCAACACTATTATATTAAAATAGAGAGCCATTATATTTTCTAGCAGAAACATAAAATTACCACCTAGCCCCTGACTTTTGCAGGAAGGACCTTGAACCGGATGAGAGAACATGATCATGTCTATATCAGCTTCCTCTCGGGTTGAACCCCACCTCCGCCAAGGATGAACCACTTGGGGTGGCATGATCGCACTGGCTGCAACACCTGAATACTAAGACTCTGAGTAAAGGTTGAGACTACCATCCATATGCCACACAAAGTCTGGAGGAAAGAGTTGGTCGCCATTCGACCAGAAAATTCACTAACGGGGACGAGTAAGTAGGCCATCAACCGTTGTCATCCCAAAGGATGGAAAAAAAATCAGTAGGTGCCTTCGCCTATCTTCCAACGCTGATGAGGATGAACTTGACTCCAATCACCCTACCGAAGAACCGCACCCTATTTCTACTCTGTCCCCATCACCTTGACTACCGATGTACAAAGGAAGGCGAGACCTTGCCTGCAACGGGGACATGGATGGCCTGACATCTGCCATGACATACCACGTCGGCAACCAGTGCTCTAACAACCATGGCCGCAACGTGGGTTGCGGGAAAAGGAGGCACTAACCAGGTTTGTGCTACCTCTTGAGCTTGCATTGGTTTTTCCCTTGAAGAGGAAAGGGTGATGCAGCAAAGTAGCGTAAGTATTTCCCTCAGTTTTGAGAACCAAGGTATCAATCCAGTAGGAGACAACGCGACAAACCACCGAATACATGCACAAACAAACACCAACTTGCAACCAACGCGACAAAGGGGTTGTCAATCCCTTCACAATTATTCGCAAAGTGAGATCTGATAGAGATGGATAAACGGTAAACTAATATTTTTGGTATTTTTGTTTTATGGAACGAAAAGTAAAAGATTGTAAAGTAAGTAAATAGGAAACCAGAATTGGCAAGTTGACGGGAAACTAATATGTTGTGAAATAGACCCGTGGGCCATAGGTTTCACTAGAGGCTTCTCTCAAGATAGAAATTATTACGGTGGGTGAACAAATTACTGCCGAGCAATTGATAGAAAAGCGCAAAGTTATGACGATATCTAAGACAATGATCATGAATATAGGCATCACGTCCGTGTCAAGTAGACCGAAACGATTCTGCATCTACTACTATTACTCCACACATCAACCGCTATCCAGCATGCATCTAGAGTATTAAGTTCATAGAACGGAGTAACGCTTTAAGCAAGATGACATGATGTAGAGGAATTAACTCAAACAATATGATGAAAACCCCATCTTTTTATCCTCGATGGCAACAATACAATACGTGCCTTGCTGCCCCTACTGTTACTGGGAAAGGACACCGCAAGATTGAACCCAAAGCTAAGCACTTCTCCCACTGCAAGAAAAACAAATCTAGTTGGCCAAACCAAATCGATAGTTCGAAGACTTGCAAAGATATCAAATCATGCATATAAGAATCCAGAGAAGATTCAAATAATATTCATAGATAAGCTGATCATAAATCCACAATTAATCGGATCTCGGCAAACACACCGCAAAAGAGTATTACATCGAATAGATCTCCAAGAACATCGAGGAGAACTTTGTATTGAAAATCAAAGAGAGAGAAGAAGCCATCTAGCTACTAGCTTTGGACCCGTAGGTCTGAAGTAAACTACTCACGCTTCATCGGAGAGGCAATGGTGTTGATGTAGAAGCCCTCCATGATCGAATCCCCCTCCGGCAGGATGCCGGAAAAGACCCCAAGATGGGATCTCACGGTACAGAAGGTTGCGGCGGTGGAAAAGTGGTTCTGTGGCTCACCTAGATGTTTTTGGGGTATAAGAGTATATATAGGAGGAAGATCTAGGTCAGGGGATCCTCGAGGGGCCCACAAGGTCGGGGGGCGCGCCCTCCACCCTTATGGCTGCCTCGAGGCTCTTCTGACTTGCACTCCAAGTTTCCTGGGTGTCTTCTGGTCCAAGAAAAATCATCGCGAAAGTTTTATTATGTTTGGACTCCGTTTGGTATTCCTTTTCTACGAAACTCTAAAACAAGGAAAAAAAGCGGCCCGACCTTTGGGCTCTAGGTTAATAGGTTAGTCCCAAAAATCATATAAAATAGCATATTAATGCATATAAACATCCAAAACAGATAATATAATAGCATGGAACAATAAAAAATTATAGATACGTTGGAGACATATCAGTTTATTCAAAAGAAAAGGAACCCTGGTAGTGTATATATATGATGTCTACTACGCAACCTTCTTCTTGTAGACGTTGTTGGTGTTGGGGAACGTTGCAGAAAATTAAATTTTTTTCTACGGTTTCACCAAGATCCATCTATGAGTTCTACTAAGCAACGAGTCAAGAGAGAGAGTTTGCATCTACATACCACTTGTAGATCGAGAATGCAGGCGTTCGAGGGAGTGGTGATGATGAAGACGTTCCCAACGTGATTCCGATCACCGATGACCAAGTGCCGAGCGGACAGCACCTCCGCGTTCAACACACGTGCGGAGACGATGGCGTCTCCTCCGTCTTGATCCAGCAAGGATGAAGGAGAGGTTGAGGAAGACAACTCCAATGGCAGCCTGACGGCGTGGTGCGGTTGGTCTGGCGATTCTCGGCGAGCTTCGCCAAGCTTCGCGTGGAGAAAGAGAGGTGTTGGGGAGGGAGGGCTGCGCCTTCAATGGTGTGTGCAGCCCTTCCCCCACCCCTCTATTTATAGGAGGAGAGGGCAGGGGGGCCGGCCATCTAGGGAAACCCTAGATGGGGCGGCGGCCAAGGGAGGAGGGAGGGTGGCTTGCCCCCAAGCTAGAGGCGCCCCTTTAGGGTTTCCCTCCCCATGCCCTAGCCGCATGGGCCTTGGTGGGGAGGTGCGCCCAGCCACCAGGGGCTGGCTCCCTCTCCCACTTAGCCCATGTGGCCCCAGGAATGGCCCCTCCAGTGGACCTCCGGAACTCTCCGGTGGCCCCGGTACATTACAGTATACCCCCGAAACTTTCCGGAGTCCGTTTAACCACTTTCCATATATAAATCTTTACCTCCGGACCATTCTGGAACTCCTCGTGACGTCCGGGATCTCATCCGGGACTCCGAACAACATTCGGTAATCACATACTTGTCTTCCTATTAACCCTAGCGTCACCGAACCTTAAGTGTGTAGACCCTACGGGTTCGGGAGACATCTTGAACATGACCGAGGCGCTCTCCGGTCAATAACCAACATCGGGATCTGGATACCCATGTTGGTTCCCACACGCTCCTCGATGTTGTCATCGGATGAACCACGATGTCGAGGGTTCAAGTAACCCCGTATACTATTCCCTTTGTCAATCGGTATGTTACTTGCCGGAGACTCGATCGTCGATATCCCAATACCTCGTTTAGTCTCGTTACCGGCAAGTCACTTTACTCGTACCGTAATGCATGATCCCTTGACCAGACACTTGGTCACTTTGAGCTCATTATGATGATGCACTACCGAGTGGGCCGGTGATACCTCTCCGTCATACGGAGTGACAAATCCTGTCTCGATCCGTGTCAACCCAACAGACACTTTCGGAGATACTGTAATGCACCTTTATAGTCACGCAGTTAAGTTGTGACGTTTGGTACACCCAAAGCATTCCTACGGTATCCGGAGTTACACGATCTCACGGTCTAAGGAAGAGATACTTGACATTGGAAAAGCTCTAGCAAAGCGAACTACACGATCTTTGTGCTATGCTTAGGATTGGGTCTTGTCCATCACGTCATTCTCCTAATGGCGTGATCCCGTTGTCAATGACATCGATGTCCATAGTCAGGAAACCATGACTATCTGTTGACCAACGTTCTAGACTACTATTGGCTTACTAGGGACGTATTTTAGTCTATGTATTCACAAGTGTATTACGATTTCCGGATAATACAGTTATAGCATGAATAAAGACAATTATCATGAACAAGGAAATATAATAATAATGCTTTTATTATTGCCTCTAGGGCATATTTCCAACAGTTGGGCCCCCAAGTGCAGAGGTTTGTAGGACAGTAGCAAATTTCCCTCAAGTGGATGACCTAAGGTTTATCAACCCGTGGGAGGCGTAGGATGAAGATGGTCTCTCTCAAACAACCCGGCAACCAAATAACAAAGAGTCTCTTGTGTCCCCAACACACCCAATACAATGGTAAATTATATAGGTGCACTAGTTCGGCGAAGAGATGGTGATACAAGTGCAATATGGATGGTAGATATAGTTTTTTGTAATCTGAAAATGTAAAAACAGCAAGGTAATAAGCGATAAAAGTGAGCGTAAACGGTATTGCAATGCTAGGAAACAAGGCCTAGGGTTCTTACTTTCACTAGTGCAAGTTCTCTCAACAATAATAACATAATTGGATCATATAACTATCCCTCAACATGCAACAAAGAGTCACTCCAAAGTCACTAATAGCGGAGAACAAACGAAGAGATTATTGTAGGGCACAAAACCGCCCCAAAGTTATCCTTTCTGATCGATCTATTCAAGAGTCCGTAGTAAAATAACACGAGGCTATTCTTTCCGTTCGATCTATCATGGAGTTCGTACTAGAATAACACCTTAAGACACAAATCAACCAAAACCCTAATGTCACCTAGATACTCCATTGTCACCTCAAGTATCCGTGGGTATGATTATACGATATGCATCACACAATCTCAGATTCATCTATTCAACCAACACAAAGAACTTCAAAGAGTGCCCCAAAGTTTCTACCAGAGAGTCAAGACGAAAAGTGTGCCAACCCCTATGCATAAGTTCATGGGCGGAACCCGCAAGTTGATCACCAAAACATACATCAAGTGGATCACGTGATATCCCATTGTCATCACAGATAAGCACGACAAGACATACATCAAGTGTTCTCAAATCCTTAAAGACTCAGTCCGATAAGATAACTTCAAAGGGAAAACTCAATACATTACAAGAGAGTAGAGGGGGAGAAACATCATAAGATCCAAATATAGTAGCAAAACTCGCGATACATCAAGATCGTACCACCTCAAGAACACGAGAGAGAGATCAAACACATAGCTACAGGTACATACCCTCAGCCCCGAGGGTGAACTACTCCCTCCTCGTCATGGAGAGCGTCGGGATGATGAAGATGGCCACCGGTGAGGGATCCCCCCCTTGGTGAGGTCTTGAAAGCAGGGTCCCGATTGGTTTTTGGTGGCTATAGAGGCTTGCGGCGGCGGAACTCCCAATCTATTCTGTTCTCCGATGTTTTTAGGGTATATGGACATATATAGGCGAAAGAAGTCGGTCAGGGGAGCCACGAGGGGCCCACGAGGGTGGGGGCGCGCCCAGGGGGGTAGGCGCGCCTCCCTGCCTCGTGGCCACCTCGTTGCTTCCTTGACGTGCACTCCAAGTCTCCTGGATTGCTTCCGTTCCAAAAATAACTCTCCCGAAAGTTTCATTCTGTTTGGACTCTGTTTGATATTCCTTTTCTTCGAAACACTGAAATAGACAAGAAAACAACAATTTGGGTTGGGCCTCCGGTTAATAGGTTAGTACCAAAAATAATATAAAAATGTATAATAAAGCCCATTAACATCCAAAACAGATAATATAATAGCATGAAACAATTAAAAACTATAGATACGTTGAAGACGTATCAATATAGCATATGATTCGAGCCGCCCTCCCACTCATCATTGGCCACTGAAGATAGGAAGGGGAGGGAGGGTGGAGGAGCCGAAGCGCGAGAAGAAG
This sequence comes from Aegilops bicornis, assembly GCA_021605145.1. NCBI lineage: Eukaryota > Viridiplantae > Streptophyta > Magnoliopsida > Poales > Poaceae > Aegilops > Aegilops bicornis. The sequence continues at coordinate 500,153,215 of CM038669.1, read as the reverse complement.
GACTCAGTCAAGGGGTAGGAACGACACCAAGGCGAGTTGCCACAGGGGGCAAGTCTTCGAGATGTATAATCTCCTTGGATCTTCGTCATGCGCAAATTCTTCCACCTCCCCCATCTTGAATCACCCCAAGCTTTTTTCTTCATGCGCGTGCACCATAATCACTTGCATGAGAAAACGTTTAGCATTATACCCACACTTTTTTTTAGAAAAGGAGGATGGCCCCCGACCTCTGCATCTGGACGATGTATGCAGCCACTTTATTAATTATTCACGAAGACCTTACAAAGCAATACATCAATTAGTCTGAAGCCATCATCTCGGCAACAGCTGTCGCTACTCCTATCCACTTGATGAAGGGGTGCCGATAGTCTAATCCAAATACCAAACAGACTTTGCACCAAAGCCTAACGTCTAAAGCCGGAGGATCCAACCAAGCCACAATGCCGGGTCTGGGGCACACACCCGTTCGGCACCCTCAGAGGCGGCCGTCGCCATCTTCCACCGATAGATCTTCAGAACAGGAACTGTCGCATCAACCTTGCCAGGCCTGCCGTTGACGTCACCATGACGCCAGACAACGCCGTCCTCCTGCGCGAGTCTGTCAACCCGCATCAGACGCCAAGACTCCACTATGCCACGCCGCCAAGATCCGTCGTCGTCGATGCGGAGGATGAAACCCCGCTCCACCATTAGGCCCTTCCAGTCAGCACCTGCTCCAAAACGATGCCCCAGGAGGGAGAACGACATTGAAGATGTTGTCATGTCTGATCCGGGCAGATCCAGATCTAAGGTTTCCCCGGGAGCATCCCGAGCATGGTGGCGTGACCTGCAACAACGACCAGAGTGGCCTCGTCCGCCATGACCTTAGTCGGCGCCATTATACCCACACATGGTTCTATAATTTTGAACTCTTAATAATGACAGATTGGCGGTATGATCGCGGAGGCATGGTAGATCAAAATCTTGGACACTGGTGCGTCTTGTGTCAATTTTTTTTCTGCTTATCAAAAATCAACGAACAACGCACACCTATAGTACCTATAGGTTTGTTGAAACGTATAATGTTTGTTGACCTTTCTACAAATTTGAATTTTTCTTTTGGACCCCTTCTGAGCATGCCGACCCTGAAATTATTATTCGAAACCTTCTGAGGTGGTAAATAACATCCAGGCCTGCATGCCTGATTCTTTTTATGGGCTGCATGCATGATACTACTCCCTCCATTCCCTTATACAAGGCCATTATGAAAATACATTTTGCATCTATACAAGGCCACTAACAGTAATAAGGTAAAAATTAATGATGTTTTATCGTACTAGCAACTTGTTGAATAGTTTCATGCATGCAGTCATAATGATACTGTGCTACTTTCTTCTCATTCCTTCCTTGCATGCATGCGGCAGTGGCGAAGCCACGTCTAGGTTGTGTAGTCACTTGACTACACAACTTTTTGGCAAAAATCGTAATACATCAAGTATAAATCATGCAAAAAAAATTAAAATATGTATATTTGACTACACAACTTTGTAGTGACTACACATGATTTTATTTCTGACACCGCCACTGGCATGCGGGCGTATTAATGATCCCGGTTAACGAAAAGAAAAGTTGATTTGCAAAGCAGTCATTAAAATTTAACTTGGTACGTGTAATTTAAGTTTGCGGCCTGGTATAAGGGAATGAAGTGAGTAGTATCTTTTATGACTTTTTTACACTTCTCAAATCTAAAAAATATTTCTCTTTTGCGCACCAGGAGTAGTTACTGCAAGACTACTCCTACTAGCTAGCTAGTCAAACAAATCCGTTGAAGCCACCCCTGACGGGACGGGACGAGATGTAAGGCTGGTCACAATGGGCAAGAACATAAGCTAGTAACTTACACACTTCCCTAGATTATGTTACTACCTCCATAGTGGGTAGGAACATCTATGTAGTGTCATGCAACGATGTATTTATTAGGTTATAGACTCATTGTTTCTTGAAGTGTGTGATGTTCCGATAACTTAGCTAGTTACCACAAGCACCTCTCTCTTCATTAAATATGTGCCACATAAGCAACGTTGTATTGGAGTGTGTGATGTTAAGTTCCTCCCCATTATGATCAGCCTAAGGAGTAACATCACACACTCCAATACAACTTTGCTTATGTGGCACATATTTAATGAAGAGAGAGGTGCTTGTGGTAACTAGCTAAGTTATCAGAACATCACACACTTTAAGAAACAATGAGTCTATAACCTAATAAATACATTGTTGCATGACACTACATAGATGTTCCTACCCACTATGAAGATAGTAACATAATCTAGACAAGTGTGTAAGTTACTAGCTTATGTTCTTGCCCATTGTGACCAGCCTAACGGGAGGAGAGGCGTCGGATGGCACTGGCACGGCCGCAGCTTGGCTTCCGTGAGAAGGAGTGGTGCGGGATTTCAAAATTCAAAATTCGAACTCCCGTCTCCCTTCCGTTAACTTCCTCCGGTCCTCCGGTCCTCCCGCCCCCAGCACTCCACTCCACTCCTCTTCATATTGGCTCGGCTGGCCTCTCACGGAGTTCACTCCCCACACCGCCTTCTCCGCTCCACCTTCCTCAACGCCTCCAGCGCAGGGCAGCGCGGCGCGGAAAGGAGAGACGCAAGCGACCCCATCCACCACCCATGGCGACGGCGCCGCCCTCGCCGTGCTTGGACCATCCTTTGGACGACGACCTCCACGACCCTGCAGGTACCGTCGCCGTCGAACTGCTGCCTGTCAACCGATCGTTGCGCGGCCGGCTGGGTCGATCGTTCCATCCATCGGTGCCTAATAACTCGATCGCCTTCCGTGCACGCAGAACCTGAGCAGATGGGCGTGAGGAAGGTGAGGCTGCCGGGCCGCCGGCGCCTGTGCAAGCTCGGCGACATCTCCGACGACGACGACGACCAGCCCGATGCTGCCGGCTGGGAGACGGAGAAGCCCAGCGGGATATTTCTGGACATCGGGGATGATGAGGACGAGACGGACCAGGAGGAGGAAGACCACCGCGACACCGACACGGAGGAGTGGGAGGAGGAGGAGGAGGAAGACCACGGCGACACCGACACGGAGGTGGGAGGAGGAGGAGGAGGAGGAGGAAGAGGAGCACGACACTGACACGGAGGAGTGGAAGGAGGATGACTTCCAGATGGAGGCCCCCGCCGGGAGCGGCAAGCCGCCGTACAGGCTCCCCGCGAGGGTGTTCAAGATGCTGTACACCCACCAGCGCGAGGGGCTCAGCTGGCTCTGGTCTCTGCACTGCAGGGAAACCGGTGGAATCCTGGGGGACGACATGGGACTTGGAAAGACGATGCAGGTCCCTCCCTCTAACCCTTTGTCATTCATCCATTTTCCTCCTTGCAACAGTTATCAGTTAATGAATCGATTATAAATTGTATCCATCTCACCTTCATTGGCTCTATTTCACCCTTAATTGTACTCCTGCCTAGTGTTAGGAAGGATCAGGGGAGCCTTTGCCCTACTTGTTTCAATCGCTTATGGCTCTCTTACTGTTAGATTAGAAGATTCTTGTGGATATTTGCTGCTACTAGTTAGACTGCAGAAATTACTCTGAAAAGAGCTGCATCTTCAGTTTATGCATTTAAGGGACTGAAACCAATTAGTATATGTCATCTGACACAAGGATAAATTTTAACTTGGAATGGTACTGTAACGCTCCACAGCTTCCTATGTTTTCATCTAGATTGTCTAACTTTTAAGCATATATAGAAAGATTGGACAGTATATTAAGTAGACTTACTGTATTTAGTAAATTTATCAGACAAGGATATAATTTATTTCGTTGCCGTCACATGCTTAATTATACTTGTTTCCAAGCTAACTAATTAAACTGCATTGGCACTTGTTTCCTTCAGCCACATCACATATTTTCAGTATCAAGTTGGTATTGCAATGTCCTGGATTCCTGATTGAGAGACTTGCATCCTTAATTTTATCTTGCAGGTTTCTGCCTTCTTGGCAGGATTGTTCCATTCTGGTCTAATACGGAGGGTGCTAGTCATCGCCCCGAAGACACTTCTCGCTCATTGGATCAAGGAGCTTACAGTAGTCGGTCTCAGGCACATGATCAGCGAGTAGGATCCCCTATTTCACAGCATATCTTCGTTTTCCCCCAAAACTGGTGCAGGTCAAGCCCTGTCGATTGCTGCTAATTAATTCCTTCTTCTTTTTTTTTACAGTTACTCTGGTTCCAATCTAGATGTTCGTGACTTTGAGCTTCAACATGCCTTCAAGGTTTGGTTTGATTTAGTTTTCTAACATAATTGTCCCCTGCTGGTCAATCATATGGTCGCCTTTTTATCTGAACTGGCAATTTCAAACAGAGAAACATTTTCGCATAAGCTCCATTTAAAGGAATACATAGCTAATAGCTTGTTCTTTCAAGATATTTTACGAGTTACATCAGCTATTTACTGTCTTGTTACAGGAAGGGGGTATCCTGTTGACAACGTATGATATTGCCCGGATCAACTATATGCTGATAAGAGGAGACTTCTATAATGATGCTGACGACGAGGAGGAGGGGAAGATTTGGAATTATGTTGTTCTTGACGAGGCGCATTTTATCAAGAACCCCAAGACACAACGAGCCCAAAGCCTATTTGAAATACCTTGTGTCCATCGGATTGCCATCAGTGGAACGCCTATACAAAATAACTTGAAGGTACCACCTAGCTGAAATTCCTAAAGAACTTGTACTTTACATGCTCCTATATATATTGTCCTCCTATTACCAATGCAAATAAGCATGCGTACTCTTGCAGGAAATGTGGGCGCTGTTCTCTTTTTGTTGCCCGGAACTCTTGGGTGATAAGAAAGAGTAATTTGCTCACTCTCTTATTTTCCTGCATTAGTGATACTGCCTTGCTTTGCACCATCTGGTGTTATTTATTTGTCTATATTTTGGCAGGTTCAGAACATTGTATGAATTGCCTATCAATCGAGGAAATGACAAGACCGCTAGCAACCGAGCCAAGCACACAGGCTCAAATGTAGCAAAGGTACCTTTCTTTTTTCTGTGTTTGTGTCCAAGAGATATGTAATACCCAAGCCTATTTGTTGTTGCTATTGTGGTGAGCAGCTTAGTGTCTCTGTGCTTTTACTTTTTTGTATGTCGGCATTTTATTGCTGTAAACAGTCATCATGTTTGATATATTGCAATATGTGCAATGGCATTACTTCTTGTCATTATGATTCTGTTGAGAAATTACATTTTCATCCATACATTAGCTAAGTAGTAATTTCATCTGATTTGACATGTGAAAGCAGTTGCATAACTGAACTGCATTCAAATTTCATATAAGCGCGTGTCCACTTCTAGTTGACCCATGAGAGGGCAAGCAAGATAGATTAAGCCGTCTAAATTTGCCGCATTAGATTGTGGAAATGTTCACTCATCCTTTCGGATGATAACTCGGAGCCAAATGAACTAAACAAATTATATTTTTTGTTCATACTTGACTTTGTTCACAGGAATTAAGGGAACGTATAAAGCCATATTTCTTGCGACGTATGAAAAATGAAGTGTCTCTTGAGACTGGTTTGACAGGTGATAAACAGCTTCCGAAGAAGAATGAGCTAATTATCTGGCTGAAATTAACAGATTGCCAGGTATAATTTTTTATGTTACTGACTCAAAACTGGTCGAGTAATTAGCAAATGATGATTTTGCAATTTGTCTGTCTTTTGGCGCAGAGGCAACTATATAAAGCATTTCTGAACTCTGAGCTAGTTCATTTAGGATCGCAAGGAAATCCTTTGGCTGCTCTCACGGTAAGCATAAGCTTCAAAGCCTTTTCTGTAGACCTTTTTTTCTACCTTTTGTTCTCTTGTTGTTCACATGTAGCCCTTTAGTTCTCGTCAGGTGTGCTCATCGTATACTCTCTTCATCATTTATTATTAAACTTGCATACTGACTAACTATTCTCTGTTATCCCCAAGACAATAGTTTTCTCTTAGTATTAATCATTTTCATTAGCTCCGAACTAAACAAAAATACACCATATAAAATGAAATGGAGGGATTATATTTTGTATGGGAGGCGGCAATTGTAATTTTATAACCATAATTTATCTTCTTTTTGTGCACGTTCTTTGGTGCATTTGTGCTTGTTTCATGTTTTTCCTTCTCTTAAACAGGTATAGAAGAAAATATGTGATCACCCACTCATATTGACCAAGAGAACTGCCGAGGACATCCTGGAAGGCATGGATGGAATGTCAAATAATCAGGATATGTTGATGGCTGAAAATATGGCCATGAACCTCGCAGATATGGCTCATGCTGATGATGCACTGCAAGCCGGTCAAGAAGTCTCATGCAAGTTATCTTTTATCATGTACTTGTTGGTAAGCATTCCAAAATATATGTCAAGTTATCTCTGATGCATATTACTCCCTCCGTCCCAAAATAACTGTCTAAACTTTGGTACAACTTAGTACAAAGTTGAGACACTTATTTTGGGGTGGAGGGAGTAGTTGTTAATAAATACTAATGTACTCCACATTTGTTTATGTAAACTCAAATGGTTAATCTAATGATGTAGAGGAATCTTCTTGAAGAGGGACACCACATTCTTATATTTTCCCAGACTCGTAAAATGCTAAACCTGATTCAGGTATGTTGTCAATTGTTGTTTGTGCTGGAGTGCATGCCGTGTTTTTGTGATATAGTATTCAAATTAGAGTTATTATTTGTATGCATTGTTGTATTTATGGTTTTCACATAGTGCATGATAAACTCTGTGAGTAGAGTAAATGGGTGATTTCTTCTTACATAATATAATGTTGTTAAAATTTGTGCACGTCTTACTGTTACGTTGAGACATCACATTCATGTCCTGTTCAATATAACTCTGTTAGTTGATCGGCTTTAGAGATTTTTATGCAACAGAAGAGACATATCACATTCATGTCCTGTTCAATAACGAAGTAGAATTACTTGAGAGAGGAATTGTCTGATAACATGACCTTTAGAAAACAGCTTTGAAGCGTGGATGTTCACTTATTTTCTGTGTTGTTTGGACCTAGCTATGGGCGAAACACACTTTCTCTGTCGTAATGCATTTGATTGTTGCAACAGGAAGCTATATTGCTAGAGGGCTACAACTTTTTGCGCATGGATGGCACCACAGAGACTTCCGAGAGGGAAAGGATTGTGAAGGTTCCTGCTCGCGCTTCCCTTTTTTATTTTGTTTCGTACCATGGATTCATCATATATTGGTTACATATTATGCGTTTGTGTATCCAGGACTTCCAAGACGGCCTCGGAGCTCAAATATTTTTACTGACCACAAAAGTCGGTGGTCTTGGACTTACACTCACCAAGGCAGCTCGTGTCATAGTAGTTGATCCTGCTTGGAATCCAAGGTACCCAAACATTGACACATCCTCATCAAGTCCATTCCTTTTGCTTTTACAGAATGCTTGTCACTGCAAGTTTTCTATTCCATAACACAATCTTCCTTTTTACAGTACGGACAATCAGAGCGTTGATCGTGTTTATCGAATTGGACAGACCAAAGATGTGATTGTATACCGCTTGATGACATCTGCAACCGTCGAAGAAAAGATATATAAACTGCAGGTTCAAATATGTGATAGAAATTTTTTACTCCAATCTTTTTCATATGACACCTCTAGACCTCCATACTCCCACTTCCTTGAATCACGTAATACTTATTTGCAGGTCCTCAAGGGTGCTTTGTTTAGGGCAGCCACGGAGAAGAAAGAACAGACGCGTTACTTCAGCAAGAGTGTACTTATCGTGATACCGTCACTTGTCATTGCTTACTCTTGCTGTTTGTCGTACTGGATACTATGGCTAATTCTTTTGCATATCTTCAGGACATTCGAGAGCTTTTTAGTCTGCCAGAACAAGGGTTTGATGTTTCCCTCACGCAGAAACAATTGCAAGAAGAGCATGGACAGCAGCTGGACATGTAAGGCATTTGCTTTTGTTCCTTTAGTTCTGATGACATCACACTCTGACAGTCTGAGGTTCCATATACTTGTATGAAATGAAACATATCTGAGGTTCCAAATAGACATTTTATTATAGAATGCTTGTCACTGTCTATTTTGTATTCCATAACACATATCAGTCAGAAAATAGACACCAAAATATTAGGTGTTATGCAGACATTTTGAAATAGAAAAATGCTTTAGTTGTTCATAACATGATGAGAGGGTTACGGGTTACCCAAAGGAAAATGTAACAACTTTTTTTTGCTTGAATTGGCTGGACAATAGTTGGTGACAACTCTATGTTCTTTGCTGAGAAGTTAATCAGCCTGCCTGTACTGCATGTTCCAGGGATAAGTCGCTGAGGGAGCACATCCAGTTTCTGGAAAAACAAGGAATAGCAGGTGTGAGCCATCACAGCCTCCTATTCTCGAAAACAGAAGTCTTGCCGATGTTGAGTGAGAATGATGCACTGGACAGGTTAGTGTGTGTTGCGCATTGTGTCATTTTCTACAGCAGCTAAGCAACCAGATTGCGCCGTGTAGTAAAAGCCACTGCCAGGGGTAAACTTAACTTGACTTTAATATCATGTAGGGGTGCCCATGCTAAGCCAAAGGACGAACGCTTCGCTGCTGGAACACACTTGGCAAGCAACACAGATTCAGAGATTCCTGAAGAGATCAACCGGCTGTTGGAAACCCTTGCGAGCACGGTACGTCTCCTTCAGTTTCGCAAAGAGCAATGTACTTTTGCCTGTCTACAATGAGCTGAGAAGAGTGTATTTTGTGGCTGGCAGACACTGGAGTCGAGGCTGCCTGAATGTGGAGACAAGACACATGATTTGGATGACGAAAAGCTGACGGTGATCGCCGAGTCATCGTCCACGGAAGCGATATGATGAATCGTTGCTCGTTTTGGCTATGTGCATCCTGGTATGCAAAGGCCAGGATGAACTCTTGGCGGCCGCTAGCTCATGACCAGCCAAAGTAGTTCATCTACTTGCTGAATTTGATTATATATTTTGTTCCGCCGAACCGTATTGGGGCAGTAAGTGGCTGCATCCAACGTCTGTTGGTTGAGCTTCTATTCTATGTTATGGATGACTATATGGAACACGAAGGATGCTGGTTGAATGTTGTTTCCAAGAAAATTAGCGGAGTGAATGAAGATGGCCTTTGTGATTCTAGCATCATTTTTGGTAATCTTGTGCCCCTGTCATCCGTTTACAACATCCTTTTTCACACAAGTCCATGAATTTGAACTGAAGTCATTTGATTTCATTGTTTCTCCAAAATTGATGTGACTATGTGAGTAAGAATGCCAGTACATTTGATTTCATTGTTTGTCCAAAAAATCAGTTTGTTTTTTTAGTTCTACCTGGCATCAAGTTGTCCTGTGCTGTGCTTTTTGTTTCTCTGCATAAAGAAAATCTCTCAGGTGTTAGTTGCCTGCATGTTCTACAATAGCCAGCTCGATTTTCGGGTTCTTTTTCTGCATCAAATCAAATAATCTAGATGGACTATGAGCAACTACTAGTAAACTCTGGCTTGAAGAGAACATTTCTTGACAGGGAGATCAGAATGGAACTGGAAAAAAGACGAGACACCATTATCAATCAACCAATCATGTTTAGAGATATAGGAAGAACAATTCTACTAATTAATTACACGCATATACTCTAGGTGACAGCAAACCACAATATGACATGTTACTACTAGTGTACATGTAAAAAGCACACCAAAGGAAAGGGGGAAAAAAAGAATGGTCACACATTTGGCACAATCACAGTAGATGCATGGTGCGAGATGAGATGGGATCAGAGGAAGATGAAGCAATCCATGGATATGAGGGGGTTGCTGAGGTCATCTACCAATGCTCCGCCACCGCCGACGGCGGCCGCCGTTGGCCTGGCGCTCTTCCTCCTCCCAGCTGAATCTGCCGATCCGCACGAAGGTGAAGAAGGCCTCTTCCTCCCGCAGGACGCCGACGCCGAGCCTCCTGCCCCCGCAGGCGGCGCTCGAGGGGGAAGCGGCCGCACGCGCCTCGCCGCCGTCGTCGGAGTTGTGCTTGCGCGGCGGCCGGTGATGTTGCCAGGCTTGTTCTTCCTTGGGGACCTGACCACGGACAGAGCCGGAGGCGTTCTTGGCGAGGACGGACGAGGAGTGGCGGAGGCAGGGGAGAGCTTCTTCCTCTTCTTTCTGTTGCTGTTGATGTTGGGGTCGAGCACCACGACCTCCATCTCCACGTCCGTGTCCCTGCAAGCGCGGGCCTTGAGGAACTCGGCCGAGAAGCAAGGCCCCGACGACAACGACGGCGAGGAATAACTAGTGGTAGCCGAGGAGGAGGTGGTGGTGGTGGTGGTGCTGGCCATGGAGATGGAAGAGCTTGCGGCCGACATCAAGGAGGAGGAGGAGGAGGTTGATGTGGAGGCGGTGGGCGTGGGCGCGAGAGAACCGGAAGCGAGCGGGAGCGGGTGCACGGCGGTGGCGCCCAGAGTCGGGGAGCCGCCGCAGGAAGGCAAGGAGTGGTCGTCGCCGGCGGTGGGAGGGGAGGAAGAGCAGGGGTAGCATGTGCTCACACAAGTGCCCATTGACTCTCGCTGATGGTCCGTCTTCTCTGCGGCTCTTCTTCAGAGTTCAGACCTCTCTCTCTCTCTCATTTCATCACACAAGTTACTCTCTATATTAAGCGCAACGTGCCACTTAATCATTATTGAGTAACGGACGGGAAGACAGAAGAAACATTGGGCTGGTAGTAGGTGGCTGCAGACAAGCAGTGGAAAGCAGTAGACTTTCGGCACCAAAGCTGGCAATGGCATGGCCATTTGGTCAGAGAGCGCTACCGGAGCGAGCGCAAAATGTTCGAATTTGCAACGGCATTCAGGCACGCCACGAACAGTGGCACTGTCGCACTGATGACTGATGACTGAATCGAGCTGCATCAATCAGTCCCAGCCTCTTTCTTGTTCGGAACAACGAACCGCAAATTTTCTCCTGCGTCCGTCCGCGGACAGGTACCAGTCCACGGGAGACCGTCATCCAACGCTGCCTGCATATATTTCAACCACTTTTTAAACTAACCGGACGAAATACATGCAAATACGGTGGATTTAATACAAACTGGACGAAATTCATTACATTTTCGACTTTTGTAAACTAAAAACGATACCAGACTAAGATAAAGCTAGTCTACGGCCGGCACCGGTGGATATCCATTCCGACAACATGGATATCCTTGACTGGTCTACGGCCGACGTGGCGGATGTCCATTGTCGTTCCCATCTCCGGTAGCCGTGAGCCTCAGAGGTATATGCTTCAGCGCAAAGGGCGGCTTGCTTCCCCACCGGTCATCGGAGTGGAACCGCCGGGTGATGCTTCAGGTGGAGGGGAAGGGTGCCTACGCTGCACGGATCAGAGTTGGTTTTCTGGGTTGGGGGACGATGGTGGCCTGCGAGAGGGCAAGATACCGTTTGTGTACGCCGGCGTCGCCTCAACGGTGGCCTTTATGGGACCCAAGCGGCGGCGGCCTCCCGTGTTCTACTTCTCCTTGGTGATGGCGGCAGGCGCGGACGTGCGGGCTGCCGCCTCATCGATGTCCGCGTAATCTGCTTCTTTCTCTACCGGCAGGGCACGGTTACGCGCGCGTTGACGGTGGATGGCGCGGTCGCAGGCACGGTACGACACAACGTCTTCCACGGTAGCCACAATGCCCGTGCCGCGGTGCTCCCTCCCCCCTCGTGACGGCCTGGAGCAACTCGCCTCTCCTTGGTGAGTTGAACCACGCGCCGGCTTGGAGCTTCAGCCTCTGCGAGCTGGCTTGCAGCGTCCTGGAGCACCGATGGAGGTGACCGGCGGGCTCGAAGGACCACCTAGATGGCTTTTATGCCGGAGAACTTTTCTTCCTGCTCACTGAATGTCATGGAGAAAGTTGTTAAAGGAGGAAATGGGGAGCGGAAGTGTGGTGCGGTTCTTGCCTGGAGTTTGGCATCGTTTAAATAGCAGGCGGACGCGAGGAGCCAACCAGCGTTGTGATTAATGTCGCCCGGCTCGCGAACGGAAGTGTGGCCGGAGTAGATATCTCGGCACACACGCGGGTTAAATGGAGGAAGGCGGGCAGTCTTCAGCCGTTTGAATGTGGTGAGGAGGTGTGTTCAGCCGGGCGTGCAGCAGGCGACACCCTCGACCGGCACGCCGCTTCAATGGCGGAGGCAGTGAGAGGTCGCGTCCCTCTGGCTCGGCTTCAATGTGGAGCGGCCACTCCACAACAACATGAATGCGGGTAGCTAATGTCAGGCGGGAACACCTGCGGGCGAGGGAGAAGGGGGTTTAGGCAGGCCCGGGTGGTCACAAGCGGTCGTGGGTGCTGTCCGAACGCCCGAAAAAAAACCCACATTTGTCTTTGATTTACGAGAAAAAGTGCGTCCGGACCATACTATGGACCAATACCGGACTGTGTTAGATGGCACAACGCGCCCGAATCGGGCGATCCGAACGGTAACGGGGTTTAAGAGTTGACGTTGGAAATACCCTAAATACTAATCTTGGTCATCAATGCGTGGTAAACATGTTCCAGATTTTTTGAGTGAGTTCTAGATTTAATTTAGGACGCGTCTAGTGAGCAGCCGTTTTCACCGTTAGAACCCTCATGACATGCTCTTCGAAACTAGATCCCGCATAGGTACGTTTTAATGAATAATTGTGTGCAATTTAGTCCCTCGTTTTGTGCAACTACCTAGTAGTCGATGTGTAACTAGCTAACCGTGGATGTGCAACTTTCCGCCTACCCCGTGGACGTGCAGTTTTCACTGATGTCACCTTCACCCCCTCAAACTACCCCTTCGAGTGAGATGTGCAACTTCGCATGTTGCTCAGGCCAACTGCCCTTATAATTGATGTGCAACTTTCCCCTTGCCTATGGATGTGCTTTCACTGTTTGCTGCATCCGCCAACTTCCTAGCAGTGGATGTGCAACTTTGAATACTGCCACGACCAACTGTCTAATAGTGATGTGCAACTTTTAATTCGTACCCCCCATGGATGTGTAGTTTTCCCTTCTAGCAACCGGTCCAAACCACCTTAGTGATATTTGCAACTTTAGCACCCTGTCTATATGCAGCCTTTTACTATCCTCGTGAATGTGGAATTTTCACCATCCAACTATCCCTGCATGTGAGATGTGTAACTTTGTATGTTTACCTGGCCAACTGCCTAGCAGACTATGTGCAACTTCGTTTGTTGCCCCCACCAACCAAAACTGCATACTAAGCTGCACATATCACTGATAGGGGAGGTGGGTAGGGTGTGCCAATAGTAGACATCCACAAGTAGGTAGGAAGGTTGCACATCTACTACTAGGTAGTTGACTGGGGTAGTAGACTAGTTGCACATCACAAAAGTTAGTTGTTAGTTGTTATGTTGTAATTTCATCAGAAGTTGGATCATGCCACTCTAAAATTGGTTTTAAAAAAAGTTGCACAATGCAGTACTAAAGCTACACCATGCAATATTAAAGTTGCACATTATAGCCCCAAAGTTGGCATCGAAACAAATTCATCAAAACATACCCATGCGGGATCTAGTTTCAAAGATTTAGTCGCGATGATTTTGACGGTGAAAACATATTTGAATTTCGACGCGCGGTTTGAAAGATATGGCTTGTTTGAATTTTCCAAAATCCAAAATAAATGCACATGAATCTGTCTTTTTCCAAACTAAAGAGATAGTGTGAATGCATTTAATGCCACAGTCACATACACTACACAAGAAAATTAACGCATGCATGCGCTATGAGACAGGCCGCTCGTTTTGTCTAAAAGTGCGCATGCACTTTAAAGAATTTAGGTTTAATTTATGATGCTAGTTGTACCATAAAGACCGACACACCCCTACGTAGGTACATACGGCATGACCAGAGTCTTGCGGGTATGTTTGGTTCCAAGAACGAAGTAGAATAGAATGGTATGGTTTAAATATCCATTTCTGAGTCTAGACTCATCTGCATCTGGTCAAGAAAAAATTTATAAAAATATTAAAAAGTTCATAAAAATATAAAAAAAATGCATGGTAGATAATTTGGTGTGTGAGGAGCGCTCTAAATTTCAGATCATTTGAACATATAAGTAGCTCTCACTAAGAAAGACAAATTGGATCAGAACAATATATGAACCATAAACTTTTTTACAGACCCCAATTGTATCTTTTTTAAGGAGAGTTACTTAGATGTCCAACTCATCTGAAATTTAGAGTGCACCTCATGCATCAGATTATCTACCGTGAAAAATAATTGGAATTGTTTAAATTTTTCTTCATCCCAGGTACAGATGAGTTTGGGGACCGAATCGCTGCTCTCGTTATGGTTTCATTTCACATTACATTTCGTTGGTATTAAGGATAACAAGATGGGGTCTATTTCTACATAAATAGATCTTGTGTACATCATGTCATCGTTCTTATTGCATTACTTCGTTTTCCATGAACTTAATACACTAGATGCATGCTGGATAGCGGTCGATGTGTGGAGTAATAGTAGTAGGTGCAGGCAGGAGTCGGTCTACTAATCTTGGATGTGATGCCTATATAATGATCATTGCCTGGATATTGTCATGATTATTTGAAGTTCTATCAATTGCCCAACAGTAATTTGTTTATCCACCGTATGCTATTTTTCTCGAGAGAAGCCACTAGTGAAACCTACGGCCCCGGGTCTATTTTCTCATCATATATTTTTCAGATCAAATTTTCTATTTGCCTTTTTATTTATTTGCAACTTTTATTTTCAGATCTATTAATCCAAAAACACAAAAATACTTTGCTGCACTTTATTTTATTCACGATCTATTTATTCAATCTATTACAACTTCCTCCCGTCCACTTGCCAATTTCTGGCGCCGTTACCCGAAAGGGACCGACAACCCCTTTAACATGTCGGTTTGCAAGTATTTGTTCTTTGTGTGCAGGAGCTGTTTACGTGGTGTTGCGTGGTTCTCCTACTGGTTTGATAACCTTGGTCTCATCACTGAGGGAAATACCTACCGTTGATGTGTTGCATCATCCCTTCTTTTTTAGGGAAATACTGACGTAGTTCAAGCCAACATCACCGGAACCAGGTCTAGATTGGTTTTTCGTGTCTACAGAGCCTTGCGGCGGTGGAACTTCTGATCTAGGGTTATCCTGAGGGTTCTGGGAATATTTGACGATTTATAGGGCGAAGAGGCAGTGCGGGAGGCCACCGAGGTGGGCACATCCCACCAGGGCGTGCCTGGGCCCCCAGGCGCGCCCAGGTGGGTTGTGCCCCCCTCGGGGCACCCCTCTGGTACTTCTCTAGCCCATCCTGGGTGTTCTGGTCCAAAAATATTCTCCAAAAATTTCCGATGTGTTTGGACTCCGTTTGATATTGATTTTGTGTGATGTAAAAAACAAGCAAAAAACATCAACTGGCACTGGGCACTATGTCAATAGGTTAGTCCCAAAAAATGATATAAAGTTGCTATAAAATGATTGTAAAACATCCAAGAATGATAATATAAAAGCATGACTACTTCATAAATTATAGATACGTTGGAGATGTATCAGGCGCGAAAAGTTGCTATTTTTGGTGCTGTAAACTTATTCCGCGCTCCGGTTGGAGATGCTCTCAAGCCATTTCCCTCGGCATGTTTCTAGCCGTTCAATTTTCCGTTGAGGCGATCTTAGCCATTTGTTTCGGTTGGTGTATAAGTTTTGTTTTACTGTGGCTATTTTCCCCTTCGTGTCTGCCAGATGGTCCCACGTGGTACTCGTCCCCCACTTCAGTGACCAGCCCACGAATGAGCTAGTGGGAAGTTCGATTCTCCTCATAAACCACCGCCCAGTTATTCGCTTCTCTTGTAATCTCACTCCATTGTGATTGCCGTCGCCTGTTCATGACGGGCGTGTGTGAGATGCTTCACCGTCACTCCCTCGCTCTCCTCCTCCCACATGTGCAACGTCTACTCCACTTTCCTTTGCACGTCGCCCCTACGAACATCCCCTCTCCTCCATCTTCGCTAGCCACGACGTCATAGATGGAGCACGGATGCCCCACATGGAAAGCAGAATGTTGGGGAACGTAGTACAAATTAATGTTTTTACTGTATCAAGGAACAAGCCCGAAACACTATGAAGATACGTGGACAAGATCAATCTCACCAACATAGATGCCGATGAAGATTTTGCAGATTCTCGCGACTAGGTATTATCTCTCAACCGCGAGATTTTTTTCCTCGGTCGAGATTCAAAAGTACGACCCCTTTGCGGCATCCACGCGTATCGTATCAGTTCCTCGATAACAGTCCATTGTCCAAGACATAAAGCTATCAACGAACTAGGGGAGGAGCAATAGACTTAATGGCAGAGGCAATGAGAGGTCGCGTCCGCTCTGGCTCGGCTTCAATGTGGAGCGGCCACTCCACAGCAACATGAATGCGGGCAGCTGATGTCGTGCGGGAACACCTGCGGGCGAGGGAGAAGGGGGTTTGGGCAGGCCCAAGTTGTCACAAACGGTCATGGGTGCTGTACGGACGCCCAAAAAAACCCACATTTGTCTTTGATTTACGGGAAAAAATGCGTCTGGACCATACTATGGACCGAAACCGGACCGTGGCACAACGCGCCCGAATCGCACGCTTCGAACGGTAACGGGGTTCAGGAGTTGACGTTGGAAATACCCTAAATACTAATATTGGTCATCAATGCATGGTAAACATGTTCCGGATTTTTTGTGTGAGTTCCAGATTTAATTTAGGACGCGTCTAGCGAGCAGTCGTTAATTTATGGAAAGTGTTTGTCTTCTTATCCTGATTAGGAAAGATTCATCTGGTCCCAACTATTTAAACATAAAATATCCAAGAGACATGCGTATTAAATGGTCCACATGCATTTGGTTGTGCCTTCTTTTACTCCATGGATGTGGATGGCTTTGTATCATTTAATTCACGATTTACAATTTTCAGAAAACCGTAACTTTCAAACCGCGCATCAAAATTAAGATCTGTTTTCACCGTTGGAACACTCATGATGTGCTCTTCGAAACTAGATCCCGCATGGGTACATTTTGAGGAATTTTTTGTGCAATTTAGTCCCTCATGGATGTGCAACTAGCTGACCGTGGATGTGCAACTTTCCGCCTACCCCGTGGATGTGTAGTTTTCACTGATGTCACCTTCACCCCCTCAAACTACCCCTTCGAGTGAGATGTGCAACTTCGCATGTTGCTCAGGCCAACTGCCTTGTAATTGATGTGCAACTTTCCCCTTGCCTATGGATGTGCTTTCACTGTTTGCTGCATCCGCCAACTTCCTAGCAGTGGATGTGCAACTTTGAATGCTGCCACGACCAACTGTCTAATAGTGATGTGCAACTTTTCGTTCGTACCCCCATGGATGTGTAGTTTTCCCTTCTAGCAACCGGTCCAAACCACCTTAGTGATATTTGCAACTTTAGCACCCTGTCTATATGCAGCCTTTTACTATCCTCGTGAATGTGGAATTTTCACCATCCAACTATCCCTGCATGTGAGATGTGTAACTTTGTATGTTTACCTGGCCAACTGCCTAGCAGACTATGTGTAACTTCGTTTGTTGCCCCCGCCAACCAAAACTGCATACTAAGATGCACATATAGCTGATAGGGGAGGTGGGTAGGGTGTGCCAACAGTAGACATCCACAATTAGGTAGGAAGGTTGCACATCTACTATTAGGTAGTTGACCGGGGTAGTAGACTAGTTGCACATCACAAAAGGCATTTGTTAGTTGTTATGTTGTAATTTCATCAGAAGTTGGATCATGCAGCTCTAAAATTGGTTTTAAAAAAAGTTGCACAATGCAGTACTAAAGCAACATCATGCAATATTAAAGTTGCACAATATAGCCTCAAAGTTGGCATCGGAAAAATGCATCAAAACATACCCGTGCGGGATCTAGTTTTAAAGATTTAGTCGCGATGATTCCGACGGTGGAAACATATTTGAATTTCGACGCGCGGTTTGAAAGATATGGCTTGTTTGAATTTTTGAAAATCCAAAATAAATGCACATGAATCTATCTTTTTTCAAACTAAAGAGACGGTGTGAATGCATTTAATGCCACGGTCACATACAGTACCAGACAAGGAAATTAACGCATGCATGCGCTATGAGACAGGCCGCTCGTTTTGTCTAAAAGTGCGCGTGCACTTCAAAGAATTTAGGTTTAATTTATGATGCTAGTTGTACCACAAAGACCGACACACACATGCGTAGGTACATACGGCACGGCCAGAGTCTTGCGGGTATGTTTGGTTTCAAGAACGAAGTAGAATAGAATGCTATGGTTTAAATATCCATTTATGAGTCTAGACTCATCTGCATCTGGTCAAGAATTTTTTATAAAAATATTAAAAAGTTAATAAAAATCTAAAAAAAATGCATGGTAAGTAATTTGGTGCGTGAGGAGCGCTCTAAATTTCAGATCATTGAACATATAAGTAGCTCTCACTAAAAAAGACAAATTGGATCAGGACAATATATGAACCGTAAACTTTTTTACAGACCCCAATAGTATCTTTTTTAATGAGAGTTACTTAGATGCCAACGGATCTGAAATTTGGAGTGCACCTCACGCATCACATTATCTACCATGCAAAAAAAATTGGAATTGTTTGAATTTTTCTAGTATTTATTTTGATTTTTTTCTTCATCGTAGGTACAGATGAGTTTGGGGACCGAATCGCTCCTCGCGTTATGGTCTCATTTCACATTGCATTTCGTCGGAATGGATCGGTTCCGTTCCTATGTTTGGTTATGTGTTTTAGGTATGAAACACCGAGAATGCTTTGCTTGGCTGAGTTGCTTGTTCGCTCCTCCTATTGTTTTTATAAAGAACGTTTTTATTAACTTAAAATATAGTGTCTAGCAGATATAGTCATGACACCCGATCTCTGCATAGATAAAATGCACACAAGAAATGGAAATAAGTTCGACCAAAAACTAAATAAAAAGGACATATTGACATTAGTACAGTCCTATGTGACCGACACTATGCCTATGTTAAGGGAGGAAATGAACCGATCCGGATGGGTACACTACTAGGAAAAAGCCTAGCAGTAGCGCTAGTTTTTGGCCAAGCAGTAGCGCGGGGTAACACGCTACTGCTATGACGCTACAGCTAAAGGTTAGCAGTAGCGTTGGTTTACCCGCGCTATTGGTAATTACTAGTAGCGCGCCTCTCTGCCCGCACTACTACTATTATTCCGTATTTTATTTCTTTTTTATTTTATGTTGTATTCATACACCTTTATACAAGTTTTCATACAATAACAATTTAGAGATTGTCTTACATCATAATGAGTTATTAAATCACTGGGTGAAAGAACCGTGGATTAGTTTTAAGTGGATGGATCCTAAGTGACCAAGTCATGGATTATGGTGATAATCCATGACTTGATCACTTAGGATCCATCTACTTGAAACTAATATACGGTTCTTTCACCCAATGATATAATAACTCATCATCATTATCATATCATTAACAACTTATCATCATAATACATCATTTTCATATAACAACTCCTCATGATCATCATTTTCGTCCATGAGACATCGTATAACAACTTGGTCGATAGTCATAATCACCTCATCCTCATCATCATCATCAACTTTAACACATTGTAGCACATAATAAAACATTGTACCTAGGACCTACTCCTCTCTCATAGGACCTACAACCCCTCTAAGGTAAAATGGCATAAAACAAGATAGGGCCTGACTCTACATTATGTAGAATGGAGACTATCCTGTCTCCAATTCTTGCGCTCCGCACAATGTTGGTTCCAAGTAGCTCCCTACGATTGTCCATACATTTTTTCCATGCTTTGATTGTCATATCTTCATCGGTTTTAGAAATCCGGTATGAACAGCAGTGAAGCCTAGGATGACCTGGCCGTAAGCTAATAACATCAAGGCAACCTTTCGAAAACATCAGATGAGGCACACAATCCTTTGGGATTTTCTGTTGAAAAACATAGTAATAACGTCGTAGTTAGCAATGTAGTTTAGCTTTAGAAGAATTTGTGCAAAAGATGGACGGATGTCGTAACAGTAAAAAATCTTACCATGCCATCTCCATAGATGTTACCGTAGTTCAACACATGCACTAGTGTCACGTATTGACCATAATGTGCAGGAGTTTGATAATTGATATTGTAATTCTCAACATCAATAATAAATTAGGTAAGATGATCTTTCTCTTGATAAGTTAATTCTGCGCCATCGGTGTAGTAGGTTCTGTCTACCATCTTCCATACATTCTTTGAAGAATGAAAATAAGCTATCAATGGAAATAAGCTGTCAAATATTTTGAAATAAACAATATAAATTACTTAAATAACTATGTTTGAGAAACTCACATAGCGGTAGAATTGGAAGCGTATCAACAAGGACCCAATGTCCATATTCTCTTCGGCGATGTCAAGATCACCAAGATCCAAGGTGACAAGAATACCCTCATGAAAATCATACGTCTTGCAAAGTGCTTCCCAATTCGGGCAACAAAATGGGATACACTCTTAGAATTGTGTAGATTTACAGCAAAATCATAACCATGATGGGTCCTTAGGTGAACTATCTTTGTTTCCATACTTTCATGATCTTTAAAATCCATCCTCTCCAAGACATAGCGTCTTCCATGGCATGGGTTAAGCTAGTCGAATTGTAAAAGATGAAAATTACACGTTGAAGAAGCAGAAGTCGTGCTTAATTACGAAAAAAACACTTGTCTTCGTTGCGTACCATTTCAACATCGAAGGTCTCCTGGAGTTTAATACCGAAGCGCCGACCTTCTACCAGGTGAGGCCTGTCGCACAGACCCCGATCATCGCCGCACTAGTCGCACTACGGGAGCCTATCATCGTCGAACGACATTTCCTATGTTCATAATTCAAAGATTAAACCTCTAAAATTAAATATATGTACTACAAAAACTAAATTAGATCATTATTATTCATCACGGGTTGACTATTGATCTGTCGAGTATTTTCTTGAAAACTCTCAGCTCACGTGGTGTATATATTCGACCCTCGGTGATGGTAGCTCCTCCCTTCGTTCCCGAGTGCATTACACCAAATTGTCTAGCACAGGGAACAAAGGAGAAGCTGCACCCACGACAATAGTCGGGATTCTTCTTCTCTCATATATGGTGGAGTCCCGACAGACTTAAAGTCAACCCGAAATGTCGTTTAATTATCTTTCTAGAAAATCTGGCCCACTCGATATTTCCTACATATTCTTGCACAAGTCATGCCAAAATTCACGGAAAAATTCGTCAGGACCTTTGCTAAAAAAAGGACATATCGAGCGCCTGTAATTTGCCGGAGCAGAAATTAATCAACACTCCGGCAAAATATAGGCCACTCGGAGGTGTTCCGTGCAAACATGGACAGTTGGGGAAGCACATATCCTATTTGAGCAACACTAGATATACATGTTTATATCTACATCATATGAGGATTCAAACTTTATGGTCATTGCATTTCAATGGTTGAAAATATGAACAAAATCATTTAAAATATCTTATATATAATCCTAACATAACTAAATTTGCCAATATAGGTCTCTCTCTAAACTAGTTCTATTAAACACTTACTAAATAAACTAGTTCTATTAAGTACTTACTAAATAAACTAGTTCTACTAAACACTTACTAAAAAATAGTAAAAAAACTACATTATACAAGAACAGATCAGTGATGAGAGATGGAGGGAGGAGGGGTGGGAGGAGGGAGGAGAGAGGAGGAGGGGGAGGAGGGCTACCGGAGGAGGGCTTGGCCGGAGGAGGAGGGGGTGGCCGGAGGAGGAGGGAGGAGGGCGGTGGGAGGAGGGCGCATACCGAGGAAGGAGGAGCGAGGACGATGGTGGCGGGGGAGGGACGAATGTTGGTGGCGGCGGACGACGAGGTGCGTGATACGTCCATTTTGCATCATGTTTTCTTACTATTACTTATTCATGGGAAGTATATGATGCAAGTTCTATGACAAAAGTCTTGTGCTTAAATTTTTTGTTGTTATAATAATCAACATGATGCTTCTATGTCCGTATTTTGTTTTTATCGACACCTCTCTCTCAAAGCATGTGGACATGTTCTTCGATTTCAGTTTTTGCTTGAGGACAAGCGAGGTCAAAGCTTGGGGGAGTTGATACGTCCATTTTGTATCATGTTTTCTTACTGTTATTTATAAATTTTTTATCCATAATAATGCTTTTTGGATTAATTCTAATGCATTTTCTCTCATAATTTGCAAGGTACACACCAAGAGGGAGAATTTCGGCAGCTGGAAATCTGGACCTGAAAAAGCTACCCCAGGCCACCTATTCTGCACAACTCCAAATGAGCTGAAACTTCACGGAGATTTTTTATGGATTATTTAAGAAATATTGGAGCCAATAATCACCAGAGGGGGGCCACCAGGTGGGCACAACCCACCTGGGCGTGCCAGGCCCCCCAGGCGCGCCCTAGTGGGTTGTGGCCTCCTCGGCCCACCTCCGGTGCCCATCTTCTGGTATATAAGTCATTTGGACCTAGAAAAAATAAGGACAAGACTCTCGGGGCGGAGCGCCGCCATCTCGAGGCGGAACTTGGGCAGGAGCACTTTTGCCCTCCGGCGGAGCGATTCTGCCGGGGGAACTTCCCTCCTGGAGGCGGAAATCATTGTCATTATCATCACCAACAACTCTCCCATCTTGGGGAGGGAAATCTCCATCAACATCTTCAACATCACCATCTCATCTCAAACCCTAGTTCATCTCTTGTATTCAATCTTGTTACCGGAACTATAGATTGGTGCTAGGGGGTGACTAGTAGTGTTGATTACATCTTGTAGTTGATTACTATATGGTTTATTTGGTGGAAAATTATATGTTCAGATCCATGATGCCATTTAATACTCCTCTAATCATGAGCATGTTTATTATTTGTGAGTAGTTACTTTCGTTCTTGAGGTCACGGGATAAATCATGTTGCAAGTAATCATGTGAACTTGATATGTGTTCGATATTTTGATAGTATGTATGTTGTGATTCCCTTAGTGGTGTCATGTGAACGTCGACTACATGACACTTCACCATATTTGGGCCTAAGGGAATGCATTGTGGAGTAGTAAATAGATGGTGGGTTGTGAGAGTGACAGAAGCTTAAACCCCAGTTTATGCACTATTCCATAAGGGACCGATTGGATCCCAGAGTGTAATGCTATGGTTAGAATTTATTCTTAATACTTTTCTCGTAGTTGTGGATGCTTGCGGGAGGGTTAATCATAAGTAGGAGGTTTTTTCAAGTAAGAACAGCACCTAAGCACCGGTCCACCCACATATCAAATTATCAAAGTAGCGAATGCGAATTAAACCAACATGATGAAAGTGACTAGATGAAATTCCCGTGTACCCTCAAGAACGCTTTGCTTATCATAAGAGACTGTTTTGGCCTGTCCTTTGACTCAGAATGATTGGGCTACCTTGCTGCATACTTATTACTATTATCGTTACTTTCTCGTTACAAATTATCTTGCTATCAAACTACCGGCTACTTACAATTTCAGCACTTGCAGACATTACCTTACTGAAAACTACTTGTCATTTCCTTTTGCTCATCGTTGGGTTTGACACTCTTACTTATCGGAAAGAGCTACAATTGATCCCCTATACTTGTGGGTCATCAAGGTTATTTTCTGGCGCCATTGCCGGGGAGTGAAGCGCCTTTGGTAAGTGGAATTTGGTAAGGAAACATTTATATAGTGTGCTGAAATTTGTTGTCACTTGTTACCATGGAAAACAATCCTTTGAGAGGTTTGTTCGGGGTATCTTCACCTCGTCCAGAACCACAATTATCTACCCCTCAACCTACTGCACCTACTGAAAATATTGAATATGAAATTCCTTCGGGTATGATAGAACAACTGCTAGCTAATCCTTATGATGGAGATGGAACCGAACATCCTGATATGCACTTGATATATGTAGAACAAATTTGTGGATTATTCAAGCTTGCAGGTTTACCCAGGGATGAAGTTATGAAAAAGGTTTTCCCTTTATCTTTTAAGGGAAAAGCATTGGCATGGTATAGGCTATGCGATGGTATTGGATCATGGAATTGGAATCGTTTGAAATTGGAGTTGCACCAAAAAATTTATCCTATGCATCTAGTTCATCGTGATCAGAATTATATATATAATTTTTGGCCTCGTGAAGGAGAAAGTATAGATCTAGCTTGGGGGAGGCTTAAGTCAATGTTATATTCATGCCCCTATCATGAGCTCTCAAGAGAAATTATTATTCAAAACTTTTATGCTCGGCTTTCTTGTAATGATCAAACCATGTTGGATACTTCTTGTGCTAGTTCTTTTATGAACAAAACTATTGAATTTCGGTGGGATCTTTTGGAAAGAATTAAATGCAACTCTGAAGATTGGGAACTAGATGAAGGTAAAGAGTCGGGTATAAATCTTAAGTATGATTGTGTTAAATCTTTTATGGATACCGATGCTTTTCAAAAGTTTAGCACTAAATATGGACTTGACTCTGAGATAATAGCCTCCTTTTGTGAATCATTTGCTACTCATGTTGAACTCCCTAAAGACAATTGGTTTAAATATCACCCACCTATTAAAGAAGAAATTAAAGAACTGGTACCAGTTAAAGAAGAAACTATACTCTATAATGTTGATCCAGTTGTTCCTACTGCTTATATTGAGAAACCCCCTTTTCCTGTTAGGATAAAGGAACATGCTAAAGTTTCAACTGTGGTTAACAAAAGCTATGTTAGAACACCTAAACCAGATGAACAAATTAGAGTGGAACCTAATGTTGCTATGGTTAAAGATCTCTTGGAAGAAGATATTGATAGGCATGTTATTTACTTCTGTGCAGAAGCTGCTAGAATTGCTAAACCCGATAAAAGGGATAAACATACACCAGTTGTTGGCATGCTGTCATTTCAGTTAAAATAGGAGATCACAGTTATCATGGTTTATGTGACATGGGTGCTAGTGTGAGGGCTATTCCTTACACTTTATATCAAGAAATTAAGAAAGACATAGCACCTGCAGAGATAGAATACATAGATGTTACTATTAAACTTGCTAATAGAGACACCATATCACCTTGTGGGATTATTAGAGAAGTTCAAGTCTTGTGCGGGAAAATAAAATACCCTACCGATTTTCTTGTTCTTGTTTCCCCACAAGATGACTTTTGTCCCATTATCTTTGATAGACCTTTCTTGAACATAGTTAACGCTAAGATAGATTGCAAGAAACAAACTGTTGGTGTTAGCTTCGGTGATGAGTCTCATGAGTTTAATTTTTCCAAGTTTAGTAGAAATCATCATGAAAAAGAATTACCTAGTAAGGATGGATTAATTGGTCTTGCTTCTATTGTTGTGCCACCTAATGGTCATTTAGAACAATACTTGCTAGACCATGAAAATGATTTACATATGCATGAAAGAAATGAAATATATAAGATTTTCTTTGAACAACGTCATCTACTTAAACACGATTTTCCTATTGAAACTCTTGGAGGTCCTCCTCCACCTAAAGGTGATCCTGTGTTTGAATTAAAACAATTGCCAGACACTTTGAAATATGCTTATCTTGATGAAAAGAAAATATATCCTGTTATTATTAGTGCTAACCTTTCAGAACATGAAGAAGAAAGATGATTGAAAGTTCTAAGGAAGCACCGGGCTAATATTGGATATACTCTTTATGAGTTAAAGGGCATTAGTCCCACTCTATGTCAGCACAAAATTAATTTGGAACCTGATGCTAAACCCGTTGTTGATCACAAACGTCGGTTAAATCCGAAGATGAAAGAGGTGGTAAGAACGAAAATATTAAAACTTCTGGAAGCAGGTATAATCTATCCTATAGCTGATAGTAGATGGGTAAGTCCTGTTCATTGTGTCCCTAAGAAGGAGGTATTACTGTTGTTCCGAATGATAAGAATGAACTTATTCCACAAAGAATTGTTACAGGCTATAGAATGGTAATTGATTTTAGAAAATTAATAAAGCTACTAGAAAAGATCATTACCCTTTGCCTTTTATTGATCAAATGCTTGAAAGATTATCTAAGCACACACACTTTTTCTTCCTTGATGGATATTCTGGCTTTTCACAAATACCTGTTTCTCAATCTGATCAAGAAAAGGCTACTTTTACTTGTCCTTTTGGAACCTATGATTATAAACGTATGACTTTTGGTTTATGTAATGCACCTGCTACCTTTCAAAGATGCATGATGGCTATATTCTCTGATTTTTGTGAAAATATTGTTGAGTTTTTCATGGATGACTTTTCTGTCTATGGGAAGTCTTTTGATGATTGTTTAAGCAATCTTGATCGAGTTTTGCAGAGAAGTGAACAAACAAATCTTGTCTTGAATTGGGAGAAGTGCCACTTTATGGTTAATTAAGGCATTGTATTGGTGAAAGGACCACGATGTCGCCTAGAGGGGAGGGGTGAATAGGCGTTCTAAAAACTTCTACGGATTTTGCTTAATCCTAATGCAGAAATAAACTAAGAGGATACTTTTCAAGCACAAATCCTAAATACACTAGGCTCAACTAAGTGCACCAACAACTTATTATAAATAAGATGAGCACAACAAGGATACTAACAAGAACAAGTAAGTTACACAAACTTACTTGAGAAATATGACAAGATATGGAAGTGTATGACACAAGTTAGCAACTCACACTAAACACAAGATATATTAATAGTAGCAAGTATGAATTGCGGGATATAAAGTGTAGGACTAAGTCTCTTCAAGGAAATAGCCAACACAATATAATGAGGACAACAATATATAGTGAATGCAAGGTCAAGAGACCAAAGTAAACCACATGTAGTGGCTAGGGTTAGAGATAACCGAAGACACAGAGACGATGTATCCCGATGTTCACTTCCTTGGAGGGAAGCTAGTCAACGTTAGAGAGGTGGATGTTACCACGAAGGCACACCAACGCCACGAAGGCTCACCCTATTCTCCCTTTGAAACAACACCACGAAGGCGTTTCTCAACCACTAGTGGTAGACCTTGAGGCGGCCTCCAAACCTTCACAGACTTTCCAGGGGGTAAATCACAAGTTGATTCCTCACCGAAGCACTCCTACCGCCTAGGAGTCTCCGACCTCCAAGAGTAAAAAGATCAAGGGGGAAATGCTCAAGACTTGCTCAATTCACGAATTCCTTTGGTCACAAGAGGGAGAGGGCGTGGATCTATCACTTGATTGGAAAATCTCTCAAGAACTCTCACGAATGTCTCCGAGATCTAAGATTTGGTGTAGGAGAAGTGAGAGGGAGCCTTTTTGTGTTCTAGGGTTCATATGCATGTGTTGCTCAACCCCTCCACGAAGTGGTGAAGGGGTATATATAGGCTAGAAGAAAAACTAGCTTTGTAGAAGATGTATATGATCGGAGTGGAATTGTGTGTAGAAGATGTTGATTTGAGA
Source organism: Aegilops bicornis (assembly GCA_021605145.1). NCBI lineage: Eukaryota > Viridiplantae > Streptophyta > Magnoliopsida > Poales > Poaceae > Aegilops > Aegilops bicornis. The sequence continues at coordinate 500,125,724 of CM038669.1, read as the reverse complement.
AAGTCCATCACGAAACCCTTTGGCCCCCTCTTAATAGTGCGGGATCCCTATAACTCAAGAATCATAAAAGAACTATACTAGATAGCTTGCGAGAATCCATTCTTGAGTGTATATGTTTCTTCGGTGGTCATTAATTCACAACACTAACGCCAAGGGATTAAATACCTTTGCAACTAGGCTTTCACTTGAGATTTATGTTGATGCTTATTCATGGCTCAAGTTGAAGGCAAGACATCGGAGAAGTCTTCAAGTTGCTTCCCCATACATAATGTGGGAAGCTTTGCTTTGCATTCATCTTCACTTGTCCATCATGTCATCATCCACAAGCTTCAAGCATGTAATCCTTCGGGATGGTTGTCTTGAACTTGCCCTTGTCAACCATGATCATGAACACTTGATCTCATCTTCTCATGGACACTTGGATTCTTTCTCTTGATGCGAGCCCATGAGAATAACCTTTATCTTTACTCCATGATTAATCTTGATGTCTTGAAGGACATATTGAATTCTTCACTATGCTTCATTTCTTCAAGACATGATTATCCATATCTTAATTATCATATGACCACATAGAGTTTATCATGAATATCATATTGGTCATCATTAGTTCTTCTTCATGCTCCATCACAATCTCTTGAGAGGCACAACGAAATCTTCACATGAATTACTTGCTTCAAGACATAATCATCCATGGCTCATCATATGAGCTCATCATGATCCTATATTAAAGCCATATGTAGAATTCTTCTCTTTAATCATTATCTCAAGATCATGATCCATCATGGATCACCCAATAAGCCTAAGCATGAACACCTCTGAGATCCTTCAATGAACTCCATATAGATCACATCTTGTTCGTCACATGGAATTCATATTGATCATATTTGATTCAATCATTGAGCTCAATCTTGATGCACAACTGTATGTATATGGCATTCATTCTGAATCCATTCAATCTCCTTCTTGCATCGGTGAAGGAACACGCCTTCATATATAACTTAATGCCATTGTTTCTTCATTGGAATTGTCATTCATCATAGAGTCTCAATGCATATATTTGTGTTCATGGATTTCATCCTTCAATTCATCCAATATTCTTCATGCATTGTAAATGGAAATTTCCTTCACATGTATATCTCAATGAAAACATTAGTCCATAAGGATTGTCATTAATTAACAAAACCACACATGGGGACTACATGTACTTTCAATCTCCCCCATTTTGGTAATTGATGACAATCTCAACAAGTGGGTTTATATAATGAATTTTAAAAACAAGTATGCAATTCATCCGAGGATAAATTGAATACTTGAGGTGGTTTTGACAACAACAAGCGTCACAAAGATACATGAGATTATCAAAAATGGTTGTACTAGCATCAAACACAACACCAGCATTTGATGGTAGCACAACCACAATATATAGAGCAAACTCCCCCACAATATATGCATGTGTGGATGAACTTTGACTGTCATTGCATATATTGGTTGACATAAACTAGGTGAAGTTTTCTCTATATACATTACTCATCCATGCAACACACATATATAATAAGGGTAGGTAAGCATGAATGACAACAAGCACACTAAGAACACTTGTCTTTAAACCCTCTAAACTTCTCCCCCATTGGCAACAAATGCCAAAATGGGAAAAATCTAGAAGCCAATATAGTATTAGTTCCTCCTTAATGTGTGCATTTTATAATATGTGAGTGAAAACAAATGCACATATTCAATGATGAAAAATGTGAGGAGCTCAACCCATATTTACGATCTAGAATGCAATAAGATAGTATGATATGAAAAATAATATTAAACATGGGAGGAAAACATTCAAAAGATCCAAAGAACATATACTGGACAAGATAAAATAGGAATATCCAATATGATCATCATGTCAAGTATGGGTCCAAAATACATCCAAAACACATGAGAGCGCAAGGATATATGCAATGCATACAAGCACTCACGACACAACCTCTTACCGAAGCCACTATACGAATAAAAGGAACACACAAAGTGGCTGGCAAGGAATAAATGATATCAAGGAAAGATATGAACTTTCTTATGTATAAATTTTTTAAAGTGGCCAATAATAATCATGATATGTATCCACAAAGAAACCCGTATACAAAAAAAAGTTGTAATTGATAAGAACATGATATCCACAGGTGAATCCACTATTATATAACTTTGAGCCTAGTATAAGAGCAAGGCACATGGCACAAAGCATATGGCACAAATTGATCTCATTTGCATAACACAAAGTGAAGCAAGCAATCAAAAGATCTGATGAGCCAAAAGGATAAAAGAATATTACGATTTGGGTAAAGGAGTGTTCTAAGGAAAATAGAGAAGCTCCCCATGATTTGTGCATTATTTAGAATTTTTGTATTTGGATACAAGTGCACAAAATAGGATCATCACTCCCCCGAAATCAATAGGAACACAAAACAATTGCAAGCAAGCATAGATAATAAAAGAAGCCTAGCAATTGCAACAAAGATATGGTTGAGCAACATGTAAATGAGGCAACCTAATAATAGCCACAACCAAAACGATGTGTGTGAGTCACGTCAATGCACTTGAGAAGACGAATATAAGGATGCGAATTAAGCATCAACGTAGTCTTGAGTAAATGAGATACAAGGTGCCAGACATATCCTTCCCACACACGTGAAGTTAAGCAGGTAACACACACATCAAGCAAATGGGTTCACAAGCTCACCAATAGCAAATTAAAAATCAAAGCTTGTGACAACCCATGGTGAAGATAGGAAATAATAGGCTTGTCAAGACAAGCACGAGTACAACAAACTTCAGCAAACATGAGTGCACTAATATGAAAATAGGTAAGACACACACTCATACAATGGATGCTTCCACGGAGCCACCAAAGATATAAAAAGATAATGAAATAGTGGACATGAAAGAATAGGGATATCAACTAGAGATGTAACTTCTCTCACGCGTATAAGATTCTAGGTAGATGACAATCATGGTGATATATATCCACAGAGAAGGATGTACACATGAAATGGTTACAAAAGGAAAGAATAAGATATCCAAACGGGATTTGTAAAATATACCAATGAGATCTTTGCTTGAAAGCATAGCACATGGCTTAATATCATCTTATTGTATATTAATGAACTCCAAACACACAACCATCAAAGACATCACAACTAGCAACAAGAGATCATTGTTGGGATGCTTTGAGAAAGGAAACAAGTATCACAGGAACGAGTCAAGAAATTCATGCCATGATGCAACCTACACAAGGTTGACCCCATTTCTATATATATGCATGAAGTAAATACTTGTTACTGAGATGGCATTGATATGAAGTCGTAGATCAATAAAATGTCCAAGCTTGGCTCTAATTTCCTCATAGTGCCACCACCTTAATGAATAAGCCAAGCACCCAATGCTTCTCAAATGTACCTAAAACATTTTAAGTACAATATGGTCCCCAAACTTATTGGGCCCGAAGTAGTTAGCATAACTACAACACATAGGGTAAAACCACTTAAGTTTTTGCATATCGATATGAATTTGATTTTCATGCACATCTTAGCTATTAAGAATTTGATGGATTTACCATATATATATGGGATCAAATAAAGCAAACAAGGCATGCGAATTTACACATAGTAACTATGCATGCACATGCCTACCAAAATCCAGGGAGATACAAAATGGACAAATGAACACATAACCATTAATACTTCGAATAACATCACTAGTCATTCAAGTTGTCCAAAATAAATCAAAGTGACAAAATCAACATATGATAGCTGATACGTCTCCAACGTATCTATAATTTTTTATTGTTCCATGCTATATTATATTCTGTTTTGGACATTAATGGGCTTTATTATACACTTCTATATTATTTTTGGGACTAACCTATTAACCGGAGACCCAGCCTAGAATTGCTGTTTTTTTTTGCCTATTTTAGAGTTTCGCAGAAAAAGAATATCAAACGGAGTCCAAACGGAATGAAACCTTCGGGAACGTGATTTTCGGAACGAATGTGATCCAGAGGACTTGGACCCTACGTCAAGACATCAACCAGGAGGGCACGAGGTAGGGGGGCGCGCCTATCCCCCCAGGCACGCCCTCCACCCTCATGGGCCCCATGTTGCTCCACCGACGTACTCCTTCCTCCTATATATACCTACGTACCCCCAAACTACCAGATACGGAGCCAAAAACCTAATTCCACCACCGCAACCTTCTGTACCCGTGAGATCCCATCTTGGGGCCTGTTCCGGAGCTCCGCCGGAGGGGGCATCGATCACGGAGGGCTTCTACATCAACACCATAGCCTCTCCGATGATGTGTGAGTAGTTTACCTCAGACCTTCGGGTCCATAGTTATTAGCTAGATGGCTTCTTCTCTCTTTTTGGATCTCAATACAATGTTCTCCCCCTCTCTCATGGAGATCTATTAGATGTAATCTTCTTTTGCTGTGTGTTTGTTGAGACGGATGAATTGTGGGTTTATGATCAAGTTTATATATGAACAATATTTGAATCTCCTTTGAATTCTTTTATGCATGATTGGTTATCTTTGCAAGTCTCTTTGAATTATCAGTTTGGTTTGGCCTACTAGATTGATCTTTCTTGCAATGGGTGAAGTGCTTAGCTTTGGGTTCCATCTTGCGGTGTCCTTTCCCGATGTGATGGGGGCAGCAAGGCACGTATTGTATTGTTGCCATCGAGGATAACAAGATGGGGTTTATATCATATTTCATGAGTTTATCCCTCTACATCATGTCATCTTGCTTAAAGCGTTACTCTGTTCTTTTGAACTTAATACTCTAGATGCATCCTGGATAGCGGTCGATGTGTGGAGTAATAGTAGTAGATGCAGGCAGGAGTCGGTCTACTTGTCTCGGACGTGATGCCTATATACATGATCATACCTAGATATTCTCATAACTATGCTCAATTCTATCAGTTGCTCAACAGTAATTTGTTCACTCACCGTAATACTTATGCTCTTGAGAGAAGCCACTAGTGAAACCTATGGCCCCCGGGTCTATTTTCCATCATATTAATCTTCCAACACTTAGTTATTTTTATTGCCTTTTATTTTACTTTGCATCTTTATCATAAAAATACCAAAAATATTATCTTATCATATCTATCAGATCTCACTCTCGTAAGTGACCGTGTAGGGATTGACAACCCCTTATCGCGTTGGTTGCGAGGATTTATTTCTTTGTGTAGGTGCGGGTGACTCGTGCGTGGTCTCCTACTGGATTGATACCTTGGTTCTCAAAAACTGAGGGAAATACTTACGCTGCTTTACTGCATCACCCTTTCCTCTTCATGGGAAAACCAACGCAGTGCTCAAGAGGTAGCAAGAAGGATTTACGGCGCCGTTCTTGGGAGTCTCATAAAAGTCAACATACCAAGTACCCATCAAACTCTTATCTCCCGCATTACATTATTTGCCATTTGCCTCTCGTTTTCTTCTCCCCACTTCACCCTTGCCGTTTTATTCGCCTTCTTCTCGTATGCCTTTTTGCTTGTGTTTCCTTGTGCCTTCTATATTCTTGCACCTTCGCTTGCTGAAAATCTATAGATATGGTTCCACTTAAAGTGTTCTACTTGGATCATCTTTGATCCTTATGCGCTCGTGCTGAAACCCCAACTAGCCTAGTTGATGGGAAATCTTTAGATGAGCATGCTCATTTTGTGCGTCATCATTTGTCCCAAAAAGGGAAACTCTTATGGTATCATATAAATAGTTTGCTATGCTATGCTTGGAATCTTTGTGAAATTTTTGATTTTACTTGTTGCTCTAAGAACCCTAAAAAACACCTTCCCTACCTGTGTGAGTTCAATGATAATGAAATCTTATCTTCTTATGCAAATGGTGTTTATAGTTACTATGATATCAAACAAATTGAAGAATTTTTCGTTTTAAGGGTGCTCATGAAGTTGCTTCTCTGATTTAAAAGTATGATTTTACTCTCAACAAATCTGAAAATTCCGTCATACTTAAATATTGCAATGAAAACTTTGCTCATAATGTCTATGTCCAAGAATTTATTGAAAGAATGACTGTTGCTTTGCAAGAAAATAATGATATGCATGAATCTATAGGTAATGATGATTCCGATGATTTGGTTGAAATATCCCTTGACGAACATGATGCTTGCTATTCTTGTGGCCATGATGCCAATATTTATGAAGACGAATTTGCTATAGTTCCTTATGTTAAAAATGAGATTGTTGCTATTGCACCCATGCTTGATAGTTCCTTCGATGAAAAGCATGATTGCAATGATTTTACAATAAATTCTCTTGACGTCAATTGTGCTAATAATATGCAAAACCCTAAGCTTGGGGATGCTAGTTTTGCTATGTCTACTACTTGTTGCAATGATCATGATTGGGGTGATTCTTCTTATGATCTTGAAAATTTATTTAATCCCCATGATGAATATGAGATTGATAATATTGTTTTCAATAATATGGAAAGTGGGTTTGGAGAGGTCATGACTTTAGTTAATGTTAATCCCACTATTTTGGAAGAGTGTCAACTTTGCATGCATGTGGATCGTGTTGAAAATATTTATTGTGATAGCTATTTTGTTGAATTTGCTTATGATCCCACATGTAATTATTATGAGAGAGGAAAATATGGTTGTTGAAATTTTCATGATAATAAATTACCTCTCGTTATGTTGAGATTGCTATTGTTTCTTTCCACTTCCTTGCATATGCTAGTTTTTGGTTGCTATGATAATTTGTTTGCCTATAAGATGCCTATGCATAGGAAGTATGTTAGACTTAGATGTGTTTGTCACGTGTTTCATGATGCTCTCTTTGTGCTTCAATTCTTGTCTTTCATGTGAGCATCGTTGAAATCTTATGCCTACCTAGGGGCGTTAAACGATAGCGCTTGTTGGGAGGCAACCCAATTTTTAGTTTTTTGCTTTTTGCTTCTGTTTAGGAATAAATATTTGATCTAGCCTCTGGTTAGATGTGTTTTTATGTTTTAATTAGTGTTTGTGCCAAGTTTAACCTATAGGATCTTCTTGGATGATAGTTATTTGATCTTGCTGAAAATTCCAGAAACTTTCTGTTCATGAAAATAATTGTTAAAAATCACCAGAACGTGATAAAATATTGATTCCAATTGCTTCTGATCAATAAACAAATTTTCTAGGACTTACTAGTTTTGCTGAATTTTTGGAGTTCCAGAAGTTTGCGTTGGTTACAGATTACTACAGACTGTTCTGTTTTTGACAGATTCTGTTTTCGTGTGTTGTTTGCTTATTTTGATGAATCTATGGCTAATAAAATAGTTTATAAACCATAGAGAAGTGTAATACAGTAGGTTTAACACCAATATAAATAAATAATGAGTTCATTACAGTACCTTGAAGTGGTGTTTTGTTTTCTTTCGCTAACGGAGCTCACAAGATTTTCTGCTGAGTTTTGTGTTGTGAAGTTTTCAAGTTTTGGGTGAAAGATTTGATGGATTATGGAAAAAGGAGTGGCAAGAGCCTAAGATTGGGGATTACCATGGCACCCCAAGATAATCTAAGGACACCTAAAAGCCAAAGCTTGGGGATGCCCCGGAAGGCATCCCCTCTTTCGTCTACTTCCATCGGTAACTTTACTTGGAGCTATATTTTTATTCACCACATGATATGTGTTTTGCTTGGAGAGTCTTGTTTTATTTGAGTTATTTGTTAGTTTACCACAATCATCCTTACTGTACACACCTTTTGAGAGAGTCACATTTGATTCGGAATTTATTAGAATACTCTATGTGCTTCACTTATATTTTTTGAGCTATATAGTTTTGCTCTAGTGCTTCACTTATATCTTTTAGAGCACGATGGTGGATTTGTTTTATAGAAACTATTGATCTATCATGCTTCACTTATATTATTTTGAGGATCTTAAAATAGCATGGTAATTTTCTTTAATTAATATCATGAGAAATTTGATGCTTGATAATTGTTTTGAGATATAAAGGTGGTAATATCATAGTTGTGCTAGTTGAGTAATTGTGGAATTGAAAAATACATGGGTTGGAGTTTGTGATTCCCGTAGCATGCATGTATGGTGAACCGTTATGTAACGAAGTTGGAGCATGAGGTATTTGTTGATTGTCTTCCTTTGTGTGGCGGTCGGGATCGCGCGATGGTTAACTCCTACCAACCCTTCCCCTAGGAGCATGCGTAGTAGTACTTTGCTTCGAGGGCTAATAAATCTTTGCAATAAGTATATGAGTTCTTTATGACTAATGTGAATCCATGGATTATACGCACACTTACCTTTCCGCAATTTTCTAGCCTCTTCGGTACCGTGCATTGCCCTTTCTCACCTTGAGAGTTGGTGCAAACTTCGCCGGTGCATCCAAACCCCGTGATATGATACGCTCTATCACACATAAACTGTAGCGACCCGACCTCAGACGGTCAAGCCTCTGTGTTTCTGTGCCATCCCTGGATCAGTATGCTGGCACACACAGTACATCAATGTATATATCAAAGTGCAATCACATGTATAATTAACGCATAAAACTGATATATACCTCATAAGTCACAATGAAACAAATAGTCAGGTGTGGAGTCCCATCAACGCCATCGGCAGGTTGAGTGTAGACCGTAACCCTGTATCGTAACTCTTACTCGTCGAGGAAATATCTGCAACATGATACGTTGCAGCCGTGTAGGTCAGTACATTGAATGTACCGACAAGATCACAATAAGATAAAACAGATGGTAAAACTATACTATATGCAATTTGGCTTTGTGGCTTTGGGTCTGAGTTTTGTTTGCGTAAAAGCTGGTTTTATTTTCCCTACATCAAAGGAATAAATGAAGTCTGTACTATGGAGTTTTCTATCATGACATGGTTCCGCCAACCGATGTCTCATAGCCCAAATCATCATAAGTTGCCCACAATTAAGTTATCAGTCCGGTGTTGAGAGTTCGAGATAGATCCAAGTCCAGATGCTCAAATTGTCCGTGAATCGGGGACACGGCTAATCGATTAGGTTTTAAACCCTCTGCAGAGGTTTGTACACTTTACCCGCAAGATTCGATCCCTCTTTTTACGTTCTCGCACTTCAGGTGTTTGAGAACAAGATGACCGAAACATGGTCTTCGAAGAGTTCCCCGACCCTGTCCGGTGCTCATCCAATCCTACCGTAGTTCTACATCTCGCTAGCACCGTCCCAGCCAGAGTCACAACTAAGGTCAACCAAGCCGAGCCCATATTGACTTGCGGTTGCAGGTAAGCTTCCGGGCATGAAGTATTCTTCCGTCTCTTTGAGTCTGGGTGAAGCTTTCCGCAAGATGTCATGGCGCTTCTCCATGCATCCCGGCCAACCACCGGATTCTCCAGGTGCCGTCAACCATCCTTCACCCAAAGAGTGTGTATTGAATTCTTGTCTCGAGTCTTGAAGTCTTGAGGCCTTGAAGATGCAGTCCTTGCAGATTCCATCATGGAGTTGTCGTCATTGGCGTAGATCCTCCATTCTCACACCACTCTCGTGCACTCATACCAAACCCGTCTACTATAGCGTAGCATTAAAATAAAATATCGTCCGGGCTTGGTAACAGGGTGATGGGTTCCTACCTCATGCATACTACTCAACTACAAGAATTCAATATCACTACTGTAGGGTTGTTGCAAAGATGCCACTAAATGCAGTAAAAACATAGGTATGAAAGCATGGTCAAAGTGAACTTGCCTTGCTGACGATTTATCTTGAAAACTAGGGACTCGTGGTAGCAAGCTTCAGCACTCCGGAAATTCTACCGAGGCAAACAACAATCATATAAGCATACAAACATATGATCACTTAACATAACAGCATACTAATATGAAACACACAAAACAATCGAATCAAAACCCAAAGACAAACTCAAGAAATCCAAATCAAAGTTTTTACCACATCAAACAACAATCAAGAAATAGTTTTGCACAACAAAATTTTTCTTAACAGAACCTAACCATGGGTTTTTGCTAATTAACAGAAAAGAATTCATCAAGCAACTAGGAGCAAAAAGAATCACATTAAAAGCTATTATAAAACTCCTATTATGCCTAAAACAATCCCTAGCAAGAAAAATAAAATAAAAGTTTTATTTATTGTAAATAAAAGTTCATGCTCTAAAGTTACAGAAACTAACCTAGAATAAACTATCACATAGGAAAAATAAAATTATTTGCTAATTAAAACAATAGGAAAACAGTAGCTAGTTAAATAAATAGGAATAACATGATTCTGATTAAAACTATTTTTTATTAATTCTAAAATGCCCAAATAAATACCTACGGTTAGGTAAGGTCAAAACAAAGTTGTTACAAAAAGAATCACTAAAAAATAATATTCCTAACTCACTTTATAGCAGAATTACTATTCTGTCTAAATCTAAAATAAAACAATTTTAAAAATAATTTTAACATGACTAATTATATTTTCTACAAAAACTACAATAAATTTGCAAACCAACAAAAAAAGAATCACTTAAAAATATTAAGTAGATTAAAAGATATGGATTTTACAAAACTGAAACTATTCTGTTAAAAACAGAAATGAAAAATAAAATTAAAAGAAAAATCGGGCGCTAATGGGCCTATCTAGCGCTCGGGCGTAATATAGCTAAACGCAGTTTAACAAAAAATAACCGCGTCGGCCGGTCCAACTAAACCTACTAACTAAACCAAAATAAACTGGATCTATAAAAATAAACCTAAATAGACCGTACCCCTTCGGGGGATCTAATCTACACCGTACGCGTTGGATCTAACGGCGAGGAGGGGTCCGGTGACTTACCGGTCGGCGACGGCGACGGCGGCTCGGGCGGCGATGGTTCCGGCGACTCCGGTGGTCGGGGGCGTCGTGAGGGACCTCCCGGTGCGGCGTGTGGCGAGGAGTCCGGGTGGGGTGGGCGAGCTCTGGGTGGCCGGGTGGAGTCAGACGGTGGCAATGGCGGCGGCGTGTTTCGGTCTCCATGGCGCGTGAGGAGGAGGAGAGGGTCGAGGGGCGAGGGAGGGGGGACGAGGTCGGGTGGGGGGGTATTTATAGGGGGCGCCTCGGCTTGGGCGAGGGGAAAGATCCGGCGAGGAGATCGGGGGGGATCCCGGGGATCTCGGGATCCCGGCGAGCGGCGGCGATCCGGTGCGTGTCTTGCGCAAGGGAAGAAGGTGGGGTCCACCGTCGGTGAGAGAGGAGAGGGATCGGGCGGCGGGTGCGGAGGTGGTTCGGCGCTGGGTGCTCGATCGGCCGTCATTGGGCCGGCTCGGTACTGGCTGGGCCGGGTTGGTCAGCTCGCTGGCCGGGCCGCCTGGTGTTGGCTGGGCAGTTGGCTGGCCCGCCTGTGGGCTTTTCCTTTTTCCAATTTTTTGAATAATTAGGGAGAGAAAATAATATAAATATAAATATTTTATATAGGACATATATATATATCAAAATGATCAGGAATATTCCTATCATTTGAACATTTTTCCAGAGGCAAAATCCAAACTTTATAAAAATTCATTTTTCAAAAATTCCAAATAAAACTCAAATTTGAAAGGGTTTCAAGGCACTTTCAAATGACTTTCAATTTGATTCTTTTAACTTCCAACTCATATTTCATATAATTGAAGAAGTCATTTTATCTTCCCTCATGAAAATCATTGAGTTGCATAAAGCTTTGAATTTGAAATATTCTCAAATGAAATTCAAATCTTTTCAAAACCCTTTTCATTTCAAATGGAAGAAGTCATTTCATCTTCACTCTAGGGTTTTGGTGTTGGAATGGAATTGAATTCATTGAGATCCAAAAAGGTCAAAGGGGATAGTTTTGGGAAAGTCATTTTATTCCCTCTCATCCAACTTTCAAAAGTTTCAAATTCCACTCAATTTCACCCAATCAATCAAACAAACAATCAGACAACAAGCATAGTTATTTATCTAATATAACATTCCAAAATTTAGAATTTTGGGATGTTACATAAACCTCCTTATATCTTCCTCAAAACAGCCACCATACTACCTATCATGGCATTTCCATAGCCATTCCGAGATATATTGCCATGCAACTTTCCACCGTTTCGTTTATCATGACACGCTCCATTATTGTCATATTGATTTGCATGATCATGTAGTTGACATTGTATTTGTGGCAAAGCCACCGTTGATAATTCTTTGATACATGTCACTTTTGATTCATTGCGTATCCCGGTACACCGCCGGAGGCATTCATATAGAGTCATATTTTGTTCTAAGTATTGAGTTGTAATTCATGAGTTGTAAGTAAATAAAAGTGTGATGATCATCATTATTAGAGCATTATCCCAAGTGAGGAAAGGATGATGGAGACTATGATTCCCCCACAAGTCGGGATGAGACTCCGGACTAAAAAAAAGAGGCCATAAAAAAAGATAAAAGGCCCCAAAAAGAGAGAAAAAGAGAGAAGGGACAATGTTACTATCCTTTTACCACACTTGTGCTTCAAAGTAGCACCGCGATCTTCATAATAGAGAGTCTCTCATTTTGTCACTTTCATATACTAGTGGGAAATTTCATTATAGAACTTGGCTTGTATATTCCAATGATGGGCTTCCTCAAACGCCCGAGGTCTTCATGAGCAAGCAAGTTGGATGCACACCCACTTAGTTTCTTTTTGAGCTTTCGTACACTTATAGCTCTAGTGCATCCATTGCATGGCAATCCCTACTCCTTGCATTAACATCAATTGATGGGCATCTCCATAGCCCGTTGATTAGCCTCGTTGATTAGCCTCGTTGATGTGAGACTTTCTCCTTTTTTGTCTTCCCACATAACCCCTACCATTATACCTTATTCCACCATAGTGCTATATCCATGGCTTGCGCTCATGGATTGCGTATGAGTTGAAAAGGCTGAAGCGCGTTAAAAGTATGAACCAATTGCTTGGCTAAAACAGGGGTCATACATGATATGAATATTTTGTGTGGGGAAGATGGAGCATAGCCAGACTATATGATTTTGTAGGGATAACTTGCTTTGGCTATGTTATTTTGATAAGACATAATTGCTTAGTTAGTGTGCTTGAAGTATTATTGTTTTTATGTCAACATTAAACTTTTATCTTGAATCATATCAAATCTGAACATCCATGCCACAATAAGAAGAATTATATTGAAATTATGCTAAGTAGCATTCCACATCAAAAATTCCAATTTTATCATTTACCTACTCAAGGACGAGTAGGAATTAAGCTTGGGGATGCTTGATACGTCTCCAATGTATTTATAATTTTTGTTTGTTCCATGCTATATTATATTCTGTTTTGGACATTAATGGGCTTTATTATACACTTTTATATTATTTTTGGGACTAACCTATTAACCGGAGGCCCAGCCTAGAATTGATGTTTTTTGCCTATTTCAGAGTTTCGCAGAAAAAGAATATCAAACGGAGTCCAAAAGGAATGAAACCTTCTGGAACATGATTTTCGTAATCTAACGTGATCCAGAGAACTTGGACCCTACGTCAAGACATCAATCAGGAGGGCACGAGGTAGGGGGGCGCGCCTACCCCCGTGGGCGCGCCCTCCACCCTCGTGGGCCCCATGTTGCTCCACCGATGTACTCCTTCCTCCTTATATACCTACGTACCCCCAAACTACCAGATACGGAGCCAAAAACCTAATTCCACCGCCGCAACCTTACATGCCCGTGAGATCCCATCTTTGGGCCTGTTAGGAGCTCCATGAGGGGGCATCGATCACGGAGGGCTTCTACATCAACACCATAGCCTCTCCGATGATGTGTGAGTAGTTTACCTCAGACCTTCGGGTCCATAGTTATTAGCTAGATGGCTCCTTCTCTCTTTTTGGATCTCAATACAATGTTCTCCCCCTCTCTCGTGGAGATCTATTAGATGTAATCTTCTTTTGCGGTGTGTTTGTTGAGACGGATGAATTGTGGGTTTATGATCAAGTTTATCTATGAACAATATTTGAATCTCCTTTGAATTCTTTTATGTATGATTGGTTATCTTTGCAAGTCTCTTCGAATTATCAGTTTGGTTTGCCCTACTAGATTGATCTTTCTTGCAATGGGAGAAGTGCTTAGCTTTGGGTTCCATCTTGCGGTGTCCTTTCCCGGTGTGATGAGGGGCAGCAAGGCACGTATTGTATTGTTGCCATCGAGGATAACAAGATGGGGTTTATATCATATTGCATGAGTTTATCCCTCTACATCATGTCATCTTGCTTAAAGCGTTACTCTGTTCTTTTGAACTTAATACTCTAGATGCATGCTGGATAGCGGTCGATGTGTGGAGTAATAGTAGTAGATGCATGCAGGAGTCGGTCTACTTGTCTCGGACGTGATGCCTATATACCTAGATATTCTCATAACTATGCTCAATTCTATCAGTTGCTCAACAGTAATTTGTTCACCCACCGTAATACTTATGCTCTTGAGAGAAGCCACTAGTGAAACCTATGGCCCCCGGGTCTATTTTCCATCATATTAATCTTCCAACACTTAGTTATTTTTGTTGCCTTTTATTTTACTTTGCATCTTTATCATAAAAATACCAAAAATATTACCTTATCATATCTATCAGATCTCACTCTCGCAAGTGACCATGTAGGGATTGACAACCCCTTATCTCGTTGGTTGCGAGGATTTATTTGTTTGTGTAGGTGCGAGGGACTCGTGCGTGGTCTCCTACTGGATTGATACCTTGGTTCTCAAAAACTGAGGGAAATACTTACGCTGCTTTACTGCATCACCCTTTCCTCTTCAAGGGAAAACCAACGCAGTGCTCAAGAGGTAGCAATAGCACACAAAGTTCAACATATGAACCAAGGAAAACCAATGAGCATATAAGATATGCATTGCACACATACTCATAGGAATATCTCACTCAAGTATATATAGGATACTATAAATAATGAGATAACAAACTCCCATAACTCCATACAAACCAATAAGATGAACTCGAACAAAATGGTATTTCGAGTTATCATTCGGCGTAGAAACCACATAAGTACATGATCATCTATACTAACACAAGCATAACTTGAGAGTTTAGAACTAAACACAATGCTTGGATAGTATATTATTAACATTCTAATTAGATAGATCATCATGCAAAGCAACAATTGGAATAGCCTTAATCAAACGATTTCTCGAAAATGATTTTGAAGATAGCCATGGGCAAAACCGCAAAATAATGCCAGTAAACAAGGCATTTCATGCCACAGAGATATAAGATAATCTCAAATATATTCTAAGTGGCATCCATAATTGTACACATTTAACAAGGATTGTGATATGCGCAAAGCATATCACTCCCCCATAATGTGATGATCCATTAATATCTCAAAAGAGCCCAATAAGATGCAACTAAAATGCAATGAAGGCTCGAGACTACACACACAAATATATGACGTGCATTGCAACCTACACATGCTAGATAACACAAATCAAGCATATTAGGAGACACAACATATACAAACACATGCTAGGTACAAAACCTAAACATGCATGGGGCCAGTAACTTTCAATGTAGACAATATAAATACAAGTTACCGCCACAAGGAGCATTGGAATGACAAATATGATGATAATTCACTTGACTTGGTTTGAACCATAATGAATGGTGAGAATAATTTTTCTTCATGAACTAGCCAAGTCTCCAATGCCCTCCACACACCATTGGGGCATGATGAAGCTATGTGTCCCTTTTGATGACAATCGTAGCAACATTTCCTCCCTTTTTTCTTCTTTAATTTCTCAACTTGGGGAGCAATAACATGTTTCATCATGGATAGTGGCTGTTCTTCAACTTGAGATTGAGCTTGAGGCCTCTTCCCATGTAGCTTCTCATTATAAGCCCTTTTCTTCAATGGACAAGATCTCACATGATGTCCAATATTTTTTGCACTTGAAGCAAGTAATGTTGGTCGAATTCTTGTATTTCCCTTGTCCCTTCTTCTTGTTCTTGGACTTCTTCTTGTTGGAGTGAAAATTATGTCCAACATCACACTTTTCTAAGTCTTTCTTGAAACTAGTGACTTGGGCCTTGAGCTCATTAATTTCCTCTACATGGTTAGTTTCAACACTCGAAACAAGAGGACTAGTGGAAGTACAAACTTCATAGTTAGAGCAGCAAGACAAGGTGAGCAATTCATCATGAGTGGATATAATATGAGAGGTGTATGAATTGCAAGGATTAGCACATGGCAGACTCACAAGATTTTACCTCGGTGATCATAGCCTCGTGAGCTAACTTTAGCTTACTATGAGAGATTAAAAGATCCTCATGAGTGCCCGAGAGCTTTTCATGACTTTCTTCCAATTTCCCGTAATTGCTCATTAGCAAAGCAAGTTGAGCACATAGCTCAACATTCTTCTTCAAAATTGATGCTTCACATGAAATCAAGTTAGTAGCACAAACATCATTATCAATATGAGAGGAGCAAGTAGCACTTAGTGACTTCTGATGAGTTGATTGAAGCTCCTCATGAGACTTAGAGAGTTTTATGAGCTATCCCTTGATACTATTGCATTCAAGGAGAAGGAGCCCAAAATCCTCTTTAAGCTTACAATGAGTAACTTTAATCTCTTCTTTTGAAGACCTCAAGTCACTAAGCATTCCATGAGCCTTAGCAAGTTCATGTTCAAGTTGTTCACTTTTAGCTTCCTCATTGAGAAATAAATCATTACGTTTTTCAAAGCAAGCAAGAACATCTTGGAACCTTTTATAAGTGTTATTTTTAGCTCTATGAAGCGTTTTCCCAATCTCATAGAGATTTTGGGTCAAGTCATCATCATCATCCTCATTACAACTATCATCATTATCACTAAGAGAAGATGATACCTCGTAATTACCTCTTGCCATGAGGCACATGTGAGCAAAGGGGAATGATGATGATTCTTTTGGAGAAGAGGGTTCTTCATCAATCAAGCATGCCTCATCTTTCTTGATTTCCTCTACATGGTTAGTCATAGAACAACTAGAGGAAACCAAGGCATTTCTATCATGGCAACATGGGACGTCAAGCATATCATCACAAATGAGCTTACCACCATCATCACAAGATATTTCTTCACTCACCATGTCATTACCTTTTGGCACGCCACATGTTGGTGAAGTGGGAGATATTGAAGTGTCCAAGTAATTGGAGGTGGAAGCAATAGAGAGTTCTTCATGATTTAAAAATGTGGATAACTCCTCCATTAATTGCTAGAGATAGAACTGCTCACAAGGTATTGCAGTCTGGATTTTATTGGCCTGCTCTCTTCAAGGATGCCCGTACGTATGTCTCATATTGTGATGAATGCCAAAGAATAGGTCATATTGGTAAGCGTCAATAAATGCCTATGAACTATTCACTTGCTGTTGAACCATTTGATGTTTGGGGATTTGATTACATGGGACCTTTTCCTTCCTCTAATGGGTATACACATATTTTGGTTGTTGTTGATTATGTTACTAAATGGGTAGAAGCTATTCCAACCAGTAGTGCTGATCACAACACATCTATTAAAATGCTTAAGGAAGTTATTTTTCCAAGCTTTGGAGTCCCTAGATATTTAATGACTGATGGTGGTTCACGCTTTATTCATGGTGCTTTCCGTAAAATGCTTGCAAAGTATGATGTTAACCATAGAATTGCATCACCCTATCATACTCAGTCTAGTGGTCAAGTTGAACTTAGTAATAGAGAAATAAAATTAATTTTGCAAAAGACTGTTAATAGGTCCAATTGGTCTAAGAAATTAGATGATGCACTTTGGGCTTATAGAACAGCATATAAAAATCCTATGGGTATGCCCCCTTATAAAATGGTTTATAGAAAAGCTTGTCATTTGCCTCTTGAGTTAGAACATAAAGCATACTGGGCAGTTAAAGAACTCAACTATGATTTCAAACTTGTTCGTGAAAAGAGGTTATTTGATATAAGCTCGTTAGATGAATGGACAACCCAAGCTTATGAAAATGCAAAGTTATTCAAAGAAAAAGTTAAAATATGGCATGACAAAAGAATCCAAAAGCGTGAGTTTAAAGTCGGAGAATATGTTCTTTTGTACAACTCCCGTTTTAGATTTTTTGCAGGGAAGCTCCTCTCGAAATGGGAAGGCCCATATGTCATCAAGGAGGTTTACCAGTCTGGTGCCATCAAAATAAATAATTCCGAAGGTACTAACCCGAAGGTTGTCAATGGGCAACGAATAAAGCATTATATCTCAGGTACGCCTATTAATGTTGAAAGCAATATTATCCAAACTCTAACACCCGAAGAGCACATAAAAGAGTCCTTCCGAAACACTCCAGAATCGTCAAAATAAGGAGGTACATGATACGGTAAGTAAACGGACTCCGAAAAATCCGAAAAATTATTTTTTGTCAGTTTTAGAATATTTTAAAATTTTGGAAATAAAGAAACTTCCAGGAAGCGTCCCCTGGTGGGCACAAGACACCAGGGCGCGCCAGGCATGCCTGGCGCGCCCAAGTGGGTTGTGCCCACCTGGGACACCTCCCGTACTCCGTTTTTCTTCCGTGTACTTGTCCTACGAGATAACAAAATCTATATATACTTCCCGAACCTGTTAACCACCGTATCGCGGAGAAAATCCTCTGTTCTCTTTTCTTGCTGTTTTCTGCGCAGATCTGAAAATATGTTGTCCCGAGACTCCAACGAAGAGAGCTATGTCTCACATCTCATAGCTGATCCAAAGACCTATGGCAACCTATCACCCTGCGGTTGAACTACTGATGACGAGGAGGATGCTCACTTGATGAGGATCCATGATTCAGGCTCGGAGGAGGAGGAGGATGTCCCTCTACCTCAACCAGGGATATGCACGTGAAGTTCAAGAAGTCCAGTCTCCCTAAAAGGGCTAACTGATCTAATAACCGAACTATTCCTCTTTGTTTTAGGCAGAAAAGCAAAGGAGATTTATGTGACAAGATCTTGAAGCTGGAGTTGGAGGTCGATGATTTAAAGGAGGAGATTGCTCTCCTCAACTACAATATGAAAAAGTTGAAGGCACAATTGTCACCACCATCACCTTCTTCACCACCAAAGGAGAACTGAGCATCGGGTATGGGCACTCCCTTGGCTTCCGCCAAGCTTGGGGGAGGTGCCCCAGTATCGTATCATCCAACTATCTTTTTGCTTTTACTTATCTTAGTTTGATCCTTTTGCTTTAGATGAAATAAAGTTTAGTTCGATCCTTTTCTTCTTTGAGAGTTTGCTTAGTGATCTATCATTATAATTGTGTGCAAGTTATATAATAAAGTTTAGTTTGAGTTTTTGCTTTCTTTACTTTCATGTTGCAAATAAAGAAAATAAATAAGAAAGAAAGAAAAGGAGAAATAAAGCAAATAAAAGAAAGGAAATAAATCAATAAGATTATATACTAATCCTATGGTAGGTGATGGCACCACATAAGGAAAGGTATAAGTAAGAAAATTTTATTAGAGATTGACAAACATAGCATTAGTCAATGATGAACTCATGAAATAATTAATAAGCGAAGGGAAGATTTACATATAAATATACCATCCTAGAAATCTTTTGTGATTGTGAGCCCTCATCAAAATATTATATGCCAAAAAATTTGACGTTGGACAAGGAAGACAACGTAATGGGTTATGCTTGTTTATATTCACATAGAAGTCATATTGTCATAGATCCTTTAACATGTGGTGCTTGCCCCCTATCTTTGCTAGCCAAAAATTCCGCACTAAGTAGAGATACTACTTGTGCATCCAAAAACCCTTAAACCCAAATCTTTTCAAGTGTCCACCATACCTACCTAGGGATTGAGCAAGATCCCTCAAGTAAGTCGTCATCGATGCAAAAAGGCAATAAAAATTGCTTCTAAATATGTGAGATCATTTAGTGTAAGAGAAAATTGAGCATTGTACGAACTTGGATGACAAAGAATAAAAGCGACAGACTGCATAATAAAGGTTGTCATCATAAGGGGCAATACAATGTGACGTTCTCTTGCACTAAGGGATTGAGCATGCAAACAAATAAGCGCATGGAAACCTCTGCTTCCCTCTGCGAAGGGCCTATCTTTTACTTTTATGTATTTACTTTTATTCAAAGAGTCAAAGTTTTCCTTCTATTCCTTTTTATTTTTCTCCTTTGGCAAGCATCTTGTGGTGAGGAAAGATCTAGACACATATGTCCAGTTGAATATAGATAGCATGAGTTATTATTGTTGACGTCACCCTTGAGTTGAGTATGTTGGGAGGCGAAACTATAAGCCCCTATCTTTCTATGTGTCCAGTTGAAAAGTTTTGCTCATGTGTACTCGGTGAGTGTTAGCAATCATAGAAGACTGTATGATGGTTGAGTATGCGGACTTGCCTAAAGACTCCGACACATGACCCTTCCTGAAAAGATGATGAATTGTAGTTGCAAAGTTGACTGAGAACATAGTTTGTTGGTTTCTAATAGAGTTTTTGCTTTATACTTCGATTATGTGATGAACTGTTACTTATTCATGGGAAGTATATGATGCAAGTTCTATGACAAAATTCTTACGTTTAAATTTGTTGTTGTTATAATAATCAACATGATGCTTCTATGTTCGTATTTTGTTTTTATCGACACCTCTCTCTCAAAGCACGTGGACATGTTCTTCGATTTCGGTTTTTGCTTGAGGACAAGCGAGGTCTAAGCTTGGGGGAGTTGATACGTCCATTTTGCATCATGTTTTCTTACTGTTATTTATAATGTTTTTATCCATAATAATGCTTTTTGGAGTAATTCTAATGCCTTTTCTCTCATAATTTGCAAGGTACACACCAAGAGGGAGAATTCCGACAGCTGGAAATCTGGACCTGAAAAAGCTACGTCAGGCCACCTATCCTACAACAACTCCAAATGAGCTGAAACTTCACGGAGATTTTTTATGGATTATTTAAGAAATATTGGAGCCAATAATCACCAGAGGGGGGCCACCAGGTGGGCACAACCCACCTGGGAGCGCCAGCCACCCCAGGCGCGCCCTGGTGGGTTGTGGCCTCCTCGGCCCACCTCCGATGCCCATCTTCTGGTATATAAGTCATTTTGACCTAAAAAATAAGGACAAGACTTTCAGGGTGGAGCGCCTGTTGGAAATATGCCCTAGAGGCAATAATAAATTAGTTATTATGTTTCCTTGTTCACGATAATCGTTTATTATCCATGCTATAATTGTATTGATAGGAAACTCAGATACATGTGTGGGTACATAGACAACACCATGTCCCTAGTAAGCCTCTAGTTGACTAGCTCGTTGATCAATAGATGGTTACGGTTTCACGACCATGGACATTGGATGTCATTGATAACGGGATCACATCATTAGGAGAATGATGTGATGGACAAGACCCAATCCTAAGCCTAGCACAAAGATCGTAGTTCGTATGCTAAAGCTTTTCTAATGTCAAGTATCATTTCCTTAGACCATGAGATTGTGCAACTCCCGGATACCGTAGGAATGCTTTGGGTGTACCAAACGTCACAACGTGAATCGGGTGACTATAAAGGTGCACTACGGTATCTCCGAAAGTGTCTGTTGGGTTGGCACGAATCGAGACTGGATTTGTCACTCCGTGTAAACGGAGAGGTATCTCTGGGCCCACTCGGTAGGACATCATCATAATGTGCACAATGTGACCAAGGGGTTGATCACGGGATGATGTGTTACGGAACGAGTAAAGAGACTTGCGGAAAGCGAGATTGAACAAGGTATCGGGATACCGACGATCGAATCTCGGGCAAGTACAATACCGCTAGACAAAGGGAATTGAATACGGGATTGATTGAATCCTCGACATCGTGGTTCATCCGATGAGATCATCGTGGATCATGTGGGAGCCAACATGGGTATCCAGATCCCGCTGTTGGTTATTGACCGGAGAACGTCTCGATCATATGCGCATGGTTCACGAACCCGTAGGGTCTACACTTAAGGTTCGATGGCGCTTAGGGTTATAAAGGAAGTTTGTATGTGGTTACCGAATGTTGTTCGAGTCCGGATGAGATCCCGGACGTCACGAGGAGTTCCGGAATGGTCCAAGGTAAAGATTTATATATGGAAAGTTGTTGTTCGGGTTAGGAAAAAGTTCGGGTTTTTTCGGTATTGTACCGGAAGCTTCGGAAGGTTCGGAGGATTCGGAGGGGTCCGGAGGTCTGGAAATTGTTCCACCACGTCCAATACAGTAGCATGGGCTGTAGGGGGCGCCCTAGCCTTAATGGGCCAGGGCACCAGCCCCCAAGGCCCATGCGCATGGGAAGGAAAACCCTAAAGGGGAGGCCTCCACTTGAGTTGGGAGGCACTCCTCCCCCCTTGGCCGCCCCCCTTAGATGGGATCTAGGGCTGGCCGCACCCCTTGGGGTGGGAAACCCTAAAGGGGGCGCAGCCCCCTTTCCCCCTATATATACTTGAGGTTTTGGGGCTGCCAGAGAGGTTGAGAACTTCTCCCTCTTGTTGCAGCCCTGCTCCTCCTCCTCCTCTCCCGTGGTGCTTGGCGAAGCCCTGCTGGATTGCCACGCTCCTCCACCACCACCACGCCGTTGTGCTGCTGCTGGATGGAGTCTTCCTCAACCTCTCCCTCTCTCCTTGCTGGATCAAGGCGTTGGAGACGCCACCGGCTGTACGTGTGTTGAACAGCGGAGGTGCCGTCTGCTCGGCACTAGGATCTCCGGTGATTTGGATCACGACGAGTACGACTCCTTCAACCCTGTTCTCATGAACGCTTCCGCTTAACGATCTACAAGGGTATGTAGATGCACTCTCCTTCCCTCGTTGCTGGTTTCTCCATAGATAGATCTTGGTGACACGTGGGAAAATTTTGAATTTACGCTCGTTCCCCAGCGATGGCATCATGAGCTAGGTCTATTGCGTAGATTCTTTGCACGAGTAGAACACAAAGTAGTTGTGGGCGTTGATTTTGTTCAATATGCTTGCCATTACTAGTCCAATCTTGTTTCGACGGTATTGTGGGATGAAGTGGCCTGGACCGACCTTACACGTACTCTTACGTGAGACAGGTTCCACCGACTGACATGCACTTCTTGCATAAGGTGGCTAGCGGGTGCCGATCTCTCCCACTTTAGTCGGAACGGATTCGATGAAAAGGGTCCTTATGAAGGGTAAATAGCAATTGGCATATCACGTTGTGGTTTTGCGTAGGTAAGAAACGTTCTTGCTAGAAACCCATAGCAGCCACGTAAAACATGCAACAACAATTAGAGGACGTCTAACTTGTTTTTGCGAGGTATGCTATGTGATGTGATATGGCCAAGTAGAATGTGATGAATGATATGTGATGTATGAGATTGATCATGTTCTTGTAATAGGATTCACGACTTGCATGTCGATGAGTATGACAACCGGCAGGAGCCATAGGAGTTGTCTTTATTTATTGTATGACCTACGTGTCATTAAACAACGCCATGTAATTACTTTACTTTATTGCTAACCGGTAGCCATAGTAGTAGAAGTAATAGTTGGCGAGACAACTTCATGAAGACACGATGATGGAGATCATGATGATGGAGATCATGGTGTCATGCCGGTGACGATGATGATCATGGAGCCCGAAGATGGAGATCAATGGAGCTATATGATATTGGCCATATCATGTCACTACTATATAATTGCATGTGATGTTTATTATGTTTATGCATCTTGTTTACTTAGAACGACGGTAGTAAATAAGATGATCCCTTACAACAATTTCAAGAAGTGTTCTCCCCTAACTGTGCACCGTTGCTAAAGTTCGTAAACTTCTAAGCACCACGTGATGATCGGGTGTGATGGATTCTTACGTTCACATACAACGGGTGTAAGACAGATTTACACACGCGAAACACTTGGGGTTAACTTGATGAGCCTAGCATTTACAGACATGGCCTCGGAACACAGAGACCGAAAGGTCGAGCATGAGTCGTATAGTAGATACTATCAACATGAAGATGTTCACCGATGATGACAAGTCCGTCTCACGTGATGATCGGACACGGCCTAGTTGACTCAGATCATGTAATCACTTAGATGACCAGAGGGATATCTATCTGAGTGGGAGTTCATAAGATGAACTTAATTATCCTGAACATAGTCAAAAGATCTTTGCAAATTATGTAAATGGCTCGCGCTTTAGTTCTCTTGTTTAGATATGTTCCTAGAGAAAATATAGTTGAAAGTTGTGATGGCGATTATGCGGACAGAGAAAGCTTATGTCCTTAATGCACCGCTCGGTGTCTTTGAACCCCAAACGTCGTTTGTGGATGTTGCGAACATCGGACATACACGTTTTGATAACTACGTGATAGTTCGGTTAAGCGGTTTAGAGTTGAGGCACCAAAGACGTTTTTGAAGCGTCGCGGAACATATGAGATGTTTCGAGGGCTGAAATTGGGATTTCAGGGCTCGTGCCCACGTCAAGAGGTATAAGACCTCCGGCGATTTTCTTAGCCTGCAAACTAAGGGAGAAAAGCTCAATCGTTGAGCTTGTGCTCGATTGTCCGAGTGCAACAATCACTTGAATCGAGTGGGAGTTGATCTTCCAGATGAGATAGTGATGTTTCTCCAAAGTCATTGCCACCAAGCTACTAGAGCTTCATGATGAACTATAACATATCAGGGATAGATATGATGATCCTTGAAGTGTTCGCAATGTTTGACACCGCGAAAGTAGAAGTCAAGTAGGAGCATCAATTGTTGATGGTTGGTAAAACCACTAGTTTCAAGAAGGGCAAGGGCAACAAGGGATACTTCATGAAATGGCAAAACGGTTGCTGCTCTAGTGAAGAAACCCAAGGTTGAACCCAAACCCGATACTAAGTGCTTGTAATGAGAGGAACGGACATCAAGCGGAACCACCCTAGATACTTGGTAGATGAGAAGGCTGGCAAGGTCGATAGAAGTATATTGGATATACATTATGTTAATGTGTACTTTACTAGTACTCCTAGTAGCACCAGGGTATTAGATACCGTTTCGGTTGCTAAGTGATAGTAACTCGAAATAAAAGCTGGAATAAGCGGAGACTAGCTAAAGGTGAGCTGACGATACGTGTTGGAAGTGTTTCCAAGGTTGATGTGATCAAGCATCGCGCTCCCTCTACCATCGAGATTGGAGTTAAACCTAAAATTGTTATTTGGTGTTTGCGTTGAGCATAGACATGATTGGATTATATGCATGCATGTCTGATTATTCATTTAAGGAGAATAATGGTTACTCTGTTAATTTGAATAATGCCTTCAATGGTCTAGCACCTAAAAGGAATGGTTTATTGAATCTCGATCGTAGTGATACACATTTTCATGCCAAAAGTATAAGATAGTAATGATAGTACCACTTGCTTGTGGCACTGCCATGTAAGTCATATTGGTGTAAAACGCATGAAGAAGCTCCATGTTGATGGATCTTTGGACTCACTCGTTTTTTGAAAAGTTTGAGACATGCGAACCATGTCTATTGGTGTATACGCATGATGAAACTCCATGCAGATGGATCATTTGGACTCACTTGATTTTGAATCACTTGAGACATGCAAATCATACCACATGGGCAAGATGACTGAAAGCCTCGTTTTTCAGTGAAATGGAACAAGAAAGCAACTTGTTGGAAGTAATACATTTTGATGTGTGCAGTCCAATGAATGCTGAGGCATGCAGTGGATATCGTTATGTTCTTACTTCACAGATGATTTGAGTAGATACTGAGTATATTTACTTGATGAAACACAAGTCTGAATTATTGAATGTCTAGAGATGAATATCTGAGTTACGAGTTTTGGCACACAATTAAGACATTGTGCAAATTGTTTCACAATTAATACCGCCTGGAACACCATAGTGTGATGGTGTGTCCGAACATCATAGTTGCACTCTATTGGATATGGTGCGTACCATGATATCTCTTATCGAATTACCACTATCGTTCATGGGTTAGGCATTAGAGACAACCGTATCACTTTAATGGGGCACCACGTAATTCCGTTGAGACGACACCGTTTGGAGAAACCTAAGTTGTCGTTTCTTGAAAGTTTGGGGACTCTGACGCTTATGTGAAAAAGTTTCAGGTTGATAAGCTCGAACCCAAAGTGGATAAAATGCATCTTCATAGGACACCCAAAACAGTTGGGTATACCTCCTAATTCAGATCCGAAAGCAATAGGGATTGTTTCTTGAATCGGGTCCTTTCTCGAGGAAAAGTTTGTCTCGGAAAGTTGAGTGGGAGGATGGTGGAGACTTGATGAGGTTATTGAACCGTCACTTCAACAAGTGTGTAGAAGGGCACATGAACTTGTTCCTGTGGCACCTACACCAATTGAAGTCGAAGCTTATGATAGTGATCATGAAGTTTTGGATCAAGTCACTACCATACCTCGTAGGGTGACAAGGATGCGTCTTTGCTTGAGTGGTACGGTGATCCTGTCTTGAAGGTCATGTTGCTAGACAACAATGAACCTACGAGCTATGGAGAAGCGATGGTGGGCCCAAATTCCGACAAATGGTTAGAAGCCATGAAATCCGAGATAGGATCCATGTATCATAACAAAGCATGGACTTTGGTGGACTTGCCCGATGATCGGCAAGCCATTGAAATAAATGGATCTTTAAGAAGAAGACGGACGTGGACGGTAATGTCACCGTCTATGAAGCTCGACTTGTGGCGAAGAGTTTTTTTTCCCACAAGTTCAAGGAGTTGACTACGATGAGATTTTCTCATCCGTAGCGATGCTTAAGTCCGTCGGAATCATGTTAGCATTAGCTGCATTTATGAAATCTGGCAGATGGATGTCAAGACGAGTTTCCTTACCAGTTTACGTAAGGAAAGGTTGTATGTGATACAACCAGAAAAGTTTTTCGATCCTAAGGATGCTAAAAGGTATGCTAGCTCCAGCGATCCTTCTAAGGACTGGAGTAAGCATCTCGGAGTTGGAATATGCACTTTGATAGGATGATCAAAGATTTTGGGTTTATACAAAGTTTATAAGAAACTTGTATTTCCAAAGAAGTGAGTGGGAGCACTATAGAATTTCGATGAGTATATGTTGTTGACATATTGATGATCGAAATGATGTAGAATTTCTAGAAAGCATATAGGGTTGTTTGAAAAGTGTTTTTCGATGGAAAACCTGGATTAGGCTACTTGAACAATAAACATCAAGATCTATAAGATAGATCAAAATGTTTAATAATACTTTCAAATGAGCACATACCTTGACATGATCTTGAAGGTGTTCAAGATGGATCACCAAAGAAGGAGTTCTTGCACGAGTTGTAAGGTATGAAGTTAAGAGTTAAAAGCTTCGACCACGGCAGAAGAGAGACAAAGGACGAAGGCCGTCCCCTCACGCTTCAGACGCAGGCTCTATAGTATGCTATCTTGTGTACCGCACGGAAGTGTGCCTTGCCATGAGTCGGTCGAGGGGTACAACAATGACCCAGGACCGGACCATTGGACCGCGGTCAAAATGATCCTGAGAAGAAGAAGGAAATATGTCTCGATTATGGAGGTGATAAAGAGTTCGGCGTAAAGGTTTACGTCGATTCAATCATTAACACCAATCCCAATGACTCTGAGTAGCAAACCGGATACGTATATTGGAGCAACAATTTGGAATAGTTTAAAGTGGAGCGTGGAAGCAAAATATACAATATGACATACAGAATTGCGAAATGCGACGGATCTGAATCTGTGAGACCCGTTGACTAAAACTTCTCTTACAAGCAAAACATGATCAAACCCTAGAACTCATTGAGACTTAATCACATGGTGATGTGAACTAGTTTAAGACACTAGTAGACTCTTTGGATGTTGGTCACATGGCGATGTGACCTATCAGTGTTGATCACATGGCGATGTGAACTAGATTATTGACTCTAGTGCAAGTGGGAGACTGTTGGAAATATGCCCTAGAGGCAATAATAAATTAGTTATTATATTTCCTTGTTCACGATAATCGTTTATTATCCATGCTATAATTGTATTGATAGGAAACTCAGATACATGTGTGGGTACATAGACAACACCATGTCCCTAGTAAGCCTCTAGTTGACTAGCTCGTTGATCAATAGATGGTTACGGTTTCACGACCATGGACATTGGATGTCATTGATAACGGGATCACATCATTAGGAGAATGATGTGATGGACAAGACCCAATCCTAAGCCTAGCACAAAGATCGTAGTTCGTATGCTAAAGCTTTTCTAATGTCAAGTATCATTTCCTTAGACCATGAGATTGTGCAACTCCCGGATACCGTAGGAATGCTTTGGGTGTACCAAACGTCACAACGTAACTGGGTGACTATAAAGGTGCACTACAGGTATCTCCGAAAGTGTCTATTGGGTTGTACGAATCGAGACTGGATTTGTCACTCCGTGTAAGCGGAGAGGTATCTCTGGGCCCACTCGGTAGGACATCATCATAATGTGCACAATGTGACCAAGGGGTTGATCACGGGATGATGTGTTACGGAACGAGTAAAGAGACTTGCCGAAAACGAGATTGAACAAGGTATCGGGATACCGACGATCGAATCTCGGGCAAGTACAATACCGCTAGACAAAGGGAATTGAATAAGGGATTGATTGAATCCTCGACATCGTGGTTCATCCGATGATATCATCATGGAACATGTGGGAGCCAACATGGGTATCCAGATCCCGCTGTTGGTTATTGACCGGAGAACGTGTCGGTCATGTCTGCATGGTTCCCGAACCCGTAGGGTCTACACACTTAAGGTTCGATGACGCTTAGGGTTATAAAGGAAGTTTGTATGTGGTTACCGAATGTTGTTGAGTCCGGATGAGATCCCGGACGTCACGAGGAGTTCGAGAATGGTCCGGAGGTAAAGATTTATATATGGAAAGTTGTTGTTCGGGTTAGAAAAAAGTTCGGGTTTTTCGGTATTGTACCGGAAGCTTCGAGAAGGTTCGGAGGATTCGGAGGGGTCCGGAGGTCCGAAATTGTTCCACCACGTCCAATACAGTAGCATGGGCTGTGAGGGGCGCCCTAGCCTTAATGGGCCAGGGGCACCAGCCCCCAAGGCCCATGCGCATGGGAAGGGGAAAACCCTAAAGGGAGGCCTCCACTTGACTTGGGAGGCACTCCTCCCCCTTGGCCGCCCCTTAGATGGGATCTAGGGCTGGCCGCACCCCTTGGGGTGGGAAACCCTAAAGGCGCAGCCCCTTTCCCCTATATATACTTGAGGTTTTGGGGCTGCCAGACAGATGAGAACTTCTCCCTCTTGTTGCAGCCCTGCTCCTCCTCCTCCTCTCCCGTGGTGCTTGGCGAAGCCCTGCTGGATTTCCACGCTCCTCCACCACCACCACGCCGTTGTGCTGCTGCTGGATGGAGTCTTCCTCAACCTCTCCCTCTCTCCTTGCTGGATCAAGGCGTTGGAGAAGTCACCGGGCTGTACGTGTGTTGAACGCGGAGGTGCCGTCCGTTCGGCACTAGGATCTCTAGTGATTTGGATCACGACGAGTACGACTCCTTCAACCCCGTTCTCATGAACGCTTCCGCTTAACGATCTACAAGGGTATGTAGATGCACTCTCCTTCCCCTCGTTGCTGGTTTCTCCATAGATAGATCTTGGTGACACGTAGGAAAATTTTGAATTTCTGCTACGTTCCCCAACAGCGCCGCCGTCTCGAGGCGGAACTTGGGCAGGAGCACTTTTGCCCTCCGGCGGAGCGATTCTGCCGGGTGAACTTCCCTCTCGGAGGGGGAAACCATCGTCATCATCATCACCAACAACTCTCGCATCTTGGGGAGGGAAACCTCCATCAACATGTTCAACAACACCATCTCATCTCAAACCCTAGTTCATCCCTTGTATTCAATCTTGTTACCGGAACTATAGATTGGTGCTAGGGGGTGACTAGTAGTGTTGATTACATCTTGTAGTTGATTACTATATGGTTTATTTGGTGGAAGATTATATGTTCAGATCCATGATGCCATTGAATACTCCTCTGATCATGAGCATGTTTATTATTTGTGAGTAGTTACTTTTGTTCTTGAGGTCACGGGATAAATCATGTTGCAAGTAATCATGTGAACTTGATATGTGTTCGATATTTTGATAGTATGTATGTTGTGATTCCCTTAGTGGTGTCATGTGAACGTCGACTACATGACACTTCACCATATTTGGGCCTAAGGGAATGCATTGTGGAGTGGTAAATAGATGGTGGGTTGTGAGAGTGACAGAAGCTTAAACCCCACTTTATGCGCTATTCCATAAGGGACCGGTTGGATCCTAGAGTTTAATGTTATGGTTAGAATTTATTCTTAATACTTTTCTCGTAGTTGCGGATGCTTGCGGGAGGGTTAATCATAAGTAGGAGGTTGGTTCAAGTAAGATCATCAACTAAGCATCGGTCCACCCACATATCAAATTATCAAAGTAGCGAGCACGAATTAAACCAACATGATGAAAGTGACTAGATGAAATTCCCATGTACCCTCAAGAATGCTTTGCTTATGATAAGAGACCGTTTTGGCCTGTCCATTGCCTCAAAAGGATTGGGCTACCTTGCTGCATACTTGTTACTATTATCGTTACTTGCTCGTTACAAATTATCTTGCTATCAAACTACCCGCTACTTACAAATTCAGCACTTGCAGACATTACCTTACTGAAAACTACTTGTTATTTCCTTCTGCTCCTCGTTGGGTTCGACACTCTTACTTATCAAAAAGAGCTACAGTTGATCCCCTATACTTGTGGGTCATCAGTGCATGGGAGAGTGAGAGTGGGAGTGGGGGAGAGTGAGGCGCGGACGATGTGGAGAAGATAAACTACTTAGCAGTAGCGCGTATTTAGGAAAGTGCTGCTGCTAAACTACCTAGCTCCGAGCAGTAGCTCTTTTCAAGGGAAAGCGCTACTACTATACTTAGCCTGGCGGCAACGGTGGGGCATTTTTAGTAGTAGTGCCTTTTCCCCCAGCCGCACTACTGCTATGTACATAGCAGTAGCTACTGCTAAGTAGGAGTAGCGCCTCATTTTATCCAGCGCTACTGGTAAAGTTCTGTGTATAAGGTTTTCCCTAGTAGTGGTATGTTAGAATACATATTGGATTTAAGATAGATATAGGAGTTAGAGACAGAATATGTTTATGTAAGACTTGTCCTCTACTCTAAAATCTCCCACCTCAAATGTGATTTTATATATACCATGTATGATGGTCAGATCAATGCAATAGACAACAATATACATATCAATCATCCTATAATTTCTACATAGTATTAGAGCAGTTAGTCTCACACGGTGATTCTAGCTCTGGAGATTAATCTCCTCTTCCCGGGGCGTGACATCCGGTCCAGTATTAGATTGGTTCATAAATTAGATAAATTCCGATTTTTTTAATTTCATATTATATTAAATATTTTCTTTAGCCACCAAATGAATGTGTATACCCTCCAATTTCCAGTGAAATCATTGGAGAAATCGGTGCGTCCAAATCAACTCCGAGCCACTTTGCGTTGAGGTGTGACACGCGGCTTCTTCACCGCGACATTTAGGACGGCACTCCATCAACTCTAGCATGCAGACGTGGTTGCTGGACTTGTCGGTACCCTCCATCGTTTGGATCGATCGCACGCTTCGTTGATTCAGCACCAATGCTACGTCATCAAGCAGCAGCCCTTCCCGCGGCATCTACTCCAACACGCGTGCATGTCATGACCGCCACCATAAACTTCTTTGATTGTTCCAAGCGACTCCACCGAGGCCACCGACGCAGCACAACCTGATCTATATCGAACTTCAATGCCTGAACCTGGGG
The DNA here is from genome assembly GCA_021605145.1 of Aegilops bicornis. Lineage (NCBI taxonomy): Eukaryota > Viridiplantae > Streptophyta > Magnoliopsida > Poales > Poaceae > Aegilops > Aegilops bicornis. The sequence continues at coordinate 500,093,931 of CM038669.1, read as the reverse complement.
CACCAACGCAATGATCCAATGCAACGATCTATGATACCTACATTTTCTCCCAAAGATCTGCACTGACCTGCCACGACTCATTGAGTTGTACAGACTACATCACGCCAAAAAAAACCACTTCATCGGGCACATCTATGAGAAGGAACGTCAACATGCACCATCCACATGCTAGGACGGTGTGGAAAGCGATGCAATTCTTCATCAACTTCTCCGACATGACACGACATTGATGCTTCATCGCCACGGAGGGACGCCTTCGAGCGTCATCATCGTCGACCCGCCACTGCAACGCTACCGCCGACACTTCATCATCAAGGTCTTCATCCCCGTGATCTTCACCAACATCATCGTCAACACACTGTCATCGCCTCGTCCACAAGATGGACACCCAGTGTCCTCTGACAGGCTTTTCTGCAAGACGCGACCTCAATGACAGCAATGACTGCGTCATATATGATGTCACAACTGCATCGACAAGGCGTCACTATAGTGACGACCCCTACCAGCCACACGGTCTTGGAAAAACTGATGTGTGCTCGATGGTTTCCTCCAATCCTGGCAAAACCAGTGGACTCATCGCCGACGACACCCTCTGACATCCTTAAGGTGCATCATCCACGATTGAAGCTCCATCATCTACAACATGCTGCATTTTTGTGTGTCTCCGGCTTTGTGTGGCTTCACCATCCATGATGACTGCATCATCGACCACGACTACCTCGACCACGGCTACATCATGATCGGCTACCTTGACATCGACATAGAGGGCTACGTCTAGAGTTACTCATCGGCGACAACTCTAGTCAACAGCATCTGCATCGTCATTAGCGTCTATGCCACTCCCACTGTGACTGTGGGAGGGAATAGAGGAGAGACAAGGAAGTCACCAGAAGGGGAGGCAATCACCACCGTAGGTGCTAAAAACCCATCAACCATTAGAGATGTAGTAGATGATGGAGCGGTGGAGAAGAGGACAGAAGCGCAAGACTTCAAGTTCAGTCGAAATCATTCGCTTCACTCCCGCTACGGCTCAGGGGGAATATTAGAATACATATTGGGTTTAAGATAGAGATAGGAGTTAGAGATAGAATATGTTTAAATCATGTATGACTTGTCCTCTACTCCAAATCTCTCTCCTCACATGTACTTCTATATATACCCAGCATGAGAGGGTCAGATCAATAGAATACAAATATCAGCCATCCTACCATTTCTATAGGGTAAACAGCTCCCTGGCCACCCGCTCTAGTCACATAAACACCTCCCTGGCCATCCCCATGTAGTTTATTTCTCTTCTTTTCTTCTTTCTCCCCTATCCTCTACTAAGAGCATCCACAGCCGGGTACCCCAAACCGTCCCCAAATGCCCGGCGAATGCCCCGGTCACTGTTTGGTCGAGAAAAACTAACCCAGTCATGTGCCTTGAACCGACCTGAAATGCCAGGACTGTCCGGTGCCCCTCATATCCAGCCCAAATGTAGGGCGAATATGGGGCTACCCAAGCGCATATGTCGGATTCAGGGTTCCGCGGACCCTTGAGAGGTTCGAACACTGGGGTGCGTGCAAAGAACTCGTCCTCCCTAGGCTGCCCGCTCCTCGAATCCACGGCCTAGCTAGTCGAACCCAACGAACAAGAGACCCATCAGTTTACCCTGGTTCGGGCCACCTTGCAGTGTAATACCCTACTCCAGCTTTGCGGTGAATTGCCTCGAGGGGCTGAGGAAGAACTAGTAAAGTGGACGAACAACCTCAGGAGGTGAGGTGTTCTTGGGCTCGATGAGCTGGTGGATGAGAGGATGATCTGAATGATCCCCTCTCTATGGTGGTGGCTAAGTCCGATTTATAGTGGCCTTGGTCCTCTTACCAAATGTAGGTGGGAAGGGATCCCACAACGGCCAATTTTGAAGGGAGACAACTAGTACAAGCTATCCTGAAAAAGTGGTCTTCGCCTGCAAAAGCGTCTGGTGGTGACACTGCAATAGGCTCCGCGATGACCTCCGTCCTGGCGGTCTTGGTCTTGTTGCACCGATATGGAAACCTTTCCTTGATTCCTTGGGACCCCGCACCTGCGCTTGCCTCCTTAGCACCAAAGAGGAAACTAGTACACTGCGCCCGCTGGCGCCCGCCTGGCCTTGGTCGTCACGGCTCACGTCATGTGAACCTCGCGAGGTGCAGCCTGCATTGATATTTCCGCTCCTCGGGAGTCAGCCTAGTGAGGCCGCCCCCAGGGAGGTCTTGGTGCCGTCCGCCCCGTGAGCTTGGCCGCTCGCGAGGGTCTTGGGCTGTTGTTGTCGAAGCTGGGCCGTACCAGGCCGTCGACGGAGCCACGCCGTGGGCCGCAGGTAGGCAAGTCTGGGTACCCCCGTTCCTAGGATGCTGACAGTAGCCCCCGGGCCCAAGGTGCACTCGAACTTGGCTTCGAGGCGAAGCCAAAGGGCAAGTACGGAGCACCACGGGCCCCAACGCCTACGGCCTCAGTTGACGCGTGGTGATTGATAGGACGTGGGCGCCTCCGCTTCCCCATGCTGCCTCGACATCCGTTCGACTTGACGAGACTCTGCTGCATGCAGAGAAAATTCATCATTACGTGCGATCGTGGAGGCCGGCGGTTTGCCTCCTTCTGGCTATAAATGGGGAGAGGGGGTGAAACCCCCTTGCTCATCTCGTTCTTCTCATCGCCCGCTCCCTCTTCTTCCCCTTTGCCTTTCCATCTTGCTGCAGTTCTCATGGCGCCGACAAGAAGGTTCTCCACCGCCGAGAAGGGAAAGGCCCGCCAGGAGGGACCCGGCTCGCCACCGCCCAAGAGAGGGAGGGGCCGCCCCGTAAGCATGTCGCGACCCCTGCTATGGCTCCCCGGGGGCGTGGGCACGCTCCTTCGGGGGCCGGCGTCGCCCTGGGCGGCCGTGGCGGTGCTTCTTCTCGGGGTGGGAGCCGCACAGGGCAAGGCAATCCCTATGATGAAGGGAGGCGCGCCATGGTTGCCCGGCCTCCTCGGCCGCGCTTCCACTCGGCGGAGGTGCTCCCGGAGTTCGTCGTGTGGTCGGAGAGGCCGGCCGGCAGCTGGCTCCAGCTTACGCGCTTCTTCGCCGGCGAGTTGCCGGCCGTGGGTCTTGACGGTCTCTGGCTGTAGGCTGATGGCTGCTGCAGTAAGGCCTCATGGGCTGCGGTCGAGGTCTCTACTGCGGGCAATGTGGCCTTGACCCACGGTTGGCAGACGTTTGCCCGCACGCATGGCCCGAGCGGGAGGTGCACCCTCCACTTCAAGTACGACGGCGTCGCGAGCCTCTACGTGAGGGTGTTTGCGGAAGATGGCCGCCGCGCAGGGTGCTGCCCCAAAGACGACGGCAGCAATGATGAGCTTGGCCTTGACGACAGCCGTGGTGACGCTGAGGGTGAGCTTGCCCTTGGCGACGGCGGCGGCTCGTTCAGCGGCGGCGGCTCTTCCTCCGGTGAGAGCTCCAGTAGCGGCGGTTACGACCAGCCGCCAGGCTCGCTTCGAGGGAGGTGGCGGATCTTCTCGTCGCCCCGCCTCGGTGAAGGGGAAGGAGGGCTCAGGCTGAGCCCGAATGGCCTCCGAAGCCAGGCCTCAGAAGCTGCTGCGGTCGTGAGGCTACTTCTGTTTAGCATTTCCTTTCTCCTGCATTTTGAAAAAAAGTAGAGGGCCCTGCAGGGGCGTGTAATGAACCATGGTACTTATGCCATTATGCTATGTTTATCGTCCTTGTGTTATGCTGTGACGTTCGTGCTCCACGTAGGTGCGGAGGGATAACATAGCTTGATACACTAGGGGTAGTTTCCCGCCTTGCGAGGGCGCGCCTTTTGGCATCTGGTGAGGCCTCCTTGCTGCCGACTTAGGAGCCGCTGGCCTCGGGAGGCATCACAAAGCTGTAGGATTTGTTAGAAAACCTGTTGGGTGAGGTAGTCCTGGACTAAGGGGTCCTCGGGCGACCGGCCTGTTGGACATGGGTCGGACTAATGGGTTGTGAAGATACAAGACCGAAGATTCTCTCTCATGTCCGGATGGGACTCTCCTTAGTGTTGAAGGCAAGCTTGGCGACCAAATATGAAGATTCCTTTTTCTGTAACCGACTTTATACAATCCTAGTCCCCTCCGGTGTCTATATAAACCGGAGGGCTTAGTCCGGAGAGGGATATATATAGTCATACAGGCTAGACTTCTGGTGTTTGAGCCATTACGATCTCGTGGTAGATCAACTCTTGTAATACTCATATTCATCAAGATCAATCAAGCAGGAAGTAGGGTATTACCTCCATAGAGAGGGCCCGAACCTGGGTAAACATTGTGTCCCCCGTCTCCTGTTACCATCGACCTTAGACACACAGTTCGGGAGCCCCTACCCGAGATCCGTCGGTTTTAACACAGACATTGGTGATTTCATTGAGAGTTCCACTGGGTTGTCCCCAAAAGGTTTGATGGCTCCTTCAACCATCCACAATAATGTTGTCCAAGGGGAAACCTTCCTCCCCAGACAGATCTTCGTGTTCGGCGGTTAAGATCAAGGGCCAACTCGTTTGGCCATCTGGAAGCAGAATCGACAGCCACGCTTTTGGCCGTCAGGTCAGATTTGGGAGCTTGAACTATGTCGCGGACATCCGTGGAGACTTGATCTTCGATGGATTCGAGACCACGGCAGCTGCTCCCGATCCCTACGATAAACATGACTCAAATCTGTCATCGGACCATACTCAGCAAATTGCACCTGTAACCGCTCTGGCCTTAGATCCGGAGCAGATCGCACCATCCGAGGATGGGAAGTTCAACGCCGCCACGGAAGCCGCAGACTCCGTGGCGTTGGAGCCGCACACAGACCTAACCTCGGGTGGTATCTGTGTCTCTGGAACCTCGGACTCCTTTCCGGCTACAAGTTCCGAGGCATGTGCGCCCGCGTATGTCAAGCAGGATTGGTCATCGATCACCGAATTCAGCACCGCAGACATCTTTCGGCACTCGCCTTTAGGTGACATGCTGAACTCATTAAAAAATCTATCCCTAGCGTGGGACTCCCAGCCGAATTATATCCTGTTCGAGCTGGAGGCTGAGGACAGGGAATTTCGCTTCCCACCCGCAACCCACTGCATAGCCACTGTCGAGGACTTAACCTACATGCTCAATTACGGCTCCGAAGACATCGACGGTATGGACAACGATGCCGATGAGGAACAGGGCCAAAATCCACCGTTTACCGGACGCTGGACGGCCACTTCTTCGTACGACGTACACATGGTGGATACACCTAAAGAAACTAACAACGATGACAGGATCCAGTTGAGGAATAACCTCCTGAGACACAGCCTAGACGCCGGCATCAACGGCACCGCTCTAAGTCACATCATACAAAAGACAACAATACCGCACCAGAGAAAATAATACTCCGGACGACGCCGAAGACAATGAAGACCCTGTTGGCACAACCTCCGAACAGGATGAACGGGAAGACGAGCACGTTAGCCCTGATCAACAGGCCATACAAGAAGACTCTGAGGAAAGTAATTATCTTCCACTCTCCGAGGATGAGGAGAGCCTCGGCAATGAGGATTTCATCGTGCCTGAGGATCCTCTCAAGCAGGAGAGCTTTAAGCGCCAGCTAATAGCCACGACAAGGAGCCTAAAAAAGAAGCAGCAGCAACTTCAAGCTGATCAAGATCTGCTCAACGATAGATGGACTGATGTCCTGGTAGCCGAAGAATACGGCCTTAAGTGCCCAGCCAAAGGTTACCCGAAGCGAAAATTGCTACCTCAGTTCGATGACGAGGCGCTGGAGCCCGTACCATCATCGCACAATGCGGCTAACTGACCACCACGCGGTCGGGATAAAGCAGCAACTCAAGCCGAACACCAGACCGCTCCACCTCACCGTAATGGAAGAGACAAACCAACTCGGGGTTACACATATGACCTTCGGCAGGACCTGGATAGTAGAGCAGGACATACAAGATCGATCTATGGATCGCGAGGACGTGCCTCGACACGCGACGACGGCTACCTATTCGGACGTGACAAACCCAGTCACCCAGGCCGAAAACCGCAGACGGACTCCATCTGAGCTACGTCGCGACGTGGCCCAATATAGAGGCGCCGCACACCCTCTTTGCTTCACTGACGAAGTAATGGAGCATGAATTCCCATAAGGGTTTAAACCCGTAAACATCGAATCATACGATGGCACAACTGACCCCGCGGTGTGGATCGAGGATTTTCTTCTCCATATTCATATGGCCCATGGAGATGACCTCCACGCCATCAAATACCTCCCGTTAAAACTCAAAAGACCAGCTCGGTACTGGTTAAACAGTCTGCCGGAAAATTCTATTGGCAGCTGGGAGGACTTGGAAGACGCCTTCCGCGACAACTTCCGAGGTACATATGTCCGGCCACCAGATGCCGATGAGTTAAGTCACATTGTCCAGCAGCGCCAGGAAGCTCTAGACTAGGTTCTTAGTTAAAAAGAACCAAATCATTGACTGTCCAGACGCGGAAGCCCTAGCGGCCTTCAAACACATCGTCCGGGACGAGTGGCTCGCCCGCCACCTCGGTCAAGAAAAACCAAAATCCATGACAACCCTTACAGCTCTGATGACCCGCTTTTGCACGGGAGAAGATAGCTGGCTCGCTCGTAGAAGCAACAACACCAGCGATCCGGGCACCTCCGAAGTCCGAGACGGCAATGGCAAGCCACGACGCATCAAGCACAAACATCACAATGATAATGAAAGAACGCACAACACATCGGTCAACGCCGGATTTAGCAGTCCCAAACCCGGCCAACGGAAAAAGCCATTCAAGGCAAACAAAGACGGACCATCCATTTTAGACAAGATATTGGATCGGCCCTGCCAGACTCATGGCCACCCCGATAAACCAGCTAATCATACCAACAGAAGCTGTTGGGTCTTCAAGCAGGCCGGCAAGCTCAATGTCGAACACAAGGGGAGGAGGCCGCCCAGTGATAGCGACAATGAAGAGACTCACCAACCAAATACCGGGGGTCAGAAGCAATTTCCCCCCGAAGTAAAAACAGTGAACATGGTATATGTGACACACAGCTCTCCAAGGGAGCAGGAGAAGCACTCCCTCCGGACCCAGGATCATACTACGACAACCTCAGATGAAGTACAAAGCGGTCTTATTAAATAGCATACCTTGTCGGCCGTTAAGCCATCGGTCTTCATTCAACAGAATCGACCAATTTCGGAGCGGGACTAGCAGTTCGGCTTCCGCCGTCCACCCCATATACCTGCGAAATCTGTAACACGCATACATAACTATGCACTTAAGATACCCTGGGCATCGGCGGAAGCACAATACAGACAAGCCTGCAAATACTCCCATAACCTCTGTTTCTTTTCTAACTACTGTTTGTTTTATCCTTTACCACAGGTGATGCAAAGGTTGGTCATCTCATGGACTCTATCGAAGTTCGGGTTCGTACACTCACCTAAGGGCCATTTCCGTCAGTGAGTACCCTCACCGAGGACATGCGGCATAGACGTGCGACAGGAGGTCCAAAATAACTTTTTGTAGACTGTACTCTTTATTTCGAGCCTGTAATGTGCCTTTTTTTCCTCCGCCTTCGACCCCGGACATGTCAAATAACCGGGGTTGCGGGTTAGATTACCTATAAAATAACGATTGGCATATCACAATGGTTGCAGTAAATATAATCCGCATCCAGCATTCGTTTTTTTCTAAAAAACACCTAAGTTGGCTCCTGATGTCTACTACGCAACCTTCTTCTTGTAGACGTTGTTGGGCCTCCAAGTGCAGAGGTTTGTAGGACAGTAGCAAATTTCCCTCAAGTGGATGACCTAAGGTTTATCAATCCGTGGGAGGCGTAGGATGAAGATGGTCTCTCTCAAACAACCCTGTAACAAAATAACAAAGAGTCTTGTGTCCCCAACACACCCAATACAATGGTAAATTGTATAGGTGCACTAGTTCGGCGAAGAGATGGTGATACAAGTGCAATATGGATGGTAGATATTGGTTTTTGTAATCTGAAAATATAAAAACAGCAAGGTAACTAATGATAAAAGTGAGCACAAACGGTATTTCAATGATAGGAAACAAGGCCTAGGGTTCATACTTTCACTAGTGCAAGTTGTCTCAACAATAATAACATAATTGGATCATATAACTATCCCTCAACATGCAATAAAGAGTCACTCCAAAGTCAGTAATAGCGGAGAACAAACGAAGAGATTATGGTAGGGTACGAAACCACCTCAAAGTTATTCTTTCCGATCAATCCATTGGGCTATTCCTATAAGTGTCACAAATAGCCCTAGAGTTCGTAGTAGAATAACACCTTAAGACACACATCAACCAAAACAATAATGTCACCTAGATACTCCAATGTCACCTCAAGTATCCTTGGGTATGATTATACGATATGCATCACACAATCTTAGATTCATCTATTCAACCAACACATAGAACCTCAAAGAGTGCCCCAAAGTTTCTACCGGAGAATCAAGACGAAAACGTGTGCCAACCCCTATGCATAGGTTCATGGGCGGAACCATAAGTTGATCACCAAAACATACATCAAGTGAATCACGTCATATCCCATTGTCACCACAGATACGCACGGCAAGACATACATCAAGTGTTCTCAAATCATTAAAGACTCAATCTGATAAGATAACTTCAAACGGAAAACTCAATCCATTACAAGAGAGTGGAGGGGGGAAGAAACATCATAAGATCCAACTATAATAGCAAAGCTCGCGATACATCAAGATCGTGCCAAATCAAGAACACGAGAGAGGGATCAAACACATAGCTACTGGTACATACCCTCAGCCCCGAGGGTGAACTACTCCCTCCTCGTCATGGAGAACACTGGGATGATGAAGATAGCCACCGATGAGGGTTCCCCCCCTCCGTGAGTCTTGAACAGGGTCCCGATTGGTTTTGGTGGCTCTGAGAGGCTTGCGGCGGAACTCCCGATCTATTACATTCCCCGATGGTTTTCGGGAATATTGGTATATATTGGAGGAAGAAATACGTCAGGGGAGCCACGAGGGGCCCACGAGGGTGGAGGGCGCGCCCAGGGGGTGGGCGGGCCCCCCTGCCTCGTGCCTTCCTTGTTGCTTCCCTTACGTACACCCCAAGTCTTCTGGATTGCTTCCGTTCCAAAAATAACTTTCCCGAAGGTTTCATTCCGTTTGGACTCCGTTTGGTATTCCTTTTCTGCGAAACACTGAAACAAGGAAAAAGCGAAGCGGCACTTTGGGCTCTGGGTCAATAGGTTAGTCCCAAAAATAATATAAATATGCATAGTAAAGCCCATTAAACATCCAAGACGGATAATATAATTGCATGAATACTTCATAAATTATAGATACGTTGGAGACGTATCAGCATCCCCAAGCTTAATTACTGCTCGTCCTCGAGTAGGTAAATGATAAAAGAAAGAATTTATGAAGTGTGAATGTAGCAGGTGCATAAGTTTGACCAATGATAATTTCACTCACCTTTTCTAGCATCATTATATGTCATAACAGTAGCTCAACTCATAGAACTTTTCATGATCAAGTAACAAGCTATTCACATGTTAAAGTATAGATCATAAACTTTCTTGAAAACTAACAAACCGTGTTATTAGTCATCAAACAATTACAAGTCATCTTATTTTCAGGAAGAGTGCAGCCGGAGCTTTGATTCAGCAAACTTCACATACTCAACTATCTTTTAGTCTTCCATGATTGCTACCACTCAAAGCATATTTTAAGAACAAATAGCATCCATCGAACACAGAGAAAGATAGGGGCTTAATGTTTCGCCTCCCAACTCATTTATCACATAGATAATTGTCAACAATAATAATTCATGATCAAATATATTTGAATGGCCATATATGCTCAGATCTTTCCATCACATGATGCTTGCCAACTAAAGAGTAGGTTGGAATGAGAAGGAATACTCTGACTCTTGCATAAAAGTAAAAGATAGGCCCTTCGCAGAGGGAAGCGAGGATTTGCAGAGGTGCGAGCTCGAAGCAAAAATAGAGATGAAAATAATTTTGAGAGGTATGCTTTCATTGTCAACATAACGACCAAGAGTTCCCAATATCTTCCATACTAGATACATCATAGGCGGTTCGCACGCAGAAAGGTAAAGATTTTACTCCCCCTCCACCAACGATCACACTCCACGGCTTGTCCGAAACAACGGGTGCCTTCCAACTTTCAACAATCCTAGGGGAGTTTTTTTTAAATTATTTGCGAATTTGTTTTTGATCTTTTGATCATAGGACTTGGCATCCCAGTTACTAGCCATTTTCTCGTGAATGATGAGCGGAGTCCACTCATCGTGAGAATAACCCACCTAGCATGGAAGATACAGCTAGCCCCTAGTCGCTATATGAGCGATTCGGGCATACAAAACAGATTATTATTTGAAGGTTTAGAGTTTGGCACATGCAAATTTACTTGGAACGGCAGGTAAATACCGCATATAGGTAGATATGGTGGACACTCATGGAAGAAACTTGGTTCAAGGATTTTGGATGCACAAGCAGTATTCCCACTTAGTACAGATATTTTGGCTAGCAAAGGATTCTAAATAGCAAGCACCACATGTTAGAGGATCCATAACAATATAACTTCTATACAAATATACCCAAGCATAACTCATTATGTTGTCTTCCTTGTCCAACTTCAACTAATTTGCTCAGGTTTGAAAATAATTAATGGGGCTCACAATCATAGAAGATGTCCAAGATAGTATATTTATACGTGAAATCTCTCTTCCTTCAATATTCTTTCATGAGTTGTTCAAGTGACCAATACAATGTTTGCTAACCTTCAAAAAATTTACCACCTCTACTTCTTATATGTGAAGTCATTACTCCCCATGGGATAAGCATATGAAACATATATAATTCCATATTTATGATATTCAATTCATTCAACCATTTACTCATAGGATATAAGTGAAGCACACGAGTAAATGACAAACTACTCCAAAAAGATATAAGTGAAGATCAATGAGTAGTTAAATAATTATTTAGCTATGTGAAGACTCTCTCTCATTTAAGAATTTCAGATCTTGGGATATTAATCAAATGGCAAGCAAAACAAAATAAAACTACATTTCAAGTATAGCACTCATCATGTGAAGAAGCAAAAACTTATGCTCAACCGATACTAACCGATAACTGTTGAAGAAGAAAGGTGGGATGCCTACCGGGGCATCCCCAAGCTTAGATGCTTGAGACTTCTTGAAATATTATCTTGGGGTGCCTTGGGCATCCCCAAGCTTGAGCTTTTGTGTCTCCTTAATTCCTCTCATATCACGGTTTCCTAAATCTCAAAAACTTCATCCACACCAAACTCAACAAGAACTCGTGAGATAAGTTAGTATAAACCAATGCAAAAACCTTATCATTTTCTACTGTAGAAAATCACTAAAATTATTATTCAACATTGCATACTAAAACCTCTGCATATTTAATACTCCTATCCTCAAATAGAATAATTAAACAAGCAAACATATGCAAATAATGCGACATAACAGCAATCTGCCAAAACAGTACAGTCTGTAAAGAATGGAAGATTAATCATACTTCCCTAACTCCAAAAATTATGAATGAAAATTCCCACTGTAGTAAATTTATCAGAGCTTATTATGCAAAAGGTTTCAACATTTTATCACATTCTGACTTTTATAGATAATTTTTGCAACAGCGGTAAACTTTCTGTTTTTAAACAGAAACATGTATACTTGCAAAATAAGCATGGTAAAAGCTATCCTTGACATTTTTATTGAAACTAGAGATGCAAAACATTATTCTAAATAACAGAAAGCAAATACTAACAAAAGAAAATGATTCTCCAAGAAAAACACATATCATGTGGTGAATAAAAATATAGCTCCAAGTAAAGTTACCGATGAACGAAGACGAAAGAGGGGATGCCATCCGGGGCATCCCAAGCTTAGACGCTTGGTTATCCTTGAATATTACCTTGGGGTGCCTTGAGAATCCCCAAGCTTAGGCTATTTCCACTCCTTATTCCATAGTCTATCGAATCTTTACCCAAAACTTGAAAACTTCACAACACGAAACTCAACAGAAAACTCGTAAACTCCATTAGCGAAAGAAGACAAAACACTACTTCAAGGTACTGTAATGAACTCATTATTTATTTATATTGGCGTTAAACCTACTGTATTCCAACTTATCTATGGTTTATAAACTATTTTACTAGCCATAGATTCATCAAAATAAGCAAACAACATACGAAAACAGAATCTGTCAAAAACAGAACAGTCTGTAGTAATCTGTAACTAACACAAACTTCTGGAACTCAACAAATTCTAAAATAAATTGGTGGACCTGAGGAATTTGTCTAGTAATCATCTTCAAAAAGAATCAACTAAATATCACTCTCCAGTAAAAAGTTTTAGCTAATCTCGTGAGCGCTAAAGTTTCTGTTTTTTACAGCATGATCATAAAGACTTCACCCAAGTCTTCCCAAAGGTTCTACTTGGCACAAACACTAATTAAAACACAAAACCACATCTAAACAGAATCTAGGTAGATTATTTATTCCTAAACAGAACCAAAAATCAAGAAACTAAAATAAAGTTGGGTTGCCTCCCAACAAGCGCTAACGTTTAACACCCCTAGCTAGGCAAGATGATTTCAATGATGCTCACATAAAAGATAAGGATTGAAACATAAAGAGAGCATCATGAAGAATATTACTAGCACATTTAAGTCTAACCCACTTCCTATGCATAGGGATTTTGTGAGCAAACAACTTATGGGAACAATAATCAACTAGCATAGGAAGGCAAAACAAGCATAACTTCAAAACTTTAAGCACATAGAGAGGAAACTTGATATTATTGCAATTCCTACAAGCATATATTCCTCCCTCATAATAATTTTCAGTAGCATCATGAATGAATTCAACAATATAGCCAGCACCTAAAGCATTCTTTTTATGATCTACTTGCATAGAAATTTTACTACTCTCCACATAAGCAAAATTCTTCTCTTGAATAGTAGTGGGAGCAGACTCAACAAAATAACTATCATATGAAGCATAATCCAATTGAAAATTAAAATCATGATGACAAGTTTCATAGTTATCTTTATTCTTTATAGCATACGTCTCATCACAATAATCATCATAAATAGGAGGCATGCTTTCATCATAATAAATTTGCTCATCAAAACTTGGGGGACTAAACATATCATCTTCATCAAACATAGCATCCCCAAGCTTGTGGCTTTGCATATCATGAGAATCATGGGTATTCAAGGAGTTCATACTAACAACAATGCAATAATGCTCATCATTCACATATTTTATGCCAAGCATTCTTTGTAATTCTTCTTCTAGTATTTGAGCACAATTTTCCTTCCCATCATTTTCACGAAAGCCATTAAAAAGATGAAGCATATGAGGCACCCTTAATTCCATTTTTTTGTAGTTTTCTTTTATAGACTAAACTAGTGATAAAACAAGAAACTAAAAGATTCGATTGCAAGATCTAAAGATATACCTTCAAGCACTCACCTGCCCGCAACGGGCGCCAGTAAAAGAGCTTAGTTGACGGGGTGTGAGTGCCGCTTACCTAGCCTCCCCGGCAACGGCGCCAGAAACTGCTTGATGTCTACTACACAACCTTCTTCTTGTAAACGTTGTTGGGCCTCCAAGTGTAGAGGTTTGTAGGACAGTTTCAAATTTCCCTCAAGTGGATGACCTAAGGTTTATCAATCCATGGTAGGCGTAGGATGAAGATGGTCTCTCTCAAACAACCCTGTAACCAAATAACAAAGAGTCTCTTGTGTCCCCAACACACCCAATACAATGGTAAATTTTATAGGTGCACTAGTTCGGCGAAGAGATGGTGATACAAGTGCAATATGGATGGTAGATATAGGTTTTTGTAATCTGAAAATATAAAAACAGCAAGGTAACTAATGATAAAAGTGAGCACAAACGGTATTGCAATGATAGGAAACAAGTCCTAGGGTTCATACTTTCACTAGTGCAAGTTCTCTCAACAATAATAACATAATTGGATCATATAACTATCCCTCAACATGCAACAAAGAGTCACAACAAAGTCACTAATAGCCGAGAACAAACGAAGAGATTATGGTAGGGTACGAAACCACCTCAAAGTTATTCTTTCCGATCAATCTGTTGGGCTATTCCTATAAGTGTCACAAACAACCCTAGAGTTCGTAGTTAAATAACACCTTAAGAAATACATCAACCAAAACCCTAATGTCACCTAGATACTCCAATGTCATCTCAAGTATCCGTGGGTATGATTATACGATATGCATCACACAATCTCAGATTCATCTATTCAACCAACACATAGAACCTCAAAGAGCCCCAAAGTTTCTACCGGAGAGTCAAGACGAAAACGTGTGCCAACCCCTATGCATACGTTCATGGGCGGAGCCCGCAAGTTGATCACCAAAACATACATCAAGTGAATCACGTGATATCCCATTGTCACCACAGATACGCACGGCAAGACATACATCAAGTGTTCTCAAATTATTAAAGACTCAATCCGATAAGATAACTTCAAAGGGAAAACTCAATCCATTACAAGAGAGTAGAGGGGGAGAAACATCATAAGATCCAACTATAATAGCAAAGCTCGCGATACATCAAGATTGTGCCAAATCAAGAACACGAGAGAGAGATCAAACACATAGCTACTAGTACATACCCTCAGCCCCGAGGGTGAACTACTCCCTCCTCGTCATGGAGAACGCAGGGATGATGAAGATAGCCACCGGTGAGGGGGCCCCCTCCGGCAGGGTGCCGGAACAGGGTCCCAATTGGTTTTTGGTGGCTACGGAGGCTTGCGACGGCGGAACTCCGGATCTATTCTGTTCCCCGATGGTTTTAGGGTATATTGGTATATATAGGAGGAAGAAATACGTCAGGGGAGCCATGAGGGGCCCACGAGGGTGGAGGGCGCGCCCCCCTGCCTCGTGCCTTCCTTGTTGCTTCCCTTACGTACACCCCAAGTCTTCTGGATTGCTTCCGTTACAAAAATAACTTTCCCAAAGGTTTCATTCCGTTTGGACTCCGTTTGGTATTCCTTTTCTGCGAAACACTGAAACAAGGGAAAAAACAGAAACTGGCACTGGGCTCTGGGTCAATAGGTTAGTCCCAACAATAATATAAAAGTGCATAGTAAAGCCCATTAAACATCCAAGACGGATAATATAATAGCATGAATACTTCATAAATTATAGATACGTTGGAGACATATCAACTCGTGTGGTTGTTTCACACATACATCGCATCATAATTTGCCAGGGGCTCGGTATGGGAACAAATGAATCGCCGAAAAGTCCAAACAGCTTTATAGCGTACTTTGGCGTCGCGAGTTTGGCCTTATATGCATCAGCTCCAAATCATGTCTTGGGTCAATAGTTGGGTTGCCCGGCTCCTGTGCTTGCTACCTTACGTTCTGCTCTATCGGCTAGGGTAGTAAAGGGAGAACTACTACGATTGTGCTTCCGGTTCATCTGGTGAAGCACCTCAGTAGAGAATGCCGAAAACTGACTGTCATGATGCGGCGAGAGCTGGTCAACTACTCGATGACTTAACGGAATCTTTCACGATTCCCTCCATATTATATGAAGGACCTTTTTCTTCAGGTCATATATGTAACGCACTGCATTGGAATAAGCCGTGTACATACCAGGGGCTATATCGTAGTCCTCCCCATAAAACTCCTATGGCTAAGTGAAAGTGTTAACACCCTATAGTCTGATTGCCTAGTTCACCGCATTAACACCTCCTTAATGGACCAAGACGTTGGGTTAAGAATGATCAAATGCTTTTCCGAACACCCCCGTACTTCATACGAGGGGGCTGAAGCCGACGACTGGAAAACTTTCAGATTAATACAAAAACGGACGCACAGGAGGAACAAAAGTTTTAGGTGAAACTACAAAAAATAGCCTTATTATAATATTGTCTTTTACAAATTTCCATACATTTCACTCGAATATCATGTTTTTCGAGCATTGACCCTCTATCAAGCGGGCACCCTCTAGGACATCCTCGAAATAATGCTCTGGTGCGTGATGGTCCTTGCCCTTGGGCGGACCCTTCGCTGCAACATCAGTGGCCTTCATCTTTGCCCAATATGTCTTGACACGGGCAAAGGCCATCCATGCACCTTCAATGCACGCTGACTGCTTCACGGCGTCGATACGTGGCACCGCACCAGCAAGTCGCCGCCCCAAACCAAAATAACTATCCAGAATTGGCTCCTTTGCCCACAGCCCGATCACGACGTCCTTCATGACAGAACCAGATAGTCTATGGAGCTCAGCCCATTGGGTCATCTGTTCGTTCAGCAGCAGCGGGCATTTTGACGCACCGAATTGCGACCAGAAAAGCTTCTCCGTCGCATACCCTTCTTGCGCTTGGTAAAACTGCGCCGCATCGGAAGCACTCTTCGGCAGGTCCAATAACGCGTCTGGAGAACTCCACACTTGATTAAGCGGAGCATAATTCAGATCACCAAACTTAGTTTGCAATAAAAAGGGCTTACCAGCCGCGATCTCCCCAGCTTTGTCAGATCTCCTCCCGGGCCGCTCTAGATTCAGACCGCGCTTCTTTCGCCTCTCGTAAGGCCTTGTCAAGATCAGCCGTTTTGGCTTTATTATCCTTCTCAAGGATTTCACAGCGGCCAGCGGCGTCCTTTAGCTCACGCGCCATCGTGGATATTCTGTCCTCGCATTGGCGCGAGCAGCCTGCTCGGCCTTTAACTCGGCAGATGCCTTCTCGGCAGCCGCATTATCAATCCGGGCTTGCTCCTTGGCCCGAGCCAGCTCAACCCGAAGGATCTCGACCGCGGCAGCACCATCTGCAGTCATGCATATTTCAGTATACAATCCTTAGCGTCATGATCAGTTACAAGCATGTGCATGTAATAACTACCCTCGAGAGATACCTTGCACCTCGTCGAGCCGCCTGTTGAAAAGCGTAATGTCATCATCCGCTACATCAAGCTTCCGATGCAGATCTGCAACCTCCACATTCCGGGCAGCCGCCATGGAGGTAACAACCTGTGTTCCAATTAATCAGATTATTTCCTAGGAATATATTTTTGATCCTCTGATCACCTCCCTTTGGAAGACAATCAGAGTCTCAGGGGCTACTACCTATACATAGGTGCAGTTTGTGAATAAAACACTCTCAAAGAATTTTCAGTGCAAACCTCGAAGCCTCTTAACAGGCTCGCGCAGGCTTCACTCAATCCGCTTTTCGCGGACATAACCTTTTCAACCACCGTACCCATCAAGGTACGATGTTCCTCCGAGACGGACGCCTCGCAACATGTTCGTCAATATATCCAGCGCTTCTGGACCCCCTGAAGCTGCTACAGGAGTACGGCCTCCCTTCGAAGGGATCCATTTATCTGCCCCCAGAGTCGTCTCCGGCTGTAAACCGGACAGTCCGGGGCCTTTATCGTTGGCCCCTGGATCCTGGGCTACCGAAGTATCACCTTAGGGTAGTGTCTTCATCACCCCTCGCACCATTTGTTGATCAGGAGAGACCCTCCGAGATGACACCTCAAAGTCGTCCGCCTTATTGGGCGAGGAAACCGGTGGAGGTGTCTCGCTTTCCATCATCTCCGGAAGAAGATCTCCCGAGGAAGATGATTGGTGAAGAAGACTATTTGCCGAGCTGCAAAAATATATTCTAGATGTTACCTTGGTAACATGAGAGGAACGGGATATGTTCAAAAACATCCTTGTTCACTTACAATTTGGCTAGAGGCATGAACTCATCGTGGGATTGTGCGAGGACGCTATCCTCCAAGCCCGAGCCGCCCGAGTGGGGCACCTTACCTCGCTTAGGAGCCCTTTCCTCCCAATCTTCGGAGGCAGCCCTTTTCTTACCCAGGGGGGAAGAGACGTTGACTTCTCCTCCACTTTTGTCCTCGAACGATGGAATTTTGATTCCCCGGGACGCAATGTCTGATATACCTTCGGGATGGAGGCCGCTTTTGGTCCTCCCGCTTTCTGCCTAGTCCTCCTCCACAGGCATCTGGTATGGTGCCGGGGCCAGCATCCTTGTTATTACGGGATCCGCTGAGTCTTCGGGGAGGGGGGCCGAACACCTAACCCGCTCCGCTTTCTTTATCCAGCCCTGGAAGAAGACAGTTTGCTCAATAACATATTGCGACATACCTAACTACAAAGTGTTCGGGAGTGGAGTGCTTACCGAGATATCCGGATGGTTGCAGTCAAGGCCGATGTCCTCGGTGGTGTCCGACCACTGTTTTCATTTCCCGAAAAACAACTTCCACATCCCTTTGTGCGTAATGCCGAAGAAGTGTTGGAGGGTTCGTGGCCCTTCCGGATTAAACTCCCACATGCGGAAAGGCCTATGCTGGCATGGCAGGGCTCGGCGGACTAGCATAAATTGAATCACGTTGAGAAGATCGATGTCCTTCTCAAGGAGGGTTCGGATGCGGCTCTATAGAGTCTGCACTTCATCAACTGATCCCCAGTCCAGTCCCTTATTAATCCATGATGCAAGCTGTGACGGAGGGCCAGAATTGAATGCAATGTATAGCCTCCCACTTGGTACCGCGGGGTTCTGTGACGTAAAACCACTCCCGCTGCCATTGGATGGAAGTTTCAGCGAAGCCTTTTGGCCAGAGAGTATTGGTATGCTTGCTCACTACAACACCGCCGCACTCTGCCTGTTTCCCGTCGACCACCTTCGGCCTCACACCAAAGGTCTTGAGCCATAAGCCGAAGTGTGGGGGAATTTAGAGGAAGGCCTCACACGTGATGATAAACGCCGAGATGTGGAGGAAGAAATCTGGGGCTCGATCGTGAAAATCTAGTCCGTGATAAAACATGAGCCCCCAGACGAAGGGGTGAAGAGCGAACCCTAGCCCTCGGAGGAGGTGAGAGATGAATACAACCCTCTCGCCGGATCTGGGAATCGTAATAACCTATCCTTGAGCAGGAAGCCTATGGGGGATCTCCGCGGTCAGGTATCTGGCCGCTCGGAGCTTCGCAATGTCCTCCTCTGTGATGGAGGAAGCCACCCATCGACCCCGTGAGCTGGGTCCGGACATGCTTAGGATGCTTGAAGATGAAGTTGAACGTTGGGTGCTAGAACTCGAGGTTGAGAAGGCTAAGGAGAGGTTTGGCGTGAAAAGAGACGACCCTTGGCTCCTTTATAAAGGCAACGGGTATTGAGCACCCCCTCCTAAGCCTGAAAACCTGCGTGTTCCTAAGGAATCTTCATAGTGGAAAGGTTGGGTTACCCACGCTCGTATTGATGAGAATCCCGCAATAAGGGGACACGATCTCTGCTTCGACAAGACGTGCCAATAAAAGCCACGCCTCGAAACATGGAACGGCAGGACAGGAAACGGTTCGAAATAAAGACCGGACAAGCGTGATGTCACGTTACAAAAAGTGGTTAGCAGATTAGACTCATGAAATATTATACTCTCTACGGCTGTGTGTGTGGTACTTATGTTGCAGATCCGGACACGTTCGTTGCATCCGAAGACTATCTTGGAGTATTTGGAAAGGAGAACCCGCCTTGCAATGCCAAAGACAATCTGCGCGCCGGACACCTCGTCATTGAAGCCTGGTTCAGGGGCTACCGAGGGAGTCCTGGACTAAGGAGTCCTCGGGCGATCGGCCTTTTGGACATGGGCCGGACTAATGGGCTGTGAAGATACAAGACTGAAGATTCTCTCTCGTGTCCGGATGGGACTCTCCTTAGCGTGGAAGGCAAGCTAGGTGACCAAATATGAAGATTCCCTTTTATGTAACTGACTTTGTACAACCCTAGTCCCCTCCGTGTCTATACAAACCGGAGGGCTTAGTCCGGAGAGGGATATATATAGTCATACAGGCTAGACTTCTAGGGTTTGAGCCATTACGATCTCATGGTAGATCAACTCTTGTAATACTCATATTCGTCAAGATCAATCAAGCAGGAAGTAGGGTATTACCTCCATAGAGAGGGCCCGAACCTGGGTAAACATTGTGTACCCCGTCTCCTGTTACCATGGACCTTAAACGCACAGTTCGAGACCCCCTACCCAAAATCCGCCGGTTTTGACACCGACATCGGGTGCCTTGTTCCTCCTTGCGCGAGCCCTCAAGCATGGTCTAATCGTGTCTCAGTGCACCGCGTCGCAGTACCCGGGGGTCATGGACTTGAACAGGGTGCGTAAATCACGAGCTTATTCGAGGCGCCTCGCGAAGGATCAAGGAAGCCGAAGCGCTGGGGCGACTGGGCTTTGGCGAGGTGTGTTCGCAGCGTGGGCGAGCCCAACGCGCATGCGCACACCTTCCTAGCCCCTGCACGAGGCGCGTGAGGAAGAGTGATGGGCAACTGCCGCTTTCCCTAACCAAGACAAAGAGGCGAGCAAGCGAGAGGAGAAAAAACCCAACTAGGCGATCAAGAAAATCTAGAACTCCAGATTCCATTAAACGGTTGCAAACCAACTATAGAAAGCAAGCAAATGAACAGCCGCGTCCGGCACCTAGTCTAGTCTTCTCACCAGCGTGGAGCTAAGTGCTGCCACTAGGACATGGGAGGGAGCCCCCGAGGCCTGAGAGCGGCTCTCCAGAGACTCCGGGGCGTGTATAGCCCCACTCATTATTACGTGAGAGTGTCACGAGTGGAGACCTTCACAGACGCTGGGCCTTGCTTCATGGGTAGAACTTCCGGAGGTGCTGGATGTTCTAGGCGTTCTGGATGGGGATCCCGTCCTGCATCTCTAGGCGCGCGGCGCGAGGCCTGGAGATGCGGACAATCCTAAACGGTCCCTCCCACATGGGAGAGAGCTTATGCAGCCCCTCCCTGGAGAGCACCCGCCTCAGGACGAGATCGCCCACTTCGAGCGTCCTGGACTGGACGATGCGGCAGTGGTACCGCCGCAGCGCCTGATGGTACCTCGCCGCCCGGGGCGAAGCTTGACGGTGGCGTTCCACCCCCAGCACGAGGTCCATCCCACGCATGGCGTCCTGGCGTGCCTTGTCAAACACCAAGACCCACGCGGAGCAATGCTTGACCTCGTGTGGGAGAACCGCTTCGGCTCCGTAGACGAGGAAGAATGGAGTTTTGCCGGTTGGCTTGGTCGCGGTGGTGCGTATGGACCACAACACGGACTGGAGCTCGTCCAGCCAGCCCCTGCTGCAGGCCTCGAGCTTGTTATTGAAATTTCTCGTCTTGAGGCCCCTCAGGACCTCTGCGTTTGCATGCTCGGCTTGGCCGTTGCTCCTGGGGTGTGCCACTAAGGCGTAGCATATCTGCGTTCCAAGGTTAGCACAATATGTTTTGAAAAGGTTACTAGTGAACTGCGAGCCGTTGTCAGTGATGATGCGATTCGGGACCCCGAAACGGCTCATGAGGCCCTTGATGAACTTGACTGCCGAGCCGGCTGGGATGGTGCGGACAACTTCCACCTCTGCCCATTTGGTGAACTCGTCGATGGTGACGTAGAGGTAGCGGTAGCCCCTGGGCGCTCGAGGGAACGGGTCCAAGATGTCCAGCCCCCAGACCGCAAATGGCCACGAGAGCGGGATGGTCTGGAGGCCCTGAGCAGGCTGGTGGATTTTCTTGGCATGAAACTGCCAGGCTTCACAGGATCTCACCAGCTCGGTCGCGTCGTTCAGTGCCGCGGGCCAGTAGAACCCACTGCGGAACGCCTTGCCCACCAAGGTGCGCGATGACGAGTGATGCCCGCAGTCTCCGCCGTGTATGTCGGCTAACAGCTCGCACCCCTGTTCCAGGGAGATGCATCGCAAGGAAACATTGTTTGGTCGTTTTTGGTAGAGCTCACCGTCCTGAATGCAGTAGGCTGTGGACTGCTGAGCCACGTGCTCTGCGTCTTCCTCCTTCTCCGGCAGGGTTCCCTAAAGCAGGTATGCTTTGAATTCTTTGGTCCAGCACCCCTCCTGAGGCTCGAGCGCGAGGAGCAGGCATGCTCCTGAGGTCGGGCTGCGGCGAGGCTCCGAAATCGGTCTTTGGGGGAGCTCCTCCCGAGGCAGTGTTGGCTCCGCAGCTGGAGGGGCTGCCGAAGGCTTGAAGAGCTGCTCCTGGAAGACGCGGGGCTCCTGAGGCTGGCGCTTGGATGCTCTCTTGGGGATATCTTTGGCTTTCTTTTTCGTGCCGCGAGGCACGTGCTGCAGCTCCAGGCCCAAGAATTGTTTCTCAATTTCACGTACCTCTACCAGGTATGCCTCCATGTGTTCATCCTTCGGCTCGTACACCTTGTTGGAGAAGTTGACGAGGAGCTGGGAGTCGCCCTTGATGGTGAGGTGCTTCACGCACAAAGCGGCCGCGGCCTTGAGGCCGACAATCAAGCCTTTGTACTCCGCGATGTTGTTGGAGACCTTTTCGCAGCGTTGGAAACAGAGCTGCACGGCGTAGTAGAGCTTGTCCTGAGTGGGCGAGATGAGCACGGCTCCAGCCCCCGCACCTTGACACGCGAAGGCGCCGTCAAAGTACATGACCCAGCCGTCTGGTGCTTCACTCCCTGGCGAGAGGGACCGGTCCTCGCCTACTTCAGACACCGGAGCGTCGGTTCACTCCGCCACGAAGTCGGCGAGCGCGACACCCTTGATGACCCTGTTGGTGTTGAACTCCAGCTGGAATGCCTGCAATTCAATGTTCCACTCAGTGACCCTCCCCGCATCATTGGGGCTCCGGAGCACCCTCTCCAGCGGGTAAGCTGAGACGACCTTAATGGGGTGGCCTTGGAAGTAGTGGCATAGCTTACGTGAGGCGAAGAGAAGCGTGAGCAAGAGCTTCTGCGGCAGCGTGTGTTCGTGTCAAAACCGGCGGATCTCGGGTAGGGGGTCCCGAACTGTGCGTCTAAGGTCGATGGTAACAGGAGACAGGGGACACTATGTTTACCCAGGTTTGGGCTCTCTCTATGGAGGTAATACCCTACTTCCTGCTTGATTGATCTTGATGAATATGAGTATTACAAGAGTTGATCTACCACGAGATCGTAATGGCTAAAACCCTAGAAGTCTAGCCTGTATGATTATGATTACCTCTACGGACTAAACCCTCCGGTTTATATAGACGCCGGAGGGGACTAGGGTTGTACAAAGTCGGTTACAGAGAAAGGAATCTTCATATCCGAACGCCAAGCTTGCTATCCACGCCAAGGAGAGTCCCATCTGGACACGGGTGAGAGTCTTCGGTCTTGTATCTTCATAGCCCATCAGTCCGGCCCATGTTACATAGTCCGGACGCCCGAGGACCCCTTAATCCAGGACTCCTTCAGTAGCCCCTGAACCAAGCTTCAATGACGATGTGTCCGGCGCAGAGATTGTCTTCGGCATTGCAAGGCGGGTTCCTTCTCCGAATACTCCAAAACAACCTTCTAACACAGAGAACGTGTCCGGCTCTGCAAAACAAGTACCACACACATCCGCAGAGAGTATAATATTTCACGAGTCCAATCTACTGACAACTTTGTAGCATGACGCCACGTCACCACCCCGTCATTATTTGGAACCGTCTTTCGACCTGCCGCCCCATATTTTAAGATGCGGTTGCATTGGCACGTCTTGTCTAAGCAGAGATCACCAAGCTCAGAGATTGACCTCTTTCACCCACTCCTTCTTTCTCCCTGCCCATCCACTCTCGAGCTCGAGCGCCCAAAACTCTCATCCTCTTCGCCTCCAAAAAGCACTCCAGCCATGTCCGGATCTGGAGCGCAGGGCAAGTGCATGGTCTCCTCCGTCAAGGAGAAGGACATTACCAAGCTCTGGGAGGCCGGTTATTTGGCCAAGGAGGTCGCCCATCGGCTCCCGACCGAGGGACAGATCGTCCCTACCACAGAGCCCCATGAGAAAGTAGTGTTCATCCCCCACTTTGTCCGTGGGCTAGGTTTCTTCACCCTTTCGTCCGCGGACTCATGTTCTACTACGGGCTAGATTTCCATGATCTAGCCCCAAATTCTTTCCTCAACATCTCGGCATTTATTGTCGTGTGCGAGGCCTTCCTCTGCATCTCCCCCCACTTCGGATTGTGGCTGAAGATCTTCAATGTGAAGCCGAAGGTGGTGGATGGACAACACACAGAGTGCGGAGGCGCCATGGTGAGCAAGCTACCCAGTGTCATATGGCCCAAAGGTACTTTCATGGAGACCGTTAAAGGCTGGCAGAAGCAGTGGTTCTATGTCACAGAGCCCCGCGACACCACCTGGGCCGCGGCTCCCGAGTTCAGGTCTGGGGCCCCAATGTCGCTCACCTCCTGGCTAGAGAGGGGCCTGGACTGGGCCTCGTCGGACGAGCTGACAGTGCTACAGATACACATCAAGAGCATGGTCGACAAGAACATCAAGCTTGTCAATGTGATCCAGGTGATGCTCTTTTGCCGGATCCTTCCGTGCCAAAGCCGGGCCTGCAATTTGTGGGAGTTCGATCCGGCCGAGCACCAGACCCTGCAACACTTCTTCGGCGTTACGCACGAAGGTATTTGGAAGGTACTCTTCAAGGCCAATGAGACATGGCCAAAGGAGACCGAAGACCGTGGGTACAACCTGACCCACCCTGTTAGTCCGGTAAGTTTTTCGGCATTTTCAAGGTGTATCCTTTACTTACATACTCAAGGAGAATGTCTGAGCTTCTCTTTCTTACTTTTTCAGGGCTGGAAAAAGAATGCGGAGCTGGTCAAGAGTCCGGCTCCGCGGCCCGAAGACCCAGCAATTCCACTTCTGACGAAGATGCTGGTTCCGGCGCCCTACCAGGCGTCGGAGAAGAAGGCCAAGAAGAAGGCCAATGGGATCAGAGGTGGTCTCCGCCACAAGGGCACTTCGGACGTGACGTCTGAAGACGCTGAGACCCATTCCTCACCCTCCACTGACGACGAGGAGGAGGAGGAGGAAGAAAGAAACTCCCCCCCTGAGGGGGGAAGGAGGAAAAGGGGGGCCTCCACGCGTCTAAAGGCCGAAGCGTCCAAGAGGGGGAGAGCCTCCCTTGCGGACGACACCGCGCCGGATACTGACAGCAGCTCGGAGTGGCGCCCCAGGGATAAGCCCCCGGCCGGATCGTAAGTATCCGAAGGCTCTGAAGCACTCGTATGTCCGACTTCTTTATCTCGTAATTCTAATGTGTTGAGTCACATGCTGCAGTCCGGCTCACGACAGCTCCCAGCGATCCTCATCGGGGGATTCGCTGGATTCAAAGGCGATGGACAGCGAGCCACCGCTGGCAGCTTCCTCTCCCAAGGCCAAGGGCGACATCGAGGTGCTGTCCCGAAGGACCTTCCCAGGCTAGGGAGATGTTCAAGAGGCCATCAACGTGGCGCCAGAGGGTGACCCCTTGGTCGCCGGACGCATGGGGGAGCAAGTCCCCTTAGAGACTGGCGATGGGGGCCATATCCAATTCGGCCCCCAGCCGAATACGATTTCGGATACCTGTATGGCTCCGGAATCGGGCAAGCAGCCTCCTTCGAAAGAAGGGGGTGCGCCTGTTCGGCCAGTGACCTCCGTCCATTCAGAGGCACCGGATACTCTTCTGGAAGCGCTGCAAGGTGCTTCCATTGTTGAGGAACACCGTATCCTTATGGGTACGGTGATTGAGAGGGTTCAGTCTGCAAAAAGTGGACTGACCGAAGCCTGCACCAGCCTTCTAACATGCTTTGATGTAAGCGACGCAATTATGTAAAAAGAATGTCATAGTATAGACGGTAGCCCGTGAGACACTGTCTGGTGTTCGAAAAGAAAAGCCGGACAGAGGACCAAACAATTTTCGCAGGAGACTAACCATATGTGCCTATGTGGATAAGCAGGCATCGTTGCTGGCTGCGACCTCTCATTCTACCGAAGTCTTCGGACTGAAGCAGAGTCTAAAGCGGGCTGATAGGTCTCTGTCGTATCTATGATTTTTGGTTGTTCCATGCCAATATTCTACAACTTTTACATACTTTTGGCAACTTTTTATACTATTTTTGGGACTAACATATTGATCCAGTGCCCTGTGCCAGTTCCTGTTTGTTGCATGTTTTTTGTTTCGCAGAAAATCCATATCAAACAGAGTCCAAACGGGATAAAATTGCCGGAACTTTTTTTTGGAATATATGTGATTTTTGGGAAGAAGAATCAACGCGAGACGATGCCCGAGGGGGCCACGAGACAGGGGGCGCGCCCCAGGCGGTCAAGCGCGCCCTGGGCCATCGTGGCCAACCTGTAAGGCGGTTGGTGCCCTTCTTTTGCCGCAAGAAATCCAATATCCGGATAAAAATCGTGTCCAAATTTCAACCCAATCGGAGTTACGGATCTCCAGGAATATAAGAAACGGTGAAAGGCCAGAATAAGGGAACGCAGAAACAGAGAGACAGAGAGATAGATCCAATCTCGGAGGGGCTCCCGCCCCTCCGGCGCCATGGAAGCCATGGACCAGAGGGGAAACCCTTCTCCCATCTAGGGAGAAGTTCAAGGAAGAATAAGAAGGAGGGGGCCCCTCTCCCCCTCTCTCCCGGTGGCGCTGGAACGCCGCTGGGGCCATCATCGTGTGACGGCGATCTACACCAACACCTCCGTCATCTTCACCAACATCTTCATCACCTTCCCCCATCTATCTACAGCGGTCCACTCTCCCGCAACCCGCTGTACCCTCTACTTGAACATGGTGCTTTATGCTTCATATTATTATCCAATGATGTGTTGCCATCCTATGATGTCTGAGTAGATTTTCGTTGTCCTGTTGGTAATTGGTGAATTGCTATGATTGGTTTAATTTGCTTGTGGCTATGTTGATGTCCTTTGGTGCCCATCATATGAGCGCGCGCGTGGATCACACCATAGGGTTAGTTGTATGTTGATAGGACTATGTATTGGAGGGCAAGAGTGACAGAAGCTTCAACCTAGCATAAAAATTGATGCATACGGGATTGAAGGTGGACCAATATATCTTAATGCTATGGTTGGGTTTTACCTTAATAAACGTTAGTAGTTGCGGATTCTTGCTAATAGTTCCAATCATAAGTGCGTAGAATTCCAAGTCAGGGATGACATGCTAGCAGTGGCCTCTCCCACATAAAACTTGCTATCGGTCTAGTAACGTAGTCAATTGCTTAGGGACAATTTCGCAACTCCTACTGTGACGCCCTCGGTTCAATCATACACTAATCATGCATGCAAATGTGTACAATCAAGATCAAGGACTCACGGGAAGATATCACAACACAACTCTAGACACAAATTAAAAAAATACAAGCTTTTTATTATAAGCCAGGGGCCTCGAGGGCTCGAATACGTAAGCTCGAATACACAAGATGTCGGGGAGGCTGATCTGGCCCACGAACACCTATGGGACCGGCGGACCGAGCCCCTTTCGGTTCGGCGGGGGGCGGAGGTCGCACGAAGAGCAGATCAAGGCGAAGCACACGAGCAGTTTACCCAGCTTCGGAGCTCTCCGGAGAGATAACACTCCTACTGCTGCATGTCTGAGTGTATTGAGTTCTTGCTCAGGAGCGCTGAGTGCTACAGTACACACAAGCTGCTAACGAGACCGAGCGTGAGTGTTCTCTGGCTTCGAACCTCTTCCCCCCCTCCTTCTCTACGTTGCGCATGGGCCTCCTTTTATATGCTAAAGGGGTCTCCGACAGGTGGCAACGTAGACAAGGGTAAAAATGGAAAAGGAGTGGTTGGTACAACTACTTGTACAGTGTATCATACCTAACCACGGCGGGGGACAAAGGCATTAAATGCCCGCTCACGCCGCTCTAACGGTCTGAAAGGGACCGTCAGGGCGCCACCGCTTGCCACGATGGCAATCTTGTCGGCGCCGCTTGCCACCGGCGCTCCGCTGGCCGCCTGACCTCTTGCCACGCGCTACCGAAAGGTCCTGTGGTGACACGTTAGTGGATGTCCGGAGCGCAGTCTGCAGTGGTGGTTCCGCTGACAAGCGCCTTGTCATGTTGTTGTCTTGTCGCGTCCGGAAGCTTGTCGCTCATCGGGCCTTCCGGCAAGCTCCTCTTGCCGGGCCTTGTCTCCTAGGTGCCTTGGGTGGCCTTCCCGGCAAGCTCCTCTTGCCGGGCCTTGTCTCCTTGGCTTGAATACTTTGTTCTTGAATGGCTCCAAAGGAACCACGGAGGACCTTGGCGGTCACCGGTAAGCCTTGCCGCGGAGGGCTGCAAATCGCCCGTGCACAAGTTCGGGATACTAGGGTACCCCTACTCTAGTACACCGGCGGAAGAGTCGTGAAGCAACAATATCTGAATCTGAGACATGAGTTAGACAAGTTTGCCTTAAGAAGGCTAGCACCAAAAGCAGCAACGATCGAAAAGGCAAGGCCTCCTGCCTGGGAGCCTCCTAACTACTCCTGGTCGTCGGCGGCATCCACGTAGTGGTAGGCATCAGCGATGGCGTCTGGCTCCTGGGCTCCGACATCTAGTTGCATCAACCGGAAAGAAGAAGAAAGGGGGAAAAGGGAGCGCAAAGCAACCGTGAGTACTCATCCAAAGTACTCGCAAGCAAGGATCTACACTACATATGCAACATTATCAAAGGAAGGCTGTATATGTGGACTGGGCTGCGAAATGCGAGAATAGAGAGAAGGCCTAGTCCTATCGAAGACTAGCATCTTCTGGAAAACCACCATCTTGCAGCAAACAAGGGGGAGTAGAGTAGAATAAAGTAAAGTAGTAGTAGTGTTATCAACCTCGGCCAGAGATCCTTTCTCGACTCCCTGCGAGAAAGAAGTCCCAGAGCCATACTATCCAGTTATCATCACAATCCATTACTCATCACCATCCAATTCTCATCACCAGTATCCAGTTCTAGTTGTATCGATCGGGATACAACTCCAAGTGTTCGTTACCGTAGGACAGGCTATCGATAGTTGTTTTCTTCCCTGCAGGGGTGCACCAACTTACCCACCATGCTCGATTAACTCCGGCCGGACACACTTTCCTGGGTCATGCCCGGCCTCGGCCAAACAATACGCCGCAACCCGACCTAGGCTTAATAAAGAGGCCAGCACGCCGGATTAAACCTATGCCCCCAGGGGTCATGGGCCATCTCCCCGGGAACTCCTGCACGTTGCGAGGGCGGCCGGTGAGCAGACCTAGCTACCTCCTTCAACAAGGCAGGGGCTTACGTAGTCCAACCGGCAGCGCCCGCTCGCCGACGTCTATTAAGCTTTGGCTGATGAATACGACTCTTAACGCCCATACTATGCCCACGTGATGGTTAGTGCTATCAGGCCAGAGGCCCCTCGGATCAAATATCCAAATCGTAGTGGATTAGGAACGCGCGGTAACAAGCAGAGACTCACGAAAGATGTGACCCCGTTGCCCCGTCTCGAGGACTTGTGGCAAGGGCTAGGAATGCCCGGCCATGCCTCGTATTTATCTCGCGGGCACCCTCCTGGTCAACCCGACTCCACATCACTCGCAATTAAGCTCGCTGGTACCCCTCGTGGTCGACCCGTCTTTAGTAACATGGCTCGGTGTAAAGTCATAGTAATCATAGTAACTGTGGCTAAACATCAAGGGAAAACCCAAGGAATCACCCCAGTGAATTCCACTCGATGTAGTCATCAAGGTGAACGTAAGAGGATTCACCCTCGAGGTCCACACTTGAGGGTTGCACGTGCAGTCGTATCAGAAGTGGTTAAAGAGGAAATCACCCTCGATGACCACGACCGAATAACTACACTACAGGGTTAACATCAGAAGTGCTGATGAGGTCTCACCCTCGGTACTCGATAGTAACCCAGTAGTGTCGAGCAACTAAGGGGAAGTGATGTGCGGTGTCGGGGCCTGGTCTTCGATCCCGTTGATCGGGTCTTCAATGATGAAGCAGGGGCAACAAGGACAAGGTGGGGGTCACTGATGGATCACTAACCAACCTATACTAAGCAGTTTAGGATAAGCAGGTAAGGTACAACAGTAGATACAAAAGCAGGCTAAGCATCAGAATAGGAGCAGTCAATAACAGTAGCAAAATCTAATGCAAGCATGAGAGAATGGAATGGGCGATATCAGGATGATCAAAGGGGGGGGGGGTTGCCTGGTTGTCTGGCAAGGAGGGGTCGTCGTCGACGTAGCCGATCACAGGGGCATCATCGGTCTCGGGGTCTACCAGAGAAAAGAGGGGGAAGAAACAGTAAATATAAAGCAATCACAACATCACAAAGCGTAACATGGCAATATGATGTGCCGGGTGTGACCTAACGCATGGCTACATGATATAGGTGAAGGGGGAATTCAATCGGGAATGTATTCCCGGTTCCGGACCTGTGTCAGACAGATGACCGGAGGGAGACTGTTCCATGTTCAGCATGCTAGGGGCATGCGACAGATGAACGGACCGTGTATTCGGATTCGCTGGATTTTTCTGAGCAACTTTCATGTAGAAAACATTTTCATCCGAGCTACGTTTTATTTTCTATTAATTTTCAAAGTTTAAACAATTTTTTGGAATTATTTATATTAACAGAAATGGAATATGACGTCAGCATGATGTAGAGGTGATGTCAGCCTGACCTGCGGGTCCAGTGGGACCCACTGGTCAGTGACTGGACTAATTAAACAGTGTTAATTGGACTAACCTAATACTAATTATCAAGCCGGGCCCACTGTTAGTGTCTAATTGGTGAATAGATTAATTAATCAATTTAATTAACAGATTTTCTATCTATCTAAAACGTTTTATTGACTCGGCCCCACATGTCAGTGGGTTGACTCAGTCAACGAGTCAACTGGGCCCACCCGTCATTGGCTCAGCGGGCCCCATACGTCAGCGCCAGGTCAGCCTCGCCGGCGTCGGCGCCGGAAGTGCTCCGGCGAGCCTCCCGCGGCGGCGCACGTCGGGAGAGGGGTCGGGTTTCGCGCACAGGGGGTTTCCGGGGTCGTAGCTAGGTGCGTTCGACGCGGTTCGACGTCGCACGCAAGATGGAGGCGACGGCCGGGGCCAGGAACGACCGGAACGGCGCCGGCGACGAGTAGAAACGGCGCCGGAGTACGGGCGCGAGCGGGTTCAGCGTTAGAGCGCGCGAGCGGCCAAACTAACCAACTAGGCGGGGTCTCTGGCGCTCAGAGCTCGTCGGAGCTACTAGCTCAGCGGAGGAGCTCGGTGGCGAGCCTCCACGACGGCAATGGCGGACGGCGGAGCTCGGCTTGCGGGCGAGCTAGCTACGGCGAAAGGCACGGCGCGAGGAGAGGAAAGGAGGAAGGGAGGAGCTCACCGGGCGGCCAAGAAAGGCCCGTGCGAGCTTAGGAGCAGCGGCATTGGACGGAGACGACGGCGGGCGCCGGCAACCGAGAAGGAGAGGTGAGGTCGATCCCGAGCTCGATGACGAGGTGTAGTCGAGGCAGCCGAGCGAGGCGGAGCGGTAGGGCGCGGCGAGGCGATCGGGAGGCGGTGGTCTGGATGACGATCACAAGGCCGACGATCAAGACGGGTGAACGAGACAGAGAAGAAGAGGGGTGAACGAGGGAGAGCGAGGGGGCGAATGGATGAGGAGGCCGGGGGGAGAGAGGTGGATCTTTATCCACCATGGCGCTTTAGCGGGCGTGGTCGGCGAGTGGGTTCGGCGGCGACGGCGGGCGTGCCTCGCCGCTTGAACAGAGAACAGGGGGCAGGCGGAGGAGGCCGTGGTGGGCTGGGCTCTAGGCACTGTGCACTTAGGCCGGTGCACAGTGGCCTTTTTTTATTTCTTTTTTTTACAGAAAGGGGGTTTAGTAATATTTTGAGCTTCCATATGATTTTGCAAAAATGTGAAACTTGGTCAGATAATTACTTTGCAATATCCAGCACTGCCACAAAAAGTTTGGGCATTTCATGAGTTGTCCAAGCATTTTTAGAAAATGAAAAGGACATCTTAAATACTGCTGGACCAGATAATAAATTCCTGGTGTAATTTGGGAATTCCAAAATTGTTAACCGACATGACAAATATCTAGGGATTATTTGCCATAGGATGAACTATTTTATTTGCATGAAAGAAGAAGCAAATATTTGACATGCAATTTGAATTTGAATTTGAAGCAGATTTTGGACAAGTGGCATTTTGGCATGACGATCATGATGACATGACCTTCATTAGGGGGAGATTACTGTAGTGTGATGCTGGGGATGTTACAAATCTACTCCACTACAAGAAATCTCGTCCCGAGATTTAAGTGGGGAAGTAAAGAGTAACTTCAGGTGAATTGACCCTTATAGGGTGAATTATCTGGTGAACAATGCAGGTATGTGATGTAAGTATCTCTCGAGTTGAAATTTAAGAAAACGCCGAGAGCAAAATATGAAGGTACAATAAGAAGTTTCAAGCGAATGGACAAACGATCGATACACGAGCAGTGTGAGAAGGGTTCAGAGCATCGGGAATAGATCATCTCTCGGAGGGTGGCTCGCGATAACACACAAAGCCAAGAGCATAAGATACTTCGGCACCAAGGTTGTACAGGAGTGTCAGGCTTCAATCCTGTGGAACTGTGGGTTATGGGCCCACCATGTGGGTTAAAGGTAGGAAGAGTAGTGACATCTTGCACGGTCATGATAGCAAGGCAGGTCAGAGGATAGCCTGTCTGTTATGTTGGCAACAAAGTTTGGTACCAAGGGCGAGGGACGAAGAGAACCATTTTCCTGCTCGTTAAGACGAGGCGGACCAATAGGCAAAGTTCTCATCCATCGGTGGCTACCGGAATGTCACCAACAATAGTAACATGGTCTCACTGACAAGTTTGTACATTGGGGGTTTTATAAGCAGGGAATTATTCCTGCTTATATCATATAGATCACAAGAAGGTTAAACAAACCAAAGGAAAGGAAAATGTGATTATTATGATAATCAAACCAATGGAAAGGAAAGATGTTTATACCCAAGTGTTAGAGTATAACTTTCGCAAGGAAAGGCAGAGCATGATAGGGCTCCAAGTATTAAGCCGTTTAGACAAAGGGGCAAGGAATTTATGAGGTTTACCCATACAATGGTATTTGGATAATTGATCAAGAACAGTTAGCATTGCGCTCCCAATGTTCTTGTTGATGATCGGAGTACCACATACATGCTTCGGGATAGTGTTGACAAGGTCATCGGGGAAAGGTCAGACTTCGGATACACAAAGGATCCATCGGAACAACTTATAAAATAAGTCATACAAATTTTCAGCAAGGAAAAGATGAGGATGGAGCCCACGGGCTCAGCAACAATTCATCGAGGGGGAAGGAAGGTATTTCTCATCATGAATTCGGTTGATATCCTAGAAAAGTTTGGAATGATGATGATGATCACGACACATTTGTCGAGAGGTTTCATGAAGATGTAATCGATCAACGACGACATTAAGCAAAAGAAATGATGAAGCGTAAGGTTAATTGAACCACGAGTACAACACAAACTCGAAAGCGAGCTTGCTGTTCATGGCAAAATGGTATGACGAGGAAGATCGACATAAGCTTAGCTCGTCGTCGAAAATTGTGCTCCGGAAAGGACCTGGTAGCACAGTTAAAATTTAGCATGATAATGATATAACCGATCAGGAAAGGAATGATGTGATGGAGTATCATTCCAATGAGAATTCACAAGAGGTAGTGCAGTGACACAATATCCTCGAGATAACAGGGGGCAATACTCGAGGTAGATCAAGATAGAGGTTGGATAGATGAAATGATCTGCAGCAGACAAGTATTTTAACTTGTCCGGGAAATGGAATCAAGGAGAAAAATATGGTCGAAACCACGATTGCAAAGAATCAATTTAGAGATGCAAGATGAGCTTATACCAAGGGAACATTTGATTATAAGAGAAGCATCCATGATAAGATCTACATCATGTCTATGGGCATGAACACAAAGTTCAAGGTCGACTCCCACTTCTTCAATGCATAACCTCTCATTTACTTCTTGCTTTTGAGAAAGTTGTAGTGTAGAAATTTTTTATCCGGTGTAACACCAGTAGAGTATGACCCATAGAAATTTCCGGGTTCACACAAATTAGGGAAAGCATTAGTTCAACCCGTCGGGGCATCTTAGGAACATTTGCAAAAACTTTAGAGGTAATTAACTCAATCTCGGAAGCAGAGCATGGTTGACAAAAGGAGAGGATACAATTACCGAAGGTATTATGTATCTGGGAAAGAACTCCACGAGGTTAATTGAATATGAAGGACATTGTCGGATATTATCCCAACAAAGGATTTGGCGGTCCATAACGGAGCTGATGTGAGTATCGGTAATCAATCAGATGAAGAAGGGGATGCAAAGGCATCGGCTTATAGAAACATCTGAATGATTCGATGCTTGGGTACAAAGGAAATTATGATTTCAAGACGAAGGATCAGAAGCAGAGGCTTTGATCAAAACATGAGTAAGTTGAATAAACTTAGAGGTGTACTCGATCAAATCTGGATTGGGCAAGAACCAGTTCATATCTAGAAGGATGTCTGAGCCGGAAAGAAAATTTCGAAAGAATAATTGATGATTGTGAGTAATCGCACACATGCTGTTTCCATAGGAACAGAATGACAATCACAAAGAATTCTAAAGAATATTGCTAGACATATGGAATTAATCCTAATGCAAGCAGGCAAGGAGAATCAAGAGCAATAGGCTGCAGAGGGATTTGAAAGATCAGATAGACTTTTCAGGTATTTTGGAAAGCAAATGAACAAGTGGGGATGAACGAACCCCGGTTAAGTGAATTATCCGCAGTTTGAAAAGAAGCTGCAAAGGAGAAGGCACAAAGGATTCTCGGAACAACGGAGAGTACTAGTGGTATCTTGTAATAACAGGAGCAACTAGGGTTGAAGGTACAAGCGGCAAGGATGTTATTCAAGGGGATTATCGGTGGTCAGGAACTGCAAGGTAGTTGGTACAGGGTCTCGAGAAACATCGAGGAGTATCCGCAGAATCTTCTGGCAAAGCAAGCGATCATCGATAATGTCAGGGCTCTCCAGGAGGAAGTGGGTACGAGAACCTAATGTCAGAGTTTAGTAAAATGGTTAACCTGAATAGAAGAGAGATCAGAGTCCCAGAGTATAGACGAGGAATAAAAGATCCTAAAACCACCCAATGGCGGCGTGGGCCCGTAAGCCACACAGCCAATGTTAGTAAAAAATTTCAGTGACTAGACTCAACTTCGGCCAAGGAGTTAGAAAGGGGGCTACCTACAGGCAGTCGGCTCTGATACCAACTTGTGACGCCCTCGATTCAATCGTACACTAATCATGCACGCAAATGTGTACAATCAAGATCAAGGACTCACGGGAAGATATCACAACACAACTCTAGACACAAATTAAAAAAATACAAGTTTATATTACAAGCTAGGGGCCTCGAGGGCTCGAATACATAAGCTCGAATACACAAGAGTCGTGAAGCAACAATATCTGAGTACAGACATGAGTTAGACAAGTTTGCCTTAAGAAGGCTAGCACCAAAAGCAGCAACGATCAAAAAGGCAAGGCCTCCTGCCTGGGAGCCTCCTAACTACTCCTGGTCGTCGGCGGCCTCCATGTAGTGGTAGGCATCAGCGGTGGCGTCTGGCTCCTGGGCTCCGACATCTAGTTGCATCAACCGGAAAGAAGAAGAAAGGGGGAAAAGGGAGAGCAAAGCAACCGTGAGTAATCATCCAAAGTACTCGCAAGCAAGGATCTACACTACATATGCAACATTATCAAAGGAAGGATGTATATGTGGACTGGGCTACAGAAATGCCAGAATAGAGAGAAGGCCTAGTCCTATCGAAGACTAGCATCTTCTGGAAAACCACCATCTTGCAGCAAACATGGGGGAGTAGAGTAGCATAAAGTAAAGTAGTAGTAGTGTTATCAACCTCGGCCAGAGATCCTTTCTCGACTCCCTGCGAGAAAGAAGTCCTAGAGCCATACTATCCAGTTATCATCACAATCCATTACTCCTCACCATCCAATTCTCATCACCAGTATCCAGTTCTAGTTGTATCGATCGGGATACAACTCCAAGTGTCCATTACCGTAGGACAGGGTATCGATAGTTGTTTTCTTCCCTGCAGGGGTGCACCAACTTACCCAGCACGCTCGATTAACTCCGGCCGGACACACTTTCCTGGGTCATGCCCGGCCTCGGCCAAACAATACGCCGCAACCCGACCTAGGCTTAATAGAGAGGCCCGCACGCGGACTAAACCTATGCCCCTGTGGGTCATGGGCCATCTCCTGTGGAACTCCTGCATGTTGCGAGGGCGGCGGTGAGCAGACCTAGCTACCTCCTTCAACAAGGAAGGGCTTACGCAGTCCAACCCGGCCAAGGCCGCTCGATCGCCGACGTCTATTAAGCTTCTACCGATGCATACGCATACGTAACGCCCATACTATGCCCACGTGATGGTTAGTGCTATCGGGCCAGAGGCCCTCGGATCAAATATCCAAATCGTAGTGGATTAGGAACGCAGCGGTAACAAGCAGAGACTCACGAAAGATGTGACCCGTTGCCCGTCTCGAGGACTTGCGGCAAGGGCTAGGAATACCCGGCCACGCCTCGTATTTATCTCGCGGGCACCCTCCTGGTCAACCCGACTCCACATCACTCGCAATTAGGCTCGCGCGGGTACCCCTCAGGGTCGACCCGGCTTTGGTAACATGGCTCAGTGTAAAGTCATAGTAATCATAGTAACTGTGTGGCTGAACATCAAGGGGAAAACCCGAGGAATCACCCCCAGTGAATTCCACTCGATGTAGTCATCAAGGTGAACGTAAGAGGATTCACCCTCGAGGTCCACACTTGAGGGTTGCACTGACAGTCGTATCGAAGTGGTTAAAGAGGAAATCACCCTCGATGACCACGACCGAATAACTACACTACGGGGTTAACATCGGAAGTCTTGATGAGGTCTCACCCTCGGTACTCGATAGTAACCCAAAGAGTGTCGAGCAACTAAGGGAAGTGATGTGCGGTGTCGGGGCCTGGTCTTCGATCCGTTGATCGGGTCTTCAATGATGAAGCGAGGCAACAAGGACAAGGTGGGGGTCAGCGATGGATCACTAACCAACCTATACTAAGCAGTTTAGGATAAGCGGTAAGGTACAACGGTAGATACAAAAGCGGGCTAAGCATCGAATAGGAGCGATCAATAACAGTAGCAAAATCTAATGCAAGCATGAGAGAATGGAATGGGCGATATCAGGATGATCAAAGGGGGGTTGCTGGTTGTATGCGGCAAGGAGGGGTAAATCGTCGATGTAGTCGATCACAGGGGCATCATCGATCTCGGGGTCTACCGGAGAAAAGAGGGGGAAGAAACAGTAAATATAAAGCAATCACAGCATCACAAAGCGTAACATGGCAATATGATGTGCCGGGTGTGACCTAACGCATGGCTACACGATATAGGTGAAGGGGGAATTCAACCGGGAATGTATTACGGTTCGGACTGTGTCGAGACGGATGACCAGGAGGAGACTGTTCCATGTTCAGCATGCTAGGGGCATGCGACAGATGAACGGACCGCGTATTCGGATTCGCTGGATTTTTCTGAGAAACTTTCATGTAGAAAACATTTGCATCCGAGCTACGGTTTATTTTCTATTAATTTTCAAAGTTTAAACAATTTTTTGGAATTATTTATATTAACAGAAATGGAATATGACGTCAGCATGATGTAGAGGTGATGTCAGCCTGACCTGTGGGTCCAGTGGGACCCACTAGTCGATGTTGGACTAATTAAACATGTTAATCGGACTAATCTAATACTAATTATCAAGCCGGGCCTTCCGGTGTCTAATTGGTGAATAGATTAATTAATCAATTTAATTAACAGATTTTCTATCTATCTAAAACGTTTTATTGACTCGGCCCCACATGTCGATGGGTTGACTTCGATCAACGAGTCAATCGGCCCACCCGTCATTGGCTCGGCGGGCCCCATACGTCGGCCAGTCAGCCTACTTGGCGTCGGCGCCGGAAGTGCTCCGGCGAGCCTCCCGCGGCGGCGCACGTCGGGAGACGGGTCGGCTTTCATGCACAGGGGGTTTCCGGGGTCGTAGCTAGGTGCGTTCGACGCGGTTCGACGTCGCACGCAAGATGGAGGCGACGGCCGGGGCCAGGAACGACCGGAACGGCGCCGACGACGAGTAGAAACGGCGCCGGAGTACGGGCGCGAGCGGGTTCAGCGTTAGAGCGCGCGAGCGGCCAAACTAACCAACTAGGCGGGGTCTACGGCGCTCCAGGAGCTCGTCGGAGCTACTAGCTCGAGCGGAGGAGCTCGGTGGCGAGCCCTACGACGGCAATGGCGGACGGCGGAGCTCGGCTTGCGGGCGAGCTAGCTACGGCGAAAGGCACGGCGCGAGGAGAGGAAAGGAGGAAGGGGGAGCTCTCCGGGCGGCCCAGAAAGGCCCGCGGCTGAGCTTAGGAGCAGCGGCATTGACGGAGATGACGGCGGGCGCCAACCGAGAAGGAGAGGTGAGGTCGATCCAGCGTGCGGTCGTTCGAGCTCGATGACGAGGTGTAGTCGAGGCAGCCGAGCGAGGCGGAGCGGTACGACGCGGCCGGGCGAGGCGATCGGGAGGCGGTGGTCATGGGGATCGACGACCGAGCGTCAAGGCACGGCGAGCAAGACAGAGAAGAAGAGGTGTGAACGATGGAGAGCGGGGGGAGGGGGAGGCGAATGGATGAGGAGGCCGGGGAGGAGAGGTGGATCTTTATCCACCATGCGGCGCTATGGCGGCGTGGTCGGTGAGGTGGGTTCGGCAATGACGGCGTGCCTCGGTCGCTTGAACAGAGAACAGGGGGCAGGCGGAGGAGGCCGTGGTGGGCTGGTCTCTAGGCACTGTGCACTTAGGCCAGTGCACAGTGGCCTTTTTTTATTTCTATTTTTTACAGAAAGGGGGTTTAGTAATATTTTGAGCTTCCATAAGATTTTGCAAAAATGTGAAACTTGGTCAGATAATTACTTTGCAATATCCAGCTCTGCCACAAAAAGTTTGGGCATTTCAGGAGTTGTCCAAGCATTTTTAGAAAATGAAAAGGACATCTTAAATCTTCTTTGGACGGATAATAAATTCTCAGGTGTAATTTGGGAATTCTAAAAATGATGGCTTCAACATGACAAATATCTAGGGATTATTTGCCATAGGATGAACTATTTTATTTGCATGAAAGAAGAAGCAAATATTTGACATGCAATTTGAATTTGAATTTGAAGCAGATTTTGGACAAGTGGCATTTTGGCATGATGATCATGATGACATGACCTTCATTAGGGGGAGATTACTGTAGTGTGATGCTAGGGATGTTACACCTACCACCACTTTTCCACACTCGCTATACTAACTTTGTTGCTTCTTTATTTAAACAACCCCTAGATTTTATCTACGTGCTCTTTATTATGTTGCAAACCTATCCAACAACACCTACAAATTACTTCTAGTTTCATACTTGTTCTAGGTAAAGCCAACATTAAGCGTGCGTAGAGTTGTATCGGTGGTTGATAGAACTTCAGGGAATATTTGTTCTACCTTTAGCTCCTCGTTGGGTTCGACACTCTTACTTATCGAAAGAGGCTACAATTGATCCCCTATACTTGTGGGTTATCAAGACCTTTTTCTGGAGCCGTTGTCGGGGAGTTATAGCGTGGGGTGAATATTCTCGTGTGTGCTTGTTTGCTTTATCACTAAGTAATTTTTATTTGCTGTGCTAAGTTGTTCTCTATCTTTAGTTATGGATATGGAACACAAAATACCAAAAAAAAATTAGGTTTACTTGCTACTCATGGAGATGGGGAACCTCCTAAAACCCTCAATGCTCATTATGTGAAAGATATTATGTACTACTTTGATAATCCTGAGAAAACCACATTCAACTTTATAATGGGAGTAACGTTGGATCAACGTGAATACTTTAGGGATTATCGCTTGACTCAAAAAGGGAAACTATTATGGGATCAAATTTATATGTTGTATTGGTATGCTAGGCAACTATGCTTGAGATATGATTATACTTATTGCTCTAGGATGAAGGCTCCACACCTTCCCTTTTCATGCAAATTTAATGATAATGAAACCTTAGCTTCTTATGCTAATGGTATATATGATTACTATGATGTGGAACAAATAGAAGAATTCGTTGCTTTTATGGGTGCTTATGAAATTGAATCTTTGTTTAAAGAGTTTGAAGATTTTGATGATTCAGTTTATAGATCTGAAAATTTAGCTATCCTTAAATATTGCTATGACAATTATAAATACAATTATGATATTGATGAATTTATTGAGAAAGTCTCCGTTGTCCGAGAAGAGACTAATATTTTGCAGGAGTCTATGGAAGAAGAAATTGATGAAACTGTGATCTCATTGGATGAAAAAGATGATGAGGAGAGTGAAGAACAAAAGGAGGAAGAACGGATTAGCTACCTGTGCCCACCTTCTAATGAGAGTAACCCTCCAACTCATACATTGTTTAATGTCCCTTCGTTCTTACCGAAGGATGAATGCTATGATAATTGCTATGATCCCGTTGATTCGTTTGAAATATCCCTTTTTGATGATGCTTGCTATGCTTGTGGCCAAGATGCCAATATGAATTATGCTTATGGAGATGAACTTGCTATAGTTCCTTATGTTAAACATGAAATTGTTGTTATTGCACCCACGCATGATAGTCCTATTATCTTTTTGAATTCTCCCGACTACACTATATTAGAGAAGTTTGCCCTTATTAAGGATTATATTGATGGGTTGAGTTTTACTACTACACAGGATGATTTTGATAGATATAATATGCATGTGCTTGCTGCTCCTACTTGCAATTATTATGAGAGAGGAACTACATCTCCGCCTCTCCATGTTTCCAAAGATGATAAAATTGCAAGAAACTGTTTATACTATGCATTGGCCTTTACTATGTGTGCGTCAATTGTTCTTTTATGACATGCCAATGCACAGGAAGAGAGTTAGACTTCGTTGTTGCATGATATATGTTACTTTGTGCTCACTACTAAATCACAAATCATTGTTAATTAAAATTGGCTTTGATATACCTTGGGATCCGGGTGGATCCATTACTTGAGCACCATATGCCTAGCTTAATGGCTTTAAAGAAAGCGCTTCCAGGGAGACAACCCGGAAGTTTTAGAGAGTCATTTATTTCTGTTGTGTGCTTTTATATAATTTAAAAATAAAAATAATGTGCCAAGATTTGCCTTTAAGATGTTTACATTGCTTGTTGGTTTGTGTGGTGCAAAACATAAACTTTGGCTGTAGTGCGCGATTTTACATTTTTTACTGGAACGTCAAGTGGTTCTAAAACCTTTTGCACTGTCTTTCAATACAAATTGTTTATTTTCCTAAAATTTTCAGAATTTTTGGAGTCCCAGAAGTATGGTGAATGTTCAGATTACTACAGACTGTCCTGTTTAAGACAGATTCGGTTTTTGATGCATAGTTTGCTTGTTTTGATGAAACTGTCGATTCCTATCAGTGGATTAAGCCATGGAAAAGCTATATTAAAGTAGCTACAATGCAAAAACAAAATATTAATTGGTTTGCAATAGTACTTAGAGTAGTGATTTGCTTTATTATACTAACGGATCTTACCGAGCTTTCTGCTGAAGTTTTGTGTGGATGAAGTGTTCGAGGATCGAGGAAGTCTCGATATGAGGAAAAGGAGGAGAGGCAAGAACTCAAGCTTGGGGATTCCCAAGGCACCCAAAGTAAATATTCAAGGATACTCAATCGTCTAAGCTTGGGGATGCCTCGGAAGGCATCCCATCTTTCTTCAACAAGTATCGGTATGTTTTCGGATTCATTTCGTTTATGCGATATGTGAAAATCTTGGAGCGTCTTTTCCATTTAGTTTTCACTTTTATTTGATGCACCATGATGGTATGAGATATTCCATGGTTGATTTATAGAATGCTCATTGCACTTCACTTATATTTTTTGTGTATCGCTTTATAGAATGCTTCATGTGATTCACTTAGAGCATTACTAGTAGAGCCCTCAAACTCTTAAACCCTTAAAAATAACTGTTTTTTTACAGTTTTTGTTGAAAAAAAGCTGTAGACTAGAACCCCTTAATCCTCAAACCCTCAATTTTTTTTAAATGTCCAATCCTCAAACCCTCTCCCAATCCTCAAAAGTAAGGGTTGGGGAGCAAAACCTACCCCAACCCTCATTTGGCGGTTATACTCGCGCGGGAGGGAAAAATCCTCCCAACTCCATGACCGCCGCTGCTAATCGCCCGTCGCTGGCCGCCCGTCGACCTCCCAGCATAACGTCAACGTCGTTCATGGGAATATTGCGTTATAAGGGTTGGATTTGAGGGTTCTAATCTTTGGCTCTGTTTTTCAACCCGTAAAAGTGCATAAAAGGATCATTTTTGGACCCTTAAAACGCTAGTGAGGGTTTGAGGGTTTGAGGGTTCTACTAGTAATGCTCTTATATCATTTGAAGTATGGATTGCCTGTTTCCCTACACATAGAAAATCGCCATTTGTAGAATGCTCTTTTGCTTCACTTATATTTGTTAGAGCGTGGGCATATCTTTTGTAAAAAGAACTAAACTCTCTTGCTTCACTTATATCTATTTAGAGAGATGACAGGAATTGGTCATTCACATGGTTAGTCATAAAATCCTACATAAAACTTTTAGATCACTGAATATGATATGTTTGATTCCTTGCAATAGTTTTGTGATGTAAAGATGGTGATATTAGATTCATGCTAGTGGGTAGTTATGGATTGTAGAAATACTTGTGTTGAAGTTTGTGATTCCCGTAGCATGCACGTATGACGAACCGTTATGTAACGAAGTTGGAGCATGAGGTATTTATTGATTGTCTTCCTTAT
This sequence comes from Aegilops bicornis, assembly GCA_021605145.1. Lineage (NCBI taxonomy): Eukaryota > Viridiplantae > Streptophyta > Magnoliopsida > Poales > Poaceae > Aegilops > Aegilops bicornis. The sequence goes on along the minus strand of CM038669.1, from coordinate 500,051,123 downwards.
GAGTGGCGGTCGGGGACGAGCGATGGTCTTTTCCTACCAATATATCCCCCTAGGAGCATGCGCGTAGTACTTTGTTTCAATGACTAATAGATTTTTGCAATAAGTATGTGAGTTCTCTATGACTAATGTTGAGTCTATGGATTATACGCACTCTCACCCTTCCATCATTGCTAGCCTCTTGATTGCAGTGCATTGCCCTTTCTCACCTCGTGAGTTGGTGCAAACTTCGCCGGTGCATCCAAACCCCGTGATACGATACGCACTATCACACATAAGCCTCCTTATATCTTCCTCAAAACAGCCACCATACCTACCTATTATGACATTTCCATAGCCATTCCGAGATATATTGCCATGCAACTTCCATCATCATCATATACATGACTTGAGCATCATTGTCATATTGCTTTGCATGATCGTAAGATAGCTAGCATGATGTTTTCATGGCTTGTCTGTTTCTTGATATCTTTGCTATGCTAGATCATTGCGCATCCCGGTACACCGCCGGAGGCATTCATATAGAGTCATATTTTGTTCTACCCTCGAAAACTGTTGCGATCCCCTATACTTGTGGGTTATCAAGACTATTTTCTAGCATCGTTGCCTGGGAGCATAGCTATATTCTTTGAGTCACTTGGGATTTGTATCTGCTGGTCACTATGAGGAACTTGAAAGACAAGAAAACCAAAATTTATCCCTCAACTACGTGGGGAGGTAAGGAACTGCCATCTAGCTCTGCACTTGATTCTCCTTCTGTTTTGAATAAACTTGCGACACCTAAACCTACTTCCGCTATTAATTCTGATATGTCGCATGTTATTGATGATGCCACTTCTGCTATGCATGATACTTATGATGAAACTAATTCTATGCTTGATAACACTGTGCCACTAGGTGAATTTCTCGATGAACAACTTGCTAGGGCTAGAGAGAATGAAATTATTGCAACTGATAATATTGATAAAACTGATGATGAAGATTCTCCCCCTAGATATGAATTGCCTGTTGTGCCTGAGGGTTACGTTATGGATGAAGAAACTGTTAGAGATTTTCTTGCTTGCAATGATAGATATGATCTTAAGAAATTATTAGCTAAGCGAAAAGAAAAATCTTTGAATGCTAGAATGAAATATGACCCTCCTTTTGCTACTTCACCTATTTGTATTGCTGATAAGGATTATGATTTCTCTGTCGATCCTGAGTTAATTACTTTGGTTGAATCTGATCTTTTTCATGGCTATGAATCTGAAACTATTGTGGCACATCTTACTAAATTAAATGATATAGCCACCCTATTCACTCATGAGGAAAAAATTCGTTACTACTATATCCTTGAGCTGTTTCCGTTCTCATTAAAGGGTGATGCTAAAACATGGTTTAATTATCTTGATCCTGGTTGTGTGCGTAGTCCCCAGGATATGATTTATTACTTCTCTGCTAAATATTTCCCCGCTCATAAGAAACAAGCTGCTTTAAGGGAATATATAATTTTGTTCAAATTGAAGAAGAGAGTCTCCCACAAGCTTGGGGGAGGCTTCTCCAATTGCTTAATGCTTTGCCTGATCATCCTCTCAAGAAAAATGAAATACTTGATATCTTTTATAATGGACTAACCGATGCTTCTAGAGACCACCTGGATAGTTGTTTTGGTTGTGTTTTCCGGGAAAGAACTATTGATCAAGCTGAATTGCTATTGAATAATATGTTGAGTAATGAGAATAATTGGACACTTCCTTAACCAACTCCTAAGCCAACTCCGAAGAAAAGGGGTATTCTATTTCTCAGTCTTGAAGATATGCAAGAGGCAAAGAAATGTATGAAAGAAAATGGTATTAAAGCTAAAGATGTTAAGAATTTAACGCCTATTGAAAAAATACACGGTCTTGATAACCTGATGGGTAGTAAAGGTAAATTATCTCTATAGATATGATAAAGCTGAAATCCCGTCTACTAAGTTTGCTAGCCAATGCTTGGAAGAGTTTGATGACTATTGTTAAACAAGAAAACTTCAATGCTTATGTTGGTAGACAATTGAAACGTAATTCTTATATGATTGAACACTTGAGTGATTATATGTCTAGAGTTAAAGGTGAACTTAAATTTATTAGTAAACATGCTTCTATGGTTACCACTCAAGTAGAACAAGTTCTTAAAGCTCAAAATGATTTGCTCAATGAATTAAATAGTAAGAAAAATGATAATGTTGTTAGAGTTATGACTAGAGGGGGTAAAATGACACAAGAACCTTTGTATCCTGAGGGCCACCCTAAGAGAGTTGAGCAAGATTCTCAGAGAACTAATTTTCATGCACCTAGTCCTCCTAAAAAGAAGAAAAAGAAAAATGATAGACTTTGCATGCTTCTAGTGAACCTGTTGTTGACCCACCAGAGAATCCCAATGATATTTCTATTTTGGATGCTGAAACACAATCTGGTGATGAACATGAACTGAGTGATAACGTTAATGATGATGTTCATGTTGATGCTCAACCTAGCAATAACAATGATTTAGAAATTGAACCTGCTGTTGATCTTGATAACACACAATCAAAGAATCAACGTTTTGATAAGAGAGACTTCGTTGCTAGGAAGCACGGTAAAGAAAGAGAACCATGGGTTCAAAAACCCATGCCTTTTCCTCCTAAACCATCCAAGAAAAAGGATGATGAGGAGTTTGAGCGCTTTATTGAAATGATTAGACCTATCTTTTTGCGTGTCGTTTGGTGATATGCTTAAAATGAATCCTTATGCTAAGTATATGAAGGATATTGTTACAAATAAAAGAAAGATACCGGAAGCTGAAATTTCCACCATGCTTGCTAATTATACTTTTAAAGGTGGAATACCTAAGAAACCTGGAGATCTAGGAGTACCGACTATACCATGCTCCATTAAAAGAAACTATGTTAGGACTGCTTTATGTGATCTTGGAGCCGGTGTTAGTGTTATGCCTCTCTCTTTATATCGTAGACTTGATTTGAATAAGTTGACACCTACTGAAATATCTTTGCAAATGGTCGATAAATCAACTGCTATACCTGTCGGTACTTGTGAGGATGTGCCTGTTGTGGTTGCAAACAATACTATTTTAACGGACATTGTTATTCTTGATATTCCCAAGGATGATAGTATGTCAATTATACTTGGAAGGACCTTTTTGAATACTATAGGGGATGTTATTGATTGCAACAAAGGCAATGTCACTTTTCATGTTAACGGTAATAAACATACAATACACTTTCTGAGGAAACAACCTCAAGTCCACATTATCAATTCTATTGGAAAAATTCCATCGATTACTATTGGAGGTTTTGAATTTCCTCTTCCTACTGTCAAGAAGAAATATGGTATTCTTATTATTGGGGACATACATATCCCCGTTGAGGTAACCTAGTGCTATTCGAAAATTCTCCAGTTTCATGCGATCCGGAATGAGTTTGTTAACAAGACTTGATCAACCTTGTTAGTGGATTCCTTTTGATGAGCATGAGATGGATGAAGTTAGAAAGCACAACTCTCTGTACCCTCCTTTTACTTTCTGTTATTTAGATTAAATAAAGCAAAAATATTATTTTCTGTCTGTTTTCTGAATTATCCGTGCAATAAAAAAGTACCCCGAAAATAAAAGTTCTCCAAATGCCCTGAAAATGAAATATGATTTTTTCTAGAATATTTAAGGATATTTGGCACTGAGAACACACCAGAGGGAGCCAGCACCTGGACACGAGGATCCAGGGCGCGCCCACTCCCCCTGGGCGCACCCCTGCCTCGTGGGCCCCACGTAACCCCCCTCCACTTATTCCTGCACCCATACACTTCATCTTTCTCCAGAACAAATCACCACACAGCTCAAACTCGTGTTCTAGCTCGTTTTGCTACGATTTTTGATCTCCTTGCTCAAAGCCCCATTCACAAAACTGCTTTGGGGGATTAATCTTCGGTATGTGACTCCTCCAATGGTCCAATTAGTTTTTGTTCTATTGCTTTATTCATTACAAATTTTTGCTGCTTAGGTGACCCTGTTCTTGAGCTTGCATGTCAAATTTATTTGGTCCCAAGTAGTTCTAATGCACGATATAGTCTCTAGGCACTTGTGGGAGTAGTTGCTATCAATTTTGTTGAGTGTTGTTCACTTTTATTTTGAGTCACTAAAAATTTCAGAAATTTTCAGAGAAAGAAAATGATGAAGAGATTGTTGAGAAGCTCTTCGAGTCGAAGCTCGAAGGATAAGCAAAGTGAATAGAATAAGAAGCCCAAATATAATCTTCCTCGCACCGCGGAAGTTCGTCCGTGTGAATGGCCTTGTGATGAGTTCTTGAAGGCAGCTGGGATTCATGATGATTTTTATTATTTGGCTGAGAATGCAGGACTCACCGTCTTCCTCCCCGACCAGCGCGAACAGTATCTCCTACTCACTAATATTTTCATGCAATTCTTTTACTTTCATGCTTAGAAATCACCACCATCAGTGGAGTTTCATTTATATGATGAAGTTAAGGAGATGTCCCTATATGATTTTTGTCGGGTATGCAAGATACCTTTGAGGGCAGCATAGAGGAACCACACTGTAATGATGTGGAGGGATTTATTAATGAAATTGTTGTAGGGGAAACGAGGAAAGTTTCAGGTGCAAGAATTACTAGCATACATTTTCCTGTTCTGCGTTACTTTGCAATATTTGCTAGTAGATGCTTGATTGGTCATGAACGATTGGAACTCTTAGTGCTCCTGATATTGTTATTTTGCGCCATGCTTTGTTTCGTGATACCACTTTCAGTTTAGGCGCTATTGTTGCTAAACGGTTAAATCTGAACCACACAAAGGGTCCCATCTTTGGAGGTATCTTTGCTTCGCGCCTTGCTGCACACTTTAATATACCTATTAGGCATTATGAGAAAGAAGAAAAGTTGTTGCACTCTGTCTTTCTAGATTATAAGAGTTTGATAGCACATGATTTTATTGTGAAAAATTAGAAGAAACTGCTTAAGCATAATGTTATATTCGATAAAAAATTATTGTGAGTTTATTACCTTGCCTGCACCCTCTTTATTTGACATATTTTCAGGCACGTACCTCATTTTGCCGGAGGCCATTCATGCATACTTGAGCGCGACACCTGCTCCAGAGGCTGAGCCGGAGCCACCACTTGACCCTTACCGGCAGTTTGCTTATCAGTGGGATCCGTAGGAGATCGCCAAACAGTGGCACCCCGAGGATCCTCCTCAGTACACTGGAGAGGACCACTTTGATCCGTGGGCATAGACCAACTTAGGCCAAAAGCCTAAGCTTGGGGGAGTATGTATTTCTCACGGACATTACATTCATGTTCACACACTCATTCTAGTTGTCGGTGCTCATACTTTTTCATTGTACTATCCATGCTAGTTTATTTTCCTTTTTCTTGATTTCTTCTTGTGTGCTTGAAAACCTTAAGAAAAACCAATAAAATTAGTTGTAGCTTTTAGCTAGTTTACTTTTCATGCCTGTAGTAGTAGTAGTAATTAAAAGAAAAATCAAAAAGATTTCTCATTCTTCTTTAGCTTGTTGGGAGCTTTTCCGTGTAAATAGTTTTATTTCCTTCCTTTCTTTGGGGTCGAGAGGAGAAGATCAAGATGAAAATGTTGAAGTGGCTCTTATATGCATTATTGTTGATTTAACCAAGAGCCCATATTACCTTGTCTTATCCCTTGTATTAAATGCTTGCAGATTCCAGCTTAGTCCAATGCACATGCACCATTATTATTATCCACACAGTTCGGTCGTGCAAGTGAAAGGCAATAATGACGACATATGATGGACTGATTGAGATGAGAGAAGCTGGTATGAACTCGACCTCTCTTGTTTTTGTAAATATGATTAGTTCATCATTCCTGATTCAGCCTATTATGAATGAAACATGTTTGCAATGAAAATTAGAGATTATAGTTTCTCATGCCATGCTTAATTTTCTAGGAGTTTATAATGGTTTACCTTGCGTGCCAACATGCTATTAAAATGGTTGTGATGTGGTATGATATGGTGGTATCCTCCTTTGAACGATTTGAGTGGCTTGACTTGGCACATGTTCACGCATGTAGTTGAAACAAAATCAACATAGCCTCCAAGATATTTATGTTCATGGTGAATTATATCTTACTCATGCTTGCACTTAGTGTTGATTAATTTTAATGCATGTTCATGACTGTTGTCGCTCTCTCGTTGGTCGCTTCCCAGTCTTTTTCTAGCCTTCACTTGTACTAACCGGGAATACTACTTGTGCATCCACTACCATAAACCCCAAAGTAATTCCAAATGAGTCCACCATACCTTCCTATATGTGGTATCTACCTGCCGTTCCAAGTAAATTTGTATGTGCCAAACTCTAAACCTTCAAATGAAATTATGTTTTGTATGCTCGAATAGCTCATGTATCAACTAGGGTTGTCTGTATCTTCCATGCTATACGGGTTATTCTCAAGAGGAGTGGACTTCGCTCCTCATTCACGAGAAAATGGCTGGTCACCGGGATGCCAGTCCCATCCTCAAACCAAATCAAAATAATTGCAAACAAAACTCCCCCAGGATTGTTGTTAGTTGGAGGCACCCGTTGTTTCAGGCAAGCCATGGATTGATGCTTGTTGGTGGCGGGGGAGTATAAACTTTACCATTCTGTTTGGGAACCACCTATAATGTGTGTAGCATGGAAGATATCGAGATCTCTCGGTTGTTATGTTGACAATGAAAGTATGCCACTCAAAATATTATTTATCTCTATTTCAAAAATCGAGCTCTGGCACCTCTACAAGTCCCTGCTTCCCTCTGTGAAGGGCCTATCTGTTTACTTTTATGTTGAGTCATCACCCTCTTATTAAAAAGGACCAGTTGGAGAGCACCACTGTCATTTGCATCCATTACTATTAGTTTATATTGAGTATGACTGGATCTCTTTTACCATGAATTACAATGTTTAGTCAGTCCTTGATCTTCAGAGGTGCTCTACATTTATGTTTTGCAGTCTCATAATGGGCTAGTGAGATACCATCTTGTTATATCATATCATGATTGTTTGAGTAAGTGTTGTCATCCGAGATTTATTATTATTGCTGGCTAGTTGATTATGCCATTGATATGAGTAAACATGAGACCTAAGTGTTATTGTGAATATGGTTGGTTCATAATCTTTGCTGAAAACTTGAATGCTGGCTTTACATATTTGCACAACAAGAGCAAACATAGTTTGTAAAAGTTTTTCTTTATCACTTTCAGGTTGTCAACTGAATTGCTTGAGGACAAGCAAAGGTTTAAGCTTGGGGGAGTTGATACGTCTCCATCGTATCTACTTTTCCAAACACTTTTGCCCTTGTTTTGGACTCTAACTTGCATGATTTGAATGGAACTAACCCGGACTGACGTTGTTTTCAGCAGAATTGCCATGGTGTTATTTTTTTGCAGAAATAAAAGTTCTCAGAATGACCTGAAATTTCACGGAGAATATTTTTGGAATTTATAAAAAATACTGGCGAAAGAATCAAGACCAGGGGGCCCACACCCTATCCACGAGGGTGGGGGCGTGCCTACCCGCCTGGGCGCGCCCCCTTGTCTCATGGGCCCCCTGAGGCTCCACTGACCTCAACTCCAACTCTATATATTCACGTTCAGGGAGAAAAAATCGGAGAGAAGGATTCATCGCGTTTTACGATACGGAGCCGCCACCAAGCCCTAATCTCTCTCGGGGAGGGCTGATCTGGAGTCCGTCCGGGGCTCCGGAGAGGGGAATCCGCCGCCGTCATCATCATCAACCTTCCTCCATCACCAATTTCATGATGCTCACCGCCGTGCGTGAGTAATTCCCTCGTAGGCTTGTTGGACGGTGATGGGTTGGATGAGATTTATCATGTAATCGAGTTAGCTTTGTTAGGGTTTGATCCCTAGTATCCATTATGTTTTGAGATTGATGTTGCTATGACTTTGCTATGCTTAATGTTTGTCACTAGGGCCCAAGTGCCATGATTTCAGATCTAAACCTATTATGTTTTCATGAATATATGTGAGTTCTTGATCCTATCTTGCAAGTCAATAGTCACCTACTATGTGTTATGATCCGGTAACCCCGAAGTGACAATAATCGGGACCACTCCCGGTGATGACCGTAGTTTGAGGAGTTCATGTATTCACTAAGTGTTAATGCTTTGGTCGATTACTCTATAAAAGGAGGCCTTGATATCCCTTAGTTTCCAATAGGACCCGCTGCCACGGGAGGGTTGGACAAAAGATGTCATGCAAGTTCTTTTCCATAAGCACGTATGACTATATTGAATACATGCCTACATTACATTGATGAACTGGAGCTAGTTCTGTGTCACCCTATGTTATAACTGTTGCATGAGGAATCGCATCCGACATAATTATCCATCACTAATCCAATGCCTACGAGCTTTTCACATATTGATCTTTGCTTAGTTACTTTTCCGTTGCCATTGTTACAATTACTACAAAACTGCTACTGTTACCTTTGCGACCGTTACCATTACTTCCATACTACTTTACTACTAAATACTTTGCTGCAGATATTAAGTTTTCCAGGTGTGGTTGAATTGACAACTCAACTGCTAATACTTGAGAATATTCTTTGGCTCCCCTTGTGTCGAATCAATAAATTTGGGTTGAATACTCTACCCTCGAAAACTGTTTCGATCCCCTATACTTGGGGGTTATCAAGACTATTTTTTGGCGCCGTTGCCGGGGAGCATTGCTCTATTCTTTGAGTCACTTGGGATTTATATCTGCTGGTCACTATGAGGAACTTGAAAGACGAGAAAACCAAAATTTATCCCTCAACTACGAGGGGAGGTAAGGAACTGCCATCTAGTTCTGCACTTGATTCTCCTTCTATTTTGAGTAAACTTGCGACACTTAAACCTGCTTCTGCTATTAATTTTGATATGTCGCATGTTATTGATGATGCCACTTCTGCTATGCATGATACTTATGATGAAACTACTTCTATGCTTGATAATACTGTACCACTAGGTGAATTTTTCTTGATGAACAACTTGCTAGGGCTAGAGAGAATGAAATTATAGAAACTGATAATATTGATGAAAGTGATGATGAACATTCTCCCCCTAGATATGAATTGCTTGTTGTGCCTGAGGGTTATGTTATGGATGAAGAAACTGCTAGAGATTTTCTTGCTTGCAATGATAGATATGATCTTAAGAAATTATTAGCTAAGCGGAAATAAAAATCTTTGAATGTTAGAATGAAATATGACCCTGCTTTTGCTACTTCACCTATCTGTATTACTGATAAGGATTGTGATTTCTCTGTTGATCCTGAGTTAATTACTTTTGTTGAATCTGATCCTTTTCATGGCTATGAATCTGAATCTGTTGTGTCACATCTTACTAAATTAAATGATATAGCCACCCTATTCACTCATGAGAAACAATTCGTTACTACTATATCCTTAAGCTATTTCCGTTCTCATTAAAGGGTGAGGCTAAAACATGGTTTAATTCTCTTGATCCTGGTTGTGTGCGTAGTCCCCAGGATATGATTTATTACTTCTCTGCTAAATATTTCCCCGCTCATAAGAAACAAGCTGCTTTAAGGGAAATATATAATGTTGTGCAAATTAAAGAAGAGAGTCTCCCACAAGCTTGGGGGAGGCTTCTCCAATTGCTTAATGCTTTGCCTGATCTTCCTCTCAAGAAAAATGAAATACTTGATATCTTTTATAATGGACTAACTGATGCTTCTAGAGACCACCTGGATAGTTGTGCTGGTTGTGTTTCCAGGGAAAGAACTGTCGATCAAGCTGAATTACTATTGAATAATATGTTGAGTAAAGAGAATAATTGGACACTTCCTGAACCAATTCCTAAGCCAACACCGAAGAAAAGGGGTATTCTATTTCTCAGTCCTGAAGATATGCAAGTGGCAAAGAAATATATGAAAGAAAAGGGTATTAAAGCTGAAGATGTTAAGAATTTACCGCCTATTGAAGAAATACATGGTCTTGATAACCCGACACATGTAGTAAAGGTAAATTCTCTCTATAGACATGATAAAGCTGAAATCCCGTCTACTAAGTTTGCTAGCCAATGCTTGGATGAGTTTGATGACTTTATGGTTAAACAAGAAAACTTCAATGCTTATGTTGGTAGACAATTGAAACGTAATGCTTATATGATTTAACACTTGAGTGATTATATGTCTAGAGTTAAAGGTGAACTTAAACTTATTAGTAAACATGCTTCTATGGTTACCACTCAAGTAGAACAAGTTCTTAAAGCTCAAAATGATTTGCTCAATGAATTAAATTGTAAGAAAAATGATAATGCTGTTAGAGTTATGACTAGAGGGGGTAAAATGACACAGGAAGAACCTTTGTATCCTGAGGGCCACCCTAAGAGAATTGAGCAAGATTCTCAGAGAACTAATGTTGATGCACCTAGTCCTTTTAAAAAGAAGAAAAATAAAAATGATAGGACTTTGCATGCTTCTAGTGAACCTGTTGTTGACCCACCTGAGAATCCCGATGATTTTTCTATTTCTGATGTTGAAACACAATCTGGTGATGAACATGAACCTAGTGATAACGTTAATGATGCTGTTCATGTTGATGCTCAACCTAGCAATAACACTGATGTAGAAATTGAACCTGCTGTTGATCTTGATAACCCACAATCAAAGAATCAACGTTATGATAAGAGAGACCTCGTTGCTAGGAAGCATGGTAAAGAAAGAGAACCATGGGTTCAGAAACCCATGCCTTTTCCTCCTAAACCATCCAAGAAAAAGGATGATGAGGATTTTGAGTGCTTTCCTGAAATGATTAGACTTATCTTTTTGCGTATGCGTTTGATTGATATGCTTAAAAGGAATCCTTATGCTAAGTATATGAAGGATATTGTTACAAATTAAAGAAAGATACCGGAAACTGAAATTTCCACCATGCTTGCTAATTATACTTTTAAAGGTGGAATACCTAAGAAACTTGGAGATCCAGGAGTACCGACTATACCATGCTCCATTAAAAGAAACTATGTTAGGACTGCTTTATGTGATCTTGGAGCCGGTGTTAGTGTTATGCCTCTCTCTTTATATTGTAGACTTGATTTGAATAAGTTGACACCTGCTGAAATATCTTTGCAAATGGCCGATAAATCAACTGCTATACCTATCGGTATTTGTGAGGATGTGCCTGTTGTGGTTTCAAACGTTACTATTTGAATGGACTTTGTTATTCTTGATATTCCCGAGGATGATAGTATGTCGATTATCCTTGGTAGACCCTTTTTGAATACTGTAGGGGCTGTTATTGATTGCAACAAAGGCAATGTCACTTTTCATGTTAACGGTAATGAGCATACGCTACACTTTCCGAGGAAACAACCTCAAGTCCACAGTATCAATTCTATTGGAAAAATTCCATCGATTACTATTGGAGGTTTTGAATTTCCTCTTCCTACTGTCAAGAAGAAATGTGATATTCTTATTATTTGGGGCATACATATCCCCGTTGAGGTAACCTAGTGCTATTCGAAAATTCTCCGGTTTCATGCGATTCGGAATGAGTTTGTTAACAAGACTTGATCAACCTTGTTAGTGGATTCCTTTTGATGAGAATGAGCTGGATGAAGTTAGAAAGCACAACTCTCTGTACCCTCCTTTTACTTTCTGTTATTTAGATTAAATAAAGCAAAAATATTATTTTCTGTCTGTTTTCTGTATTATCCGTGCAATAAAAAAGTACCCCGAAAATAAAAGTTATCCAAATGCCCTGAAAATGGAATATGATTTTTTTTCTAGAATATTTAAGAATATTTGGCACTGGGAACACACCAGAGGGAGCCAGCATCTGGCCACGAGGATCCAGGCCGCGCCCCCTGCCTCGTGGGCCCCATGTAGCCTCCCTCCACTTATTCCTGCACCCACACACTTCATCTTCCTCCAGAAAAAAATCACCACATAGCTCAAACTCGTGTTCTATCTCGTTTTTCTGCGATTTTTGATCTCCTTGCTCAAAGCCCCATTCACAAAACTGCCTTGGGGGATTGTTATTCGGTATGTGACTCCTCCAATGGTCCAATTAGTTTTTGTTCTAGAGGTTTATTCATTGCAAAATTTTGCTGCTTAGGTGACCCTGATCTCGAGCTTGCATGTCAAATTTATTTGGTCCCAAGTAGTTCTAATGCACATATAGTCTCTAGGCACTTGTGGGAGTAGTTGCTATCAATTTTTTTGAGTATTGTTCACTTTTACTTTGAGTCACTAAAAAATTCAGAAATTTTGAGAGAAAGAAAATGATGAAGAGATTGTTGAGAGGCTCTTCGAGTCGAAGCTCAAAGATAAGAAAAGTGAAGAGAATAAGAAGCCCAAATATAATCTTCCTCGCACCGCAGAAGTTCGTCCGTGTGAATGGCCTTGCGATGAGTTCTTGAAGGCAGCTGGGATTCATGATGATTTTTATTATTTGGCTGAGAACGCAGGCCTCACCGACTTCCTCCGCGACCAGCACAAACAGTATCTCCTACTCACTAATATTTTCATGCAAATATTTTACTTTCATGCTAAGAAATCACCACCATCAGTGGAGTTTCATTTATATGATGAAGTTAAGGAGACGTCCCTATATGATTTTTGTCGGGTATGCAAGATACCTTTTGACGGCAGCATAGAGGAACCACACCGTAATGATGTGGAGGGATTTATTAATGAAATTGTTGTAGGGGAAACAAGGAAAGTTTCAGGTGCAAGAATTACTAGCATACATTTTCCTGTTCTACGTTACTTTGCAATACTTGCTAGTAGATGCTTGATTGGTCGCGGGAACAGTGGAAATGTTAGTGCTCCTGATATTGTTATTTTGCGCCATGCTTTGTTTCGTGATACCACTTTCAGTTTAGGCGCTATTGTTGCTAAACGGTTAAATCTGAACCGCACAAAGGTTCCCATCTTTGGAGGTATCTTTGCTTCACGCCTTGCTGCACACTTTAATATACCTATTAGGCATTATGAGAAAGAAGAAAAGTTGCTGCCCTCTGTCTTTCTAGATTATAAGAGTATGGTAGCACATGATTTTATTATGAAAAATAAGAAGAAACTGCTTAAGTATAATTTGATATTCGATACAAATTATTGTGAGTTTATTACCTTGCCTGCACCCTCTTTGTTTGACATATTTTCAGGCACGTACCTCATTTTGCCGGAGGCCATTCATGCATACTTGAGCGCGACACCTTCTCCAGAGGCTGAGCTGGAGCCACCACTTGACCCTTATCGGCAGTCTGTTTATTAGTGGGATCCGATGGAAATCGCCAACCAGTGGCACCCCGAGGATCCTCCTCAGTACACTGGAGAGGACTACTTTGATCTGTGGGCATAGACCAACTTAGGCCAAAAGCCTAAGCTTGGGGGAGTACGTATTTCTCACCGACATTACATTCGTGTTCACACACTCTTTCTAGTTGGCGGTGCTCATACTTTTTCATTGTACTATCCATGCTAGTTTATTTTCCTTTTTCTCGCTTTCTTCTTGTGTGCTTGAAAAACCTTAAGAAAAACCAAAATAATTAGTTGTATCTTTTAGCTAGCTTACTTTTCATGCTTATAGTAGTAGTAATTAAAAGAAAACTCAAAAAGATTTTTCATTCTTCTTTTGCTTGTTGGGAGCTTTTCCGTGTAAATAGTTTTATTTCCTTCCTTTCTTTGGGGGTCGAGAGGAGAAGATCATGATGAAAATGTTGAAGTGGCTCTTATATGCATTATTTTTGATTTAACCAAGAGCCCATATTACCTTGTCTTCTCCCTTTTATTAAATGCTTGCAGATTCCAGCTTAGTCCAATGCACGTGCACCATTATTATTATCCACACCGTTCGGTTGTGCAAGTGAAAGGCAATAATGATGATATATGATGGACTGATTGAGATGAGAGAAGATGGTATGAACTCAACCTTATTTGTTTTTGTAAATATGATTAGTTCATCATTCCTGATTAAGCTTATTATGAATGAAACATGTTTGCAATGACAATTAGAGATTATAGTTGCTCATGTCATGCTTAATTTGCTAGGAGTTTATAATGGTTTACCTTGCGTGCCAACATGCTATTAAAATGGTTGTGATGTGGTATGATAGGGTGGTATCCTCCTTTGAACGATTCGAGTGGCTTGACTTGGCGCATGTTAACGCATGTAGTTGAAACAAAATCAACATAGCATCCACGATATTTATGTTCATGGTGAATTATATCTTACTCATGCTTGCACCCAGTGTTGATTAATTTTAATGCATGTTCATGACTGTTGTCGCTCTCTAGTTGGTCGCTTCCCAGTCTTTTTCTAGCCTTCACTTGTACTAAGCGGGAATACTGCTTGTGCATCCACTTCCATAAACCCCAAAGTTATTCCATATGAGTCCACCATACCTTCCGATATGCGGTATCTACCTGCCGTTCCAAGTAAATTTGTATGTGCCAAACTCTAAACCTTCAAATGAAATTCTGTTTTGTATGCTAGAATAGCTCATGCATCAACTAGGGCTATATGTATCTTCCATGCTAGGCGGGTTATTCTCAAGAGGAGTGGACTCCACTCCTCATTCACGAGAAAATGGTCGCTCACCGGGACGCCCCGTCCCATGCTCAAGCCAAATCAAAATAATTGCAAACAAAACTCCCCCAGGATTGTTGTTAGTTGGAGGCACCCGTTGTTTCGGGCAAGCCATGGATTGATGCTTGTTGGTGGCAGGGGAGATAAACTTTACCATTCTATTTGGGAACCGCCTATAATGTGTGTAGCATGGAAGATATCGAGATCTTTTGGTTGTTATGTTGACAATGAAAGTATGCCACTCAAAATATTATTTATCTCTATTTCTAAAATCAAGCTTTGGCACCTCTACAAATCTCTGCTTCCCTCTGCGAAGGGCCTATCTATTTACTTCTATGTTGAGTCATCACCCTCTTATTAAAAAGCACCAGTTGGAGAGCACCACTGTCATTTGCATCCATTACTATTAATTTATATTGAGTATGACTATGACTGGATCTCTTTTACCATTAATTACAATGTTTAGTCAGTCCTTGATCTTTACAGGTGCTCTGCATTTATGTTTAGCGGTCTCAGAAAGGGCTAGCGAGATACCATCTTATTATATCATATCATGATTGTTTTGAGAAAGTGTTGTCATCCGAGATTTATTATTATTGCTCACTAGTTGATTGTGCCATTGATATGAGTAAACATGAGACCTAAGTGTTATTGTGAATATGGTTGGTTCATAATCTTTGCTGAAAACTTGAATGCTGGCTTTACATATTTGTACAACAAGAGCAAACATAGTTTGTAAAAGTTTTTCTTTATCACTTTTAATTTGTCAACTAAATTGCTTGAGGACAAGCAAAGGTTTAAGCTTGGGGAGTTGATACGTTTCCATCGTATCTACTTTTCCAAACACTTTTGCCCTTGTTTTGGACTCTAACTTGCATGATTTGAATGGAACTAACCCGGATTGACGTTGTTTTCAGCAGAATTGCCATGGTGTTATTTTTGTGCAGAAATAAAAGTTCTCGGAATGACCTAAAACTTCACGGAGAATATTTTTGGAATTTATAAAAAGTACTGGCCAAAGAATCAAGACCATGGGGCCCACACCCTGTCCATGAGGGTGGGTGCGCGCTGTTGGGGAACGTAGTAGAAATTCAAAATTTTCTACGCATCACCAAGATCAATCTATGGAGATTCTAGCAACAAGAGGGAAAGAGAGTGCATCTACATACCCTTGTAGATCGCTAAGCGGAAGCGTTCATGAGAACGGGGTTGAAGGAGTCGTACTCGTCGTGATCCAAATCACCGGAGATCCTAGTGCCGAACGGACGGCACCTCCGCGTTCAACACACGTACAACCCGGTGACGTCTCCCACGCCTTGATCCAGCAAGGAGAGAGCGAGAGGTTGAGGAAGACTCCATCCAGCAGCAGCACAACGGCGTGGTGGTGGTGGAGGAGCGTGGCAATCCAGCAGGGCTTCGCCAAGCACCACGGGAGAGGAGGAGGAGGAGAGGCAGGGCTGCACCAAGAGGGAGAAGTTCTCGTGTGTTGGGCAGCCCCCAAGCCTCAAGTATTTATAGGGGGAGGGGAGGGGGCCGCGCCCCCTCTAGGGTTCCCTCCCCAAGGGTGGAGGCAGCCCCAGATCCCATCTGGGAGGCGGCCAGAGGGGGAGAGAGGGGAGGCGCACCTGGGGTGGGCCTTAGGGCCCATCTGCCCTAGGGTTTGCCCCCTCCCACTCTTCCTGCGCCTTGGGCCCCTTGTGGGGGGGCGCACCAGCCCACACAGGGCTGGTCCCTCCCACACTTGGCCCACGCAGCCCTCCGGGTTGGTGGCCCCACTTGGTGGACCTCGGGACCCTCCGGTGGTCGATGCGTCTGGAAATAAAACCCGAAACTTTTCCGGTGACCAAAACAGGACTTCCCATATATAAATCTTTACCTCCGGACCATTCCGGAACTCCTCGTGACGTCCGGGATCTCATCCGGACTCGAACAACATTCGGTAACCACATACAAACTTCCTTTATAACCCTAGCATCATCGAACCTTAAGTGTGTAGACCCTCACGGGTTCGGGAGACATGCGAACATGACCGAGACATTCTCCGGTCAATAACCAACAGCGGGATCTGGATACCCATGTTGGCTCCCACATGTTCCACGATGATCTCATTGGATGAACCACGATGTCAAGGACTCAATCGATCCCGTATACAATTCCCTTTGTCTAGCGGTATTGTACTTGCCCGAGATTCGATCGTCGGTATCCCGATACCTTGTTCAATCTCGTTACCGGCAAGTCTCTTTACTCGTTCCGTAACACATCATCCTGTGATCAACCCCTTGGTCACATTGTGCACATTATGATGATGTCCTACCGAGTGGGCCCAGAGATACCTCTCCGTTTACGGAGTGACAAATTGATCTCGATTCGTGCCAACCCAACAGACACTTTCGGAGATACTGTAGTGCACCTTTATAGCCACCCGATTACGTTGTGACGTTTGGTACACCCAAAGCATTCCTACGGTATCCGGAGTTGCACAATCTCATGGTCTAAGGAAATGATACTTGACATTAGAAAAGCTTTAGCATACGAACTACGATCTTTGTGCTAGGCTTAGGATTGGGTCTTGTCCATCACATCATTCTCCCAATGATGTGATCCCGTTATCAACGACATCCAATGTCCATGGTCAGGAAACTGTAACCATCTATTGATCAACGAGCTAGTCAACTAGAGGCTTACTAGGGACATGGTGTTGTCTATGTACCCACACATGTATCTGAAGTTTCCTATCAATACAATTATAGCGTGGATAATAAGCGATTATCATGAACAGGAAATATAATAATAACTAATTTATTATTGCCTCTAGGGCATATTTCCAACAGTCTCCCACTTGCACTAGAGTCAATAATCTAGTTCACATCGTCATGTGATTAACGGCGATAGGTCACATCGCCATGTGAACAACATCCAAAGAGTTTACTAGTGCACGTAAACTAGTTCACATCATCATGTGATTAAGACTCAATGAGTTACGAGGTTTGATCATGTTTTGCTTGTGAGAGAGGTTTTTAGTCAACGGTGCGAACCTTTCAGATCCGTGTGTGCTTTGCAAATTTCTATGTCATATTGTAAATGTTGCTTCCACGCTCCACTTGGATCTATTCCAAATGGTTGCTCCACTATACGTATCCGGTTTGCTACTCAGAGTCACTTGGATAGGTGTTAAAGCTTGCATCGTCGTAACCCTTTACGCGAACTCTTTATCACCTCCATAATCGAGAAACATGTCCTTATTTACTCCAAGGACAATTTTGACATTGTCCAATGATCCCCATTCCTGGATCATTCTTGTACCCCTTAGTGACTCATGGCAAGGCACACTTCGATGCGGTACACAACATAGCATACTATACAGCCCACGTCTGAAGCATAGGGGCGACCTTCGTCCTTTCTCTCTTTCTGCCGTGGTCGAGCTTTAACTCTTAACTTCATACCTTACATCTCGTGCAAGAACTCCTTCTTTGGTGATCCATCTTGAACACCTTCAACATCATGTCAAGGTATGTGCTCATTTGAAAGTATTATTAAGCATTTTGATCTATCCTTATAGATCTCGATGCTCTATGTTCAAGTAGCTTAATCCAGGTTTTCTATTGAAAACATCTTTCAAATAACCCTATATGCTTTCCAGAAATTCTACATCATTTACGATCATCAATATGTCAACAACATATACTCATCAGAAATTCTATAGTGCTCCCACTCACTTCTTTGGAAATACAAGTTTCTCATAAACTTTGTATAAACCCAAAATCTTTGATCATCCTATCAAAGTGCATATTCCAACTCCGAGATGCTTACTCCGGTCCTTAGAAGGATTGCGGAGCTAGCATACCTTTTAGCATCTTTAGGATTGACAAAACTTTTATGTTTGTATCACATACAACCTTTCCTTACGAAAACTGGTAAGGAAACTCGTTTTGACATCCATCTGCCAGATTTCATAAATGCAGCTTGTGCTAACATGATTCCGACGGACTTTAAGCATCGCTACGGATGAGAAAATCTCATCGTAGTCAACTCCTTGATCTTGTGAAAAAACTCTTCGCCACAAGTCGAGCTTCATAGACGGTGACATTACCGTCCACGTCCGTCTTCTTCTTAAAGATCCATTTATTTCAATGGCTTGCCGATCATCGGGCAAGTCCACCAAAGTCCATGCTTTGTTCTGATACATGGATCCTCTCTCGGATTTTATGGCTTCTAACCATTTGTTGGAATTTGGGCCCACCATCGCTTCTCCATAGCTCGTAGGTTCATTGTTGTCTAGCGACATGACCTTCAAGACAGGATCACCGTACCACTCAAGCGACGCATCCTTGTCACCCTACGAGTGCACGGTAGTGACTTGATCCAAAACTTCATGATCACTATCATAAGCTTCGACTTCAATTGGTGTAGGTGCCACAGGAACAACTTCATGTGCCCTTGCTACACACTTGTTGAAGTGACGGTTCAATAACCTCATCAAGTCTCCACCATCCTCCTACTCAACTTTTCGAGACGAACTTTTCCTCGAGAAAGGACCCGATTCAAGAAACAATCCCTATTTCTTCCGGATCTGAATTAGGAGGTATACCCAACTGTTTTGGGTGTCCTATGAAGATGCATTTTGTCCGCTTTGGGTTCGAGCTTATCAAGCTGAAACTTTTCCACATAAGCGTCGCAGCCCCAAACTTTTAAGAAACGACAACTTAGGTTTCTCTAAACGGTGTCGTCTCAACGGAATTACGTGGTGCCCCATTAAAGTGAGTGCGGTTGTCTCTAATGCCTAACCCATGAACGATAGTGGTAATTCGATAAGAGATATCATGGTACGCACCATTTCCAATAGGGTGCAACTATGATGATCGGACACACCATCAGACTATGGTGTTCCAGGCGGTTTTAATTGTGACACTATTTGCACAATGTCTTACTTCTGTACCAAACTCGGAACTCAGATATTCATCTCTGTGATCATATCATAGACATTCTATCCTCTTGTCACGAAGATCTTAAACTTCACTCTGAAATTACTTGAACCATTCAATAATTCAGACTTGTGTTTCATCAAGTAAATATGCTCAACATCTACTCGAATCATCTGTGAAGTAAGAACATAACGATATTCACTGCATGCCTCAGCACTCATTGGACTGCACACATCAAAATGTGTTACTTCCTACAAGTTGCTTTCTTGTACCATTTTTTGAAAACGAGGCTTTCGGTCATCTTGCCCATGTGGTATGATTTGCATGTCTCAAGTGATTCAAAATCAAGTGAGTCCAAACTATCCATCTGCATGGAGTTTCTTCATGCGTATACACCAATAGACATGGTTCGCATGTCTCAAACTTTTCAAAAGCGAGTGAGTCCAAAAGATCCATCGGCATGGAGCTTCTTCATGCGTATACACCAATATGACTTACATGGCAGTGCCACAAGTAAGTGGTACTATCATTACTATCTTATATCTTTTCGCATGAAAATGTGTATCACTATGATCGAGATTCAATAAACCATTCTTTTAGGTGCAAGACCATTGAAGGTATTTATTCAAATAAATAGAGTAACCATTATTCTCCTTAAATGAATAACCGTATTGCGATAGACATAATCCAATCATGTCTATGCTCAACGCATAAACACCAAATAACAATTTTAGGTTTAACTCCAATCTCGATGGTAGAGGGCGCGTGCGATGCTTGATCACATCAACCTTGGAAACACTTCCAACAAATATCGTCGGCTCACCTTTAGCTAGTCTCCGTTTATTCCGTAGCTTTTACTTCGAGTTACTAACACTTAGCAACCGAACCGGTATCTAATACCCTGGTGCTACTAGGAGTACTAGTAAAGTACACATTAACATAATGTATATCCAATATACTTCTATCGACCTTGCCAGCCTTCTCATCTACCAAGTATCTAGGGTGGTTCCGCTTGATGTCCGTTCCTCTCATTCTGAAGCACTTAGTCTTGGGTTTGGGTTCAACCTTGGGTTTCTTCACTAGAGCAACAACTGTTTTGCCGTTTCATGAAGTATCCCTTGTTGCCCTTGCCCTTCTTGAAACTAGTGGTTTTACCAACCATCAACAATTGATGCTCCTACTTGACTTCTACTTTCGCGATGTCAAACATCGCGAACACTTCAAGGATCATCATATCTATCCCTGATATCTTATAGTTCATCACGAAGCTCTAGTAGCTTGGTGGCAATGTCTTTGGAGAAACATCACTATCTCATCTGGAAGATTAACTCCCACTCGATTCAAGTGATTGTTGTACCCGGACAATCTGAGTACAAGCTCAACGATTGAGATCTTCTTCCTTAGTTTGTAGGCTAGAAAACTTCGTCGGAGGTCTCATACCTCTTGGCGTGAGCACGAGCCTGAAATCCCAATATCAGCCCTCGTAACATCTCATATGTTCATGACGTTTCAAAAGCGTCTTTGGTGCCTCAATTCTAAGCCGTTTAACATTACCGAACTATCACGTAGTCATCAAAGCGTGTGTGCCGGATGTTCGCAACATCCACAGACCACGTTCGAGGTCCGACACCGAGCGGTGCATTAAGGACATAAGCTTTCTACGACCGCATAATTGCTACTGTCAACTTTCAACTATATTTTCTCTAGGAACATATCTAAACAGTAGAACTAAAGCGCGAGCTATGACATAATTTGCAAAGGGCTTTTGACTATGTTCAGGATAATTAAGTTCATCTAATGAACTCTCACTCAGATAGACATCCCTCTAGTCATCTAAGTGATTACATGATCCGAGTCAACTAGGCCGTGTCCGATCATCACGTGAGACGGACTAGTCATCATCGGTGAACATCTTCATGTTGATCGTATCTACTATACGACTCATGCTCGACCTTTCGGTCTCCGTGTTCCGAGGCCATGTCTGTACATGCTAGGCTCGTCAAGTTAACCCTAAGTGTTTCACGTGTGTAAATCTGTCTTACACCCGTTGTATGTGAACGTAAGAATCCATCACACCCGATCATCACGTGGTGCTTAGAAGCGACGAACTTTAACTTAGCAACGGTGCAGTTAGGGGAGAACACTTCTTGAAATTGTTGTAAGGGATCATCTTATTTACTACCGTTGTTCTAAGTAAACAAGATGCATAAACATAATAAACATCACATGCAATTATATAGTAGTGACATGATATGGCCAATATCATATAGCTCCATTGATCTCCATCTTGGGGCTCCATGATCATCATAAATCACCGGCATGACACCATGATCTCCATCATCATGATCTCCATCATCGTGTCTTCATGAAGTTGTCTCGCCAACTATTACTTCTACTACTATGGCTACCGGTTAGCAATAAAGTAAAGTAATTACATGGCGTTGTTTAATGACACAGGTCATACAATAAATATAGACAACTCCTATGGCTCCTGCGGTTGTCATACTCATTGACATGCAAGTCGTGAATCCTATTACAAGAACATGATCAATCTCATACATCACATATCATTCATCACATTCTTCTTGGCCATATCACATCACATAGCATACCCTGCAAAAACAAGTTAGGCGTCCTCTAATTGTTGTTTGCATGTTTTCTGATGGCTGCTATGGGTTTCTAGCAAGAACGTTTCTTACCTCATAAAACCACAACGTGATATGCCAATTGCTATTTACCCTTCATAAGGACCCTTTTCATCGAATCCGTTCCGACTAAAGTGGGAGAGGCGGCACCCGCTAGCCACCTTATGCACCAAGTGCATGTCGATCAGTGGAACCTGTCTCACATAAAATGCGTGTAAGGTCGGTCCGGGCGCTTCATCCCACAATACCGTCGAAACAAGATTGGACTAGTAACGGTAAGCATATTGAACAACATCAACGCCCACAACTACTTTGTGTTCTACTCGTGCAAAGAATCTACGCATAATAGACCTAGCTCATGATGCCCTTTGTTGGGGAACGTAGCAGAAATTCAAAATTTTCTACGCATCACCAAGATCAATCTATGGAGATTCTAGCAACAAGAGGGAAAGAGAGTGCATCTACATACCCTTGTAGATCGCTAAGCGGAAGCGCTCATGATAACGGGGTTGAAGGAGTCATACTCGTCGTGATCCAAATCACCGGAGATCCTAGTGCCGAACGGACGGCACCTCCGCGTTCAACACACGTACAACCCGGTGACGTCTCCCACACCTTGATCCAGCAAGGAGAGAGGGAGAGGTTGAGGAAGACTCCATCCAGCAGCAGCACAACGGCGTGGTGGTGGTGGAGGAGCATGGCAATCCAGCAGGGCTTCGCCAAGCACCACGGGAGAGGAGGAGGAGGAGAGGCAGGGCTGCACCAAGAGGGAGAAGTTCTCATGTGTTGGGCAGCCCCCAAGCCTCAAGTATTTATAGGGGGAGGGGAGGGGGCTGCGCCCCCTCTAGGGTTCCCTCCCCAAGGGTGGCGGCAGCCCCAGATCCCATCTGGGAGGCGGCGGAGGGGAGAGAGGGAGGCGGCGCTGGGGTGGGCCTTAGGGCCCATCTGCCCTAGGGTTTGCCCCTCCCACTCTTCCTGCGCCTTGGGCCCCTTGTGGGGCGCACCAGCCCACAGGGCTGGTCCCCTCCACACTTGGCCCACGAGCCCTCCGGGGTTGGTGGCCCCACTTGGTGGACCCCCGGGACCCTCCTGGTGGTCCCGGTACGTTACCGATAAAACCCGAAACTTTTCCGGTGACCAAAACAGGACTTCCCGTATATAAATCTTTACATCCGGACCATTCCGGAACTCCTCGTGACATCCGGGATCTCATCCGGGACTCCGAACAACATGTTCCACAATGATCTCATCGGACTTCCCGTATATAAATCTTTACAAACTTCCTTTATAACCCTAGCGTCATCGAACCTTAAGTGTGTAGACCCTACGGGTTCGGGAGACATGCAGACATGACCGAGGCGTTCTCCGGTCAATAACCAACAGCGGGATCTGGATACCCATGTTGGCTCCCACATGTTCCACAATGATCTCATCGGATGAACCACGATGTCAAGGACTCAATCGATCCCGTATACAATTCCCTTTGTCTAGCGGTATTGTACTTGCCCGAGATTCGATCGTCGGTATCCCGATACCTTGTTCAATCTCGTTACCGGCAAGTCTCTTTACTCGTTCCATAACACATCATCCCGTGATCAAACCCTTGGTCACATTGTGCACATTATGATGATGTCCTACCGAGTGGGCGGAGATACCTCTCCGTTTACACGGAGTGACAAATCGATCTCGATTCGTGCCAACCCAACAGACACTTTCGGAGATACCTGTAGTGCACCTTTATAGCCACCCAATGACGTTTGGTACACCCAAAGCATTCCTACGGTATCCGGGAGTTGCACAATCTCAGGGTCTAAGGAAATGATACTTGTCATTAGAAAAGCTTTAGCATACGAACTACGATCTTTGTGCTAGGCTTAGGATTGGGTCTTGTCCATCACATCATTCTCCCAATGATGTGATCCCGTTATCAACGACATCCAATGTCCATGGTAGAAACTGTAACCATCTATTGATCAACGAGCTAGTCAACTAGAGGCTTACTAGGGACATGGTGTTGTCTATGTACCCACACATGTATCTGAGTTTCCTCTCAATACAATTATAGCATGGATAATAAACGATTATCATGAACAGGGAAATATAATAATAACTAATTTATTATTGCCTCTAGGGCATATTTCCAACACGCGCCTACCCCCCCGGGCGCGCCCCCTGTCTCATGGCCCCCCTGAGGCTCCACCGACCTCAACTCCAACACTATATATTCACGTTCGGGGAGAAAAAAATCAGAGAGAAGGATTCATCGCGTTTTATGATATAGAGCCACCGCCAAGCCCTAATCTCTCTCGGGAGGGCTGATCTGGACTCCGTTCGGGGCTCCGGAGAGGGGAATCCATAGCCGTCGTAATCATCAACCTTCCTCCATCACCAATTTCATGATGCTCACCGCCGTGCGTGAGTAATTCCATTGTAGGCTTGCTGGACGGTGATGGGTTGGATGAGATTTATCATGTAATCGAGTTAGTTTTGGTAGGGTTTGATCCCTAGTATCCATTATGTTCTAAGATTGATGTTGCTATGACTTTGCTACGCTTAATGTTTGTCACTAGGGCCCGAGTGCGATGATTTCAGATCTGAACCTATTATGTTTTCATGAATATATGTGAGTTCTTGAGCCTATCTTGCAAGTCAATAGTCAACTACTATGTGTTATGATCCGGTAACCCCAAAGTGACAATAATCGGGACCACTCCCGGTGATGACCGTAGTTTGAGGAGTTCATGTATTCACTAAATGTTAATGTTTTGATCCGGTACTCTATTAAAAGGAGGCCTTAATATCCCTTAGTTTCCAATAGGACCCCGCTGCCACGGGAGGGTAGGACAAAAGATGTCATGCAAGTTCTTTTCCATAAGCACATATGACTATATTTGGAATACATGCGTACATTACATTGATGAACTGGAGCTAGTTCTGTGTCACCCTATGTTATAAGTGTTGCATGAGGAATCACATCCGACATAATTATCCATCACTGATCCAATGCCTACGAGCTTTTCACATATTGACCTTTGCTTAGTTACTTTTCCGTTGACATTGTTACAATTACTACAAAACTGCTATTGTTACCTTTGCCACCGTTACCGTTACTTCCATACTACTTTGCTACTAAATACTTTGCTGCAGATATTAAGTTTTCCAGGTGTGGTTGAATTCACAACTCAACTACTAATACTTGAGAATATTCTTTGGCTCCCCTTGTGTCGAATCAATAAATTTGGGTTGAATACTCTACCCTCGAAAACTGTTGCGATCCCCTATACTTGTGGGTTATCACTCGTCGCATCATGACAGTCAGTTTTCGGCTTTCTCTACTGAGGTGCTCATTAGGATAAACCAGGACACAATCGCAGTAGTTCTCCCTTTACTACCCTAGCCGATATAATGGAACGTAAGGTAGTAAGCACAGGAGCCGGGCAACCCAAGTATTGACCAAAGACTTGATTCAGAGCCGATGCATATAATGCTAAAATTTGGGGTGCCGAACTGTACTGTAAAAAGTGTTCGGGCTTTATTGCCATAGTATGGAGCGCAATGAAGCCCCTGGCGAATTAAATCGTACCAAAGTGTACGGGTGCAATTGATAGGATTACCAAGAAAAAATGAAGTAGTAAGCTAGTGCCGCAGAAGTTGGGCCGCAAACTGTTTCCATTATAGTTTGATTAATACATCAAAGTGTATTTGTACAAGTAGTGCGATAAGCAACAGGGCTATTTAACATGCCATGACCAAGGGAGAGCTGCGTGCGGGTCCTGAAAACAGGTAGAGTGATCGTCAAAAATACCACCTAGATGTTCCCTTATACGTCAATGCTTCTTGTTGTCTTGGTGTATCTATCCTTCGAAAGGACCGAAGATCAGGCCATCAGGAAAGGCCTATGGAAAAGAAACCTGAAAAGGATGAAAAAATAGAATGTGAAAGTATGTGTGTCCAGGGGAGGTCGAGCCGTATTATGGAACACAATCTAGTTATGCCTCCGTCTATGCCCTTGGTATTTTGAGTGTGTAGTTATGTACGCGCGGTACGAACGCCGCTGTTTGGTCGGGACTGGGACGGAGGCCGTATTTCTAGTCGAGCTCTTGATGAGCTGGACTGTCCTGCTGCAGAGTGGTCCAGACTCGTTTGACAGTGTCCGGGAGCTTGGCCGCCGAATTAAGGTTCTTCTTGAAAAGGCCGCTCTGTACTTCTGCTGCTAGGGCAGCGGTGTTCTCCCATGTTCCTGAGGACATGGGAGATGTCTTGCGATAAGTAGTCATGTGAATTTGGTATTCGTTTGATATTTTGATGAGATGTATGTTGTCTCTCCTCTAGTGGTGTTATGTGAACGTTGACTACATGACACTTCACCATTGTTTGGGCCTAGAGGAAGGCATTGGGAAGTAATAAGTAGATGATGGGTTGCTAGAGTGATAGAAGTTTAAACCCTAGTTTATGCGTTGCTTCGTAAGGGGCTGATTTGGATCCATATGTTTCATGCTATGGTTAGGTTTACCTTAATACTTCTTTTGTAGTTGCGGATGCTTGCAAGAGGGGTTAATCATAAGTGGGATGCTTGTCCAAGAAAGTTTAGTACCCAAGCACCGGTCCACCCACATACCAAATTATCAAAGTAACAAACGCAACTCTGAAGATTGGGATCTCGACGAAGGTAAGGAGTCAGGTATAACACCTAAGTTTGATTGTGTAAATTTTTTTTTTATGGATACCGA
Source organism: Aegilops bicornis (assembly GCA_021605145.1). Taxonomy (NCBI): domain Eukaryota; kingdom Viridiplantae; phylum Streptophyta; class Magnoliopsida; order Poales; family Poaceae; genus Aegilops; species Aegilops bicornis. Next base: position 500,024,228 of record CM038669.1, on the reverse strand, counting down.
TGTTTTCCGTGAATTTAGCACTAAATATGTACTTGACTCTGAGATAGTAGCTTCTTTCTGTGAATCCTTTGCTACTCATGTTGATCTCCTTAAGGAGAAGTGGTTTAAATATAATCCTCCCATTGAAGTAAAAGTAGTTGCACCTATTAAAGTTGAAGAAAAGACTATCACTTATAATGTTGATCCTTTGTTCCTACTACTTATATTGAGAAACCACCTTTCCCAGTTAGAATAAAGGATCATACTAAAGCTTCAACTGTGGTTCGTAAGAGTAATACTAGAACACCTACACCCCCTGAGTAAACTAAAGTTGAACCTAGTATTGCTATGGTTAAAGATCTATTGGCTGATAATATTGATGGGCATGTTATTTATTTCTGTGATGAAGTTGCTAGAATTGCTAGACCCGACACTAAAAATAAACATAGACCTGTTGTAGGCATGCCTGTTATTTCTGTTAAAATAGGAGATCATTGTTATCATGGCTTATGTGATATGGGTGCTAGTGCAAGTGCAATACCCCATTCCTGATATAAATAAATTATGCATGATATTGCACCTGCTGAGATAGAAGAAATTGATGTTACAATTAATAAGCTTGCCAATAGAGATACAATTTCACCAGTTGGGATTGTTAGAGATGTTGAAGTCTTGTGTGGGAAAGTTAAATATCCTACTGATTTTCTTGTTCTTGGTTCTCCACAAGATAACTTTTGTCCCATTATATTTGGTAGACCCTTCTTGAATACTGTTAATGCTAGGATAGACTGCAAAAAGGATGTTGTTGCTATTGGTTTGGGGGATATGTCTCATGAGTTTAATTTTGCTAAATTTTGTAGTCAACCCCATGATAAAGAATTACCTAGTAAAGATGAAATTATTGGTCTTGCCTCTATTGCCGTGCCTCCTAATGATCATTTAGAACAATATTTGCTCGACCATGAAAATGATATGTTTATGAATGAAAGAAGGGAAATAGATGAAGTATTCTTTAAACAGGGACCTCTTTTGAAACACAACTTGCTGTGGAAATCCCAGGGGATCCTCCTCCACCTAAGGGTGATCCCGTGTTTGAGCTTAAACCATTACCTGATACTCTTAAATATGCTTATCTTGATGAGAAAAAGATATATCCTGTTATTATTAGTGCTAACCTTTGAGAGCATGAAGAGAAGAAATTATTGAAAACTCTGAAGAAGCACCGTGCTGCTATTGGATATACTCTTGATGATCTTAAGGGCATTAGTCCCACTCTATGCCAGCACAAAATAAAATTGGAGAAAGACGCTAAACCGGTTGTTGATCACCAACGAAGGTTAAATCCTAAGACGAAAGAAGTGGTAAGAAAAGAAATATTAAAGCTTCTGGAGGCAGGTATAATTTATCCCGTTGCTGATAGTCAGTGGGTAAGTCATGTCCATTGTGTCCCTAAGAAGGGAGGTATTACGGTTGTTCCTAATGATAAAGATGAATTGATCCCACAAAGAATTGTTATAGGTTATAGAATGGTAATTAATTTCCGTAAACTAAAGAAAGCTACTTGATTAAGCTATGTACCTAGGGTAGGGTCATAGGCCTGACCTAGACACCCTCCCCAAGGACATCACCCTAAAATCAGAAGCATTCGAAGGGTACCATCATCCACTCGACCAGAAGCATTCCACTTGGAAGATTCAAGATCAATCGACCATAACATTAATCACTCGACAGACAGACAATCGGGCGTTTACTCATAGACTTAATAGTCATTTATAGCACTTTATTACGGACGTTACCTGTAATGTTTCCCCTTTATGTACATTGAACTCTTGGTAACGGAGGATGGCTGAGGTCCTGGCGCACTCTATATAAGCCACCCTCCTCCTCTGGCACAAGGGTTCGCACCCCCTGTAACACACACATGCATAATCCAGTCGACCGCCTCCGGGCTCCGAGACGTAGGGCTATTACTTCCTCTGCGAAGGGCCTGAACTCGTAAAACTCGTGTGTACAACTTCGCCATAGCTAGGATCTTGCCTCCTCATACCTACACCCCATTCTACTGTCAGTCTTAGATCCACGAAAGTTGGCGCCCAGCGTGGGGCAGGTGTCTTAGCAACTTGTTGGTGAAGTTGTGATTTTTCCGTTTCCCATCATCATGGTTTCCAGCGGCGGATTAGCTGAAGGCTGCGAGATCTGTCTCGGCGCGCTCGACTTCGTCGCCGACGACTCCTCCTGGCTTCAAGAGGCTCCACTCGACGACGAGGCGCTCCCCGTCTGCGGGGCGACGCACTTTCACGCGTGCATCCGCGGCGTCCTTCTCCAGCAGCCGTCGACCCAGTATCGGTCGGCTCCTGTGGTGTCCTCGCTCCCCGCTGTCCGCCGGCGCAAGCGTTCCGGTCGGTCGCGGCTCCAGCGGTGGGTGAGACACGCGGCGGCCCATCAGTCGGCCACCCCACAAGTCGCGGCGATCGAGCCCGACGAAACTCTCTACGGCCTGTTCGACCTGTCGACTGGCTCCGTCGAGACTGCAATCGAGTGCGACAGCAGTGATCCCGCGGCAGAAGTTCTGATGGTCAATGGACCACGCAATCCTCCTGGCTTCCCCCGCGATGACGGTGGTGATGGTGGTGGCGATCTGTCACGCATTCACGAGGAGTACCGCCCCGAGCCCCTCTCTTCACAGCAGAGGGAAGAACTTCGCCGCCGCAATATGGATGAACTTCACACTCCTATCGTTGGAGAAACCCCCAAGGCCCGGGCCTTGGAGGAAGCCTTTGGCCAACAGCTGGGCGCACTCATTGGAGAACCTCCGGCCACGCTTTTCGACGAGCTTGCTCAGCAGTGGATTCCGGAATCCAGTCGACGACATCTTTTTCCGCCTCCAACTCAGGTATACCGAACTCCGATTCAGAATCTCACGGCTGCAGCTGTCGGATTTCGGGTTCCGGCAGACCCTCTAGGTTCGAACTCTGGGGTGCACGCGGAGATTGCACCTCCAACCTACCTACGTCTCGTCGCCTCGCATGGATCTAAACTACACAAAGAACAACACAAGGAACACGAGGTTTATACTGGTTCAAGCCACCATTGTGGTGTAATACCCTACTCCAGTTTGTGGTGTGGTGGATTGCCTCGGTGATGATGAACAATACAAAGGGAGAACAGCCTCGCGAGGGGCTGTCCTTGGGCTGGTGCGATGAACTGCTTGGGTGAGTTCGATCGCCTCTCTCTCTCTGCTAGGGTTCTACCTGATGGGTCTCTTCCAGATTCATCCCCCTTGCCTTGGTGGTGGCTAGTCCTATTTATAGAGGGAGGCCCTGGGCCTCTTCCCAAATATTGAGAGGGAAGGGCGCCAACAATTGGCCATTTTGAAGGGGAACATCTAGTACACTTATCCTGACTAAAGTCGGTCCTCGCCTGCCAAAGACATTGGCGGTGGCCTTGGCTTGGGCTCCACGATGACCTCCTTCCTGCCGTTCTGCTGGTCTTGGTCTTGTTGCACCGAAATGGCTGCCTTTGCCTGATGCCTTAGCCTGCGCTTGCCTCCTTTGCACCAAAGGGGAAATGAGGAAACTGCACGGGCTGGCGCCCGCCTGGCGCCCTCGGTTGTCATGGCTTGCGTCATGGGCACCTCGTGAGGTACCCCGCCTTGATCTCTCCGCCTCCTCGCGAGCCAGCCTGACGAGGCCGTGCCTGAGGAAGTTTCCTATCGTCCGCCCATGAAATCTGGCCCCTCGCGAGGGTCTTGAGCTTGTGTTGATGAAGATCGGCCGTATTGGGCCACTCCTTGAGCCACGTCACAGGCCGCAGGCAGGCAAGTCTGGGTACCCCCGTTCCCAGAACACCGACAGTAGCCCCCGGGCCCAAGGCGCGCCTGGACTTGGCTTAGCAGAGAAGCGAAGGGGCAAGTGCAGAGCGCCGCGGGCCCCAACAGCCTGCGGCCTTGGGCCCCGCGTGGCGGTTGATTGGACGTGGGCGTCCCTGCTTCCCCATGATGCCTCGGCAACCGCATGACTTGACAAGTCCCTACATGCAGAAACGGGTCATGATTACCTATGATCGTGGAGGCCGACGATTGGCCTCCTCCGGCCATAAGTACGGAACGGCGCGAGCTCTTCCAGCCCATATCTTCTTGCTCCTCCCTCTTCTCCATGGCTCCGTCGAAGAGGTTCTCGGCCGCGGAGAAGGGAAAGGCCCGCCAGGTGGAGCCTGATTCTCCCCCGGCCAAGCGCGGTCGAGGCCGTCCTCGCAAGCACCCTGTGGCTCCCGCAGCGGCTTCCCGCGGCCGTGGAGGCAATCTCCTACGCGTCGATGGGCGCCAGGCCGTTGATGGGGGGCGCGCTACGACCACGCGACCTCCTAGGCCGCGCTGACACTTGGCAGAGGTGCTGCCGGAGTTTGTCGTGTGGTCGGTGGAGCCGACCAGCACCTGGCTCCAGCTTCCCCGCTTCCTTTTAGGTGAACTTCCGGCCGGCGCCCGGGCGCCTCGCTCCAAAGTGACGGTTGCTGCAGCTGGGCCTCCTGGGCTTCGCTGGAGGTCTCCGCCGCTGAGAGCGTGGCCCTGACCCGCGGCTGGCAAACGTTTGCTTGCGCGCGTGTTCTAAGCCGGCGGTGCACCCTGCACTTCAAGTTCGACGGCGACGTCACCCTCTACGTGAGGGTGTTCGGGGACGATGGCGCCGCGTCGGGTGCTGCCCGGGGCGGCGACGCGACCGTGGGCCCAGCCTGGCGGCGATCGGGATGAAGATGGCAGCGCGGCGTGGTCGGCGGCGCTTCGGGGCTCGTCGAGCTTGGCGGCTCTCGCCGGACAACAGCTCCTCCAGCGGTGGTCGCGACCAGCCTCCGTGCCGCCGCGCCCGCTTGGAGGGAGGTAGCGGGTCTGCCCGCCGTCGTGCCCCGGTGAAGCGCGAGAGGGAGTCCGCCTGAGCTCCGGAGGCGGCACAAGCCTTCGCCGCGAGTTGGTGCCAAGCGAGTCGCGCCTATTGTGTCCTTCCCCCCTTCTTGCGCAAAGAAACAATAGTGTAGGGCCCCGCGGCGGCGTGCTTGGACTGTTGATATTAATTGTCGTACTGTTTCCGCTATTTCTGTATTATGCCTTTGTGCCACACGCCTGCACATAGAAATTACTTAGCTCGGGGGGACCTGTCGTGGTCTTCGCTTCCCGAGGCCGAGGCCTCGTCGAACGCTTCATGTCCTGCAAAGGTTAGTCAGGAGAGGTAGCTTCCGGCCTCAGTTGCGGAGGCGACCGACCCAGGCCCTGTGTTCGCGTCACGGTGCCCGTGGGGCACGGACTGGGAGGGGTGCTCCCGTAGCGGACCCGGCTTGGGAAGCCTCAGACGACAGGGGCAGAAAACGCTCGCGAGGGTGGCCGCACCGCTCCCTCGCGAGACTTGCGCGAGAGAAATCGAGGCAGGGGAGCGAAAAGGCAAAGAGTCACAAGCCAAAGACGGCAACAACTTCAATAAAACTTCAAATGGGAATGAACAAGACAACTACAGAAAGAAAATGAAAGAAGCCGCGTCCGGCACCTAATCTAGTCTTCACGTCTTCTCACCAGCGCGGAGCTAAGTGCTTCCACTGGGCGTGGGCGGGAGCCCCCGAGGCCCGAGGGCGGCACTCCGGAGACTCTGGGGTGTGTACAGCCCCACTCATTATTACGTGAGAGTGTCACGGGCGGAGAGCTTCACAGGCATTTGCCTTCTTCACAGGCACCGGGCCTTTTCCCAATCGCAGCAGCTTCACAGGCATTCGCCTTCTTCACAGGGACCGGGCCTTTTCCGAAACGCAACAACTTCACAGGCATTCGCCTTCTTCACAGGCACCGGGCCTTTTCAGAACGCAACAACTTCACAGGCATTCGCCTTCTTCACAGGCACGGGCCTTTTCCGAAACGCGACAACTTTACAGGCATTCGCCTTCTTCACAGGCACCGGGCCTTCTCCGAAACGCGACAACTTCACAGGCATTTGCCTTCTTCACAGGCACCGGGCCTTTTTAGGGGTAAAACCTTCGGAGATGCTGAATGTTCCACGCGTTCTGGACGGGCACCCCCTCCCGAGTCTCCAAGCGCGCGGAGTCGGGCCTAGAAACATGAACAACCTTGAACGGGCCCTCCCACATGGGAGAGAGCTTATGCAGTCCCTCCCTAGAGAGAACCCGTCTGAGCATGAGGTCCCCTACCTCAAGAGTCCTGGGGCGAATGTTGCGGCAGTGGTATTGCCGCAGTGCTTGTTGGTACCTTGCTGCTCGTAGCGCGGCTTCTCGACGATGCTCCTCCCCGACGAGGTCCGTCCCCGCATGGCGTCTGCTGCGCCTCGTCGAACGCCGATTACCCAGTACCGTGCGGAACAACGTCGGCGTCGTGAGGAGGACCGCTTCAGCTCCATAAACCAGGGAAGAACGGGGTCTCGCCCGATCGGCTTGGTCGTGGTCGTGCGGATGGACCACAACATGAAGCTCATCGTACCAGCCCCTGCGCGGGCTTCCGACTTCTTCTTGAAGGTCCTAGTCTTGAGGCCCCTCGGGACCTCTGCGTTAGCCCGCTCGGCACGACCGTTGCTCATGGTGTGCTGCAAGGCGTAGCATACCTGCATCCCAAGGTTAGCACAGTATGTTTTGAAGAGGTTATTGGTGAACTGCGAACCATTGTCGGTGATGATGCGGTTCGGCACCCCAAACCGGCTCACGATGCCCTTGATGAACTTGACCGCGGAACCTGCGGGGATGGTGCGGACGGCTTCCACTTCAGCCCACTTGGTGAACTTGTCCACGGCGACGTAGAGGTAGCGATAGCCTCCCGGCGCCTGAGTGAACGGGCCCAGGATATCCAGCCCCCAGACTGCGAATGTCCACAAGAGGGGTATAGTTTGTAGACCTCCCGCCGGCTAATGGATCTGCTTGGCATGGAATTGGCAGGCCTCGCAAGCTTTCACAAGTTCCATGTCATCATTGAGCGCCGTGGGCCAATAGAACCCGCTACGGAACGCCTTGCCAATGAGGGTCGTGGTGACGAATGATGCCCACAGTCTCCATCGTGTATGTCTGCCAACAGCTCCCTCCCTTGCTCCCTGGAAATGCAACGTAGGGACTCATCATTCGGTCGTCTCCGGTAAAGCTCTCCATCCACGATGCGATGCGCCGTGGCCTGCGCGCCACACGCTCCGCTTCCTCCTCCTTTTCCGGCAAGGTCCCTTGCGTCGGGTAACTCTGAGCTCTGTGATCCAGCACCCCTCCCGAGGCTCGGCGCCCGAGGCATACAGCTCTGAGGCGGACCGCATGACCGAGGCTCCCGAGGCGGTGGGCTGGGGAGCTCTTCCAGGCTGCACCGTGCCAGCGGTGATGGCGTCGCCGAGGGCTTGAAGAGCCGCTCCTCAAAGACGCCAGGTTACTGAGGTAGTCACCTAGATGCCCGTTTGGCGGTGTCATCAGCCTCTTGATTGGTGCCGCGAGGCACATGCTGCAACTCCAGTCCCCAGAACTGCTTATCCATCCTGCAGACCTCCGCGAGGTAGGCTTCCATGTGCTAATCTCTCGGCTCGTATACTTTGTTGGAGAAGTTGACGAGGAGTTGTGAATCACCCTTGATGGTAAGGCGCTTCACCCACAGGGCGACTGCGGCTTTCAGGCCTGCTATCAGGCCTTCGTATTCTGCTATGTTGTTGGAGACCTTTTCTCCATGCTGGAAACAGAGTTGCACGGCGTAGTAGAGCTTGTCTTGAGTGGGAGATATGAGCACTGCGCCAGCCGCCGCACCGTGTCGGGAGAACGCCCCGTCGAAGTACATGACCCAACCGTCCGGTGCCTCGCTTCCTGGGGAGAGGGATCGATCCTCATCAGCCTTGAGGCCCGGCGCCTTCGCCCATTCAGCCACGAAGTCCGCTAGCGCGGCCCCCTTGACGACTCTGGTTGTGCTGAATTCTAGCTGAAACGCTTGCAGCTCGATGTTCCACTCAGCGACTCTTCTAGCCGAGTTGGGGCTCCTGAGCATCCTTTCCAAGGGGTACGCTGAGACGACCTTGATGGGATGGCCCTGAAAATAGTGTCGCAACTTGCGTGAGGCTACCAATAGCACGAGGAGGAGTTTCTGGGGCATGGGGTACCGCGCCCTTGCGTCCCGCAACACTGTGCTGACGAAGTACACAGGGTGTTCGACGAGGTTGGGAGTGCTGGTGCTGCTAGCGTCCTCCGGAGGCCGTGGCGCCTCCTGAGACAGTGGAGCCCCCAGCGGCTGGTCGCCTGGGGGAGGGGCCTCTTCTGTTCCGAGTGCGCTTCCCTGCGGCGGCTGATCCTTCTCGGCTATGGTAGTGGTCTCTGTGAGGCCCCTTTGATCCTGCTTCGCCTCGACCCGGGCAGCTGCCGCGGCTTTGGTCCAACGCTCCTCCCTAACCGCCACCAGGGCTGCTTGTTGGCGAGTAGGGGTGGCTGCAAGGTAGAAACACCGGGGGCTCTTGAGGGCGGAGCCACCATTACCGGAGGGCTGGTTAAGTACCGTTTGATATCTTGGAAACGCATGTCGGCCTCTTGAGTCCATTCAAAGGGCCCTTTTTCTTCATCAGCTTGAAGAAGGGCGGCGCTTTCGTTCCCCAACTTGGAGATGAAGCGTCCTAGTGCGGTCCACGCGCCCAGTGAGCTTCTGCATCTCTCCGAGGGTCTTGGCGGGCTCATGTCCTCGGCTGCTTTGACCTTTTACAGGTTGGCCTCGATGCCGGTGGGACACGAGGAAGCCCAGAGCTTGCCGAGGGACTCCAAACACACACTTCTCCGGGTTGAGCCGCAGGTCCACTTTGTTGAGGTTCGTGAAGGTTTCCTCCAAGTCTTGTATCAGGGTTTTTGCCTCCCGAGACTTCACCACAATGTCATCAACGTAAGCCTCAGCATTCCTCCCGAGCTGCCGACCCAAGGCGATGTGCATCAGCCGCTGAAAGGTCACACCTGCGTTGCGCAGCCCGAACGGCATGCATGTGTAGCAGTACAGTCCACACGGGGTCAGGAAAGCTGTTTTCTCCACATCTTCTATCGCCATCTTGATCTGGTGATAGCCAGAGAAGGCATCCATAAAACATAACAGGTCGCTTTTCGGCGGTGGAGTCGACAATCTGATCGATCTGAGGAGGCGGGAATGGATCCTGCGGGCAGGCTTTGTTGAGGTTGGTGAAGTCGACACACATGCGTTCCTTCCCCCTTTCTTTTCGCACGGCAGCGGGTTAGCCAACCAATCTGGGTATTGGACCTCGCGAATGACCCTGCCGCCTCTAGCTTGCGGGCCTCTTGGACGATGAAAGCATGCTTCTCGCTGGACTGCCGTCTCGCTTTACGCTTCACGGGCGCACGTTGGGGCTGCGTTGAGGTGGTGCTCAATTACGCCCCTTGGAACCCCTGCCAGCTGATCAGGTTCCCATGCGAAACACCTTCTTGTTCGCGCGTAGGAACTTGAACAGGGCCTCCTCCTGCTCGGGCTCGAGGTTGGCGCCTATGGTGAAGGTGGCATTAGTGGATCCGTCCTTGTCGACCAGTATCTGCTTGGTTTCTGCCTTGTCTTGGGTGAATAGCTGCTTCTTCTTGGCCGGTGCAGCCCCCTTGGGCTCAGGGGCGTCTGAGTCGGCGGGCTGCGCCGCCGCTGCAGTCTTGAAGACGAGCTTGAGCACTTGCAACGCATCCCCGGTGTCTCCGGATATGGTGAGAACGCCGCTGCTCCCGGGCATCTTCATGAGGTTGTACGCTGGGTGAGTCGCGGCCATGAATCGGGCTAGTGCTGGGTAGCCGAGGATGGCGTTGTATGGGAGGCCGATGGGGGCGATGTAAGTCGATTAGCTCCGTCGCGGAAGTTGTCGTAGGTGCCGAAGGTCACCGGAAGACGGATCTGCCCCAGGGAGCCGGCGGAACCGCCTCCGACGCCCAAGAAGGGCCTGCTGGGCTGAAGCCGCTCCGGCGGTACATGGAGGAGGCGGAAGGCTTCAACCGAGAGCATGTTGAGGCCTGCGCTGCCATCGATGAGAGTCCTGGTGACGGCCACCTGGCAGATGGTGGGGGTGCACAGCATTGGGAGCGCACTCGAGCAGGCTCAGTTGGAGGGGTGATCATCCGAGCTGAAGGCCAGATCAGCCTTGGGCGCCGACCGACCCGGAGGAGCCCCATGCTGCGCGGAAGCAGCGCCGATCTGGCGGACGAATGGCTTGATGTGGTGGCCTGAAGGTGGCGCCTGCGAGCCGCCCAGGAGAGCTGCGACGACCGGGGGCGCCGGGGCAGCGTGCTAAGCGAGGAAGAGGCCGCACAGCTCCCCCCAAGAGGCCACGGAAGCCGCTGGCAGGTGGAGAAGCCACATGCGCGGTGCGCCGGTGAGGGCCATGGGAAACCAGTTAGCCATGACCCTGTCGTCGCCCGGCGAGGACGGCCCCTCAGACGCCAGCCGGGAAGGCGGCGGATCGGTCGTGCCGTTGTGGCAGTGGCATCTCGGGCTTGAACTTGTTCGCCACCGCACTGCCGCAAGGCTGGGGCCAAGGCTCGAAACCCCTAGCCCTATTTGGCGGCCGAGCGGCAGCGCATTGCTCATCATAGGGAGAATCGCGATGTTGGCGAAGAGCGGGCCGGTGGAAGGGAAAGCTCCGGCGCACCCCTACCTGGCGCGCCAAATGTCGGATTTTGGGTTCCGGCAGACCCTCTAGGTTCAAACTCTGGGGTGCACGCGGAGATGGCACCTCCAACCTACCTACGTCTCGTCGCCTCGCATGGATCTAAACTACACAAAGAACAACACAAGGGACATGAGGTTTATACTGGTTCAGGCCACCATTGTGGTGTAATACCCTACTCCAGCTTATGGTGTGGTCGATTGCCTCAGGGGCTGATGATGAACAATACAAAGGGAGAACAGCCTCGCGAGGGGCTGTCCTTGAGCTGGTGCGATGAACTGCTTGGGTGAGTTCGATCGCCTCTCTCTCTCTGCTAGGGTTCTACCTGATGGGTCTCTTCCAGATTCATCCCCCTTGTCTTGGTGGTGGCTAGTCCTATTTATAGAGGGAGGCCCTGGGCCTCTTCCCAAATATTGAGCGGGAAGGGCGCCAAAAATTGGCCATTTTGAAGGGGAACATCTAGTACACTTATCTTGACTAAAGTCGGTCCTCGCCTGCCAAAGACTCTGACGGTGACGCCGGCTTGGGCTCCACGATGACCTCCTTCCTGCCGTTCTGCTGGTCTTGGTCTTGTTGCACCGAAATGGTTTCCTTTGCCTAATGCCTTGGCCCGCGCTTTCCTCCTTTGCACCAAAGGGGAAATGAGGACACTGCGCGGGCGTGATGGCTTGGCCCGTGCTTGCCTCCTAGCGCCCTCGGTCGTCATGGCTTGCGTCATGGGCACCTCGTGAGGTACCCCGCCTTGATCTCTCCGCCTCCTCGCGAGCCAGCCTGACGAGGCCGTGCCTGAGGATGCTTTCTGTCGTCCGCCCCGTGAGGCTTGGCCCCTCACGAGGGTCTTGAGCTTGTGTTGATGAAGATGGGTCGTACTGGGCCACTCCTTGAGCCACGCCACAAGCCGCAGGCAGGCAAGTCTGGGTACCCCCGTTCCCAGAACGCCGATAGCAGCCCGAATAGCAGAGTCGATTCAGCCTTCCCAGTCGGAAGCTGGCAGAGGTTTGATGCAGATCCGGGCTTTACTCCGGGCTACAGGAGAGAAGAACACATCAGTATCTCAGTCACGGAATAGAATTCATAGCAGGTCTGTGATGGCAGACACAGTTCAGTCGGCTCACACCCCAAGATCACCTCCGTGGCATGAGAGGTGTGGGGAACGGCGAGATCAGTACAGAAACCGTGAGTAGTTTGATCACCGACTCGAGCACGATGACCGTCGTCGAGTGCCCACACCTCCTCCGAGGAGTGGGTCGTATGTGCCTCGGCAGCATGATGTCAGACGTCCTCACAGTGGCGGGCGAAGAATTCTGGTCGACCCCGGGGAGCCGGGCTTTGATGTGAGATCTATTCTCGTTCAAGGTTTGGTTGACATGAACAGAGCACATAGAGAAGGTCACGACAGGGATCACCCGCCTGGCAGCAGAGTGCATGTTTCAGGTCCTGAGTGCTTCAGCAGAGCCATTAGGGCTGCCGTGATTCCTCCCAACTTTAGGTTGGCGACTGGAGTCAGCAAGTTCACTGGCGAGTCCAAGCATGACACTTGGCTTGAGGATTACCGAGTGGCTGTACAGATCGGTGGCGGCAATGATGAAGTGGCCATGAAACACCTTCCTCTGATGTTGGAAGGCTCGGCCAGAGCATGGTTGAATCAGTTAGCACCTGGCAGCATATACAGTTGGGAAGAGCTCGCCTGAGTGTTTGTTAGAACTTTTGAAGGTACTTGCAAACGGCCGACAGGGTTAACAGAATTGCAGTCCTGCGTAAAGAAACCGAATGAGACCTTGAGAGATTACATCCAGAGATGGATCACATTGCACCATACAGTGGAGAATGTGTCAGATCACTAAGCAGTTTGCGCCTTCAAGGAAGGTGTTAAGTATCGAGAGTTGAATCTGAAATTCGGTCGGACAGGAGATATGTCCCTAACTCGGATGATGGAGATTGCCACCAAGTATGCTAATGGTGAGGAGGAAGACCAACTACGGAGTGGCAAGCATAAAACAGTCGCCCAGGAAACCGGAGGAGCGAATTCCGGTCGGAAGCAGAAGCGCAAGGCCGAACCAGCTGCTCCTGGTGAGGCTTTAGTTGTGGCTCAAGGAAAGTTCAAGGGGAAGCCAAAAGGGCCCTGGAACCCCAAGAAGGTGAAGGATCAAGACAGAAATGATGTGTTAGATTTGCCCTAACACATTCACATCAAGAAGGATGAAGAGGGTAATCTGATTTACCCTAAACATACCACTCGATAGTGTCGGCTCATAATCCAGCAGTTCCGAGAGAAACATCCCAAGGAGAAGGAAAAGGAGTCGGACAAGGGTGAGGATAAGGAAAAAGATGATGATGGATTTCCCAACGTCAATTCCACTCTGATGATTTTTGCTGATGTTGAAAGCAAAAGTCGACTGAAAGTCATCAACAGAGAGGTGAACATGGTTGCTCCAGCAACACCAAGTTATTTGAAGTGGTCCCAGACTGCCATCACATTCGACCAGTCTGACCATCCAGCACGTATAGCCACCCCTGGGAGGCAAGCGCTGGTGGTCGACCCAGTTGTTGAAGGCACTCGACTGACTAAAGTGCTGATGGATGGAGGTAGTGGCCTGAATATCCTGTACGCTGAGACCTTGAAGGGAATGGGCATTCCGATGTCCAAGCTTAGTGAAAGCAACATGAGTTTCCATGGCGTTATTCCGGGCAAGAAGGCTGAATCACTCGGCCAGATCGCCCTTGATGGGGTTTTCGGTGATTCCAAGAATTACCGCAAAGGAAAGTTGACATTTGAAGTAGTGGATTTCGAGAGTGCTCATCATGCTATTCTGGGTAGGCCTGCTTATGCACGTTTTATGGCTCGACCATGTTACGTGTACCTCAAATTGAAGATGCCTAATCCCAGAGGAGTGATCGCCATCACTGGCAATCGGCAGAAAGCAGAAGAGTGCTTCCAGAAGGGCTCAAAAATCGCCGATGCACAAATGGCAGCAGTTGAAATGCAAGAATGCCAGAAGAATGCAGATCCGAGTGATTTGCTGCGCTCCAAGAAGCCTGCCACTGATTCTGCATTTCAATCGCCCGGTGAAACCAAGCCGATCCATATCCATCCGACCAATCCTAGTGCTGCTCCTACTCATATTTCAACTTCACTCGACAGCAAATAGGAAGAAGCGCTCATCCAGTTCCTCCGTGAGAACTGGGACATCTTTGCATGGAAACCATCTGACATGCCGGGTGTACCTAGGGGACTGGGTGAGCATTGGTTGCGAATCAACCCGAAGGTAAAACAAGTCAAGGAGCATCTTCGACGGTCCGCCGTATAGAAGAGAAAAGCAATTGGTGAGGAAGTGGCTCGGCTCCTGGCAGCTGAGTTCATTCAAGAGATTTACCACTCCGAGTGGCTCGCCAATGTTGTCATGGTCCCCAAGAAGGACGATTCACTTCGCATGTGCATTGACTTCAAGCATATCAATCGGGCCTGTCCGAAAGATCATTTTCCTCTCCCCCGCATCGACCAAATCGATGACTCGACTGCGGGATGTGAGCGATTGTCTTTTCTGGATCCCTATTCCATGTATCATCATATCCGACTGTATGGACCCGATGAGATAAAAACAGCTTTCATCACTCCATTCGGATGCTTCTGTTATGTCACCATGCCATTCAGCCTGAAGAACGCCGGAGCCACATTCATGAGGATGATTCAGAAGTGTTTGCTCACTCAAATCAGTCAGAATGTGGCAGCATACATGGATGACATTGTGGTCAAGTCACGTAAAGGTTCCGACCTGCTGGCTGAGCTTGCTGAAACTTTTGCCAACCTCAGGAGATATGATGTCCATCAAAGTGCACATTCAGAGTTCTTGGCGGAAAGTTACTCGGTTTCCTCATTTTCGAACGAGGGATCGACGCTAACCTAGAGAAAGTTGGTGCTATACTCCGGATGAAAGCATACAATGCGTGTGCATGATGTCCAGAAGCTTACTGGTTGTTTGGCCGCCTTGAGTCGATTCATTTCTCGCCTCGGTGAAAATGCATTGCCTCTTTACCGATAAGTTCGAGTGGACTCCAGAAGCTGATGCAGCGTTTGCAGAGCTCAAAGCCCTGCTTTCCACCCAACCGGTGCTCGATGCCCCAATCAGCAAAGAGCCTTTACTGCTTTACATTGCAGCCACTGGACAAGTTGTCAGTATAGTACTCATGGTCGAGCAGGAAGAAGAAGGAAAAGCCTATAAAGTTCAGCGCCCAGTATACTATGTTTTTGAAGTTCTGACTCCATCCAAGCAAAGATATCCTCACTATCAAAAGCTTGTTTATGGGATTTACATGACCACGAAGAAGGTTGCACACTATTTCTATGATCACTCCATTACAGTCGTCAACGACGCACCATTATCAGAGATTCTGAACAACAGAGATGCAACTGGTCGAGTGGCAAAGTGGGCGATTGAACTCCTTCCCTTGTATATCAAGTTTGAGGCAAAGAAAGCTATCAAATCCCAAGCAATAGCAGATTTCCTCGCCGAGTGGTTTGAACAACAACTACCGACTCAGATTCACTCGGAGCATTGGACCATGTTCTTTGATGGATCCAAGATGCTGAATGGTTCCGGTGCTGGGGTGGTATTAGTATCCCCCCGAGGCGATAAACTCAATTATGTCCTCCAGATTCATTTTGACTCCTCCAACAACGAAGCTGCATATGAAGCACTTCTATATGGGTTGTGTATGGCCATTTCACTCGGTGTCCGTCGCCTCATGGTCTATGGCGACTTGGATTTGGTGGTCAATCAAGTGATGAAGGAGTGGGACGTCAGAAGCCTAGCTATGACTGGCTATTGTAATGCATTGAGAAAGTTAGAGAAGAAGTTTGAGGGGTTAGAGCTCCATCACATACCCCGACTGAAAAATCAAGCAGCTGATGATTTGGCAAAGATAGGTTCCAAAAGGGAGGCCATTCCCAGCAATATGTTTTTGGAGCATATTCACACACCTTCAGTTCAGGAATATCCTTTCACCGAAGAACCCCCACAACCAAAGAGTGCCACTGATCCGACTGAAGTCGAGGTCCCAGCTGTGGTCGACTTAATCATCGAGGTTTTGGTCATCACTCCCGACTGGACAGTGTCTTATCGCGTACATTCTTAGGAAAGAGCTCCC
Organism: Aegilops bicornis; assembly: GCA_021605145.1. NCBI lineage: Eukaryota > Viridiplantae > Streptophyta > Magnoliopsida > Poales > Poaceae > Aegilops > Aegilops bicornis. The sequence goes on along the minus strand of CM038669.1, from coordinate 500,008,473 downwards.
AGAGGATGAGGATGAGGCTCGTCATATTGTCCATTGATCCAAAGCCTTTACCGTGATAAAAGGACAGTTGTTCAGAGAAAGTGCGACTGGAGTCTGCCAGAAATGCATAACACCAGAAGAAGGTCGAGTGATCCTCAACGACATCCACTCGGGGACCTGTGGTCACCATGCGTCCTCTCGGACCATTGTGGCCAAATCATACCGAGCGGGATTTTATTGGCCGCGAGCAAATGAGATGGCAATAGAAATAGTCGACAAATGTGAAGGTTGCAGTTTTACTCCAACATGTCTCACAAGCTGCGTCGACTCAAGACCATTCCACTCGTCGGCCCTTTACTTGTTTGGGGATTGGATATGGTTGGACCTCACGAGGACTGGTAGGGCGGCTTCACTCATGTGCTCGTGGCGATCGACAAGTTAACCAAATGGATTGAAGCCAAGCCTATAAAAAATCTTGAAGCGAAATCTGCATCGACTTCATCAGAGAGTTAACATTCAGATATGGTGTTCCACACAGCATCATCACTGACAATGGGTCGAACTTCGATTCTGATGAGTTCAGAGCCTTCTGCGCTTCACAAGGTACTCGAGTTGACTATGCTTCAGTCGCCCACCCCCAGTCGAATGGACAAGCTGAAAGAGCAAACGGATTGATTCTCAAAGGACTGAAACCCCGACTGATGTGCGATTTCAAGCATGTAGTAGGCGCCTGGGTCGATGAACTTCCATCGGTTCTTTGGGATTGAGGACAACTCCCGATCGGTTGACTGGCCGAACTCCATTCTTCTTGGTCTATGGAGCTGAGGCTGTACTTTCGAGTGTCTTGCTCCACAATGCACCACGAGTCGAGCTTTTCTGAGAAGATGAAGCAGAACAGGCACGGCAAGATGCAGTTGATCTCCTGGAAGAGGAAAGAGAAATGTCCTTGATCTGGTCGACCATCTATCAGCAAGACCTACGTCGATTCCACGCCAGAAACATGAGGGGTCGATCATTTTAGGAGGGAGACTTGGTTCTTCGAGTGGGTCAGCAGAAACCACACAAGATTGCTCCTGCTTGGGAAGGCCCCTTCATCGTCACCAGAGTGCTCCACAACGGAGCATACCACCTTTACAACGTCGAGCACAAGAAAGACGAGACACGCGCTTGGAATGCGGAGCTGCTCCTTCCCTTTTACACTTAAGCTTTCAGATTGTTGAGATGTAATAAGAAATACTTCTAGTTTGATTATCAAAGACACAGTTTTACAGTCTCCTAAATGATTGTTGTTTCCTTTTTTATACATTTCAAATCCCCCAGTGGGTGCCTTAGATGTGAATCCGTTTCGCCTAAGTTTGAAAAAAAATCTTGTCGAGTGAGAGCAAGCCTCTCACTCAGAGGCTTAGCTGCGAATCCGTTTTGCCTAAGTTAGAAAAATCCTACCGAGTGGTGAGCAAGCCTCTCACTCGGAGGCTTAGCTGCGAATCCGTTTCGCCTAAGTTTGAAAAATCCTACCGAGTGGTGAGCAAGGCTCTCACTCGGAGGCTTAGCTGTGAATCTGTTTCGCCTAAGTTTGAAAAATCCTACCGAGTGGTGAGCAAGCCTTTCACTCGGAGGCTTAGCTGCAGTCCAGTACTCGCCTAAGTTTGAAAAATCCTACCGAGTGGTGAGCAACCCTCCCACTCGGGGGCTTAGCTGCAGTCCAGTACTCACCTAAGTTTAAAGAAATCCTACCGAGTGGTGAGCAACCCTCCCACTTGGGGGCTTAGCTACAGTCCAGTACTCGCCTAAGTTAAAAAAATCCTACTGAGTGGTGAGCAACCCTCCCACTCGGGGGCTTAGCTGCAGTCCAGTACTCGGCTAAGTCTAAAAAATATCCTACCGAGTGGTGAGCAACCCTCCCACTCGGGGGCTTAGCTGCAGTCCAGTACTCGCCTAAGTTTGAAAAATCCTACCGAGTGGTGGGCAACCCTTCCACTCGGAGGCTTAGCTGCAGTCCAGTAATCGCCTAAGTTTTAAACACATCCCTATCCGTAGGGACGACGAGGTGCAGGTCGACTGCAACCTTCTCCTCGGAGATACGCCACAAATACAACGTGCGCTCCATCCCTATCCGCAAGGACGACGAGGTGCAGGTCGACTGCAACCTTCTCCTCGGAGCTACGCCACAAATACAACGTGCGCTCCATCCCTATGCGCAAGGACGACGAGGTGCAGGTCGACTGCAACCTTCTCCTTGGAGCTACGCCACAAATATAACGTGCGCTCCATCCCTATCCTCAAGGACGACGAGGTGCAGGTCGACTGGAACTTCCTCCTCAAGGCTGCATCTCAAGTACAAAGATTATTCCGAGTGAAGAACAAGCTCCGCTCGAAGGCAAACACAAGCATATCTAGAGATAAAACAAGTTCAGATAAATCCTAAGGTTTCGGACCGCGTATTAAAGTACTCGGGCATCCAGCCCGAAAGAGTTTAATGGTTACAAAACCACTCAGCATTCCGAGGCAAATTTAAGGTGAGGCGTAAAGTTTGTTCACTCCGCAGGAGGAGGGCTAGCAGGTTCGACGAACTCGTCCAGGTTGATTCTGTCAGCAATCCGAGTGGCAGCAGCGATGAAAGTTTCCATGAAGGACTGGAAGTCGTGCTTCTTGGTATTGGCAACCTTGATCACCGCCAGCTTCTCCTCTCGCGCTTCCTTGCAGTGGACACGAACCAAAGACAGAGTCACATCAGCACTGCACCGAGCCCCAAGACTTCTTCCATTCTTGCACTCGACCGATCTCATTAAGTCGAGTCACCAGAGACTCGAGGTCATTCTGGAGCGTCGCCCTTGGCCAGAGTGTTGTGTTGATCCGCGACATCGCACCTTTCAGTCGAGCAAGATAGTTGACAACGCCAGCAACGCGAGATTCCAATTGGAGTATGTTCATGGCAGCTTCGTCCTTCACTGGAGAGAGGATGGGGTCCAGGCTTGTCTCAACTCGCCCAGTCTGTTCCTCGAAGTTCTGACAAAATTCTGCACGCACAATTCAAAGACGAGTCAGTAGTGGTATGACGAGTCGACGGTGACAAGTCAGTCGAGTAAAAGGAAGCACCTTCAAGCATGGTGAACAACTTCTTGGCAAGCCCCCCCCCCCCCCAGAAAGTCCTCCAGTTTGTTCCGCTTGCGAGAAATTCCTTCCATCTTTTCAGTCAGGTTATTCTTGTCCTTCTTTAGACGGGTCGCCTCCTTGTTGGCCTCATCAAGAGAAGTTTTCAGCTTAGCATTCTCTTCCACCAGCTTGCCGACTGAAGCCAGCTTATGTTCAGCAAGGGCAGTTTTGTCTTTAGTTGTCTTCTGTGCGGCTGCAAGGTCTTGATCTTTCTTGGCCAGAGCTTGGTTCAGAGTTTCTAACATCCAGATTTAGAAAGGGCAAATAACATCAAGATTCAGAAAGGGCAAACAACATCCAGATTCAGAAGCAAATTAGTCGACAATTTCTAGTTACCAGAGGCCTCATCCTTGACTTTCTGCAGATTTGTCTTGGCTTGCTCCAGATCAAGGTTGAGCTGAATCTGCTTCTTCTCCAGTTCGGCGAAGCGAGCCCCAAGTTCACAAGATTTCTGTAATCGAAGGACGGTCAATCGACGGATGGAGGAGTTGGTTACTTCAGAACAATAATCTGATAAGTCCATCAAACTCTAAGACTACTTCCGAATCAGACATCCAACAGTAGTCTCGGGGACTACAGCCAGTGGGTGCACTTAGCGTGCCCCCCACTGGTCCAGTTTTCACTCGACATGGTCTGTCCAGCCCGAGTGCAAAAAAAAGAAGAGAGAGTTCTCAGACCATAGCGCAGTCGACCACGGTCTCGGGGACTACACCCAGTGGGTGCACTTAGTGTGCCCCCCACTTGTTCAGGTTCCACTCGACATGGTCCGACCAGGCTGAGTGAGGAAATTTCGACTCTAAGACTACAATCGACTGCCTACAGTTAACTATAGTCTCGGGGAATACACCCAGTGGGTGCACTCAGCGTGCCCCCACTAGTTCAAAGATCCAATCGACACAACCTATTCGACTCAAGATACAAATATGCTCAGTGGCAAGTCAAAACACCCAGTGGGTGTATGAATGCGAAACACAGACATATGCAAAGATTCTTCAAGGAAATATTTTCAGGTAGCATATCCTAACAGAACAAGCAACAAGCTGAAAGAGTCAGTCGGCAATCTGCTAACCTGGACGTTGCTCTGGAGAGCGGAGCTGGCGTCATAAGCAGCTTGGCTGGCTTCCCGGACCATCTTCATCTGCTCCATCATAATGCCCGCCTGGCGTATTGTTGGTGTGGAACGACACCTATGGGATCACAAGAATCCCTACTATGGTTGCCGGGGCGCAGGGTTGCGAGGAGAGCAGGGCTAGTAGACAGCACACAGATCGTTTACCCAGGTTCGGGCCGCGAGGATGTGTAAAACCCTAGTCCTGCTTTGGTGGGTGTATTTCTGAGAGTTCTTGAGCTCTCAAACTAGTTGTGGTCAGTGCGTGGTTCAAAAGAGCCGAATCCTCTTCCAGTATGCCATGGGCCTCCTTTTATAGTTGAAAGGGGCAGCCACAGTGACACACAGGAGGTGGAAAGGCGTACAATGCTCTGAGATTATTGCTCGTATTACAGGACAAGACGCATTTAATGTGTAGCTTAGGTGTCCCCTTGCTTTATTGGGGACGGGGGCGAGGCCCTCCCGTCCGTCGCTGCTCCTCCTCGCCTTGACACGGCATACTGGCGGTGAGGTGCGTGGTGCCATGTAGGCAGCCAGGCAGCTGAGGTGGAGCGGTGGCGGAGCCTTCACAAAGATCTGCATGCCGCCATGCAGACGCTCGATGAGTTGGCCTGGGAGCTGCATGTTGCCACGCAAGTGCCCGCCCAGCTGGTTGGGCTAGCAGCTGCATGTGAACGATGGTGGAAGCTTGTCCGGGCGCTGCAGCGGTGGCCTTGGCGTCCTTGGCGAGGGCCTTGCCGGGTGGCCCGGCAAGGGTCTTGCCGTGGCATGCTGTCGTCCCGGGCAAGGACCTTGCCAGGGGTCTGGTGGTCGTCATCGGCAGGGATCTTGCCGAGAATCGTCGTCTTCTAATCCTCATCTGATCTTGAATATGTCTTCACAAAGATCTACATGCCACCACAGAGGTGCCTTCCCGAGCTCTGGCCCCACGTTGATGATGGCGCTGGGGGCCGTGGGCTCAAGGGTGGCTCGCTCTGTTCGTGCGGGCCGAGCTGTCCTGGCAAGAGTCTTGACGGGGCCGCTGAGGCCGCCCGGCAAGGGTCTTGACGGGGCCGCTGAGGCCGCCCGGCAAGGGTCTCGCCGGGGGAACCTGCTTCCTCTGCTCTTTGTGGTCTTGGCTTTGGCGTTGCTTCCATTGTCTTGGGCTTCGGTCTTACCTTGGCTCACCTCCCCTGTTCTGTATGGTGTGGTCGTGGGCGCGGTTCCAACTGCCCGTGCACAGGTAAAGGGGTACAAAAGCGTGCCCCTATTTTTGTACACCGACAGGAGTCCCCGGGCCTGGGCCACACATAAGTGCAACACGTTGTTGGGCCAGGCCCAAAACGGTGCATGGGCAGGTGGGGCGGTTTTTACCATGGTAAGACTCTTCACGCGCTCCGCTTCCCACGACCCGTGCGCGCGACGCTGCTGGAGGGGCGTGCGTGACGTGGGCGGCTTGCATGGGGAGGTTTCCACACGCATGCGTCATATCACAGTAAAGAGGCGGCTCGCGCCCTCCCCGTAAAAAGAGGGAGGCATGGAGGCGCGACTCATTTACTGAGCGGGGGCGGGGTGCGGTCTTCAAGGCGTCCACTCCCCACGATCACGGGGTGGGGAGAGGTCGCTGCACCCGTCCCCTCTGTTCTGCACGTCTACCACGCGTCTTTCATGCGCCCGGGGTGGCAAACGGTGGAGGCGGGAAACCGGGCCGTCGCTGGTTGGGGCAGCGGGTCGGTCCTGATTCCCTGCGCCTCGGTGTCTGCGGATTGGCGGCCAGGCGGCGAGCCCCAACCCGTCCCCTTTATAAAGAGGGGAAGGGGGATGGCATCCGCATTCTTCCATCTTCTATCTCCTCCTGCTTCTGCTTCTTCCTCTCACCCGCCATGGAGAAGGGAATCCTGGTCCCTCGACGGTGGCGGCGAGGGTCGCCGCTCGACAGCGCGTCCCTCCTCCTCCTGAGCCCGCGGTGGTGGAACCGGCGCGAGGAAGGGGGAGAAGCGAGGCCGTGGCGAGGCGAAGCAGAGCCGTAGCGCTCGGGGAAGAGGAGGACGGGGCGGCATGCCAGCCTTGCCCCTGCCAATGATGCCCTTCCCGATGGAGGGCCACGTTGAAGACCAGCCTTGCGAGTTCTTCATCAGGCTGCGCCAGCCTCCGCGTCGTCGTCTTTGTCTCCCCGCCCCGTTTGCTCGGGTGATGGAGCGTGACCCGCCCCAGACCCTCAGATTGCACATGATGGGCTGTGGGAATGGGGGCACGCGGGTTGATGTCGACTTCTCGGCTCCTCGGGTTATGTACCTTCGCCGTGGATGGAAGACGTTCGCCCGCATCCACAACCTGACAGCGGGCCTCGTCCTCCATTACAAATTAATGGAGGATGGCCTGCTCTCCGTCAAGGTCTTCTGAGAGTTTGGAACTCGCCTGAAATGCTGCGTGGAGAGCTCCTCTGATGGAGATTCCGACAATGGAAGCTCTTCCTCAAGCGAAAGTGACGAGGAGGACAGTGGGGACGAGTCCGACTAGGCTTCGGACGCCTCGCGCCTGGGCGGATGCGGCAGCAGCAGCATCTGCACCTGGCCGCTCCTCCGGCAGGGTTTCGCCAGGGGCGGGGCCAGCTCCTTGAACTTCTCGGGGCCGTCTCCTTGGGTGGCTGGTGTCGGGTGGTTGCGAAAGAGGAAGAGGGCGGGCAGCAAGGCCGTCAACTCGGAGTACGCGTGCACCCACGCCTTCATCGTGTATTGCCGGTCCTGCCGCCTCGTCTTCCAGCTCCTTCCCGGCACTGTCATCACCGGCCCTCCCATGGGCGGCCACCGAGGTGTTCTCTTGGTGCTTTCTGCTGCTCGTAGCTCGCTTAGGCACCCCTTTTGCCCTCTCGCCTCCTTGACCTGCCTCCTGAGGAGAGGGACAAGAAAGGGATCACGGGCACCTTATCTCTTTTTTTAATCTGTAAGCCTGCGGGCCTTGTTAAATTTAAAGCTTGTAATCCCCTTTGTCCATGTTTTTCATTTCGTACGAACTGTACCTGTATGGGATGTTTTTAATGAAAAAGGGATGCTTGCCGGGCTTTTCGTTCGTGGGTAAATCCCGCGACAAGGAGCAAATCCTCGTTATTGTTTAGGATAAACGTTTTTCGCCCGGCAACAGGCCTTGCCGTTCCCCCCACTCCATTCGACCGTTCTCGCACTCTTGGCGGAGGCAGGGATGAAGTGGGCTTCAGGCTCCTCGTCCCACCCCCTTGCCGTCGCGGCTACAACCAACTCCGGACCCAGGAAATAATCCTTAGGTATGGGAAAAAAGGGGAGCACGGCAGCCTAGAGATAGAAACGAGGCTTCACATGCCCCAGTCCTGTTTCGAAACGTATGACAGGGGATAAAAAGACTTATCTGGATCTGCAGCCCCCGGCAGTCTTATCTTGCCGCGGTTGGATCCTCGTGCTTGTAGCCCCCGGCAACTCTGGTTTGTCGTGGTCGGGACACTGGTCCGTTTCCTTTCTTCCAAGTAGCTCGGCAAAAGTGCTCATGTGCCCTGCGAACCAAAAGTGGACAGAAGAGGAACAGATAGACGCGCACTCGACCTCTAAGCTAGGGGTTAGTCGATGTTGAGCACTATCAACCCTAACTGAGGAAGAGACTCGACCTAGCTTGCATGCTATGACTTAGGGCGCCAGCTCTTCATTTATTTATGCTCAGGGTATGCGCCTGGCTTTGTACAAAGGGTCACATGCCTTGCCGGCAAAGCTTGTACAAAAGGTGGCTTGTCGGGAGGCCCGGCAAGCCGCGCTCTGAGTAAAACTTGTGAAGATGCTCGATGTTCCAGAGTTGCTCACTTTGGGGCGGCATCCTCGGTCTCAGGCAGCTGCGCCGGGGCACGGTGACTAGCATTACCCGATAAGGGCCTTCCCACTTCAGCGTCAACTTGTTGGAATTCTTGGCCCGATGAACGCGCCCGAAGAACAAGGTCGCCTTCCTCAAAGCTTGGGCATGAACCTTGCGGCTATGGTAGGCGGCGCAAGGCTTGCCGGGTAGCATGCCGCTCTCACACCGCCCAAGACAATCTTCCTCAAGGAGCATCGTGTCATCTTGGCGCAACGGCTCTTGCTCAAGCTCATCATAAGCGAGCACTCGAGGTGACCCGTATATGAGTTCCGTGGGGAGAACTGCTTCTGCCCCGTATACCAGGGAAAAAGGTGTCTGGCCAGTGGCTCGATTTGGCGTCGTCCTGATCGACCAAAGAACCGCTGGCAACTCATCATTCCAGCGCCTTCCACTCTTGTGCAGCTTGTCAAAGGTCTTCGTTCTCAAGCCTCGAAATTCTTCAGCATTTGCCCTCTCCTCTTGGCCATTGCTCCGTGGATGTGCCACGGAAGCAAAACAGGCCTTGCTGTCGAGGTCTTGGATGTACTGCATGAAGGTGTGGCTTGTGAACTGCGTGTCGTTGTCGGTGATGACTCTGTTTGGCACACCAAAACGGCAAACCAGTCCTTTGAAGAACTTGACGGCTGAATGAGCAGTCACCTTCCTCACTGCTTCCACCTCCGGCCACTTTGTGAACTTGTCGATTGCAACGTACAAGTACTCAAAGCCCCCGACAACACGGGGGAAAGGGTCCAGTATCGAGCCCCCAGACCGAGAATGGCCAGGAGAGAGGGATTGTTTGAAGGTCTTGGGCTGGTTGATGAAGCTTCTTTGAATGGAACTGGCACGCTTCACACTTGGTTACTAGTGTCGTCGCATCCTGGAGGGCGGTGGGCCAGACCTTGCCGGAACGCCTTCCCGACAAGGGCCCTTGACCCTATGTGGGAGCCACATATGCCTCCATGTATCTCCGCCAACAGCTCCAGTCCTTCCTCCCGAGGGATGCACTTGAGTTTCACGACGTTCGGCCTTCTCCGGTACAGGACGTCATCGACGAACTGGTACAGGGCGGACCGACGGGCTACTTTCTCTGCTTCTTCCTGCTCCTTAGGAAGCTCCCCTGTTTGGAGGAATTGGACGGTATGCTGCGCCCATGCCGGAGCACAGGGCTCGGCGGCAAGGACCAAAGGCATCTCTTCCGCCATGGGGCGGCCGTCTCTGACCAGGGCTTGGACGCCCTGCCGAGCGATTGCTCTTAGGCAGGCTTAAGCGTCATGGCAGCACCCTTCTTGCCGGCAGCCTCGGGGGCTCGGTAGGAAAGTACTTGCCGGGACCTGATTTGCTCCGCTTGTTACGCCCTGGCGATGGTTCGACGAATGGTTGAGTTAACGGAGCAAAAAGGTACCTGGTTCCACAGTAGCTTCGAATGCGGCGCGCTTTGACAGTAATGTCGTCGATGTCGTTCTCCGCTCGGGGGCGTGCTCACGCTGGATACCTTCAAAGCGTTCTCCAGCTTCCTCACCTCATCTACGTAAGCTTCCATCAATGGGCTCTGATAATCCTTGTTGACTTGCCTGACAACGAGCTGCGAGTCACCCCTGACGATGAGCTTCTTAACCCCGAGGTCTGACGCGATCCTGAGACCGGCAAGCAATCCCTCGTACTCGGCAGTGTTGTTGGTGTACATCTCCCTGGGGAAGTGCATCTAGATCACGTACTTGAGGTGTTCTCCGGTGGGTGCGACGAGCAGCACACCGGCACCGGCGCCTTGCAGCGAGAAAGCCCCATCAAAGTACATGATCCGATCGTGAGTGCGCTTCCTCGCCGGGGAGAGTGGTCTCCTGGATTTCTTCGTCAGGCGTCGAGGTCCATTCTGCGATGAACTCCGCCAAGACTCTGCTCTGAATTGTCGAGGTACTTTCAAACCTTAAAATGAAGCTTGACAGCTCCAAGGCTCATTCCACAGTCCTTCCAGTTGCGTCTGGATTGTGCAGTATCCTTGCAACAGGAGGCGGGTGACGACAGTGATCTCGTGGGCTTGGAAGTAGTGACGCAGCTTCCTCGAGGCCATAAGGAGGCCGAAGAGCAATTTTTGCACGCTGGAATACCTCGACCTAGCCCCCTGCAAGAGGGAGCTGACAAAGTAAACCGGGTGCTGCATCATCTTCTTCTTCGGCACCACCTCACTCGACTGACGGGCACTACCTTGGTGGCACCAGACTCTACCAGGGGCCGCGCCTTGTCGGCACCACGCCCTGCCGGGGAATCTTTGGCTTGCCATCCGCTGGTTCTGCCGCCATTGCTGCCTCCTCATCGACCCCCCTCTGTGCCACCAGTGCGGTGCTGACCACTTGATTCGTTGCCACCAGATACAGCAGCAACGACTCCTGTGGTTTAGGCACAACCAGTATTGGCGTGGAGGAAAGGTATTTCTTCAGATCCTGCAGTGCTGCCTCGGCTTCTGGGGTCCACTCTATTGGGCCTGCCTTCTTCAAGATTTTGAAGAAGGGAAGAGGCGCTTCGGCGAACTTGTAGATGAATCAGCTCATGGTGGCATCACAGCCGGTGATCTGACGCACATCCTTGATCCGCTTGGGCTCCTCGATCTGCTCAATAGCCTTGTTCTTATGCAGGTTTGCCTCGATCCCACGTTGTGACACAAAGAACCGAGAAGCTTGCGGACGGAACACCGAAGACACACTTCTCGGGGTTGACTTGAGGTTGATCTTCTTGAGGTTAGCAAATGTCTCTTCAGGATCTTGCACAAGAGTTGGCCCGTCCTTGGTTTTGACCTTGTGTCATCCATGTAGGCCTCCATATTTCTATGGAGCTGAGGTTCAAAACCAATTTGGACTGCTCTTGCGAATGTTGAGCCAGCACTCTTCAACCCGAAAGGCATCCGTAAAAAGCAATACGTACCACATGGGGTGATGAATGATGTCTTCTCTTCATCCTCTTTCGTCATGAAGATCTGGTGGTAGCCTGAGTAGGCGTCCAGGAATGATAGCAGATCGCACCCAGCCGTGGAGTCAACAATCTGGTCGATGTGTGGCAACGGGAAGGGGTCCTTAGGGCAAGCCTTGTTGATATCTGTGTAATCAATACACAGTCCCACTTCCCATTCGCCTTGCGCACCACTACCGGATTGGCCAACCACGTCGGGTGGAGCACTCCTCTCACCAAACCCGCTGCTTACAACTTCCTAATCTCCTCTGTGATGAACTCCTGCCTCTCCAGAGCCTGCTTTCTGACCTTCTGCTTGATGGGCCGCGCGTGGGGGCAGACAGCCAGGTGGTGCTAAATCACCTCCCTGGGAACACCGGGGATGTCGGATGCTTGCCATGCAAACACGTCGACATTCGCCTACAGGAAGGTGATGAGCGCGCTTTCCTATCTGCTGTCGAGGGTGGAGCCTATGGTGAAGGCCCCTCCCGTGCCATCCTCCTTGACGGGCACCTTCTTGCTCTGCGACGGCTCGGCCCTGGGTCTCTTGCTCTTGTCGGTAGAGCTCTCTGGCACGTCCTCGATGGTAGCACAACACTCCGAGGAGGTGCGCTTGCCGGAGTGGGTGCGAGAGGTCTTGACGGGATTCTTCTCTCCCCCCCCGGGGGGCTTCAGCGGCAGGAGCGGGTGCCTTGGCAGCAGCCGCTGCAACTGCTTCCCGATAGAGCTGGTCAGTATAGATCAGCGCGTCCTTCTTGTCAGAGGGGACGGAGATGATGGTCAACGGCCCGACATCTTTAGCATGTTGTAGGCGTAGTGTGACGCCGCCATGAACTTGGCTAGTGCCGGGCGGCCGAGGATCCCGTTGTAGTGCAAGGGGATCTTGGCTACGTCGAAGATGATCCTCTCCGCCCTATAGTTCAACTCTCCTCCAAATGTCGCGGGCAGTGTGACCTTTCCATTCGGCTGGCTCCTCCCCGGATTGACCCCTTGAAACGTGCCCGTTTCCTCAAGGTCTCCATCAAGGATTTGCAACTTTTTGATCACGACAGGCGAGATCAGGTACAGGCCGGCCCCGCCGTCAACCAACATCTTGTTCACTCTGAGGTTGTGTATAGTTGGTGAGACCAACAATGGCAAACTCCTGTGACACTCCAAAAAATTTTAGTTGGTTTTCATCAAAAACTTTGCTGGTTTTGAAGAAGGTCATTTAAACCCTTCCAAAAACCTCTCTCTCAAAGTTTTCCCCTTTGGTAAAGGATTTTATTTTGGCATCTTTTTCAACCCTGGTGTTGGTTATTAAAAACCTTTCTTCTGTTTATCCCCTTCTCAAATTTAATCTTGGAATTTATTTTCTTGTAAAAGAAAACCCTCGGAGTTTTGGGTCTTCTCTTATTTTGAAACCACCCATGGTTTTACCATGCCTCTTGTGGTAAATCCTTTCAAAACCCCTCCTTCCACTTTGGGGCAATCCAAATATTCTGTCCCAACAAGTCCACTCATTTTTGGATTTTATTTCATTTATTTCTTTCCCCAAAACAATTTTGTCCATTATTTTGAGCCTAGGTGATTTGCAAAGCAAGTACCTAATTGCCTTTGAACTTTGATCTCAAACCAACTCCTCTGGATAGTCCCTAGCACCCACAACCTAGAACCATCAAGATCCACTCTTCTTCTTTTCAATATTTTCAAGTTTCAGCTTCTGCAAGTTTGGACCAGATTTGTCAAATTTGGTGAAATTCATATCTCCTCTTCTCCAAAAATTCCACCAAAATTCAGGCAACCCCCAGTTCGAATGAGAGGCCACCCCACCAAAAATCAGCTCAAGGAGAACCTCCCACATACCAAAATCATTCTGTCGAACACTTGGCAGCATTGTTACCTTGCACTTTTAGAAATTCAGAGATTGAGAAAGTTCGTGTCGTTTCTTCGTCGAGTTCTGTCACCTCTCAGCAGTGCGCCTGGCGCGTTCACGCGCAACCCCTCCTCCACGGCAGGCGCCCGCCACGCCCCTTGGACAGGTGCAGGCATCGGTGGCGGCGAGCCTCGCCCGGCGTTGGCGATTCTACATGGTGGGCTGCGCCACCGTGGCGGCTGGCCGAGGCCGAGCCCGGCTCGCTACGCCACCCGGCGCCGCCCATCGCTCCCTGGCCCTCCGCGTGGCTCATGCATGCCAGCGCACTTGCATCGCACCGTTGCCGTGGCCCGGCAAGCACAGGGCACGCCCTCTGCCGCCGACGGGCCCGCACCGCCCCGTTCCGTCGACCCCCCCCCCCAAAGCTTCTAATCCAAGCTCGTTTAGTGCCTAAACGGAGCCAGTGGACCTCCACGATGACGCTCAACCACTAAACCACCCAGACCAAGCCCTGCGCTGCCGTAACCTTCGCCGGAGAACTCCGTTCACGGCCATCACCTCGGATCGCCTATAAAAAGGGGCCCCGAGCTCGCCCTCGAGCACGCACCACCTCTGCACCTCACCAACACTCACTTGAGCCACTAGGAGGACCTCGAGGAGGTCTCCTCCCCCAACTCCGGCCGCCCCATTCCGCCTCGGCCTCCACCTCGATTCACTCCGGTGAGGCCGTCCCCGGCACCCAAACCTCGTCAGCAACCCCCTCGAGCACCCAGAAGTCTAACCCCCACTTCAATTTGCCCTTGCGGCACTCTCCGTGGGATCCAACTCCACCCGAACCGCCGTCCGCCGGAGCACGGGCCGCCATTGACGTAGTGCTCGCCGGCGACCACCACCACCACCCACCGGCGGAAGGATGCGCGAGCACGGAGGTACCACCGATTCGCCTGCGCCGTGGATGCGCCCGGCGACCACCGCAGCCCTCGGCGCCCAAGCGAGCTCCGTCTCCCGTTTGAAATTTCAAACTGGCGGGTGGGACCACTTTGTCGATCTCTCATTTCTTTTTAAAACGAACCGTTTTATGAAAGCGTATTCTGGCAAAATGCGCTTTCCAGTCTGAATCATTTTCTGGACTTTTCGGCTTAGCCCCCTGGGAAGTTTCTGTTTCATTATAGAAAGGTCCTTGGACCAAAACACTTATAACTTTTAAACAGAAAAGGATTTTTGATTGATTCTTTTTCTGTCCTCTTTAAAATTTTGTCTAGTTTTTTATCAGGTTTATTTGAAAAATATTTGGAATATTTTTGTGCACATCACGGTATTTACGATAGTGCGTGTATTTCTGTATACCGTGAATCTGGGAGGAGGTGATGGAACCGCGAACTTCATCGAGCTAGGCTCCGACTACTCCAACCAGGCAAGCATGTTTGAACCTTTGATATGATGAGTGTCTTGGCACGTTTGCATTAAGTAGTCCCATGGCATGTTTTTGGAGAATCTCGATGAAGGTTATATTACATGCAAAGTTGAGGCAAGTGAATTTCGATAATCCATAAGTTGTTGGATGTGAGTTTGCATGGCCATGAGATGGCATGAGAACGGGTAAGATGGCAGTGTTGTAGCATGCCAGTCTTATGCCAGACCGTTGACCCAGTGTCAACATGGATCGATCCGATTCCGTCCGTTTTCCCTTTCCGTACTACCACATGTTTTCCGCAAGGATACGGCTTAGTAAGTTGCAAACCGCTTCTGGTACACACCAAATCGAGAGGCGGGATGAGGGTTCCATGGCCTGGATTAAAGCCTATCATCCGGTCGGGGGCATGGGTGTTTCCGGTTGGGACCGAGAGGGCACCTTAGAGCGCATATATAAATTTGATCCCGTGCTATTCGAGATTGTGATCTCCTCGTCTCAAAGTTTTTCTTGAACGCTGTCTAGGGTGATTCCTGGCATCGTGAGGTGGGATGGGTGTGTACTAGTTAGATGTGTTTCCTCCGAAATACCGTAAACGGAACTAGTCCTTCGTGACTACGGAAATCCGTTGGCTATGGGTAATTTAGTACAAACTCTGCAGAGTCAAAAATCCTTGAAATCATCTTATCCATGTCCAAGTACTGTGTTCATCTTATCTTGTCAAGTGTCAGTCTTGGTGACAAAAAATCCGGAGAACCACATGAGTGTTAAGTCTGATTAAATGTTTATTTCCTGTGGATGAACTAACCCGTTTATTATCATGAGTTGAATATTTTCCTATGAGCACTATTTCTTGCAAGTTAACAGATATGAAAAGTGAATTTCAAGCCCTTTCTGCGATGTCGCTCAGACGTCCGACTGCGGCATTGTTATTACTTACTTGATATAAGCCCTTTCTGCGATGTCGCTCAGACGTCCGACTGCGGCATTGTTATTATTTACTTTTGATATAAGCTCTTTCCGCGATGTCGCTCAGACGTCCGACTGCGGCATTGTTATCATTTACTTTTGGTATAAGCCCTTTCTGCGACGTCGCTCCGACGTCCGACTGCGGCATTGTTGTCACTTACTTTCAATATAAGCCCTTTCTGTGATGTTGCCCTGACGTCCGACTGTGGCAGGCATGTCTCTTATTTTCAATATAAGCCCTGTATGTGGTGTCGCTCAGACGCCCGACTGTGGCATGATTTATTTATTTGTTCACCCTTCGAGGCGCCGCCGGACACCCGATCGGTTTTCGATTATTTTTACTACCGCCTAACTTCCTTATTACTAAATAATGTCGTGCAAGTTCATCATTTGAATGTACATTACTTATTGCTCATGACGCATTCATGCATGCATTTGTTATATCTTATGTCCGAACTGTCTTGCGAGTACTTCCAAAGTACTCACCTGGCTTGTTGATTTGGCGGAATCTTGTGACAGCGATCTCATGGATGAAGAGTTCAATAGCGAGTCCAACGCTTAGAGGAATCCCAGTCAGTCTCGTGCGACCCTGGATTGGTCACTATGTTACTTCCGCTTCTGCTACCCAAATAAATTCATCGAGCCTCACCTCGACGCCCGATGAGCCGCCAGTGTAGGAGTCATATTATCCACTCCTTCGTGTTATTCCACCACCACTTTACCTCGAGTCAGTAGTATGCCACCCCACTCCATTGTGTCATATCTGCCATTATGTATAATTATTGGCGTGCTTGTAATAAATGGTTGAGCACCCCAGCTCGACCCTGTAATATATTTTAATGCTACTGGCTTATTGTATCAAGATTTTGTCTACTAGTCAGGAGGATTTTTCCTCGTACTGGACTCAAAAGGTCGGTTTCTCAATAAGCATTTTATTGGAAAACCGGTCATGACAAGCTTGGTATCAGAGCCAGGCTGACTGTAGGAGGCCACTAGGTGCGACCGCTAATCGGTTATTAGCATAATAGAGCTAATTCATATTGTTACAAATGTAGTCAATTTAAATGATCGGTATAAATTTATGATCGACCACTCAAAATTTTGCCTACTTTTTGTAGATGGTCGCAACATTGCGAGTCATAGATGTTCGCCAACATGCCTGATGGGTTCGTCAAGCTTCTCTCCTTCATTGTCCAAGTCGCGATGGGGCCATCTGTGCGCCTAGTCTTCACACTCTCTCAGCACGAGGTCAACGACAGTCTAACCATGCACCAGGCCGCGGTGCAATTCAAGGGAGGGCGTGTTGAGTTACGCCGTTTCCGGTTCTTGGGGAGAGCCATGCCTACGGAGAAGAATGCGATGCAGATGGCAGCCCGTGAGGCGATAGCTCGTCTCAGGGATGTCCTTCCTTCGATGAAGACTCGTCGTTACCGCTACCTTCCATGTCACGTGCCATACACCTGTCACTACGCGTTCTCTTGCCCCAGAGGAGAACGAGACGAGGCTTTTGAGATGTTTATCGAATATCTCCGGGCTCACGGAGGCAGCCTTCGACAACCTGGTGGGCGACCTTGTGGCTGCCCGCATGGACTCAGTCCATGGCTGTGCCGCCAACAGGAGGGAGCTCCTGCACACCGCACCGCCACTGACTTTCGTCTCGTCATCGGCATCTTTTGCACCTACTACTCTCGCCACTACTCGTCGCCTGCCTACCACTGAGGAGTTCAACCAAGTCATTGCACCTACTCCAGTTCGTTCTGCACCACCCCTTGCGCCCACTCATGTTCGTGTTGTCCCGCATAGGGCGCCAGCTCCACCAACTCAGCGCAGTACTTCACGTCTGGAGCCTATTAGCGAGGAGGAGGTTGAGTCCCCAGCCTCACTGCGCCTCACCCTTGGCAGGCCAAGGGAAATCCTTACCATCTCCGACTAAGTACGCTTAGCTGCCATGCGATGTACCGACTTGTATGATATGTTTATATGTACATAGGCTGTGAGAAGTAGCTTGTTTACGCATCATGTAGGAACTGGGAGAAGTGCACTAGCCTAAATAACATGTCAGGTATATGTACGCATATCCTGAGTGATGTATTGTATAATTACTGCTTGCGTGTAAGATATGTAATGAGCAGCCCTTCTCTGTGCGCAAACGTTTATTCTCTTGAAAAATCTTGGAGCATTTAAGACTTTTTCCGTCTTCATGAATTTATTGATTTTCGACTCAATTTCTTTTCTTATGAGTTTTACAAAATATATCCCCAGAGTGAACAATGTCTCGTCCTTGGACGCGCTCCATGCCAACTCCGCCAGAGCAAGATTATGGCACACCACCAACCAACAATTTCACACAGGGGCAGTCAAGTCAACAGGACAGTGAAACATCACTTTCCCAAATGTGCCGTCTTTATGAGCAAAGTCAGCAACAACATCAGGAAATGATGAACCAAGTCATCAATATGGGAAATCACCGTGGACAGTATCAGCAGCAATCAAAGTTATCTGAGCTACAGAAGACGTGTCCCCAAACATTTTCTCATACTGACAAACCTCTTGAAACCGAGGACTGGCTTCGAGACAATTATTGCACAGTGTTCAGATCTTGAGAAAGTGATATATGCACCGCACTATCTCACTGGAGCAGCTGCATCGTGGTGGGAAAATTTCCTACACATGCACCCCAACGAAAATAATATAACCTGGGAGGAGTTCAAAGAAGGTTTTCATGGGGCACATATTCCTAAAAGTCTTATGAAGATCAAGAAGAGAGAATTTTATGACCTCAAACAAAGGACCATGACGGTGTCAGAATACAACGGTCAATTTACTCTGTTGTCTCGCTACGCCAACGAGGAGCGTATGTCTGAAAGCAAGAAGATGGAAAAAAATTAGACGGTCTGGCGCCCGCGCTTAAATGCCAGCTGGTTGTGCACACCTTCCCAGATTTTAAAACGCTGGTGGATAAGGCCATTACCTTGGAAAATGAGAGACGCAGCTTGGAAGTTTTCCATAGCGAAAAAAGGGACCAGACTAATCATGCTCGCAACCACCGCAGCAAGACAGATTTTCAGAAAGGTGGGACACCCAAACCCACGACAAACGTCCCACGCCCAATCAAGAATTTCCATGCAAGGGACAAGGAGTTCACATACCGCCCAGGCGTTACTTGCTACGCTTGTGGAGAAGAAGGACACTATGCCAAGCAGTGCCCCAAGCCAAGGAACTCGACCCCAAAGTCGAACAACGGAGGCAATAATTCGGTGCCAAAGCGCAACAATTTCAACCCAAATAACAACCACAGGAAGGGTCATCTGAACCACGTGACCAAAGAGGAAGCCTGAGAATGCCCCGGATATACATTACTCGATGCGTTTCTGTCAAAACAATACCTGCCATGGTTTTGTTTGATTACGAGCTTCTCACTCATTCATTTCGAAAAGTTTTGCCTTGCAAAATAATTTTTCGATGCTTCCCTTGGAAAAATCTATGATCGTCAAGTCCCACAGGATTAAGCAAGTTACCCGAGTTATTGCCAAGGTGTGGTTATTGAGTTTGAAGGGTTGAAGTTTCACGCCAATCTTATTGTGTTGGAAAATAAAGGACTGGATGTCATCTTAGGGATGGATTGGTTAACCACCAACAAAGGTTTTATTGACTGCTTCAACCGGAGTGTAATTCTCACCCACCACCACGGGTGGACAATAAAAGTTTCAGCCAAAGAAAGAAAAATATCCCGGCAACCAAGATTGAACAAGGTGGATATTTCTGAATTAAGCAAGGTTCCAGTAGTGTGTGAATTTCCAGACGTGTTTCCCGAAGAACTACCAGGCATGCCACCAGACCGAGAGATAGAATTCAGCATTGAGCTAGCACCCGGAACCGCCCCCATATACAAGAAACCATACAGAATGGTACCATCCGAATTGGTAGAACTGAAGAAGCAAATAAAAGAATTACTGGACAAAGGATATATACGAGCCAGTTCCTCACCTTGGGGTTCACCAATTTTATTTGCCAAAAAGAAGGATGGAACACTGAGATTGTGTATAGACTATCGAGCGCTTAACATGGACACAATCAAGAACAAATACCCGATGCCATAGATAAATGATTTATTTGATCAGCTCGCTCAGGCCAAGGTATTCTCAAAAATTGACTTGAGGTCGGGATACCATCAGTTAAAAGAAATGCAACAGAGAAGATATTCCCAAGGCGGCATTCACCTCGGTACATGATTATATGAGTTCACCGTAATGCCATTTGGACTAACGAACGCCCCGCATATTTTGTTCACCTCATGAACAAAGTATTTATGAAGTTTATGGACAAGTTTGTTGTGGTATTTATCGGCGATATTCGATATACTCCAAGACACCGGAAGAAACGCTGAACATCTCCGAATTGTACTAGGGGAACTCGGAAACATCAATTGTACGCTAAATTCAGCAAGTGTGAGTTTTGGCTAAGGAAAGTAGGTTTTCTGGGCCACGTACTTACCCAAGAGGGTATTGTCGTAGACCCGGAAAAATCAAGGCCGTACTTGGCTGGAAACCACCAGCCAGCATAACGGACGTACGAAGTTTCTTGGGAATGGCAGGATACTACCGAAGATTTATTGAAGGATTCTCCACCATAGCAAAGCCAATGACGCAGCTACTCAAGAAAGACAAGAAGTTTGAATGGACAGAATCTTGCGAGGAAAGTTTCCAAGAATTAAAAAGGAAATTATCGACAGCACCAGTATTAGTTGTACCAGAGATACACAAGAATTTTGAGGTGTATTGTGACGCATCCCGGAAGGGCCTCGGATGCGTGTTGATGCAAGAAGGCAAGGTAGTCGCATATGTCTCCAGACAACCGCATAAGCATGAGGAAAATTATCCTACTCATGACCTGGAGTTAGCAGCGATTATTCATGCACTCAAGGAATGGAGACACTTTTACTTGGAAATCGTTGTGAAATATACACGGACCATGAGAGACTCAAGTATATTTTCACACAACGAACTGAATTCTGACAACGGCGCTGGTTGGAATTAGTTAAGGATTATGACGTTGGAATCCACTACCATCCAGGAAAAGAAAATGTATTGGCAGACGCTCTAAGTCGTATCCCTAGCCCAAGCAGCGACAACCTACCACACCGAGACCTGAATTTGGCGGGAGTTTGCTAAACTCAACTTGCTGGTAGTTACCGAAGGCAGCATATCGAATTTAGAAATGCAACCTACCTTGATAGACAAGATTAAAGAGGCTCAGCATGGACACCCCAGCATTGAAGGCATTAAACGCAAAGTGAGTTTGGACAAGGCCTCAGAATTCGTTATCGACGAACAGGGAATATTGTGGTACGGAAATAGACTTTGTGTACCAAATATCAAGGACCTTAAACAGCAGATCTTAGCTGAAGGCCACACTGCCCCGTATTCAATCCATCCTGGAGGGACAAAAATGTACAAGGATATTCAGGAAATTTTTTGGTGGCACGGTCTAAAAAGGGACATAGCCACGTTCATCGCATGTTGTGACTCTTGTCAACACATCAAGGCCGAGCACCAGAAACTGGCCGGACTTTTGCAGCCAAATAAAATACCCGAGTGGAAATGGGACGAGATTGGAATGGATTTTATTGTTGGGCTACCTCGGTCACGGCATGGAAATGATGCCCTATGCGTCATCAACGATAGATCGACTAAATTAGCACACTTCATCCCCATGAAGACAACCCACACCACTCGAAGCTTGCGGGCTTTATCTCTCCCGCATCGTCGCTTACATGGAGTTCCAAAGACAATAATATCGCAGAGGCACTCAATTTGTCTCCGATTTTGGGATCACTTACAACAAGCTCAGGGAACTCAAGCTGGCGTTCGATGCCGCATACCACCCCGGCATCGATGGACAAACTGAACGCGTAAACCAAATTCTAGAAGACATGCTAAGAGCATGTGTCCTCACCTATGGGACCAGTTGGGAAGAAAGCTTACCATACGCAGAGTTCGCATACAACAACAGTTACCAAGCCAGCCTGCAAATGGCACCATTTGAGGCTCTATACGGGCGGAGATGTCGTACCCCGCTAAATTGGTCAGAAACCAGAGACAGCCATATCTTCGGCCCAGACATGCTCAAGGAGGCTGAAGATAAAGTCAAGGTGATTAGGGATCGACTCAAGACAGCCCAAAGTCGACAGAAGAGTTATTACGATCAAAAACATCGGGGAGTCAGTTTTGAACCTGGTGAGTTTGTGGACCTACGGGTATCTCCTATGAGGGGCCGGCAACGATTCAAGATTAAGGGGAAGCTAGCACCAAGACTCATCAGACCATTCTGCATAGTGGCACGGAGAGGCACGGTAGCCTACCAGCTAGACTTACCCGAAGATTTATCCGACGTCCACGACGTGTTCCATGTCTCGCATGATTGAGGAAGTGCGTAAGCAACCTGCAGAAGGTGTATCCCATGAAAACCTTGGCGTGCAGCCAGACCTCACATATCGGGAACATCCCATAAAAATCTTGGAGGAGTCTCGAAAGGAGGACCCGACGAGAAAACCATCAAGTTTTTCAGAGTTCGATTGGAGCAATCACACCGAGAGTGAAGCCACTTGGGAAAGGGAGGATTTTCTTGGACAGAGCACCCAAATTTATTTGAGGATCAGCTGAAATCTCGGGGACGAGATTTTTCCTAAGGGGGTAGGTGTTGTGACACTCAAAAAAAATTTAGTTGGTTTTCATCAAAAACTTTGTTGGTTTTGAAGAAGGTCATTTAAACCCTTCCAAAAACATCTCTCTCAAAATTTTCCCCTTTGGTAAAGGATTTTATTTTGGCATCTTTTTCAACCCTGGTGTTGGTTATTAAAAACCTTTCTTCTGTTTATCCCCTTCTCAAATTTAATTCTTGGAATTTATTTTCTTTTAAAAGAAAACCCTGGGAGTTTTGGGTCTTCTCTTATTTTGAAACCACCCATGGTTTTACCATGCCTCTTGTGGTAAATCCTTTCAAAACCCCTCCTTCCACTTTGGGGCAATCCAAATATTCTGTCCCAACAAGTCCAACTCATTTTTGGATTTTATTTCATTTATTTCTTTCCCCAAAACAATTTTGTCCATTATTTTGAGCCTAGGTGATTTGCAAAGCAAGTACCTAATTGCCTTTGAACTTTGATCTCAAACCAACTCCTCTAGATAGTCCCTAGCACCCACAACCTAGAACCATCAAGATCCACTCTTCTTCTTTTCAATATTTTCAAGTTTAAACCGCAAGTTTGGACCAGATTTGTCAAATTTGGTGAAATTCATATCTCCTCTTCTCCAAAAATTCCACCAAAATTCAGGCAACCCCCAGTTGCAATGAGAGGCCACCCCACCAAAAATCAGCTCAAGGAGAACCTCCCACATACCAAAATCATTCTATCGAACACTTGGCCGGCACTGTTACCTTGCACTTTCAGAGACATTCAGAGATTAAGAAATTTCAGCGTCGTTTCTTCATCGAGAGTTACATCACTGTCAGCTATGGCGCCTGGCGCGTTCGCGCAACCCCTCCTCCCTGGCGAGCGCCGCCACGCCTTTGGGACGGGTGCGAGGCATCGGTGGCGGCGAGCCTCGCCCGGCGTTAGCGATTCTGCGGTGGCTGCGCCACCCATGGCGGCTTGATGAGGGCCCGAGCCAGCTCGCTCGCCACCCGGCGCCGCCCATCGCTCCACAGCCCTCCAGCGTGGCTCATGCATGCCAGCGCACTCCCGTCGCCGTCATCGTGGCCCGGCAAGCACAGGCACGCCCTCTGCGCCGACGGCCCGCGCGCCCGCCCGTTCCGTCGACCCCCCAAAGCTTCTAATCCAATCTCGTTTAGTGCCTAAACGAAGCTAGTGGACCTCCACGATGACGCTCAACCACTAAACCACCCAGACCAAGCCCTGCGCCGCCGTAACCTTTGCCGGAGAACTCCATTCAAGGCCATCACCTCGGATCGCCTATAAAAAGGGGCCCCGAGCTCGCCCTCGAGCACGCACCACCTCTGCACCTCACCAACACTCCGCCAGGCCACTAGGAGGACCTCGAGGAGGTCTCCTCCCCCAACTCCGGCCGCCCCGTTCCGCCTCGGCCTCCACCTCGATTCACTCCGGTGAGGCCGTCCCTGGCACCCAAACCTCACAAGAACCCCTCGAGCACCCAGAAGTCTAACCCCCACTTCAATTTGCCCTTCGCAGCACTCTCCGGCGGGATCCAACTCCACCCGAACCGCCGTCCGCCGGAGCAAGGGCCGCCATCGAAGTGGTCCTCGCCGGCGACCACCACCACCACCCACCAACGCGGAAGGATGCACTGAGCACGGAGGTACCACCCGATTCCCCTGCCTCGCCGTGGATCGCCGCCGGCGACCACCGCAGCCCTCGGGCGCTGACGAGCTCCGTCTCCCCGTTTGAAATTTCAAACCTGATGGGTGGGACCCGCCTGTCAGTATCTCATTTCTTTTTAAAACGAACCGTTTTCTGAAAGCGTATTCTGGCAAAATGCGCTTTCCAGTCTGAATCATTTTCTGGACTTTTCTGCTTAGCCCCCTGGGAAGTTTATGTTTCATTATAGAAAGGTCCTTGGACCAAAACACTTATAACTTTTAAACAGAAAAGGATTTTTGATTGATTCTTTTTCTATCCTCTTTAAAATTTTGTCTAGTTTTTTATCAGGTTTATTTGAAAAATATTTGGAATATTTTTGTGCACCTCACGGCATTTACGATAGTGCATGTATTTCTGTATACCGTAGATACCGGAGGAGGTGACGGAACCGCGAACTTCACCGAGCTAGGCTCCGACTACTCCGAACCAGGCAAGCATGTTTGAACCTTTGATATGATGAGCGTCTTGGCACGTTTGCATTAAGTAGTCCCATGGCATGTTTTTGGAGAATCTCGATGAAGGTTATATTACATGCAAAGTTGAGGCAAGTGAATTTCGATAATCCATAAGTTGTTGGATATGAGTTTGCATGGCCATGAGATGGCATGAGAATGGGTAAGATGGTAGTGTTGTAGCATGCCAGTCTTATGCCAGACCGTTGACCCAGTGTCAACATGGATCAGTCCAGTTCCCGTCTGTTTTCCCTTTCCGTACTACCACATGTTTTCCGCAAGGGATACGGCTTAGTAAGTTGCAAACCGCTTTCTGGTACACACCAAATCGAGAGGCCGGGATGAGGGTTCCATGGCCTGGATTAAAGCCTATCATCCGGTCAGGGGCATGGGTGTTTCCGGTTGGGACCGAGAGGGGGCACCCTTAGAGCGCATATATAAATTTGATCCCATGCTATTCGAGATTGTGATCTCCCCGTCTCAAAGTTTTTCTTGAACGCTTTCTAGGGTGATTCCTGGCATCGTGAGGTGGGATGGGTGTGTACTGGTTAGATGTGTTTCCTCCGAAATACCGTAAAAGGAACTGGTCCTTCATGACTACGGAAATCCGTTGGTTGTGGGTAATTTAGTACAAACTCTGCAGAGTCAAAAATCCTTGAAATCATCTTATCCATGTCCAAGTACTGTGTTCATCTTATCTTGTCAAGTGTCAGTCTTTGTGACAGAAACTCCGGAGAACCACAGGAGTGTTAAGTCTGATTAAATGTTTATTTCCCGTGGATGAACTAACCCGTTTATTATCATCAGTTGAATATTTTCCTATGAGCACTATTTCTTGCAAGTTAACAGATATGAAAAGTGAATTTCAAGCCCTTTCTACGATGTCGCTCAGACGTCCGACTGCGGCATTGTTATTACTTACTTGATATAAGCCCTTTCTACGATGTCGCTCAGACGTCCGACTGCGGCATTGTTATTATTTACTTTTGATATAAGCCCTTTCCGTGATGTCGCTCAGACGTCCGACTGCGGCATTGTTATCATTTACTTTTGGTATAAGCCCTTTCGCGATGTCGCTCGACGTCCGATCATGACATTGTTGTCATTTACTTTCAATATAAGCCCTTTTGTGATGTCGCCTGACGTCGATCGTGGCACGCATGTCTCTTATTTTCAATATAAGCCCTGTATGTGGTGTCGCTCAGACGCCCGACTATGGCATGATTTATTTATTTGTTCACCCTTCGAGGCGTCGCTTCAGACACCCTATCAGTTTTCAGTTATTTTTACTACCGCCTAACTTCCTTATTACTAAATAACGTGCAAGTTCATCATTTGAATGTACATTACTTATTGCTCATGACGCATTCATGCATGCATTTGTTATATCTTATGTCCGAACTGTCTTGCGAGTACTTCCAAAGTACTCACCTAGCTTGTTGATTTGGCCAGATGCTGACGAAGGCGATCTCATGGATGAAGAGTTCAATAGCGAGTCCGACGCTTAGAGGAATCCCAGTCAGTCTCGTGCGACCCTGGATTCGTCACTATGTTACTGCCGCTTCCGCTACCCAAATAAATTCATCGAGCCTCTCCTCGACGCCCGATGAGTCGCCAATGTAGGAGTCATATTATCCACTCCACTGTGTTATTCCACCACCACTTTACCTCGAGTCAGTAGTATGCCACCCACTCCATTGTGTCATATCCGCCATTATGTATAACTATTGGCGTGCTTGTAATAAATGGTTGAGCACCCCAGCTCGACCCTGTAATATATTTTAATGCTACTGGCTTATTGTATCAAGATTTTGTCTACCAGTCAGGAGGATTTTTCCTCGTACTGGACTCAAAAGGTCGGTTTCTCAATAAGCATTTTATTGGAAAACCGGTCGTGACAACTCCCGACCGCGGTAGTGCGGCCAGGGTGGTCCTCGGTGTCAGAGATGAGGGGCGTGCTGGACCACTTCAGCGGCTTCTGAGCGTCGAACGGCGGCTCTGTTGCCGTAATCTCACGCGCCCACTGCTTGAGCTGGCGATGAGAGGTATGCAGCAAGGCGTCGCCATCGACGCACATGGCCTCCGTAGCCTTCTAGAACCCTTGCTCACCAGACTCGTCGTCCTGGTCGTGATCATCGTCTTGTTGTTTCTTCTTGCGGCCACGGGCGGGCCTCTCTTGCTGGTTGTCCTTGTCGGGGCGGCCTCCTTGGCCGCCACGCTTCTTGCCGGACCCCTCTGCACCGTCCTGGTCCTTCTCCTTGTCCCATCTCTCGTACTCAGCCTTTTGCTTCTCAGCAAGCAGCTCGACTTGCCGACAGTTCTGGAGGTCGTGGCCCTTGGTGCGGTGGATCTTGCAGTCTTGCTTGCCGGAACTTCCTGGCTTGTCGGTAGCCGCCAAGCCTAGGCAGGTGGCACACCCGGCAATCTCCTTGCCGGGGGCGTCTGCTTTGACCTTCTTGACAGCACCGGTGTTGTTAGATCCCTCAACGGCAAGCACGGCCTTGCCTTTGCGTTTCCTGTTGTGACGCCGGCCCTTTCTCATCGGGGTAGCGGCGTCTTAATCGGTAGAGTCGGTTTCCGCCCCGACGTCTTCGCCGGGGTACTTCCTTCCCTCTTCAGCCCAGGCGCACCTATCGGCTAGGACGTAGAGCTCGGCCACGTCCTTAACTTTGGTCATCGCCAGCTCTTCGTGCATCTTGCGATTGCGCACGTTCTGGTGGAACGCGCTAATCACAGCGGCGGGATGAACGTCGGGGATGTTATCTTGCACCGGCTGAATCTCTGGATGTACTTGCGCAGGGTCTCCCCTTCCTTCTGGGAATGATATGTAGATCACTGGCCTGGCCATGAGCTTGGTGGCCTCCTATGAAGGCGCCAATGAACTCATGGCACAGATCCGACCAAGAAGAAATGGAATCCACCGGCAAGTGCATCAACAAAGACATCACATTGGGCTTGAGCGCCAGCGGGAAATAGTTGGCAACCACCTTGTCGTCGCAAGCCCCAGCAGCCAGCATCGCGATGGTGTAGATGCTGAGGAACTCGGACGGATGGGTTTTGCCAGTGTACTTCTCGCCGACGTCGGGTTTGAACGTGCGGTGGACGGCCACTGGAACTGCCGCAGCTCATGGGTAAAGGTCGGGCAGCCCACCTTGTATGGTAGGCCGCCGGAGCCCCCGGTGCCGGGTGGTCCATAGCGGGCCCTGCCCGCTTGTCCGACTGGCGGCGCATTTCGCGCCGACGCTCGACGGTGGTTCGAGCGTCTTCGTGAGCTCGTTCCCGAAGGGCCTGGCACTGGTCGTGGAGGGTCCGCGGGTTGGACGACACTATGGAGATGTTATCACAAGCGTCGTCACGACGGGCCGACGCCCGCAGCGGCTGGCGAGGAGGAGGAGAGTGCACCATGGCCGCAGCTTCCTCGGTCCTCCCAGCGCCAGCATGTCGTGGCTCGGTGGTCGCGGATCGTCTTTGTTGGCGACGGCGATGAGGCTCCGGATGGTGGCCCTCCACTCATCGAGCTTCTCAGCAGCAGAAGGGAAATCGAGGAGCAGCTGCGCGCGCGCCAAAGCTTCCGGTGGTGTGGGCGGCGGCGACAGCTGCGTGGATCGCGGCGCGCTTCGACTTCTAACTATGTTAGAAGGAGCTCCGTCACGACCCAGCGGTTGCGTGCCATTTCCACCAGCGCTTTGGCGAGCGTACTGAACCCCTTCATCTTGCCGATGGCGTACAGGGCTCTTCCCACGGTGGTGATTAGGGTCACCAACGTGGTGACACTGCTCGGCGCGAACACCATGGGAAGAACACACGGCGGTCACCGGTGTAGGCGTCCTGGAGGTCGCCGCGCCGCCCGGAGTCGGCACAACGACGCCCCAGGAGGGCCCCGCGCCGCCTGCATGGGCCCAGCTCCGTCTTTGGATCCGGCGACGTGTAGTCGGTCGTCTGGCGCGCGAATGACGCCGCTCGCCAGGCTCCGACTTCCTGGGCGATGCTGGTGATCGCGGGCCGCGGCCCGGGTCCTGTCTGCGACTGGTCCGTTGCTCGTCCGCACCGGCACGGGCCGTTCGGCTCCCAACGAGCCGACTGCCGTGGCCGTCTTCATCTTAGGGGCCATGGCAACGAAGAACTGCTAGGCTAACTACCAGACCAGATTCTCACAATTGCGCCCCTACAGCGCGCCAAAGATGTCGGTGTGGAACGACACCTATGGGATCACAAGAATCCCTACTACGGTTGCTGGGGCGCAGGGTTGCGAGGAGAGCAGGGCTAGTAGACAGCACAAGGATCATTTACCCTGGTTCGGGCCGCGAGGATGCGTAAAACCCTAGTCCTGCTTTGGTGGGTGTATTTCTGAGAGTTCTTGAGCTCTCGAACTAGCTGTGGTCAGTGCGTGGTTCGAAAGAGCCGAATCCTCCGCCAGTATGCCATGGGCATCCTTTTATAGTTGAAAGGGGCAGCCACAGTGACACAAAGGAAGTGGAAAGGCGTACAGTGCTCTGAGCTTATCGCTCGTATTACAGGACACGACACATTTAATGCGTAGCTTAGGTGTCCCCTTGCTTTATTGGGGACGGGGGCGAGGCCCGTCCCGTCCGTCGCTGCTCCTCCTCGCCTTGACACGCGCCCTGGCCAGTGAGGTGCGTGGTGCCATGTAGGCAGCCAGGCAGCTGAGGTGGAGCGGTGGCGGAGCCTTCACGAAGATCTGCATGCCGCCACGCACGCGCTCGATGAGTTGGCCTGGGAGCTGCATGTTGCCACGCAGGTGCCCGCCCAGCTGGTTGGGCTGGCAGCTGCATGTGAACGATGGTGGAAGCTTGTCCGGCGCGGGTCTGGCAGTGGCCCTGCTGGCGTCCTTGGCGAGGGCCTTGACAGGTGGCCCGGCAAGGGTCTTGTCGTGGCGTGCTGTCGTCCCGGGCAAGGACCTTGCCGGGGGTCTGGTGGTCTTCCTCGGCAGGGATCTTGCTGAGAATCGTCATCTTCTAATCCTCATCTGATCTTTTATATGTCTTCACAAAGATCTGCATGCCACCACAGAGGTGCCTTCCCGAGCCCGACCCCACGTTGATGATGGCGCTAGGGGTCGTGGGCTCAAGGGTGGCTCGCTCTGTTGGTGCGGGGCGAGATGTCCCGGCAAGGGTCTTGATGGGGCCGCTGAGGCCGCCCGGCAAGGGTCTTGCCGGGGGAACCTACTTCGTCCCTCTGCTCTTTGTGGTCTTGTCTTTTGCGTTGCTTGGATTGTCTTGGGCTTCGGCCTTACCTTGGCTCACCTCCCCTGTTCTGCTTGATGTGGTTGTGGGCGCGGCTCCGACTGCCCGTGCATAGGTAAAGGGGTACAAAAGCGTGCCCCTATTTTTGTACACCGACAGTGGCCTCTCTGGCAGCACTCACCTGGTCCTCTGGGACGTGATGTGCAGCAAAAAGTGAAGGTGGAGCGACTGAAGTCTGCGCGGCTGACGCGGAAGGCTGAGCACTCGACAGTGGTATCGCGAAGGTGATATAGGTCCGATTGGCATCGCCAACCTCCTGGATTACCGGTTCCGCCACCAGCGTAGACTGAGACGTCTTGCCAGTGGATGTTTTATTGCTTCTTCTTCCCAAGGGCCTCGGTGGCTCGTCCTCTTCGTCGTCTGGGAGATCAATAATGTTGGGAGGAGCTGCAAAAAGATCAGTCGCCAAAATTTCATCCTCGTTGGTTATACCGCAGTTCAATCGACAAAACAAAGACAAGATCACGAAAGTTATACATGGTTTGGAGGTGACCGCATCTTCCATGTCCTCATCCTCGTTTTTGTAAGAAGAAGTCCCAGAGGGAGCGGCACTGCTAGTTTCAAGATTCATCCGGTCAAACCAAGGAAATAGTAGACAACACAGAACATCGGGTGAAAGTGAAGGCAGAACACTCACGCAGAGGCAACGGGGATGTCGATTTTGATTCTGGGCAGCGCCTTCTGAGTCTTCTGTGCTGCAACCTTGGACTTCTTCGAGGCCTTTTCAGTCGGCGCCGGAGAAGATGTCCGAGGATGCTTTGACGACTGCCCGGTCTGAACAGTCGCTTTGTCGCGGGCGCTTGCCGGATCGTGAGTGAGCTTGGATCGCCTTTCCCTGCGGGGAGGTGAGTCGACCTCTTCTTCATCACTCGGGTCGTCGCTCTCCTCGTCCTCTTCACCATCATAATGCCACTCGCCGCTCTCGCCTCCGCTCGCCTCCCCCTCCGGGTACTGCTCCTGCTCTCCGTTGGGCATCGAATACATCTCGGTAAGAGCCTGGAAGACAACAAGCAAGACAAAAGTCAGTTGGTTGATTACAAGCAGTTACATGATAAATCAAGAAAACACTCGGCAATTCAGAGTTGGACCTTGTCTATTTCGTATGAGTTGTCGAGTGGAGGGATTCTCCTAGGCCCCCTGGGGTTATCTTTGTTGCCAGTGATACCCCTCAACCACTTCTCCACGGTATCCTCATCGAGATCTTCTGGATGGATCCGAATGGAATCGTCAATGCCCGAATAAATCCACATCGGATGGTCACGAGCTTGAAGTGGCTGAACGCGCCGTCTGAGGAAGACTTCCAAAAGATCCATGCCAGTCACGCCCTCATGGATGAGCTGGACCACTCGCTCAACCAGCACCTTCACCTCCGCTTTCTCCCTCGGGGTCACTTTCAAGGCGGAGGGCTTCTCTACTCGAGCCATGGAAAAGGGGGGAAGTCCAGTCGACTGACCCGGGGTCGGCTGGTCTTTGCAGTAAAACCAGGTTGACTGCCACCCTCGGACCAACTCAGGAAGGATTATGGCTGGGAAAGAACTCTTACCCCTCATCTGAATCCCAAGACCCCCACACATCTGGATCACTTTTGTCTTCTCATCACTTGGATTAGCTTTTTTGACCGACTGCGAGCGACACATGAAAATGTGCTTGAAGAGGCCCAGTGTGGTCGACAACCCCAGAAATTCTCACACATAGACACGAAAGCGGCAAGATACACGATGGTGTTGGGGAAAAAGTGATGAAGTTGTGCTCCAAAGAAGTTCAAGAAAGCTCGGAAAAAAGGATGGGGAGGCAAATAAAACCCGCGGTCGACGTGAGTGGTGACGAGGACGCACTCACCCTCCTGTGGTCGGGGTTCAGTCTCGTCCTCCGGGAGCTACGCGGATCCATGGGGGATCAATCCCTCCTCGGCCAGATCATCAATGTCGTCCTGGCGAATCCTCGACCGGATCCAGTCACCCTGGATCCAGCCGCGCGGCAGACCAGACCTCGACGAAGATCCGCCCTGGCTGGACTTCTTCCCTTTCGCCTTCGCCGTTGCCTTCTTCGCGCGCTCCAAAGCCACCGTCTTCTCCTTCCACATCGCAGCGGTCAGAGCTCGAGCAGAGCA
This sequence comes from Aegilops bicornis, assembly GCA_021605145.1. Classification (NCBI taxonomy): domain Eukaryota; kingdom Viridiplantae; phylum Streptophyta; class Magnoliopsida; order Poales; family Poaceae; genus Aegilops; species Aegilops bicornis. The sequence continues at coordinate 499,977,000 of CM038669.1, read as the reverse complement.
GCGGCGCCGAGGCAGGAGCAGGTGTGGTGGAGAAAACAGAGAGGAAGGAGGAAGAATGGGAACGCACTGTTCAAAAACCCCAATCCGACGCCTTATATGAGGTCGCTTCCGAGTGACTGACCTGTGGACCCGGGCGATCTTATCAAATCCCGCAACAGTCGTGCATGTGATACGTGGCGAAAAGGGTGGCGCGGAAATCGAGGCGGCCCTGCCTAATCCAGCCCGATTACTACGGCCTCCTCCACCCCGCGCGCTTCCCAAAATTCAAATCCCGCGAGATCCGCGAGCAGCAGAGCAACCTGTCAGATGGAAGATTTTCTCCATATCAACACTCGAAGCTTTTCAGCAAAAGTTCACTCGACAAAACCAAGAATGGAACAAGGCGACAAAAAAGAAGTTGGTGTCACCGCGTTGATCATCGATCCCAACAAGACACATCTGAAGCACGAAAATTGAGTCGGAAATATTTTCAACTCCTTCTCCACTGAAACCCTGATCCATTCAGGGGCTAATGATGAAGCTATGTACCTAGGGTAGGGTCATATGACTAACCTAGACAACCTCCCCAAGGACATCACCCTAAATCAGAAGCATTCGAAGGGTACCATCATCCACTCGACCAGAAGCATTCCACTCGGAAGATTCAAGATCACTCGACCGTAACATTAATCACTCGACAGACAGAAGGTCTAAAGTCACTCTACGCAGCAACGGTCGGGCATTTACTAATAGACTTAATAGTCATTTATAGCACTTTATTACGGACGTTACCTGTAATGTTTCCTCTTTATGTACATTGAACTCTTGGTAACGGAAGATGGCTGAGGTCCTGGCGCACTCTATATAAGCCACCCCCTCCTCTGGCACAAGGATTCGCACACCCTGTAACACACACATGCATAATCCAGTCGACCGCCTCCGGGCTCCGAGACGTAGGGCTATTACTTCCTCTGTGAAGGGCCTGAACTCATAAAACTCGTGTGTACAACCTCGCGATAGCTAGGATCTTGCCTCCTCATACCTACCCCCCATTCTACTGTCAGTCTTAGATCCACGACACTACTAAAAATGATCATTACCCTTTACCTTTTATTGATCAAATGCTAGAAATATTATCCAAACATACACATTTTTGCTTTCTAGATGGTTATTCTGGTTTCTCTCAAATACCTATGTCAAAAGAGGATCAAGAAAAGACCACTTTTACTTGCCCTTTCGGTACCTTTGCTTATAGACGTATGACTTTTGGTTTATGTAATGCACCTGCTACCTTTCAAAGATGCGTGATGGCTATATTCTCTGATTTTTCTAAAAGGATTGTTGAGGTTTTCATGGATGATTTCTCCGTATATGGAACTTCTTTTGATGATTGCTTGAGCAACCTTGATCGAGTTTTGCAGAGACGTGAAAGAAACTAATCTTGTCTTGAATTGGGAGAAGTGCCACTTTATGGTTAATGAAGGTACTGTCTTGGGGCATAAAATTTCTGAAAGAGGTATTGAAGTTGATAAAGCCAAAGTTGATGCTATTGAAAAGATGCCGTGTCCCAAGGGCATTAAAGGTATAAGAAGTTTCCTTGGTCATGCCGGTTTTTATAGGAGGTTCATTAAGGACTTCTCAAAATTTTCTAGGCCTCTGACTAATCTCTTACAAAAAGATGTTCCCCTTGTCGTTGACGATGATTGTGTAGAGGCATTTGAAATACTTAAGAAAGCATTGATTTCTGCACCTATTGTTCAGCCACCTGATTGGAATTTACCCTTTGAAATTATGTGTGATGCTAGTGATTATGCTGTAGGTGATGTTCTAGGACAAAGAGTTGATAAGAAATTAAATGTTATTCAGTATGCCAGTAAAACTCTAGGCGATGCTGCCGGAGAAATTATGCTACTACTGAAAAAGATTTTTTAGCAGTTGTATTTTCTTGTGATAAGTTCCGACCTTATATTGTTGATTCTAAAGTAATTGTTCACACTGATCATGCTGCTATTAAATACCTTATGGAAAATAAAGATTCTAAACCTAGACTTATTAGATGGGTTCTCTTGCTACAAGAATTTGATTTGCATATTATTGATAGAAAGGGAGCTGAGAACCCCATTGCGCATAACTTATCTAGGTTAGAGAATGTTCTTGATGACCCACTACCTATTGATGATAGCTTCCCTGATGAACAATTAGCTGTCATAAATGCTTCTCGTACTACTCCATGGTATGCTGATTATGCTAATTACATTGTTGCTAAATTTATACCACCTAGTTTCACATAACAGCAAAACAAAAAGGTTTTCTATGATTTAAGACATTACTTCTGGGATGACCCACACCTTTATAAAGAAGGAGTAGATGGTGTTATTAGACGTTGTGTACCTGAGCATGAACAGGAACAGATCCCACGCAAGTGTCACTCCGAGGCTTATGGAGGACACCATGCTGGAGATAGAACTGCACATAAGGTATTGCAATCCGGTTTTTATTGGCCTACTGTCTTCAAAGATGCCCGTAAGTCTGTCTTGTCTTGTGATGAATGTCAAAGAATTTGTAATATTAATAGACGTCAAGAAATGCCTATGAACTATTCACATGTTATCGAACCATTTGATGTTTGGCTTTCATTATATGGGATCGTTTCCTTCCTTTAATGGGTATACACATAGTTTAGTTGTTGTTGATTACGTTACTAGGTGGGTAGAAGCTATTCCAACTAGTAGTGCTGATCATAACACCTCTATTAAGATGCTTAAAGAAGTTATTTTTCCGAGGTTTGGAGTCCCTAGATACTTAATGACTGATGGTGGTTCACATTTTATTCATGGTGCCTTTCGTAAAATGCTTGCTAAGTATGATGTTAATCATAGAATTGCATCTCCATATCACCCGTAGTCTAGTGGCCAAGTAGAATTAAGTAATAGAGAGATTAAATTAATTTTGCAAAAGACTGTTAATAGATCTAGAAATAATTGGTCCAAGAAGCTTGATGATGCATTATGGGCCTATAGAACTACATATGATAATCCTATGGGTATGTCTTAGTATAAAATGGTTTATGGAAAAGCATGTCACTTACCTCTCGAACTAGAACATAAGGCATATTGGGCCATTAAAGAGCTCAATTATGACTTCAAACTTGCCGGTGAGAAGAGGCTATTTAACATTAGCTCACTTGATGAATGGAGAACTCAAGCCTATGAGAATGCCAAACTGTTTAAAGAAAAATTTAAAAGATGGCATGAAAAAAGGATACAAAAGCGTGAGTTTAATGTAGGAGATTATGTGTTGCTATTCAACTCTCGTTTAAGTTTTTTTGCAGGAAAACTTCTCTCTAAATGGGAAGGTCCTTACGTTATCGAGGAAGTCTATCGTTCCGGTGCCATAAAAATCAGCAACTTCAAAGGCACAAATCCGAAGGTGGTAAACGGTCAAAGAATCAAACATTATATCTCAGGTAATCCCATAAATGTTGAAACTAATGTTCTCAAATCAGAACCCCGGAGGAATACATAAGGGACACTTTCCAGAATGTTTCAGACTCCAAAAAGGAATAGGTATGAGGTACGGTAAGTAAACCGACTCCAAAACAATTCTAATGGTAATTTTTCTCCGTTTTGGATTATTTAAGAAAATAGGAAAATAAGAAGTAGTCCGGGAAGGACACGAAGCGTCCACGAGGGTGGAGGGCGCGCCCTAACCCCCTGGGCGTGCCCCCTGCCTCGTGGGCACCTCGTGTGCCCTCTGGACTCCGTTTTCTTGCACGATACTTCTTTTAGTCTGTAAAAATTCATTATATAATCTCCCGAAGGTTTTGACCACCGTACCACGCAAATATCCTCTGTTTTTGCTTCGAGCTGTTTTTCTGACAGATCTAGATTACCATGACGTCTTCAAGTGCCCCCAAGGACAATTTCTTCGAGAAGGTCATCAACCCCTACCTCGCAGAAGTGCTACAACATCCTCAAACCATTGAGATGCATGAGGGGGTGCTGCAGATCCGCTATGTTGAGGGACCAAGGAGGACCGAAAGCGTGGAGACAAGACTCAAAGCAATAGAGCAGCAAGTTTTCAAGTGCCAAGGGATGGTGGAACACGGACTCGACACCAACCACATGATGATCGCGGATTTCACCAACAACCACAAGCTGAACGTTAAGAACATTGGGGAGGCCATCTTCAACATTCACGAGAAAATCGAGCACCTCCAAGCCCATATCTATGACCTGCAAAACCAAAACTGTGAGTATGAATATAGATTCAAGAGGATGAGTTTGGCTGCAGATTTGAGGATCCCGGAGACTCGATCATCGTTCTATGATGGTGAGCCTATGCCTTGGAAGATGGACGACAAGCCTACATCATCAACAATTCCATCAGCATCACCTCCGAGGAAAGAGATATAATCACATGGGTATGTGCACTCCCCTTGGCAACTGCCAAGCTTGGGGGAGGTGCCCCGGTATCGTCTCACCATCACAACTCTATCTTTCCCTTTTTTCTTAGTTTGATCCTTTTGGTAATATCTTGATCTAGTAGAATAAATTTTTAGTATGATTTAGTTTTGAGTTTTGCTTTATGATCCTTCTATGTAATCGAGTCTGTGAGCTATATATATTAAAGATTAGTATTGAGTCAAGGGCTTGATTATCTTGCGACGATCTTGAGGGAATAAAAGAAAAAGAAAGAATAAAAAGAAATAAAGAGATCATAATGATCTTATGGAGAGTAATGACTTCACATATAAAGAGTATGATGAATAAAAGTTGTTGAGAGTTGACAAACATAGTTTTGGTCATTGTTGCAATTAATAGGAAGTAATAAAGAAATAGAGGTTTTCACATATAAATATACTATCTTGGACATCTTTTATGATTGTGAGCACTCATTAAAATATGACATGCTAAAGAGTTGATGTTGGACAAGGAAGACAACATGATGGGTTATGTTCTCTTATATCCGAAATAAAGTATATTGTCATGGATCATCCAACATGTTGAGCTTGCCTTTCCCCCTCATGCTAGCCAAATTCTTTGCCCCAAGTAGAGATACTACTTGTGCTTCCGAATACCATTAAACCCAGTTTTGCCATGAGAGTCCACCATATCTACCTATGGATTGAGTAAGATCCTTCAAGTAAGTTGTCATTGTTGCATGCAATAAAAATTGCTCTCTAAATATGTATGATTTATTAGTGTGGAGAAAATAATCTTTATACGATCTTGTGATGTGGAAGAAATAAAAGCGGCGGACTGCATAATTAAGGTCCATATCACAAGTGGCAATATAAAGTGACGTTCTTTCACATTAAGATTTTGTGCATCCAACCATAAAAGCACATGACAACCTCTGCTTCCCTCTGTGAAGGGCCTATCTTTATTTTCATCTTATGCTTTATGCAAGAGTCATGGTGATCTTCACCTTTCCTTTTTACATTTTATCGTTTGGCAAGCACATTGTGTTGGAAAGATCCTGATATATATATATATATATATATATATATATATATATATATATATCCAATTGGATGTAAGTTATCATGAACTATTATTGTTGACATTACCCTTGAGGTAAAATGTTGGGAGGCAACATTATAAGCCCATATCTTTCTGTGTGTCCGATTAAAACTCCATACCCGTAAGTATTGCGTGAGTGTTAGCAATTGTGAAAGACTAAATGATAGTTGAGTATGTGGACTTGCTGAAAAGCTCTTACATTGGCTCTTTCTCATGTTATGATAAATTGCAATTGGTTCAATGATCGAGATTATATTTTGTTAGTTTTCAATAAAGTTTCGGAATCATACTTTACATTGTGAATAGATTGTTACTTTAGCATAAGAAATCATATGACAATATATATATATATATATATTGCTGTTATAAGAATGATCATGATGCCCTCATGTCCATATTTTATTTTATCAACACCTCTATCTCTAAACATGTGGACATATTTTTCATTATCAGCTTCCGCTTGAGGACAAGCGAGGTCTAAGCTTGGGAGAGTTGATACGCCCATTTTGCATCATGCTTTTATATCGATATTTATTGCATTATGGGATGTTATTACACATTATGTCACAATACTTATGCCTATTCTCTCTTATTTTACAAGGTTTACATGAAGAGGGAGAATGCCGGCAATTTGGAATTACGGGTGGAAAAGGAGCAAATATTAGAGACCTATTCTGCACAGCTCCAAAAGTCCTGAAACTTCACGGAGGCACTTTTTGGAATTAATAAAAAATACTGGCGAAAGAATCAACCAGAGGGGGCCACCCACCATCCACGAGGGTGGGGGCGTGCCCCCTGCCTCGTGGGCCCCCTGGCAGGCCTCTGGTGCCCATCTTCTGCTATATGAAGTCTTTCACCCTGGAAAAAATCATAACCAAGCTTTTGGGACGAAACACCGCCGCCATGAGGCAGAACCTTGGCGAAACTAATCTAGGGCTCCGGTGGAGCTGTTCTGTCGGGGAAACATCCCTCCGGGAGGGGGAAATCATCACCATCGTCATCACCAATGATCCTCTCATCGGGAGGGGGTCAATCTTCATCAACATCTTCACCAGCACCATCTCCCCTAAAACCCTAGTTCATCTCTTGTATCCAATCTTTGCCCCAAAACCTCAGATTGGTACCTGTGGGTTGCTAGTAGTGTTGATTACTCCTTGTAGTTGGTGCTAGTTGGTTTATTTGGTGGAAGATCATATGTTCAGATCCTTTATGCATATTAATACCCCTCCTGATTTTGAACATGAATATGATTTGTGAGTAGTTACGTTTGTTCCTGAGGACATGGGAGAAGTCTTGCTATAAGTAGTCATGTGAATTTGGTATTCGTTCGATATTTTGATGAGATGTATGTTGTCTCTCCTCTAGTGGTGTTATGTGAACGTCGAATACATGACACTTCACCATTGTTTGGGCCTAGAGGAAGGCATTAGGAAGTAATAGGTATATGATAGGTTTCTAGAGTGACAGAAGCTTAAACCCTAGTTTATGTGTTGCTTCGTAAGGGGCTGATTTGGATCCATATGTCATGCTATGGTTAGGTTTACCTTAATACTTATTTTGTAGTTGTGGATGCTTGCAAGAGGGGTTAATCATAAGTGGGATGCTTGTCCAAGAAAGGGCAATACCCAAGCACCGGTCCACCCACATACCAAATTATCAAAGTAACGAACGCGAATCATATGAGCGTGATGAAAACTAGCTTGATGATAATTCCCATGTGTCCTTGGGAGTATTTTCCTTTATATAAGAATTTGTCCAGGCTTGTCCTTTGCTACAAAAAGGATTGGGCCATCTTGTTGCACCTTATTTACTTTCATTACTTGTTTGTAACATCCCAAAATTCTAAATTTTGGAATGTTATAATAAATAAATAGTTTTGATTGATTTATTGTTTGTTGTGTGATTGATTGAGTGAAATTGAGTGGAATTTGAATCTTTCTGAAAGTTGAATGAGAGGGAATGAAATGATTTTCCCAAACTTCCACCTTGCATTTATGATCTCCATGAATTCAAATTCATTTCATCACAAAACCCTAGAGTGAAGATGATATGACTCTTCCATTTAAATAAATGAAAAGGGTTTTGAAAAGATTTGAATTCCATCTGAAAATATTTCAAATTTTAGAAACTTTATGCAACTCAATGATTTTCATGAGAGAAGATAAAATGACTTCTTAAATTATATGAAATATGAGTTGGAGGTTAAAAAGAATCAAATTGAAAGTCATTTGAAAGTATTTTGAAACTCCCTTTCAAATTTGGAATTATTTGGATTTTATTCAAATTATTTTTCTCCTAAAAATAAATAAATATAAATAAGGGTAAAATGATTCCCTTCAATGGAAAATTAGGAGAAAATAATTTTGAAATCATTTTGGTGTTTTAAAAATGATTTTGTTGGGTTTTATTGCAACAACAACACTATCTCGAGTTTTGTAAATTTTTGAGGATTTTATTTGAACTTGAAAAATAGCTCATGTTGTAGGAAATCTTTTTCTGAAAATTTTGATATATTATATGTCTATATAATATTATTTATTTATTTATTTGTGTTGTTTTGTTGTCTATGTTTTATAAAAAAAGAGGACCCCCAGGCGCCCGGCCAACTGCCCGACCCGGCCGACAGCCCAGCCCGGCCGGCCTGCCCCGAGCGCCCGACGCCCGAACCCCCTCCCCCGCGGTCGCCCGCTCGCCCTTCTCTCTCTCTCTCGCTGACACCCGGCCACCACCACCTTCTTCCTCCCCACGCCAACCCCGCCGCCGCTCGCCGGAATCCCGAAGGATCCGGGATCCTCCCCGATCCTCGCCCCGATCGCCCCCACGTCCAAGTCGTTTCCCCCTATAAATACCCTCCCTCGCCCGTTCCGCCCCTCGCCCCTCGCCCGACCCACTCCCTCGCCGCAATTAAATGCGGAGACCCGAGTGCGCCGCTTGGCGCCATTGCCGCCGGTCGCCTCGAACCTCCCCGAGCTCACCCGACTCCACCCCGAGACCCCCCTTTCACCCCCGCACCCTCCCGACACCTCCGCCGACGTCCCCGACCACCGGAGCCGCCGTGCCAACGTCGCCCGAGCCGCCGTCAACCGTCACCGTCGTCTTTCCCCGCGGTGAGTCAGCGGAGTCCCCTCCGCCGTCCGATCTGTAATCGACGCTTTAGATTAGATTCGGCGAAGGGTTAGGTTTATTTTTAATGAACCGGTTTTAGTTCGGTTTAGTTAGGTTTTTATTAGACCGCCGACGCGGTTTGTTTTCTGTTAAACCGTGTGCGTAGTTTAGTTATTTAACGCCGAAGCGTTAGATAGGCCCATTAGCCAGTTTTTCGTTTTAGTTTTATTTTCAGTTTTCTGTTTTAACAGAATAGTTTCAGTTTTGTAAAATTCATATATTTTAGTCTACATAATATTTTTAAGTGATTCTTTTTTTGTTGGTTTGCAAATTTATTATAGTTTCTGTAGAAAATATAATTAGTCATGTTAAAATTATTTAAAATTGCTTTATTTTAGATTTAGACAGAATAGTAATTCTGCTATAAAATGAGTTAGGAATATTATTTTTAGTGATTCTTTTTGTCACAACTTTGTTTTGACATTACCTAACCGTAGGTATTTATTTGGGCATTTTAGAATTAATAAAAAATAGTTTTAATCAGAATCATGATATTCCTATTTATTTAACTAGCTACTGTTTTCCTATTGTTTGAATTAGCAAATAAATTTATTTTTCCTATTTGATAGTTTATTCTAGGTTAGTTTCTGTAACTTTAGAACATGAACTTTTATTTATAATAAATAAAACTTTTATTTTATTTTTTCTTGCTAGGATTGTTTTAGGCCTAATAGGAGTTTTATAATAGCTTTTAAGGTGATTCTTTTTGCTCCTAGTTGCTTGATGATTTCTTTTCAGTTAGGTAGCATAAACCCATGCTTAGGTTCTGTTAAGAAAAGTTTTAGTTGTGTAAAACTATTTCTTAGTTGATGCTTGATGTGGTGAAAACCTTGATTTGTTTTCTCGGAGTTTTTCTTTGGTAGTTTTGTTGTGTAGTTTTCCTTTGTTTTTATTTGGTGTCCCTTGATTTGCATTTTTATTGTTGGTTTTATTATGAGTGTTAGAATTGTTTGCTAGGATGTTTGATTATATGAATGCTATGACTATATAGATTTTCAACGGAGTGACGAATAGTTCTACCAAGTCATTATTCAAGAGTGTTGTTATCTTCATCAACTTACCAGGCAAGTACACTTTGACCATGCTTTCATACCAATGTTTTTATTGCATTTAGTGTCATCTTCGCAACAATCCATCCAGTAGTGCCATTGAATCCTTGTAGTTGAGTAGAATGCATGAGGTAGGAACCCATCACCTGTTACCAAGCCGGGGCGTTATTTGTTTTAATGCTACGCTATAGTAGACGGGGTTGGTATGAGTGCACGGAGTGGTGTGAGAATGGAGGATCTACGTCAATGACGACAACTCCATGATGGAATCTGCAAGGACTGCATCTTCAAGGCCTCAAGACTCCAAGACTCGAGACAAGAATTCAATACACACTCTTGGGTGAAGGATGGTTGACGGGCACCTGGAGAATCCAGTGGTTGGCCGGGATGCATGGAGAAGCGCCGTGACATCTTGCGGAAAGCTTCACCCAGACTCAAAGAGACGGAAGAATACTTCATGCCGGAAGCTTACTGTGCAACCGCAAGTCAATATGGGCTCGCTTGGTTGACCTTAGTTGTGACTACTGGCTGGGGCGGTGCTAGCAGATGTAGAACTACGGTAGGATTGGATGAGCCCGGACGGTGGTCAGGGGAACTCTTCGGAAGACCATGTTTCGGTCATCTTGTTCTCAAACACCATGAAGTGCGAGAGCATAAAAAGAGGGATCTAATCTTTCTGGTAAAGTGTACAAACCTCTGCAGAGGGTTTAAACCTAATCGATTAGCCGTGTCCCCGGTTAAGGACAATTTGAGCCTCTGGACTTGGATCTATCTCGGAACTCACAACACCGGATTGATAACTTAATTGTGGGCAACATATGATGATTTTGGGCTATGAGACATCGGTTGGCGGAACCATGTCATGATAGAAAACTCCATAGTACAGACTGCATTTATTAAAATAAATCAGCTTTTACGCAAACAAAACTCAGACACAGAGCCACAAAGCCATATTGCATATAGTATAGTTTTATCATCTGTTTTCTCATGTTGTGATCTTGCGGTACATTCAATGTCTTGACCTACACGGCTGCAACGTATCATGTTGCAGATATTTACCTCCGACGAGTAAGAGTGCAGTGCAGGTTACGGTCTACACTCAACCCGCCGATGGCGTTGATGGGACTCCACACCCGATTACTTGTTTCGGCGAGACTTATGAGGTATATATCAGTTTTACGTTAATTACATGTGATTGCACTTTGATATATAAATTGATGTACTGTGTGTGCCAAAGATATCGATCTGTGGATGGCACAAAGAACACGTAGGCTTGACCGTCTAAGGTCGGGTCGCTACATTGTTACCCGTTACAAATTACCTTATCACAAAACTATATGTTACCGATAATTTCAGTGCTCGCAGAGAATACCTTACTGAAAACCGCTTGTCATTTCCTTCTGCTCCTCGTTGGGTTCGACACTCTTACTTATCAAAAGGAATACGATCGATCCCCTATACTTGTGGGTCATCAACAATGAACGACTTCTTCTCTGTGGACTGCCTCTGCGCCCTCTGTTTCATTGGGCGCACATTGGGGCACACCCTCAGGTGATGCTCGATCACCCCCTTGGGACTCCAACCAGGTCCTTGGGCTCCCTGATGACCCAGAAGTACAGGGGATCAATTTTAGCTCTTTTCGATAAGTAAGAGTGTCGAACCCAACAAAGAGCAGAAGGAAATGACAAGTAGTTTTCAGTAAGGTAATGTCTGCAAGTGCTGAAACTGTAAGTAGCGAGTAATTTGATAGCAAGATAATTCATAACGAGCAAGTAACAATAATTGTAACAAGTATGCAGCAAGATAGCCCAATCCTTTTGAGGCAAAGGGCATGCCAAAATGGTCTCTTATAATAAGCAAAGCGTTCTTGAGGGTACACGGGAATTTCATCTAGTCGCTTTCATCATGTTGGTTTGATTTGTGTTCGCTAGTTTGATAATTTGATATGTGGGTGGACCGGTGCTTAGGTGTTGTTCTTACTTGAACAAACCTCCTACTTATGATTAACCCTCCCTTAAGCATCCGCAACTACGAGAAAAGTATTAAGGATAAATCCTAACCATAGCATTAAACTCTAGGATCCAATCGGTCCCTTACGGAATAGTGCATAAACTGGGGTTTAAGTTTCTGTCACTCTCGCAACCCACCATCTATTTACTACTCCACAATGCATTCCCTTAGGCCCAAATATGGTGAAGTGTCATGTAGTCCACATTCACATGACACCACTAAGGGAATCACAATATACATACCATCAAAATATCGAACCTATATCAAATTCACATGATTACTTGCAACATGATTTATCCCGTGACCTCAAGAACGAAATTAACTACTCACAAACAATAAACATGCTCACTGCATAATGGATCTGAACATATAATCTTCCACCAAATAAACCATATAGTAATCAACTACAAGATGTAATCAACACTACTAGTCACCCCCTAGCAACAATCTATACTTCCGGTAACAAGATTGAATACAAGAGATGAACTAGGGTTTGAGATGAGATGGTGCTGGTGAAGATGTTGATGGAGATTGCCCTCCCTAAGATGGGAGAGTTGTTGGTGATGATGATGGCGATGGTTTCCCCCTCCGGAAGGCAAGTTCCCCCGGCAGAATCGCTCCGTCGGAGGGCAAAAGTGCTCCTGCCCAAGTTCCGCCTCAAGACGGCAGCGTTCCATCCCAAAAGTCGTTCCTCCGTTTTTTCTAGGTCAAAACCACTTATATACCAGAAGATGGGCACTGTAGGTGGGCCGAGGAAGCCACAACCCACCAGGGCGCGCCAGGGGGGCCTGGCGCGCCCAGGTGGGTTGTGCCCACCTGGTGGCCCCCCTCTGGTGTTTATTGGCTCCAGTATTTCTTAAATATTCCATAAAAAATCCTCATGGAGTTTCAGCTCATTTGGAGTTGTGCAGAATAGGTTGCCTGACATAGCTTTTGCAGGTCCAGATTTCCAGCTACCAGAATTCTCCCTCTTGGTGTGTTCCTTGCAAATTATGAGAGAAAAGGCATTAGAATTACTCCAAAAAGCATTATTATGGATTAAAACATTGTAAATAACAGTAAGAAGACATGATGCAAAATGACGTATCACTCCCATGCGAACACCTCCTTGTTCTCATGCAAGAAATCGACCAGCGCCTTTTCTTGGTCTGGGGCGAGGTTGGCACCTATGGTGAAGGTGGCTCCCGATGCCCCATCTTTGTCAACCGGCACCTGCTTCGTCTCGGCCCGGTCTTGAGAGAACAACTGCTTCTTTTTTGCCGGCGCAGCCCTCGGGACCTCGGAGGCCCCTTCATCTGCTGGGCATGCTTCCGCCGCGGCTCTGAAGGCGAGCGTGAGGGCCGTCAGGGCCTCCTTAGTGTCTTCAGCCACGGTGATGACGCCGCTGCTCCCGGGCATCTTCATGAGTTTGTAGGCAGGGTGAGTCGCTGCCATGAACTTGGCCAGGGCTGGGTACCCGAGGATGGTGTTGTACGGAAGGCTGATGCGGGCAATGTTGAAGTCGATGAGCTCGGTGCGATAGTTGTCGCGGGTGCCGAAGGTGACGGGGAGGCGGATCTGCCCCAGGGGCTGGTGGAGCCATCGACAACCCCAGAGAATGGCTTGGTGGGGCGGAGCCGGCCATGTGGCATGTGAAGCAGGCCGAAAGCTTCCACGGAGAGCATGTTGAGGCCATCCCCGCCGTCGATGAGGGTCTTGGTTACCGCCACATTGCAGATGGTGGGGGTGTAAAGCATCAGGAGGGCGCCTCCGCCCGCGATGGTCGCGGGGTGGTCCCTTGAGTCGAAGGTGAGGTCGGCTCTAGGCGCCGCCCACCCCGGAGGAGCCCCCTGCTGCACGCGGGTGGCACCCACTTGGTGGAAGAACTGCTTGACGTAGCGGTTCGAGGGCAGTGCCTGCGAACCACCAAGGAGGGCTGCGACGGCGTGGGGCGCTGATGCCACAAAGCGCGTGACGAAGAGGCCGCGCAGCTCCCCCAGGAGGCCACAGAAGATCCTGGCAGGTTGAGCAGCCAGACGCATGGTACGCCAGTGAGGGCCATGGGAAACGAGTTGGCCATGACCTTGTCGTCGCCGCCGGCCGCCCAAACGGCATCCTCGTAGGCCTGGAGGTAACCTATCGGATCCTCCGTGCCGTCGTAGCGAGGCGGCATCTCTGGCCTCAACTTGGGCGACCACTGTACCTGCCGCAAGGCAGGGGTGAAAGCCCGGAGGCCCGCAGCGCCTCCGTACGCACTCGTCGGTCCGGCTGGAGGAGCGGTGCTCGCCATGGGAGCTGGTCGGCGAAGCGAAGCGGGCGGAGAAGTGAAGCGGACGGAGAGGCGAAGCTTCTACGGACCCCTACCTGGCGCGCCAAACATCGGATTCAGGGTTCCGCAGACCCTTGAGAGGTTCGGACTCTGGGGTGCCTGCGAAGAACTCGTCCTCCTCAGGCTGCCCGCTCCCCGAATCCACGACCTAGCTAGTCAAACCCAACGAACAAGAGACACTGCAGTTTACCCTGGTCCAGGCCACCTTGTAGCGTAATACCCTACTCCAGCTTTGTGGTGGATTGCCTCAAGGGGCTGAGAAAGAACTAGTACAGTGGATGAACAGCCTCAGGACGTGAGGTGTTCTTGGGCTCGATGAGCTGGTGGATGAGAGGATGATCTGAATGATCCCCCCTCTATGGTGGTGGCTAAGTCCTATTTATAGTGGCCTTGGTCCTCTTCCCAAATGTAGGTGGGAAGGGATCCCACAACGGCCAATTTCGAAGGGAGACAACTAGTACAAGCTATCCTGACAAAAGTGGTCTTCGCCTGCAAAAGCCTCTGGTGGTGACGCTGCAGTGGGCTCCACGATGACCTCCGTCCTGCCGTCCTGGCGGTCTTGGTCTTGTTGCACCGATATGGAAACCTTTGCTTGATTACTCGGGACCCCACACCTGCGCTTGCCTCCTTAGCACCGAAGAGTAAACCGGTACACTGCGCCCGCTGGCGCCCGCCTGGCCTTGGTCGTCACGGCTCACGTCATGTGAGCCTCGTGAGGTGCATCCTGCATTGATGTCTCCGCTCCTCGGGAGTCAGCCTAGTGAGGCCGCCGCCCAGGGAGGACTTAGTGTCGTCCGCCTCGCGAGGCTTCGCCCCTCGCGAGGGTCTTGGGCTGTTGTTGTCGAAGCTGGGCCGTACCAGGCCGTCGACGGAGCCACGCCATGGGCCGCAGGCAGGCAAGTCTGGGTACCCCCGTTCCCAGGACGCCCACAGCATATGCCACATCAGCTTGGCCCAACCTAGCCCACTCGTGCCCCACAAATATCCCCATCTGGAAAACCCTAGACATCAGTCAATCGCACTCCACTTCACTCCCCTCTCCATCCACTCCACTTTCAATCCCCCCCGATCCAAATCGATGGCTGGCGACAGAAGCAGCACTAGCTCCGATGGAGAATCCAATGGTTCCGAAGACTGGTCGAGCCTGCTGCACAACGCGGAGCCCGGCGATGTGGAGGAGGTCGCTCTTCGCATCGCGTTGAGGCTGTTGTGGCTCGACCAAGGCGGCACTGGTAGTGGCGAGTCCTCTGCCTCAGCGCTTGTCGCCCGTCGACACAGCACCGACCACGTGGCTGGCCCGCCCCGCCTGTCGTCCAGCTTCGGTTGCGCTGCTCCCAATGTCCTTCAAGTATGTGATACATCTCCAACGTGTCTAATTTTTTTGATTGTTTCATGCTATTATATTATCAATCTTGTATGCTTTATATACCATTCTTTGGAACTAACCTATCAACTCGGTGCCTAGTGCCAGTTGTTGTTTTCTGCTTGTTTTTTTGTTTTACAGGAAATCCATACCAAACAAAGTCCCCTTGCTCTTGTGCTTCAAAAGATAGTCTCCTCAACACTCAAATCACTCTCTCATAGATTTGGCTTGGGTATGAGAAGGATTGGAGTGGAAAGCAACTTGGGGAGGCTAGAAATCAAAGCTCAAATGGTTGGATTGTAATGCCTTGATCTCAACACATGAGCAGGTGGTTCTCTCTCAGAAAATGAATGGTGGAAGTGTAGTTTCGTTCTTATGGATCTCTTGGAGAGAAGGTCGGAAGGACGGAAATGTGATGACCTAGGCAAGACTTCATTTCAGTAATTCTGATCGATTCAACTCGGTGATTCCGAAATGAACAAACTGGGTTACAGAAACTTGGTCATTGCAACTCGATGAAACCGATCGTCATCTCAGTACAACCGACATTCTGGGGTTTTGCTCTGGTAGTATATAGGATCAATTCGGTGAGTCAGGATGGGGTATTTTTGGTGGGACCAAGTTAGCTATTTAGGGTTTGGACATATATGATTTTGAGAAAGTGGTTGAGGGTTTCTGAAGCAATATCTTCGAGCACTTGAGCAATTGAGTCATGATCAAAAGGTCATTGATGTCGTTTGAACTACGTCGGTATTTCCCCGAAGAGGAAGGGATGATGCAGTACAGCTACGGTAGGTATTTCCATCAGTTATGAAACCAAGGTATCAATCCAGTAGGAGAACCAAGCAATGAAACGTCTCCAACGTATCTATAATTTTTGATTGTTCCATGATGTTATATTTTATCAATCTTGGATGTTTTATATTCATTTTATAGTCATTTTATAATCATTTTTGGTACTAACCTATTGACTTAGTACCAAGTGACAGTTGCTGTTTTTTGCATGTTTTTTACATCGCATGAAATCAATACCAAACAGAGTCCAAACGCAGTGAAACTTTTTCTGGATTTTTTGGACCAGAAGACATCCAGTGGGCCGGAGAAGCACCTGGGGGTGCTCCGAGGGGAGCACAACCCACCAGGGCACGCCTGGGGTCCCAGGCGCACCCAGGTGGGTCGTTCCCACCTCGGGTGCCCCCTGAACCGCCTCTTTGCTCTATAAATACCCCAATATTCCATAAACCCTAGGGGAGTCGACAAAAATCAATTCCAGTCGCCGCAGAGTCCAGAACCACCAGATCCAATCTAGACACCATCACGGAGGGGTTCACCACTTCATCGTTGCCTCTCCGGTGATGCGTGAGTTGTTCTTTGTAGACCTTCGGGTCCGTAGTTAGTAGATAGATGGCTTCCTCTCTCTCGTTTGATTATCAATACAATGGTCTCTTGGAGATCCATATGATGTAACTCTTTTTGCGGTTTGTTTGTTGGGATCGGATGAACTTCGAGTTTATGATCAGATCTATCTTTTTATCCAGGAAAGTTATTTGAGTTTCTTTGATCTCTTATATGCATGATTGCTTATAGCCTCGTATTTCTTCTCCGGTATTTGGGTTTTGTTTGGCCAACTTGATCTATTTATCTTGCAATGGGAAGAGGTGCTTTGTAGTGGGTTCGATCTTACGGTGCTTGATCCCAGTGACAGAAGGGAAACCGACACGTATGTATCGTTGCTATTAAGGATAAAACGATGGGGTCTATTTCTACATAAATAGATCATGTCTACATCATGTCATCATTCTTATTGCATCACTCCATTTCTCCATGAACTTAATACACTAGATGCATGCTAGATAGCGGTCGATGTGTGGAGTAATAGTAGTAGATGCAAGTAGGAGTCGGTCTACTAATCTTGGACATGATGCCTATGTAATGATCACTGCCTGGATATCTTCATGATTATTTCAAGTTCTATCAATTGCCCAACAGTAATTTGTTTACCGACCGTTTGCTATTTTTCTCGAGAGAAGCCACTAGTGAAACCTACGGCCCCCGGGTCTCTTTCTCATATTATTTGTCTTTGCGATCTATTTTCCTTTGCTTTTATTTTCAGATCTATTATACCAAAAATACAAAAATACCTCGCTGCAATTTATTCTTATTTATTTTATTTGGCGTTCGATCTATCAATCTACTACAATTTATTCACGTTTGTTTGCCAATTTCTGGCACCGTTACCCGAAAGGGATTGACAACCCCTTTAATACGTCGGGTTGCGAGTATTTGTTATTTGTGTGCATTTGTTGTTTATGTATTGTTGCTTGGTTCTCCTACTGGTTCTATAACCTTGGTCTCATTACTAAGGGAAATACCTACCGTGGCTGTGCTGCATCATCCCTTCCTCTTTGGGGAAATACCGACGTAGCTTCAAGCCGCATCAAAAGGAATTTCTAGCGCCGTTGCCAGGGAGGATCTTCAACATATACCAGGTTCCTAATCACAAATCTCATCTCCTCGCAATTTACATTATTTTCCATTTGCCTCTCGTTTTCCTCTCCCCCACTTCAAAAAAAATTCCGTTTTATTCGCCCTCTTTTCCGTTCGCCGTTTTCTTGCCGGGTCTGTTTTTGTGTGCAATCCTTGTTGCCGTTATTATCTCCATGGATAGTTCTTCCTCTATTGCATGCACTCCCGACAACGAGGTTCTTAACTTTAAACAAAGGGGAGGAGAAAATTTAAAAGATGCTTGGTATAGAATTTGCAATCTACCGTTGTTCTTCTTTATTGTTTTTATGTGGGCATCACCAATTGGTATAGATTCGTCCTTGATACGATTACCAATGGAAATTTCTTGATGTGTCCCGCTCTTGATGCTTTTGATGCTATGGGAAATTTAGTGGGCTCGCCACCTCTTACGATTAATGAAACAACTTTGATTCTTGAGCATGTTATGGAAAGATTAGATGCTATTGAAAAGAAAATGCTTACTGAAGAGCATATTGAAACCTTATATAAAAAGATGCATAATTTTTCTACTAAAATTGGGTTAAAAGCGAGAGAAGTTTTTAAGTTGTTAAAAGAAAAGGGAACCGTAATTCATGAAAGAATTGAAGAAAGTCCGTCTGGGATTGATAAACTGGAAGAAATCTTTAGTAATTTGAGTACGGATTTTGCTTACGCTAAAACCATTAAAAAACCATAAAGATTGGCAAGAATACTCAAGTTACTAAGAGCAAGTGTGCAACTGCTAGTAATAACAGTAAAGAGGATCTTAAGATGATTAGTATCCACCCGGATTTTGTCGAAGTTATAAGAGATCCCTTTGGCAAGAATGAATTCTTTAAATTTGTTCCTAGGAGCATTGTCATTGAAAATCTTTATGCTAAATCTTTGAAGAATTCTAAGTGTTTGATTGAAGCGTTGAACAAAGATGACAAAACTTAGATCCTTGCTTTATGCCTAGCTAAGGGCGTGAAACAATAGCGCTTGTTGCGAGGCAACCCAATGAATAAAATTTATTTTTGCTTTTTGCTTTCTGTTCTTGAGTGTTAGCACAATTATGCTACTGTTATGATTGTGTTATTGTGCTTTAATTAGTGTTTGTGCCAAGTAAAGCCTTTAGGATCTTCTTGGGTGATAGTTGTTTGATCTTGCTGGAAAAAATAGAAACTTTTGCGTCGAGAGTTACAATTTTCATTATTCACAGAAGCGACGAAAAACTCTGAAATTTTTACGGTAGATTGATATACCAATTTCCTCTGTTGTCGTAATTTGTCAGAGTTTTTGGAGATACAGAAGTATGAGAACAATTAGCATCTTTAAAGACTGCTCTGTTTTTGACAGATTCTGTTTTCGTTGTGTTATGTGCTTATTTTGATGATTCTATGGTTTTCTTTGAAGAGCTTTTGCCATGGAAAGGTTAGAATACAGTAGGCATAAAGAAATAACAAAATTTGAATAAGTCTCTACAGTGCTTATAGTAAAGATTGGTTTTCTTATACTAACGGATCTCACGAAGGTTTTGTTGAGTTTTGCGTGATTGAAGTTTTCAAGTTTTGGGTTATCTTACGATGGATGAAGGAATGAGGAGTAAGAAGATCCTAAGATTGGGGATGCCCCGGCATACCAAGGTATTATCCACAGAGAGCAAGCAACTAAGCTTGGGGATTCCCCGAGTGGCATCCCCTCTTTCTTCTAACGACCATCGGTATTTTACTCGAAGCTATATTTTTATTCGTCACATACTATGTGTTTTGCTTGGAGTGTCTTGTATGATAGGAGTCTTTACTTGTTTTATTCTGTGTTTTAAGTCCTGATTCCTTGCTGGACACACCTATTTGAGAGAGCCAAAATTATGCCATGACTTGTTAGAATTGCTCTCTATGCTTCACTTAAATATTTATGAGCTATGGACTTTCTCTAGTGCTTCACTTATATCTTTTTTAGCACGGTGTGCTTTAGTATCTTTCAAGAAATGTTCTCTTGATTCACTCAGATCTATTTGAGAGTTAGTAAAATTTTCAAGAAATTCTCTCTTGCTTCACTTAAATTAATTTGAGAGAAAGAAATATTATGCTCATGATCTTCACTTATATTTGTTTGAGCTTATCAAAAGCAACACATGGAAATTAGTCCCAAAGTTATAGATATCCAAGAAAGATATAATAAAAACTTTCATGAAGATCACTGGACAAAATAAACTTGATTCCTTGTAATAGTTTTGAGATATGATGATGTGATATGTGAGTCATGTTGATGAGTAATTATGCTTTAGTAAGAATATTGGTGTTAAGGATTGTGATTCCCTATGCAAGCACGAAAGTCAATAGTTGTGCAATGAAGTTCTCTCTTGCTTCACTTAAATTAATTTGATAGAAAGAAATATTATGCTCATGATCTTCACTTATATTTGTTTGAGCTTATCAAAAGCAACACATGAAAATTAGTCCCAAAGTGATAGATATCCAAGAGGGATATAATAAAAACTTTCATGAAGATCATTGGACAAAATAAACTTCATTCTTAGTAATTGTTTTGAGATATGATGATGAGATATGTGAGTCATCTTGATAAGTAATTATGCTTTAGTAAGAATATTGGTGTTAAGGTTTGTGATTCCCTATGAAAGCACGAAAGTCAATAATTATGCAATGAAATTATATCATACTTGTGGTGCATTATTCGGTGTTCATTATGCTTAATGCTCACTTATTAGATTATTCGTTTCTTGGTTGGTCGCTTCTCAATCTTTTGCTAGCCTTTATTTTTGCACTAAGTATGATCACTACTTGTGCATCCAAAATCCTTTAAACCAGTTTTGCCACATGAGTCCACTATACCTACCTATATGCGGTATTCTTTTGTCGTTCTAACAAAATTTGTATGTGCCATCTCTAATATTCAAAATAAATTTCTCTTTTATGTGCTCGTACCGCTCGCGAGGCGGTGAGGGGTGGCTAATATTTTCCATTCTAGATGTGTAATTCTCACGATGAGTGTTTATTCACTTGTCATTGCACGAGAGTAAGGCAAAGGTATTAGGGATGCCCAGTCCCGAAATGAAAAATGAATTTACTTTATGTTGTCAAATAATAAATTCCTTGGAAAGTGTTGGTCTGGAAGGCACCCGTCGATAGGTTAGCCATGGAAAGTGAAAGTATGGTGGAAAAAGGAATAAACTTTAATTTCTGTTTGGGAACCACCTATGATATATCTAGCATGGAAAGTGTTGGTAACTCTAAGTCGTTTTCATTGGTGGGAAAAGTATGCCTCTCCAAATGCTTTTATCCCTCAATTTTCGCTTTGAGCTCTGTCACCTCTGCAAATCCCTACTTCCCTCCGTGGAGGGCCTTTTTTTTTACTTTATGCATTTTTTTAATTTGAGTCTCCATCTTATCTTATAAAAGCACCAACTAGGGGGCACTATGGTCGTACTTGAGCACTGGGTGTAGCTAATATGCGAGTGTGTTTCATGAATGGATCAATGATTGAGCATGATGGGCTAGGCATAGCTTATTTTAGCATTGATATTTTGAAAGACATGGTTGCTTGTTGATATGCTTGAGTATCTAAATTATCATTGAAGGAAATATGCCCTAGAGGCAACAATAAAGTTGTTATTTATATTTCCTTATATCATGATAAATGTTTATTATTCATGCTAGAATTGTATTAACCGGAAACTTGATACATGTTTGAATACATAGACAAAACAAATTGTCCCTAGTAGGCCTCTACTCGACTATCTCGTTAATCAAATATGGTTAAGTTTCCTGACCATAGACATGTGTTGTCATTTGATGAATGGGATCACATCATTAGAGAATGATGTGATGGACAAGACCCACGTTAGCTTAGCATAATGATCGTTTAGTTTTATTGCTATTGCTTTCTTCATGACTTATACATGTTCCTTTGACTATGAGATTATGCAACTCCCGAATACCGGAGGAACACCTTGTATGCTATCAAATGTCACAATGTAACTGTGTGATTATAAAGATGCTCTACAGGTGTCTCCGGAGGCATTTGTTGAGTTGGCATAGATCGAGATTAGGATTTGTCACTCCGTGTATCGGAGAGGTATCTCTGGGCCCTCTCGGTAATGCACATCACTATAAGCCTTGCAAGCAATGTGACTAATGCGTTAGTTGCGGGATGATGCATTACGGAACGAGTAAAGGACTTGGATTTATGTGTTTTGATGACCGAAGTTTGTTCGGAGTCCCGGATGAGATCACGGACGTGACGAGAAGTCTCGAAATGGTCGAGACATAAAGATTGATATACTGGACCATGTTATTCGGACACCGGAAGTGTTCCGGATAGTTTCGGGTAAAACGGAGTCTTTGGAGGGGCTACTGGAACCCCCGGGGAGTTGATGGGCCTTAGTGGGAAGGAGAGGCAGCGGCCAGGAGGTGGCGCGCGCCCCCCAAGCCCAGTCCGAATTGGACAAGGGGATGGGGGCGCGGCCCACCTCTCCCTTCCTTTCCCCTTCTCCTTTAGCTGGAAACCTACTAGAACTTGGAGTCCTAGTAGGATTCCCCTTCTCCCGGCGCGCCTAGCTTGGCCTGCCGGCCTCCCCTCCCTCCTTTATATACGGGGACAGGGGGGCACCCTAGGACACACAAGTTTCTATTAACCGTCTGCGGTGCCCCCTCCACAGTTACACACCTCGATCATACCATCGTAGTGCTTAGGCGAAGCCCTGCGCCGGTAACATCATCATCACCATCGCCACGCCGTCGTGCTGACGGAACTCACCCTCGTCCTCAACTGGATCAAGAGCACGAGGGACGTCATCGAGCTGAACATGTGCCGAACACGAAGGTGCCGTACGTTCGGACTTTGATCAGTTGGATCGCGAAGAAGTTCGACTACATCAATCGCGTTACTAAACGCTTCCGCTTTTGGTCTACGAGGATACGTGGAAACACTCTCCCCTCTCCTTTATATGCATCTCCTAGATAGATCTTGTGTGATCGTAGGATTTTTTTTTTGAAATTACTGCGTTCCTCAACAGTGGCATCCGAGCCAGGTCTATGCGTAGATGTTATATGCACAAGTAGAACACAAAGAGTTGTGGGCGATAATAGTCATACTGCTTACCAGCGACGTCTTACTTTGATTCGGCGGTATTGTTGGATGAAGCGGCCCAGATCGACATTACATGACCGCGTTCATGAGACTGGTTCTACCACCATGCTTCGCACACAGGTGGCTAGTGTGTGTCTGTTCTCCTCAACTTTAGTTGAATCGAGTTTGACTACGCCCGGTCCTTGTTGAAGGTTAAAACAACACACTTGGCGAAAAATCGTTGTGGTTTTGATCCGTGGGTAAGAACGGTTCTTGCTAGAAGCCCGTAGCAGCCACGTAAAACTTGCAATAACAAAGTAGAGGACGTCTAACTTGTTTTTTGCAGGGCTTGCTATGATGTGATATGGTCAAAACATGATGACATATAAATTGTTGTATGAGATGATTATGTTTTATAACAGTTATCGGCAACTGGCAGGAGCCATATGGTTGTCGCTTTATTGTATGAAATGCTATCGCCATGTAATTGCTTTACTTTATCACTCAGTGGTAGCGATAGTCGTAGAAGCAATAGTTGGCGAGACGATAACGATGCTTCGATGGAGATCAAGGTGTCAAGCCGGTGACGATGATGATCATAACGGTGCTTTGGAGATGGATATCAAAGGCACAAGATGATGATGGCCATATCATATCACTTATTTTGATTGCATGTGATGTTTATCTTTTATGCATCTTATTTTTCTTAGTACGGCGGTAGCATTATAAGATGATCCCTTACTAAATTTCAAGGTATAAGTGTTCTCCCTGAGTATGCACCGTTGCTACAGTTCATCGTGCCGAGACACCACGTGATGATCGGGTGTGATAAGCTCTATGTTCACATACAACGGGTGCAAGCCAGTTTTGCACACGCAGAATACTCGGGTTAAACTTGACAAGCCTAGCATATGCAGATATGGCCTCGGAACACTGAGACCGAAAGGTCAAACGTGAATCATATAGTAGATATGATCAACATAGTGATGTTCACCATTGAAAACTACTCCATCTCACGTGATGATCGGACATGGTTTAGTTGATTTGGATCACGTGGTCATTTAGATGACTAGAGGATGTCTATCTAAGTGGGAGTTCTTAAGTAATATGATTAATTGAACTTTAATTTATCATGAACTTAGTCCTGATAGTATTTGCATATCTATGTTGTATATCAATAGCTCGCATATAGCTCCCCTATTTTATTTTTGATATGTTCCTAGAGAAAACTAAGTTGAAAGATGATAGTAGCAATGATGCAGACTAGGTCCGTGATCCGAGGATTATCCTCATTGCTGCACAGAAGTATTATGTCCTTGATGCACCACTAGGTGGCGAACCTGTTGTAGGAGCAGATGCAAACGTTATGAATGTTTTGCAAGCTCGGTATGATGACTACTTGATAGTTTAGTGCACCAAACTTTACAACTTAGAACCGGGACTTCAAAAATGTTTTAAACGCCATGGAGCATATGAGATGTTCCAAGAACTGAAATTGGTATTTCAGACTCATGCCGAGTCGAGAGGTATGAGACCTCTGACAAGTATTTTGCCTACAAGATGGAGGAGAATAGCTCAACCAGTGAGCATGTGCTCAGAATGTCTGAGTACTACAATCGCATGAATCAAGTGGGAGTTAATCTTCTAGATAAGATAGTGATTGACAGAGTTCTCTAGTCACTATCACCAAGTTACTGGAACTTCGTGATGAACTATAATATGCAAGGGATGAGAAAAATGTTTCCCCGAGCTCTTCGCAATGCTGAAATCGGCGAAGGTAGAAATCAAGAAAAGCATCAAGTGCTGATGGTTGACAAGACCACTAGTTTCAAGTAAAAGGGCAAGGGAAAGAAAGGGAACTTCAAGAAGAATGGCAAGCAAGTTGCCACTCCCATGAAGAAGCCCAAAGCTAGACCCAAGCCTGAAATTGAGTGCTTCTACTACAAAGGAAATGGTCACTGGAAGTGGAACTGCCCTAGATACTTGGCGGATAAGAAGGATGGCAAAGTGAACAAAGGTATATTTTATATACATGTTATTGATGTGTACTTTACTAGTGTTTGTAGCAACCCCTCGGTATTTGATACTGGTTCAGTTGCTAAGAGTAGTAACTCAAAACGGGAGTTGCAAAATAAACAGAGACTAGTTAAGGGCAAGGTGATGATGTGTGTTGGAAGTGATTCCAAGGTGGATAAGATCACCATCGCACACTCTCTTTTTCCTTCGGGATTAGTATTGGAACTAAATAATGTTATTTGGTGTTTGCGTTGAGCATAAATATGATTGGATCATGTTTATTGCGATACGATTATTCATTTAAGTCAGAGAATAATTGTTGTTCTGTTTACATGAATAAAACCTTATATGGTCTTACATCCAATGTAAATGGTTTATTGAATCTCGATCACAGTGATACACATAATATTGATGCCAAAATATATAAGTTTAATAATGATAGTGCAACTTATTTGTGGCACTACCGTTTAGGTCATATTGGTGTAAAGCGCATGAAGAAACTCCATGACTGATGGGCTTTTGGAATCACTTGATTATGAATCACTTGATGCTTGCGAACCATGCCTCATGGGCAAGATTACTAAGACTCCATTCTCCGGAACAATGGAGCAAGCAACAGACTTGTTGGAAATAATACATACTAATGTATGCGGTCCGATGAGTGTTG
Organism: Aegilops bicornis; assembly: GCA_021605145.1. NCBI lineage: Eukaryota > Viridiplantae > Streptophyta > Magnoliopsida > Poales > Poaceae > Aegilops > Aegilops bicornis. The sequence goes on along the minus strand of CM038669.1, from coordinate 499,951,343 downwards.
AGACTCGCGGCAGGTATCATTCTGACCTTCACAGATGATTTGAGCAGATATGGATATATCTACTTGATGAAACATAAGTCTGAAACATTTGAAAATTTCAAAGAATTTCAGAGTGAAGTGGAAAATCATCGTAACAAGAAAATAAAGTTTCTACGATCTGATCGTGGAGGTGAATATTTGAGTTACAAGTTTGGTCTTCATTTGAAACAATGTGGACTAGTTTCCCAACTCACGCCACCTGGAACACCACAACATAATGGTGTGTCCGAACGTCCTAACCACACTTTATTAGATATGGTGCGATCTATGATGTCTCTTACCATTTACTACTATCGTTTTGGGGTTATGCGTTAGAGACAGCTGCATTCACATTAAATAGGGCACCATCTAAATCCGTTGAGGTGACACCGTATGAACTGTGGTTTGGCAAGAAACCTTAGTTGTCGTTTCTTAAAGTTCGGGGCCGTGATGCTTATGTGAAAAAACTTCAACCTGATAAGCTCGAACCCAAATCGGAGAAATGTGTCTTCATAGGATACCCAAAAGAGACTGCTGGGTACACCTTCTATCAGAGATCCGAAGGCAATATATTCGTTGCTAAGAATGGATCCTTTCTAGAGAAGGAGTTTCTCTCTAAAGAAGTGAGTGGGAAGAAACTAGAACTTGATGAGGTAATTGTACCTTCTCCCGAATTGGAAAGTAGTACATCACATAAATCAGTTCCAGTGGTTCCTACACCAGTCAGTGAGGAAGCTAATGATGATGATCATGAAACTTCAGATCAAGTTACTACTGAACCTCGTAGGTCAACCAGATTATGGTCCGCACCAGAGTGGTACAGTAATTGTCGTGGAATTAACACGTCAGATGTCCTTAGTGTCAGGACTTAGTCGCGAGGCCAACGCATCTATGTGGTAGCTTGAGAGGGGTTGATCGGGACGAGAGACGCAACACACAAGACAAGGATTTAGACAGCTTCGGGTCCCGGGAAACATCATCCAGTAATAGCCCTACATGCTGTTTGTGGCTAGGTCTCATTATGCTCATAGGAGTCACCGTAAACCGGCTCTCCTCTAGTTGTATCTAGCCCTAGAGATTGTTTCTTCTTTTTTGTCCCTCTTTGGGGAGCCATGTCCCTCCTTATATAAGCTGGAGGGGCGGGTTACATGTGGAGTCCTAGTAGGACTAGGACTAGTCTATCTTTTCTTACAAGTTGAATACAAGTCCGGGTCTTGCTTCCTTCCTCTTAAGCCGGCCTACCATAACGTAAACCGGCCTTCTGGGCCTTGGGCCTAGTCTTCTGTCTGACCCGCCGTCGGGGTCATCCATGAGTCGTCAGGCTCGTGAGTCGTCTGACCAGTGAGCCGCCAGACCCGTGAGTCGCCAGTCCTCCGGCGGGTCATCGGTGAAGCGCCAAGTCCGGCCGGGTCATACTTCCGGCCGGGTCATACTTCCGGCCGGGTCATACCACGGGGTATATCCCCGACATTAGCCCCCAGTTTAATTTGGATTTATCCATCTTAAACTGATCCTGTAAAACAAACACAAGAACAAATTTGACAGATTGTGTTCCGGGTTAAAAATTCTTGTAAGCCGGCTTTGATTATCCTTAATTCCTTGTGCTCCGGGTTAAATATTCTCCTGAGCCGGGACCTGATTATCCTTAAGTCCAATTGTCATTTCCTTCATCTAGGAAATCCGGGTCAATAAGCTAGCTTCATACTCAATTTGATGATGTTAGTTTCTCACGAAAAAATATTGTGAAGAATAATCCACTTGAGTCGGCTTCCAAGGCGTCGGCTTAATAAACATATGGGACTCAAGATTCATCGGGTGATCCGCCGGTTTAAAGATGTAGAGGCTGGCGAGAAAAATTGCCGGCTTGTAAATATTGATAACACCGGGTCATAACTGTTGTTGATGCCGGGTGATGACGCCGGGTCATAAACTTTGTAGATTTCTCTGACAATAATATAATACCTGATTTGCTCAAAACTGATAATTTGAAATTATTCCTCCCTTATATGCATATCACGTGTAGCCCCCAAGTGCCGGGTTGTCATGCTTGCAGCAACCTGGGACTTGTAATTGCCTTATGCTCATAAAGATTTCAACTAGTGTAGCCCCCAAGGGCCGGGTCATTATGCAATAATGAATAGGGACTTTGTAAATATGATCATGTAAACTTGAGCAACAACGTGTAGCCCCCAAGGGCCGGCTCAATAAGATATTACTGAGCTGGGACTTTGTATATGATTCATTGATAATACCATCAAATGATGTAATCTCCACCATGGGGCTTGAACCCACGTCCACAAGGTTAAGAGCTTTGTATTCTACCAACTGAATAATGGATCTTCCAATATAATAGATTAAGGCTTGTGTACCTTGAATTTCCGACAGGAGCAATTGGTAGCCTCCAAGGGCCGGCTCATTTAAAATGTGACGAATCGGGTCTTCAATAAGTTGAGCAAAAAAAGACTTTGCATTAGCCCCCAAGTGCCATGGTGCATGCTGGCAGTGACATGGTACTTGTATATTCGATGTAATCTTGATTTGAACAATGTAGCCCCCAAGTGCCGGGTCGTAAGCCTGCAGCGACTCGGGGCTATTTCCTCCATTGTAAAATAAATCATGCCCATTGGTAAAAATAATAGCCGTTGCGCTAAAGCGACTTTGAAAACCTCAATCATAACACTAGTTATTGATAATCACAATAGAAATCCTGCCATGTTGGCTATTCAAGATTTGAATAATATAATCCGGTATGAATACCTCAATCATTCAATATCATCATGAAAATCTAGCCAGTTTTGGCTATTAAATATTTTAATACCTCATCGGTTGACAAGTAAATCCGGAGTTTAAATACCTGGCGGCTCTTGGCCGATGACGACTTAATGCACATTCAATGTAAGCTGGAATTTTTGTAACCCGGTGGCCTATAGCCCTTGAGAAAATCAATAATTGATAACCCTTTTGAGACACCAATTTCAGTGATGAGCTTGGACTGAAGCATTTATATAAGTCATAGTTCTACAAATTCTGCACAAAGTTTAAACAACATATGCCCTGGCGACTTAACGTCAAAAGCCAGGGCGGGTAACCACCCAAATGTAGTCTTACCCTGCACACAAGTAGATCACAAGAACCCTTGGCGGTTTGCCGCAGGGCGGGTCATAATACCTCACATATAACCACTGTGATATTGAATTTGTACTGCCGGTTTACATGATCTGTGCAGTAAGGGTGATAACCCAATCCTTAGAAGATAATGCTTCCACATAGATGATGATTGTCATAAGTTGGCGACTTATAGTCAAAGGTCAAGCTAGGTTAAGCATAAAACACTGATATACATTTGAGATATAATCCAAAAATGGTCTCAAGTCAAACCCAAAATTGTTCGCAAATAAGACTTAAAAATTTAAGGCTTCTGATTCGTATACGATCAGAAAACCGTTCCAAAGGGGTTGAGCTAAGATTCGAATACAATCATATAGCCCCCAGTGGCTTTGGCATTGCCGATCAAGAGGGTACCGACAACTATGTTCTCTTTGGTTCGAATACGACCTATGTTTGAACAGGAAGCCCCCAAATGACCTTGAGAGTTGTTTAACGATGCTGATTCGAATATGATCCACGTCGGACCCAAAAGAGGTTAAGCTATGATTCGGATACAATCAAGAAGCCCCCTAGTGAGTTTGGCGGTGTGCCGATCAAAAGGGTTTCGACAGCTATGTTCTCTTTGGTTCGAATACGACCTATGTTTGAACAGGAAGCCCCCAAGTGACCATAATAAGATAAGCCGTAAGGCAGGATACCTATGTTTGAACCGCACATCATGGCAACAAGTTCTTTTTGGCAACCTTTAATTTTTCTTAGAACTCGAACTTGCGAGAGATTAATTCTTTTTGAACCGGAACTTTAAACCGGATTTGAAAGCTTCAAAAATTTGCGAGGAACAAATTTACCTTGAGCCGGATTTTGAACCGGATTTGAGAGCTTCAAAAATTTATGAGGGACAAATTTACCCTAGGCCAGCTTTTAAACCGGATTTGAGAGCTTCAGTGCTTTGTGGGAGAAAGATGTCTCTTGAACCGGATTTTAAACCAGAGTCCTTATTTTGAGCCGGAAATCTTCTGACGGCTTCTAAATTTTCATCCATCTAGCAGTAATCTCCGTGGCCCGGGTTATTTTTCCCTTCAATGACCCGGAGTTCTTGAATTTATTGAGACCGGCTAATTTTGCCGAGTCATACCATTGTAGCCCCCGAGTCTCAAGACGACTCAATGAGTTGACTTGAGATTCTCCACAGTTGACCATGATATAGACTGGTTTGAGTCCTGTATGGGAGAACTTGCAAGCCAAAGTAATTGCACTTTTAAAGAAAGAAATATGTACTATGAAAATATATTGGATGAATTTCACCTGATATGTTAGGCCAGAAATTATCCATCGCAGAGTTGATGATCACCACAGTGAAGCTGAGAACGATGACGGCCGAATCGGCCGCGAGAGCAGACAGATGAGTCGGCCGCAGCGTTGTAAGCCGGTGCGGACGAGCAAAGTTGTCCTCCTCATTCAAAGTCGGCGCGGACGGGTGAACGGGCTGCGAGAGCGGACGTGCGAGTCGTTCGTGGCGTTGTAAGCCGGTGCGGTCGCGAGAGACGGCCACTGCATTGTAAGCCGATGCGGGAGTCCATTGAGTAACAACGGCCACGTGTGCCAGATGATGTTGGCGCGCCTCCATCTCTGTGGTATAATGCCACCTTGTAATGAATAATTCTCCTGCATATATAAAATCTGAGAAGGGCAAAAGTAGTTTTGCTCAGATGAATTAGTATGTACTTAAAAATAAATAGGATAAATAGCACCTGGTATTTTTCGCACGTATGTGGGTGCGGCCATTAGCACGCACTTGGTCTCCACGTATGTGTGCAAAAACAAGCGGCGAAGCCACCGGTGCAGGCGTCTCAGTGCATGGCGCGGAGAGAATCCGGCACGCGGACAAGCGAGGAGGCGCAGCGAAGCGCGAGGCGCACTGCGAGTCGACAAGGCGAGCCAGCAGAGGAGATCTGTTGGCATGGTATGGCCTTGATTGCGGTAGAGTCGAGTCCTTGTTCTTCTCCGGGTCGTAGTTGCTTTAACCAATCGATTGCTCCCTTCTTCTCTGCATTTCTTCTAATCAAGTGGCTTGGGCAGGTTTACTTTTCGCCATGCGTGCTTGTTGTCGAGCTGGTAGTGGGCCTAGTACTTGTCAAATTTCGAGATATGTGCCAATAAACTATGTAATGGAGCCCTTTTGCCTTCTCCATGCATGCGCCTGTCCCGATTTTTTAAAAAGTGATTCTGGCTCTTCTTTTGCAGACTTGACCACAATGAGGAAGCAGGGCCTAAGCGGCGACATGGAACCGGCTTGGCGCCCGTAAGCGAGAGGACACTAAGCACAACCAGCGCAGGGCTGCGCCGAGAACCAACTCACGGGAAGCCAAGGCGGCGGCTCTAGTGGAAGCGGTTTGGAGGTGCATGCCGGTAGTCACGGTGGTAGCTCAACACAACGATTTGAAACAGAGCCGTGGCTCGGCCGTGAAACTACTCACGCGGGACAGCTCACGCGGTCACAGCGGCTCAGCGATCCAGCAGCGAAGGCGTCGAATGTAAACGCAGCAATCGGGCGGCTTGAAGCGAAAATCTAGCGGAGACTTGCTTGTGACAGAGCGGAGGTGGAGTCAACTAAACCCGGCCGAGGTGCGCCGTGAGACCCGGCCTTCGGGGTCATGGCAAAACGGCTCGAGGCAGGCGGTTGAACGCGTGGTAACCAGCAGAGACAAGCGGTGGCTCGGGCAGGCCGTGAGGACACGAGGCGGAGGAGGCCAATGGCGGTGCGAATCTGGAGGACCAGCTGCGGCCTGTGAACGCAGTGATGGCGGGCGCCGGCGCAGAAGCGAGGTGACCGAATGCGGCTCGGCGGTGCCTCTGCGATGGCCCGGAGCAAAAGCGGCCCGAAGCCTGCTCCGGCAAGGCCGGCGCGAGGCTGTGGAGTTGGGTAGTCGGTGCAACCGCAGGGGAACGGCGAGCTGACGTGGAGCGGAACCGAGACAACCCGGGCGGCTGCGTGTCTGCGTGGTCGAAGTGGAGCAGATCACGAGGTTTGGGCGACTCGGAGACGGCTTGACCAATCCATGTCCGGTTCCTTCTCCAAATCATTACTTTCTTTATTTAATCTTTAGTCACGCTGGCCCCTCCGAGTTACGGTGGGTGTAGCGACAAAGGATTGAACCCAAAAACTGATTTTGCTTCTCGTGGCGAAACTCACTAGACAATCTGAAGTAGATTAAACTTGTAAAGAGTATTACTTTGCTTCGGCCAGCGAGTAGTTGTCTTGGTTATGTCGGTCAAAACTCTACGTACTTGGCATCCTGCAGATGGTTTGACGAGGTGAGGGCGGCCTGGATCGAAGATGATGAAGCGATCAAGGCGCGTTTTCCTCCTTCGAGCTGTGGTAGTTTTGGATGAATCCATCTCCGCATCTTCCGGTCGCGGCCCTTCTATTTTATTTTTATTTTTAATCTCCAACCGATCGTGCAAGACAGGCGGATTCCTACGAGACCCGATCTCGTTTGGACCAGTATCTTTCAAGCCGGCTTGTACCATATTGTTACGCTGGAACCTCTCCTTGATGCTTCTTGAGTCTTCGTGTGATGCATCGGAATTGATCAATCCAAAACTTCTCTGATTAGAGCTTACGTACTAGAAGTAGTACATAGGACTATTCCAAAATCAATCAGATTTTGTAAACCGTGCAACTACTAGTACTTGACCATAATTTCTGCGAGTGTAACATCTGCAATGATTCAATCCTCTCGGGAGTTGATGTAGATGAAAACCATGATCTCGGCGACTTGCAATGGCGTACAGGAGTAACCCTAATTTCTTGAATCTTCTTCATCCGATGAATTGCGAACTTCTTGATCCTCAGAGAGAGATCCCTTCAAGAACTCAACACCACCGTGCGCGAGCCCCACGGTGGGCGCCAACTATCGTGGAATTAACACGTCAGATGTCCTTAGTGTCAGGACTTAGTCGCGAGGCCAACGCATCTATGTGGTAGCTTGAGAGGGGTTGATCGGGACGAAAGACGCAACACACAAGACAAGGATTTAGACAGCTTCGGGCCCCGGGAAACATCATCCGGTAATAGCCCTACATGTTGTTTGTGGCTAGGTCTCATTATGCTCATAGGAGTCGCCGTAAACCGGCTCTCCTCTAGTTGTATCTAGCCCTAGAGATTGTTTCTTCTTTTCTGTCCCTCTTTGGGGAGCCTTGCCCCTCCTTATATAAGTTGGAGGGGCGGATTACACGTGGAGTCCTAGTAGGACTAGGACTAGTCTATCTTTTCTTACAAGTTAAATACAAGTCCGGGTCTTGCTTCCTTCCTCTTAAGTCGGTCTACCATAACGTAAACCGGCCTTCTGGGCCTTGGGCCTAGTCTTCTATCTGACCCGCCGTCGGGGTCATTCGTGAGTCGTCAGGCTCGTGAGTCGTCTGACCAGTGAGCCGCCAGACCCGTGAGCCGCCAGTCCTCCGGCGGGTCATCGGTGAAGCGCCAAGTCCGGCCTGGTCATACTTCCGGCCGGGTCATACCACGAGGTATATCCCCGACAGTAATCCTTTCTGGAAGTCATGTTACTAGACCATGACGAACCTACGAACTATGAGGAAGCAATGATGAGCCCAGATTCCGCAAAATGGCTTGAGGCCATGAAATCTGAGATGGGATCCATGTATGAGAACAAAGTATGGACTTTGGTTGACTTGCCTGATGATCAGCAAGCCATTGAGAATAAATGGATCTTCAAGAGGAAGACGGATGCTGATAGTAGTATTACTATCTACAAAGCTCAAATTGTCGCAAAAAAGTTTTCGACAAGTTCAAGGTGTTGACTACGATGAGATTTTCTCACTCGTAGTGATGCTTAAGTCTGTCCGAATCATGTTAGCAATTGCCACATTTTATGAAATCTGGCAAATGGATGTCAAAACTGCATTCCTTAATGGATTTCTTAAAGAAGAGTTGTATATGATACAACAAGAAGGTTTTGTCAATCCTAAAGGTGCTAACAAAGTGTGCAAGCTCCAGCGATCCATCTATGGACTGGTGCAAGCATCTCGGAGTTCGAATATATGATTTGATGAGTTGATCAAAGCATATAGTTTTATACAGACTTGCGGTAAAGCCTGTATTTACAAGAAAGTGAGTGGGAGCACTACAACCTTTCTGATAAGTATATGTGAAAGACATATTGTTGATCAGAAATGATGTAGAATTTTCTGGAAAGCATAAAGGAGTGTTTTAAACGAGTTTTTCAAAGAAAGACCTCGGTGAAGCTGCTTACATATTGAGCATCAAGATCTATAGAGATAGATCAAAACGCTTGATAAGTTTTTTCATACCTTGACAAGATTTTGAAGTAGTTCAGAATGGAACAGTCAAAGGAGTTCTTGCCTGTGTTGCAAGGTGTGAAATTGAGTAAAGACTCAAAACCCGACCACGGCATAAAATAGAAAGAGAATGAAAAGTCATTCCCTATGCCTCAGTCATAGGTTCTATGAAGTATGCTATGCTGTGTACCAGACCTATCGTGTACCTCACCATGAGTTTGGCAAGAGGGTACAATAGTGATCCAGGAGTGGATCACTGGACAACGGTCAAAATTATCCTTAGTGGAATAAGGATATGTTTCTCGGTTATGGAAGTGACAAAAAGGTTCGCCCTAAAGGGTTACATCGATGCAAGCTTTGACACTGATCCAGATGACTCTAAGTCTCAATCTAGATACATATTGAAAGTGGGAGAAATTAGCTAGAGTAGCTCCGTGCAGAGCATTGTAGACATAGAAATTTTCAAATTACATACGGATCCGAATGTGGCAGACCCGTTAACTAAACTTCTCTCACAAGCAAAACATGATCACACCTTAGTACTCTTTGGGTGTTAATCACATGGCGATGTGAACTAGATTATTGACTCTAGTGAACCTTTTGGGTATTATTGGTCACATGGCGATGTGAACTATAGAGTGTTAAATCACATGACGATGTGAACTATTGGTGTTAAATCACATGGCGATGTGAACTAGATTATTGACTCTAGTGCAAGTGGGAGACTGAAGAAAATATGCCCTAGAGGCAATAATAAAGTTGTTATTTGTATTTCCATATATCATGATAAATGTTTATTATTCATGCTAGAATTGTATTAACCGGAAACTTGATACTTGTGTGAATACATAGATAAAACAAAGTGTCCCTAATATGCCTCTACTAGACTAGCTCGTTAATCAAAGATGGTTAAGTTTCTTGACCATAGACATGTGTTGTCATTTGATGAACGGGATCACGTCATTAGAGAATGATGTGATGGACAAGACCCATCCATTAGCTTAGCATAATGATCGTTTAGTTTTATTGCTATTGCTTTCTTCATGACTTATACATGTTCCTTTGACTATGAGATTATGCAACTCCCGAATACCGGAGGAACCCCTTGTGTGCTATTAAACGTCTCAACGTAACTGGGTGATTATAAAGATGCTCTACAGGTGTCTCCGAAGGCATTTGTTGAGTTGGCATAGATCGAGATTAGGATTTGTCACTCCATGTATCGGAGAGGTATCTTTGGGCCCTCTCGGTAATGCACATCACTGTAAGCCTTCGAAGCAATGTGACTAATGAGTTAGTTGCGGGATGATGCATTACAGAACGAGTAAAGAGACTTGCCGGTAACGAGATTGAACTAGGTATGATGATACCGATGATTGAATCTCGGGCAAGTAACATACCGATGACAAAGGGAACAACGTATGTTGTTATGCGATTGGACCGATACATATTTTCGTAGAATATGTAGGAGCCAATATGAGAATCCAGGTTCCGCTATTGGTTATTGACCTGAGATGTGTCTCGGTCATGTCTACATAGTTCTCGAACCCGTAGGGTCCCCACGCTCAATGTTCGATGACGATTTGTATTATGAATTATGTATTTTGATGACCGAAGTTTGTTCAGAGTCCCGGATGAGATCACGGACGTGACGAGAAATCTTGAAATGGTCGAGATATAAAGATTGATATATTGGACCATGTTATTCGGGCACCGGAAATGTTCCGGATAGTTTCGGGTAAAAACGGAGTGCTGGAGGGGTTACCGGACCCCCCCCCCAACCCCCCGGGGGGAGTTGATGGGCCTTAGTGGGCCTTAATGGGAAGGAGAGGCAGCGGCCAGGAGGTGGCGCATGCCCCCCCAAGCCCAGTCCGAATTGTACAAGGGTTTGGGGCCTCGGCCCCCCTCTTCCTTCCTTTCCCCTTCTCCTTTAGGTGGAAACCTACTAGGACATGGAGTCCTAGTAGGATTCCCCTTCTCCCGGCACGCCTAGCTTGGCCGGCCGGCCTCCCCCTCCCTCCTTTATATACGGGGGCAGGGGGGCACCCTAGGACACACAAGTTTCTCTTAACCGTGTGCGGTGCGCCCCCCCCCCCCCCCCACAGTTACACACCTCGATCATACCATCGTGTGCTTAGGCGAAGCCCTGCGCCGGTAACATCATCATCACCATCGCCACGCCGTCGTGCTGACGGAACTCACCCTCGTCCTCAACTGGATCAAGAGAACAAGGGACGTCATCGAGCTGAACGTGTGCTAAACCCGGAGGTGCCGTACATTCGGTACTTGGATCGGTTGGATCGCGAAGAAGTTCGACTACATCAACCGCGTTACTAAACGCTTTCGCTATCGGTCTATGAGGGTACATGGACACACTCTCCCCTCTCGTTGCTATGCATCTCCTAGATAGATCTTGCGTGATCGTATGATTTTTTTTTGAAATTACTGCATTCCCCAACAATCATGTCAAAACTAGACTATTGCTTTGAACAATATAAAGTCCAAACGTCCATGCTATTAAGAAAAATATATGATATGACATGTTAGGCAGCATTCCACATCAAAAATTCTGTTTTTATCATTTACCTACTCGAGGACGAGCAGGAATTAAGCTTGGGGATCCTGATACGTCTCCAACGTATCTATAATTTTTTATTGTTCCATGCTGTTATATTATCAATCTTGGACTTTTATAATCATTTTATAGTCATTTTATATCATTTTTGGTACTAACCTATTGACATAGTGCCAAGTGCCAGTTGCTGTTTTTTTACATGTTTTTTACATCGCAGGAAATCAATACCAAACAGAGTCCAAACGCATCGAAACTTTTGTGGATTTTTTGGACGTAAGACACCCGATGGGCGGAGAAGCACTGGGGTGCTCCGAGGAGCACAACCCACCAGTGCGCTGGGGCCCAGGAGCGCCCAGGTGGGTTGTGCCCACCTCGGGTGCCCCCTGAACCGCCTCTTTGCTCTATAAATACCCCAATATTCCAGAAACCCTAGGGGAGTCAACGAAAATCAATTACAGCCACCGCAGAGTCCAGAACCACCAGATCCAATCTAGGCACCATCACGGAGGGGTTCACCACTTCCCTTGGTGCCTCTCCGATGATGCGTGAGTAGTTCTTTGTAGACCTTCGGGTCCGTAGTTAGTAGCTAGATGGCTTTCTCTCTCTCGTTTGATTCTCAATACAATGGTCTCTTGGAGATCCATATGATGTAACTCTTTTTGCGATGTGTTTGTTGGGATCGGATGAACTTTGAGTTTATGACCAGATCTATCTTTTTATCCATGAAAGTTATTTGAGTTTCTTTGGTCTCTTATATGCATGATTGCTTATAGCCTCGTATTTCTTCTCCGATATTTGGGTTTTGTTTGGCCAACTTGATCTATTTATCTTGCAATGGGAAGAGGTGCTTTCTAGTGGGTTCGATCTTACAGTGCTTGATCCCAAAGGATGTAAGGGGAACCGACATGTATGTATTGTTGCTACTAAGGATAAAACGATGGGGTATATTTCTACATAAATAGATCTTGTCTACATCATGTCATCGTTCTTATTGCATTACTCCATTTCTCCGTGAACTTAATACACTAGATGCATGCTGAATAGCGGTCGATGTGTGGAGTAATAGTAGTAGATGCACGTAGGAGTCGGTCTACTAATCTTGGACGTGATGCCTATGTAATGATCATTGCCTGGATATCGTCATGATTATTTGAAGTTCTATCAATTGCCCAATAGTAATTTTTTACCCACTGTTTGCTATTTTTTCTTGAGAGAATCCACTAGTGAAACCTACGGCCCCCGGGTCTCTTTCTCATATTTTTTGCCTTTGCGATCTATTTTCCTTTGCTTTTATTTTCAGATCCATTAAACCAAAAATACAAAAATACTTCGATGCAATTTATTCTTATTTATTTTATTTGGCGTTTGATCTATCAATCTACTACAATTTATTCATGTTCGTTTGCCAATTTCTGTGAGAAGGGATTGACAAGCCCTTTAATATGTCGAGTTGCGAGTATTTGTTATTTGTGAGAAGTTGTCGTTTACGTATTGTTGCTTGGTTCTCCTACTGGTTCGATAACCTTGGTCTCATCACTGAGGGAAATACCTACCGTCGCTGTGCTGCATCATCCCTTCCTCTTTGGGGAAATACCGATGTAGCTTCAAGCCGCATCAGTAGGTATGTAAACGGATTTGATCGAATCGGATAATGCCTTTATCGTATCCTTTACCATATTATTTTGTCGGATCAGAGCGGATCTGATAATGACCAGATGCAGATTCGAATACGGATTATATCGGAGTACGGAATCGGAGCATAAGCGGAGCAGATTCAGACTGAAAACAGATAAAAATCTATTTGCATATTTTCCATAATATCTATCGTGATCTATGCAAAAGAAGAACAGTATATAAGTAATCAATCATTTTTTACTGATCAATGAAATTAATAGCTTACACGCTGCAGCAAGCAAGACATTAGACATCATAGGTTCATAGTGTTCTCTAGTCCGTAATAAAATCTGTTTAAATATTAGGTAAGTGAGCTTGTACAATATGTGTTCTCAAGTCAATTGGCTACGCTTGTACACACATTTGATGTGTACGGTCGTACCACCGTGCTATTAGGGTTGGGGTCATATGATATTTATATGTGGTGATTTTAACAGTGGCCTAATTGGGTATTTGGGCTTGTCGATTGGACCAATTTATCGGATAATCCTATTTTATAACACCGGATAATCCGCAAAAAAATACCGGATAATCCACATCCGCTGGATATTATTGATACCATATCCGCTACCATATCGGATATCCGGTTGACCAAAATCCGTATCTGCATCTGTATCCGTCGGATTTATGAAAGTGCATACCATATCCTTAAAAACGGATGCGGATGCGGATTCGGAACGGAAATTATCCGTACCATTTACATCCCTACGCATCAGCAACACTATGTAAACGGTACCTGCACACAAAGAACAAATACTTACAACCCAACGCTTATGAGGGGTTGTCAATCCCTCTACGGGTAACGGCGCCAGAAATTGTCAAGTTGACGGGATAAAATTCGTGTAGATTGGATAAACAGATCTCGATAAAACGCGAAATAAAATAAGTAATAAAAAAGTATAGCAAGCTATTTTTGGGTTTTTGAAATAATAGATCTGAAAAAAAGAAAATAAAAATATATCTCAAAGCAAATATGATAAAGAATAGACCCAGGGGCCGTAGATTTCACTAGTGGCTTCTCTCGAGAAAATAGCATGCGGTGGGTAAACAAATTACTAATAGAAGATCGAATAATTATGACGATATACAGGAAATGATCATTATATAGGCATCACGTCCAAGATTAGTAGACCGACTCCTTCTTGCATCTACTACTATTACTCCACACATCGACCGCTATCCAGCATGCATCTAGTGTATTAAGTTCATAGAGAAACGGAGTAATGCAATAAGAACGATGACATGATGTAGACGAGATCTATTCATGTAGGAATAGCCCCCATCTTGTTATCCTTAATAGCGATGATACATGTGTGTCTTGCTGCCCCTTCTATCACTAGGAAAGAACATCGCGCAATCGAACCCATCACAAAGCACCTCTTCCCATCGCAAAAAAAAATCGATCTAGTTGGCCTAACTAACCAAAGATTGGAAGAAGAAATACGAGGCTATAAGTAATCATGCATATAAGAGATCAAAGAAAACTCAAATAACTTTCATGGATATAGATCTGATCATAAACTCAAAGTTCATCGGATCCCAACAAACACACCACAAAAAAGAGTTACATCAAATAGATCTCCAAGAGACCATTGTATTGAGAATCAAAAGAGAGAAGAAGCCATCTAGCTACTACCTACGGTACCACAAGCAGGATATAATTTCATTGCACAACTATTGACTTTCGTGCTTGCATAGGGAATCACAAACCTTAACACTAATATTCTTACTAAAGCATAATTACTCACCAACGTAACTCACATATTACTATCATCATATCTCAAAACTATTACAAAGAATCAAGTTTATTTTGTTCAATGATCTTCATGAATTTTGTTAGTATATCCCTCTTGAATATCTATCACTTTGGGACTAGTTTCATATGTTGCATTTGCTTTTGACGAGCTCAAATAAACTTTGCTTCGAGGGCTAATAGGCTTCACAATCTGTATTTGAGTTCTTTATGACTAATGTTGAGTTTGTGGACTACAAGCACTTCACCTATCCATATTTTGCTAGCCTCTTCGATACCATGCATTGCCCATTCTCACCTCGAGACTTGGTGCAAACTTCGCCGCGTCCAAATCCCGTGATATGACACGCTCTATCTCACATAAGCCTTATTATATCATTCCTCCAAATAGCCACCATACCTACCTATCATGGCATTTCCATAGCCATTCTGATATAAATTTCCATGCAACTTCCACCGTTACTATGCACATGACATGAGCACTCGTTGTCATTTTGCTTTGCATGATCATATAGGGCTGACATGATATTTGTGGTGCAACTATAGTTCATCATTGTTATACATGTTATGCTAGATCATTGCACATCTTGGTACACTACCAGAGGCATTCATATGTAGTCATATCATTCAGTTTTATCGAGTTGTAAGTAACTAAAAGTGTGATGATCATCATTATTAGAGCATTCTCCTAGTGAGGAAAAGAATGATGGAGACTGATGAGTCCTCGAAAAAGTGGGGATGAGGTTCATGATATTTTTCTAAAAAGGGGGGAAGAGAGAGAGAAGGGGCAATGTTGCTATCATTTACCACACTTGTGCTTCAAAGTAGAACCACGTTCTTCATATAGAGAGTCTCCATGATTTGTCACTTTCATATACCAGGGGAATTTTTACATTATAGAACTTGACTTGCATATTCCGATGACGGGCTTCCTCAAATGCCCGAGGTCTTCACGAACAAGTAAGTTGGATGCACACCCACTTAATTTTATGTAACGCCCACGATGCGGCTATATCTCCCACGTGTCGAAGCACGACTTAGAGGCATAACCGCATTGTGGTTTTGTCGCAAGAAGGGTCATCTTCACACAATCCCATGTAATGAACAAGACTAGGATAAAGAGTTGGCTTACAATCGCCACTTCACACAAGTACTTAAATAAATCATACATCATTTAGAGTACACACATAGTCCGACTACGGACGAAGCCAAAAGAAAAGAAGATAACCCAACTGCTAGATCCCCGATCGTCCCAACTGGCTCCACTCCTGATCAACATGAAACAAAACATAGCAACGACCAAGATCTTCGTTGAGCTCCCATCTCAGCTCAGTTGCATCACCTGCACTGGTATCATCGGCACCTGCAACTGTTGTGGTAGTATCTGTGAGTCACGAGGACTCAGCAATCTCACACCCATGAGATCAAGACTATTTAATCTTATGGGTAGGAAAAGGGTAATGAGGTGGATCTGCAGCAAGCACTAAGCAAATATGGTGGCTAACATACGCAAATAAGAGCGAGAAGAGAAGCAACGGAACAGTCGTGAAGCTAGAAGTGATCCTGAAACTACTTACGCACAATCATAACACAAAAACCGTGTTCACTTCCCGGACTCCGCCGAAAAGAGACCATCACGGCTACACACGCAGTTGATGCGTTTTAATTAAGTCAAGTGTCAAGTTCTCTACAACCGGACATTAACAAATTCCCATCTGCCTCATAACCGTGGGCACGGCTTTCGAAAGATAATACCCTGCAGGGGTGTTCCAACTTAGCCCATTATAAGCTCTCACGGTCAACGAAGGATATTCCTTCTCCCGGGAAGACCCGATCAGTCTCGGAATCCCGGTTTACAAGACATTTCGACAATGGTAAAACAAGACCAGCAAAGCCGCCCGATTGTGCCGACAAATCCTGATAGGAGCTGCACATATCTCGTTCTCAGGGCACACCGGATGAGCAGTCCGTACAACTAAAACCAGGCATCAAGTTTCCCCGAGGTGGCGCTGCAAAGGGCTCTAGGTTGGACCAACACTCAGAGGAGCACTGGCCTGGGGGGTTTAAAATAAAGATGACCCTTGAGTCTGCAGAACCCAAGGGAAAAAGGCTTATGTGGCAAATGTTAAAACCAAGGTTGGGCCTTGCTGGAGGAGTTTAATTCAAAGCGAACTGTCAAGGGGGTCCCATAAATCACCCAACCACGTAGGGAATGCAAAATCAAGGAACATAACACCAGTATGACGGAAACTAGGGCGGCAAGAGTGGAACAAAACACCAGGCATAAGGCCGAGCCTTCCACCCTTTACCAAGTATATAGACGCATCAATTAAGATAAGAGATATTGTGATATCCCAACATAATCATGTCCATCATGGAGCAATCTTCAACTTCACCTACAACTAACAATGCTATAAGAGGGGCTGAGCAACGCGGTAACATAGCCAAAAAACGGTTTGCTAGGAAAAGATGGTTAGAGGTTTGACATGGCAACATGGGAGGCATTATATAGCAAGTGGTAGGTATCGCGGCATAGCAAAAGAGCGAGCAACTAGCAAGCAAAGATAGAAGTGATTTCGAGGGTATGGTCATCTTGCCCGAGATCCATAAGGAAGAAGAACGAGTCCATGAAGAAGACAAACGGACGTAGTCAAACGGATCCTTACAAACGCAACGTTTCCGGAACTATCAAGGAGAAGCGCAAACGGAAAGAAGAAAACATCATAGTACACACACCACCATAAACATGGCATGATGCACAATCAAGTATGATGCATGTCCGGTTTAAATGAGGCATGGCATGGCAAAATGCAACAAACAATACTACAAATTAAGTGGAGCTCAATATGCAACGACTTGCATATTGATGAAACACCACATTTGATTATTTAGTTCACTTCCGGTTAGGTACTCAATAATATTAAATGTTATTAAACATGGCAAGAGATGAAGCATAATTAAACTAACTATTTAGGCAATTTTAAGTGAGGCTGGAAACAACAAACAACAATTCCGGAAATCCCCATATGTTATTTAGCAATTTAACGCAAACAACAATTTTAGACATTTTAATTGTTGTTATCATGATGCGGATGACATATGCAAGTTTTAAGCAATTGTATGAAAATGTTGACATGAGCAAGATACGAGGCATTTGTCACCGTAGCGGAAAGAAAGGGTGTCACAGCGACGAATCCGAAAATGATGCCACGGAAACATATCGGTTCTGGTAGCTCATGGAGATACCGGTGCAAAAGGAGGCGTGCGGATGTGCGCAACATGCTAGAGATGGTGGGGTGCTCCCGACTACCGGGTTCCCACGGGTTAGTGGCATGGAAACGAGTGACACCGGACACGCGGTGCAAACCCGAGCATCTCATACAACACATGCATTCGGTCCACGGGTGATCATCTCGGGATTATACCTTCGAAGCGTGCGTTTCGGAGCGGGTCGAGTTCAACGAAGGAAGTAGTGGTACACGGGCCGTAGTGGAAGTAGTCGTTCTCGCGGCGGTAGTGGAAGTAGTGGTTCACGGACATCATGGAAGTAGTCGTTCACGGCGACGGTAGAGGTACTCGTGATCTTGGTGACGGTAGTGGTACACGGTCGCGTTGTGGAAGTAGTGTTCCACGGCGGAGAGGAACTTGCCGTTTCTGCTACCCGGGTCTTCGGCGACGGTAGCTGTGCATGTTCCAACATCAAACTTGGAGGGACACCGACGTCGTGGTACTTGGTGAATCCCGGAGACGGTACTTGACGTCAACAGAGCTAGGCAGCGGAGAGCACGCACAACAAGGCATGGTAGCAACGCGTCGGCCAAAGGAGGCACAGGCCATGGCGCCATGGATGAGCGCTGACAGCGGATCCGGGTCGTGGGAGGGCGGATCCAGCGGGGCGCGACTAGCAGGGGCCTGATCCAGCCGGAGTCGGGATGAAGGCGATCTCCGGCGGTGGGACTTGGCGACGGGGCCGGGGCAAGGAGACGGGGCGGCGGCGGGCGTGCAGGGCGAGGAGAAGCCGAGGCAACGGGAAGGTGCAGAGGCGAGGCAAGGCATCGAAGGAAGCTTGCGAGGGGCCATGGCGCAGGCAGAGGCGCTGCAAACTGCAGCGGCGGGCGTGATCTTGGAGCACCCCAGCTGGAGGACGAGGCAGGGCATACCAGCGGCGGGGATGGAAAGCGTCGGTGGAGATGCAGGCAACAGGCCGCTGGCGGGCTTGACGGGTCCAGCGAGGTCCAACGACCGGGTGTGGCAGGCTACCGGGTGATGATGGGGATCGGGCGCGGGGCTCCTGCAAGGGATCGAGCGAGAGGCTCTCACTCCTCTCTGGCGGCGCGAAAGGTGGGAAGGAGATGGGGATCGAGACGAAGGGGTGGCGGCACTGTGAGGGAACGAGGGAGCGATCGAGAGGAGGGTTCGATCGGGCTAGGGTTATAGAGGCGGCTGGGCCTGGGCGCAGATGGGCCTGCCTGGCTAGGCTGCTGGGCTCTCTTCTCCCTCTCTCTTATTCTCTAGAAACAAAAAATAACAAAGAAGAAAAGGAGAAGAAAAGGAGAAGAAAGGAGGTGTTGGGGAAGAAATTGGACACGCGGATAATTTTCCCGGACCCACAAGAATGTGCTTGTTCCGAGAAAATAGAAAAGGCCATGGTTGAAAGATGTAAATTCAAACTCATTTGAATTTCACTCAAATGGGTTTGAACTAGGACTTGGTTTTTGAAGTGTCCAAAAATGTTGAGATTTTTGGTGGAGCTCCGAAAAATGATGATGTAAATTATGGGCAAGGTTGGAGACCAAGAATTGAGATAACAAAGGCATTGGGATTTATTTCCAAGTGTGTTATGATCAATTCCAAATAAATGGAATAATTTTATTATAGCTCCCTAATAATAGTAGGATACTTTGAATATGTTTTAAAGAGAAATCACCATGTGAATATCCCTCGATTTAAATAGATCAATGATCTATGCAATTTATTTAGGTGAGTTTTCAAAAGGGGTTGCATGATGACATGATGCAATGCACATGATGCAAGGATGAATGCAACGAACAAAATAAATCACACGATTTAATCTCGGAATACAAGGAAGGCATCCGGAGCGCCGGTCTCGGGTGTTACAACACTCCACCACTACAAGAGGATCTCGTCCCGAGATCTAGGATGGCACTGGAGAGAAACGGAAGAGGAAGAGAAGAGGTAAAACTAAGTTGCTTCTTTGACAAACGAGTAAAACCATGAACCTTGAGAGGTTGAGCAAATCGAAAGAAAGAATACAATGGAATGAACGAGATTGCGAACAGTCCGTAGGATAAGAACAACATGGGATACAATGAGAACCATGAGGTTAAGTGACAAGATAGATATTGACACCACTGCGGTTAAAACAAGATAGAGAAGGAATAAGAATGATATAATTTGGACAGCACCCCGACTGTAATTGGAAGGAATTGAACATGAACTTGACAAGATGAGAGGATACTTGATGAAAACAACAACACACTGCCTCCGGAACTATTGAAAGAATGGCACAATGGGTAGGAAAGATTTCAGACAGCACTCCGGTTGAGAAGGGGGCAAAACTTGATAAGGTGAGAGAACTTGAATGGATGAAACGACACACTGGTTGAATGTATAAGCAAAGGAAAGAACATGATCTACGCAATTGGAGATGATGAGTGAAGAGAGCAACAACACAATGCCTCCAGAAGAAATAATAGAAGATAGATCATTGAAATAACAGAATGGAGAAGAAAATGACAACTTCTACCACAATGGAATTTGAAAAGCATCCTTGCAAGGAAGGATTGAACGGAGTTCTTGGGAAACCAGCAACGAGAAGAATAAGCTTGTAGCGGGCTTATGGAAACATCTCAAAAATAGAGGTGAAATTTGCCACTAACGAAAACAATTGATTGCTTAAGTTCAACAAAGAAATAAAAACTTCTCTCGCTGAGAGGATAGGAGAAAACTTGGATCATTGATAAGCACCACAATTGGCAACATTCCCTAGGAAAGGCTTTAGGTGAAATCTAAACCAAGATAACTCCAAGGAAGAAATTGATGGATTTAATATACCTCATTCTTGACAACATGTGAATCATGAAACACGAAGGGAAATTGTCAAGAATGACATAACACCACCTCAGAAGATAAGGTAGAAAGAATTGCACTTCGGAATGCAAGATGAAGAAATGCTTGAACTCCTCCAAACAAAACATGTGCTGAACACCATGTTTATTTTAGAGTATAGCTTGGCGGATCTTAACTCTGAGAGAAACTTGAAGGACAAATCGAGAAAGAAATGAATCCTTGACGAACCACCATGTAGAGCCTCCATGAAGAACTCCGGTAATGAAAGGATGATAGAAATAAAGAGAAGTTGAAAACACAAGGTGAAGCCTTGCAGTGATAAGATGAAGCTTTGAAATGATATAACCGAGAAAACTTGGAACTCCGGAAAGAAAGATGAACAAATGAAATAAAGAATTTTGATGAACCTCCGGAATAAGGAATTGAATTTACTCAATGAAACAAGAATAAGAATTACATTATGATCATCCTTCACCAATTAAATTGATGACAAGCAATGGATTTGGCATACTACTTATTCTCGTAGAAAGGATTAAGATAGATATGGCGCAAACTTGGGAAGGTCTTCAACGAACCACCGGTAGGATTGGAAAGAAAGAATGAATCTATATGATAACGAAGGAAGAGAACTCATGAACGAACCACCGTAAGAATTGAAAATGAACAAAGAAAAGATAAAGAAACACCAGGAAGAATTAGAAAATGAACCAAGATACTTGAGAGAATTTAGATACAAGTGAACGCAGAGATCCCGAGCTGATTAGATAATACTTGAATGATGCACCGGTATGATTTGGAGAACGAGAGCTGAAAGCTTGAATGAATAATTATTAGATGATGGGCTCCGGAGAATCAAACTGAAAAGACTCCTGAAATGCTCCGGATGGTTGAAAAGAATTCTCACAATCGAAAACAATTATGAGAGGATGGCATCAAGCTAGAACCATGAATCTTCGAGAGAACGGACCAACATTTAGAGGAAACACTTCTTTGGTCTTCAAAATCTAAGATGACGCATTTAGATACGGCACCATGAATTATTGAGGCACTCGAATGAAGAATAGAAGGTTGACCCAACGATGAAAGAATTTGGAAGATCTTGGACAAAGGCATATGACTGATGAAATTCATACTTACGTCAAACTTTGAAAAGAATTTTAGAAGCTCCGTGAAAATAGAAGAGTCAGGTAAGATCCTGGGAAAAGACCTCTGGGTTAGGGCCCACTCAAAAGAAACATCGTTGAACGATTGCTTAGGAAGATATAATGCACCGGTAGATTTAAATGGCTTGAATGAGATAGCATCCTCAAAAGAACTTGAGTGAATTGAGAATGGAAACTTGGATCTTCTGAGATATCTTCAACACTCCGGAACAATTGAATAGCGAGAAGTGGATGATTAAGAGGTGCACCGGTACGAGAAAAACATTTGAAACGAGGAAAAGATATGATCGACAAAGCTTGAATTCAATATACTGGAGAAGAAAGAGAACGAATAATGATGAAGTTAAGGCTCCGTTAGTATCTTCCTGAGAATCACCGGATAAGAACATTGACGGAAAAGAATGGAGAGACTTCACATCTATAAGATGGATACTTGATTAAGAAATCTGAGTCCTTGAAGAAAAAGGGTGGAGGGCGGGAAAACAAAGACAACTTGGGACGGATGAAGCAAACACCGTTGCAAAGAACTGAGATTGATCTCGCGAATGTTGAAATGATCGGATCCACTTGAAAAGAGCACGTCGGTTGGAACAGAATTGGCATGACAATCTTGATGATCAAGAAGGATTGGTATTTACATAGAAGTATGAGAACACCGCTTAGGAAAGGTATGGAATCAACACTTGACTTCGAAGCAACTCGAATACCACAAACCAAAACAAAACAAAGGATTGGCTTAGAAAATAAGCCGGAAACAAACATATGATAGATCCCATACCGTATCATGTGTGTGTTGGAAAGATATCCTACAAGATACTTGAATTCCCACTTATAAACTCCCGAAACTTACTGGTTATGCAATCAGGTGTTGGGGATACAGGGGACACAAAATATATCACCCAAACTAACAATACCTAGATCCAAATTTGTATCCATCCTTCAACACATAACCAAGAAACCTTCGAAATCGTTTACCTCAACCTTCGAAAAGCATCCGTTATAATGAGTTATGGCAATACTCCCGAACTCGCCTGCATCGGGTTATCGAGGTTATCTCACCAACAACTGCATAAAAGAGATTTTCGATGTCGGCTAAACTCGGTATTCGAGAATCGCAACGATAAAATTGTGACGACAACACCTCGGAGCTCAACTCCCCGGGACACTGCCACAACCCCTAAATGTCAGGAGGCACCAAGAACAATGTTCTCGTCACAAAATCATCGGAACGATTCCAAGATACCCGCGTGATCCTAAAAAAATTTAGAGAGGAGAGGCAAAACTTCTACGTCAGGGGGCCTCACCAGAGCGACGAAGGGACTGAGGAGTAAAAAGAATCCTACTCTCCGATATATATAATCCTAAGACTCAAAAAAAATTCTAGACTCAACAACGCCAGCGATTTGATCAAGCAGGGGGCTCCTAAGTCGGGGATGGCTCGATTACCAACTTGTGCGCATACGATGCGGCTATATCTCCCACGATGTTAAGCACGACTTAGAGGCATAACCGCATTGTGGTTTTGTCACAAGAAGGGTCATCTTCACACAATCCCATGTAATGAACAAGACTGGGATAAATAGTTGGCTTACAATCGCCACTTCACACAAGTACTTAAATAAATCATACATCATTCAGAGTACACACAAAGTCCGACTACGGACGAAGCCAAAAGAAAAGAAGATAACCCAACTGCTAGATCCCCGATCGTCCCAACTGGCTCCACCATCGATCAACATGAAACAAAACATAGCAACGACCAAGATCTTCGTTGAGCTCGCATCTCAGCTCGGTTGCATCACCTGACCGGTATCATCGGCACTGCAACTGCTTACGGTAGTATATGTGAGTCACGAGGACTCGGCAATCTCACACCCGAGATCAAGACTATTTAAGCTTATGGGTAGGAAAGGGGTAATAAGGTGGAGCTGCAGCAAGCACTAAGCAAATATGGTGGCTAACATACGCAAATAAGAGCGAGAAGAGAAGCAACGCAACGGTCGTGAAACTAGAAGTGATCAAGAAGTGATCCTGAAACTACTTACGCACAATCATAACACAAAGACCGTGTTCACTTCCCGGACTCCGCCGAAAAGAGACCATCACGGCTACACACGCGGTTGATGCGTTTTAATTAAGTCAAGTGTCAAGTTCTCTACAACCGGACATTAACAAATTCCCATCTGCCTCATAACCGCGGGCACGGCTTTCGAAAGATAATACCCTGCAGGGGTGTTCCAACTTAGCCCATTATAAGCTCTCACGGTCAACGAAGGATATTCCTTCTCCCGGGAAGACCCGATCAGTATCAGAATCCCGGTTTACAAGACATTTCGATAATGGTAAAACAAGACCAGCAAAGCCGCCTGAATGTGCCGACAAATCCCGATAGGAGCTGCACATATCTCGTTCTCAGGGCACACCGGAAGAGCAGTTCGTACAACTAAAACCAGGCCTCAAGTTTCCCCGAGGTGGCGCTGCAAAGGGCTCTAGTTTGGACCAACACTCAGAGGAGCATTGGCCCGGGGGGTTAAAATAAAGATGACCCTTGAGTCTGCAGAACCCAAGGGAAAAAGGCTTAGGTGGCAAATGTTAAAATCAAGGTTGGGCCTTGCTGGAGGAGTTTAATTCAAAGCGAACTGTCAAGGGGGTCCCATAAATCAACCAACCGCGTAAGGAACGCAAAATCAAGGAACATAACACCGGTATGACGGAAACTAGGGCGGCAAGAGTGGAACAAAACACCAGGCATAAGGCCGAGCCTTCCACCCTTTACCAAGTATATAGATGCATTAATTAAGATAAGAGATATTGTGATATCCCAACATAATCCTATCCATCATGGAGTAATCTTCAACTTCACCTACAACTAACAATGCTATAAGAGGGGCTGAGCAACGCGGTAACATAGCCAAACAACGTTTTGCTAGGAAAAGATGGTTACAGGTTTGACATGGCAACATGGGAGGCATGATATAGCAAGTGGTAGGTATCGCGGCATAGCAAAAGAGCGAGCAACTAGCAAGCAAACATAGAAGTGATTTCGAGGGTATGGTCATCTTGCCTGAGATCCCGCAAGGAAGAAGAACGAGTCCATGAAGAAGACAAACGGACGTAGTCGAACGGATCCTTACAATAACAACGTTTTCGGAACTATCAAGGAGAAGCGCAACCGAAAAGAAGAAAACATCATAGTAAACACACCATCATAAACAGGGCATGATGCACAATCAAGTATGATGCATGTCCGGTTTAAATGAGGCATGGCATGGCAAAATGCAACAAACAATACTACAAATTAAGTGGAGCTCAATATGCAACGACATGCATATTGACGAAACACCACATTCGATTATTTAGTTCACTTCCGGTTAGGTACTCAACAATATTAAATGTTATTAAACATGGCAAGAGATGAAGCATAATTAAACTAACTATTTAGGCAAGTTTAAGTGAGGCCGGAAACAACAAACAACAATTCCGGAAATCCCCATATGTTATTTAGCAATTTAACGCAAACAACAATTTTAGACATTTTAATTGTTGTTATCATGATGCGGATGACATATGCAAGTTTTAAGCAATTGTATGAAAATGTTGACAATGAGAAAGATACGAGGCATTTGTCATCGTGGCGGAAAGAAAGGGTGTCACAGCGACGAATCCGAAAACGATGCCACGGCAACATATCGGTTCCAGTAGCTCATGGAGATACCGGTGCAAAAGGAGGCGTGCGGATGTGCGCAACATGCTAGAGATGGTGGGGTGCTCCCGACTACCGGGTTCCCACGGGTTAGTGGCATGGAAACGAGTGACAATTCAGACACGGTGCAAACCCGAGCATCTCATACAACACATGCATTCGGTCCACGTGTGATCATCTCGGGATTATACCTTCGAAGCGTGCGTTTCGGAGCGGGTCGAGTTCAACGAAGGAAGTAGTGGTACATGGGCCGTAGTGGAAGTAGTCGTTCTCGCGGTGGTAGTGGAAGTAGTGGTTCAGGGACATCATGGAAGTAGTCGTTCACGGCGACGGTAGAGGTACTCGCGATCTTGGTGACGGTAATGGTACACGGTCGCGTTGTGGAAGTAGTGGTTCACGGCGGAGAGGAACTTGCCGTTTCTGCTACCCGGGTCTTCGGCGACGGTAGCTGTGCATGTTCCAACATCAAACTTGGAGGGACACCGACGTAGTGGTACTTGGTGAATCCCGGAGACGGTACTTGACGTCAACAGAGCTAGGCAGCGGAGAGCACGCACGACAGGGCATGGCAGCAACGGGTCGGCCAAAGGAGGCACATGCCATGGCGCCATGGATGAGCGGTGACAGCGGATCCGGTCATGAGGGCGGATTCAGCGGGCGCGACTAGCAAGGGCCTGATCCAGCGGAGTCGGGACGGCGATCTCCGGCGGTGGGACTTGGCGACGGGCGGTGCGAGGAGACGGGCGGCGCTGGCGCAGGCGCAGGAGAAGCCACGGCAACGGGAAGGTGCAGAGGCGAGGCAAGGCGTTGGAGGAAGCTTGAGGGGCCATGGCGCAGGCAGAGGCGCCGCGAACTGCGCAATGGCGGGCGTGATCTTGGAGCACCCCACCGGGAGGACGAGGCAGGGGCATACCCAAAGCGGCGGGATGGAAAGCGTTGGTGGAGATGCAGGCAACAGGCCAGTGGCGGGGCTTGACGGGTCCAGCGAGGTCCAACGACCGGGCGACGGGCGCTGGTGATGATGGGGATCGGGCGCGGGGCTCCTGCGTCTTGGGATCGGCGAGACTCTCACTCCTCTCTGGCGCGAGCAGGGGAAGGAGATGGGGATCGAGACGAAGGAGTGGCGGCGCTGTGAGGGAACGAGGGAGCGATCGAGAGGAGGGTTCGATCGGGCTAGGGTTATAGAGGCGGTTGGGCCTAGGCGCAGATGGGCCTGCCTGGCTAGGCTGCTGGGCTCTCTTCTCCCTCTCTCTTATTCTCTAGAAACAAAAAATAACAAAGAAGAAAAGGAGAAGAAAGGAGGTGTTGGGGAAGAAATTGGACACGCGGATAATTTTCCCGAACCCACAAGAATGTGCTTGTTCCAAGAAAATAGAAAAGGCCATGGTTGAAAGATGTAAATTTAAACTCATTTGAATTTCACTCAAATGGGTTTGAACTAGGACTTGGTTTTTGAAGTGTCCAAAAATGTTGAGATTTTTGGTGGAGCTCCGAAAAATGATGAAAGAAATTATGGGCAAGGTTGGAGACCAAGAATTGAGATAACAAAGGCATTGGGATTTATTTGCAAGTGTGTTATGATCAATTCCAAATAAATGGAATAATTTTATTATAGCTCCCTAATAATAGTAGGAGACTTTGAATATGTTTTAAAGAGAAATCACCATGTGAATATCCCTCGATTTAAATAGATCAACGATCTATGCAATTTATTTAGGTGAGTTTTCAAAAGGGGTTGCATGATGACATGATGCAATTGACATGATGCAAGGATGAATGCAACGAACAAAACAAATCACACGATGAATCTCGGAATACAAGGAAGGCATCTGGAGCGTCGGTCTCGTGGTGTTACATTTTAGCAGAGAGCTTTCATACACTTATAACTCTAGTGCATCCATTGTATGGCAATTCCTACTCCTCGCATCGATATCGATTAAAAGGCCTCTCCATTGTCTAACGATCCGCCGAGTTGATGCGAGACAATACTCAATTTTTTGTCTTCCCTTATAAACCAGTATCATAATTCTCTATGCCATACAAAGTGCTAAGTCCATGGCTCACGCTCAGGTATTGAGTGGAGTTGAAAATGCTAAAGCGAGAAAAAGTATGATACAATTGATTGGTTTGGCACCGGGGTGTTCATGATTTATACTTTGTGTTAGGAAGACCGAGTTATGCCATACATACATGATTAAATGAGTAGGAATAACGTTCTTTAACATTGTTATTTTGAAAAGTTGATTATTTTCTAGCACTCTTTTATATTATCGTTTCGATATATATTAAGTCATCATTTCTCAACATTCATACCCAAAAGAAATACATGATGAAGACATGTTAGGTAGAATTCAATATTGCAAATTCTATTTTTATCATTTACCTACTCGAGGACGAGCGGGAATTAAGCCTGGGACTGTTGATACGTCTCCAATGTATATATGATTTTTTATTGTTTCATGCTATTATATTATAAATCTTGTATGCTTTATATACCATTTTATATCATTTTTGGGAACTAATCTATTAACTCAGTGTCTAGTGCCAGTTGCTATTTCTTTTGCTTGTTTTTGGTTTTAAAGAAAATTCATACCAAATGAAGTCCAAACATGATGAAACAATTATGACATTTTTTCTGAACCAAAAGAGAATCTAGAAGTTTCGGGGGAAGACCAGACGACAGACGATGAAGCAACACGGCAGCGGGCGCGCCTAGGGGATAGGCGCACCCTGCCCCCTTGGGGGCCCCTGTTGCTCATTTTACCCTAATTCCGTAAATTACCAAATATTTAGAAACACCCAGGAGAGGCCATCTCTTCATCAACCTTGCCACCTCCATGATGATGTGTGAGTAGTTCCCACAGTACCTACGGGTCCATACTAGTAGCTAGATGACTCTCTCTCTCTCTCTCTCTCTCTCTCTCTCTCTCTCTATTGATCTTCAATAGAATGATCTAATCTGAGATCAATCCAATGTAAACTCTCGAAGTGTGTTTGTTGGGATCCGATGAATTATGGGTTTATGATCAGATTATTCATTGAAAGTAATTGAGTCTTTTCTGAGATTTATTATGTGTGATTTTATAGCCTTGTATTTCTCTCTGATCTATCTATCTATCTCTTTTGGCTAATTAGATTGATTTATCTTCAATGGGAGAGGTGCTTAGTAGTAGGTTCAATCTTGCGGTGCCCTTACTCTATGACAGGAGGAGTAGCAAGGCACATATTGTATTGTTGCTACTAAGGGTAAAACAATGGGGTTCGAACATATTATTTGGTCTTACTTTGTTTACATTATGTCATCATGCTCCAAGCATTACTCTGTTTGTTATTCTGAACTTAATATCTTAAGGTGCATGCTGGATAGTGGTAGTGGGGTGGAGTAATAGTAGTAGATGCAGATGGATGTCGGCCTACTTGTCTCGGATGTAATGCCTATATATCGATCATGCCATGAATATGTCATAATTATGCGTTTTTCTATCAATTGCTCAACATTAATTTGTTTATCCACCATTGCTATGCTCATGAGAGAGATGCCTCTAGTGAACACTATGGCCCCCTGGTCGATTCACTTTATATTTACTAAAACCCTAAAAATAGTTGCTGCAATTTATTATCTTTTATTTTTTTGTAATTTATCTATCTATCACTACCTGAATTAATCATTGCAATTAATGAGTACAAGGAATCGATAACCCTCTTGCCCGTGTTGAGTGCAAGTATTTGTTGTGTGTGTATGGTACTGTTTGCGTGAGTCTCCTACTGGTTTGATAACCTTGGATCTTAACTGAGGGAAATACTATCTGCTACTATACTACATAACCCTTCCTCTTCAGGGAAATCCCAACGCTATCACAAATAGCAGTACGCCACCCACCACCACCAATGCGGGTTCCATCTGCTCGGAAGTGGTACCGAGCCCCACTTGGTCCTCGCCCAGCGGGCGTGGCGCGCACAAGAATGCACGAGTCCGAGGCACGAGCAGCCCACCACGAGCGGTAGCGGGCGAGGGAGAGGGCGGCGGCGGGGGAGGCGCTGACCATGTGCCAGTCGATCCTGAGGCCGTGCTCCTCGCGTCGATCCTCCGCCATGTGGACTAATTAGATTGATTTAGCTTCAACGGGAGAGGTGCTTAGTAGTAGGTTCAATCTTGCGGTGACCTTACTCTATGATAAGAGGAGTAGCAAGGCACGTATTGTATTGTTGCTACTAAGGGTAAAACAATGGGTTCGAACATATTATTTGGTCTTACTTTGTTTACATTATGTCATCATGCTCCAAGCATTACTGCATTTGTTCTGAACTTAATATCTTAAGGTGCATGCTTTGGATAGTGGTAGTGGGGTGGAGTAATAGTAGTAGATGCAGATGGATGTCGGCCTACTTGTCTCGGATGTAATGCCTATATATCGATCATGCCATGAATATGTCATAATTATGCGTTTTTCTATCAATTGCTCAACGGTAATTTGTTTATCCACCATTGCTATGCTCATGAGAGAGATGCCTCTAGTGAACACTATGGCCCCCTGGTCGATTCACTTTATATTTACTAAAACCCTAAAAATAGTTGCTGCAATTTATTATCTTTTATTTTTTGTAATTTATCTATCTATCACTACCAGAATTAATCATTGCAATTAATGAGTACAAGGGGACTGATAACCCTCTTGCCCGCGTTGAGTGCAAGTATTTGTTGTGTGTGTATGGTACTGTTTGCGTGAGTCTCCTACTGGTTTGATAACCTTGGATCTTAACTGAGGGAAATACTATCTGCTACTATACTACATAACCCTTCCTCTTCAGGGAAATCCCAACGCTATCACAAATAGCAGTACGCCACCCACCACCACCAATGCGGGTTCCATCTGCTCCGGAAGTGGTACCCGAGCCCCACTTGGTCCTCGTCCCCGCGGCGGCGGCGGCGCGCACAAGAATGCCCGAGTCCGAGGCACGAGCAGCCCACCGCGAGCGGTAGCGGGCGAGGGAGAGGGCGGCGGCGGGGGAGGCGCTGACCATGTGCCAGTCGATCCCGAGGCCGTGCTCCTCTCGTCGGTCCTCCGCCATGAGGACTAATTAGATTGATTTATCTTCAATGGGAGAGGTGCTTAGTAGTAGGTTCAATCTTGCGGTGACCTTACTCTATGACAGAGGAGTAGCAAGGCACGTATTGTATTGTTGCTACTAAGGGTAAAACAATGGGGTTCGAACATATTATTTGGTCTTACTTTGTTTACATTATGTCATCATGCTCCAAGCATTACTCGCTTGTTATTCTGAACTTAATATCTTAAGGTGCATGCTGGATAGTGGTAGTGGGGTGGAGTAATAGTAGTAGATGCGTATGGATGTCGACCTACTTGTCTCGGATGTAATGCCTATATATCGATCATGCCATGAATATGTCATAATTATGCTTTTTCTATCAATTGCTCAACATTAATTTGTTTATCCACCATTGCTATGCTCATGAGAGAGATGCCTCTAGTGAACACTATGGCCCCCTGGTCGATTCACTTTATATTTACTAAAACCCTAAAAATAGTTGCTGCAATTTATTATCTTTTTTTTGTAATTTATATATCTATCACTACCAGAATTAATCATTGCAATTAATGAGTACAAGGGGACTGATAACCCTCTTGCCCGCGTTGGTGCAAGTATTTGTTGTGTGTGTATGGTACTGTTTGCGTGAGTCTCCTACTGGTTTGATAACCTTGGATCTTAACTGAGGGAAATACTATCTGCTACTATACTACATAACCCTTCCTCTTCAGGGAAATCCATACGTTATCACAAATAGCAGTACGCCACCCACCACCACCAATGCGGGTTCCATCTGCTGCGGAAGTTGTACCCGAGCCCCACTTGGTCCTCGTCCCCGCGGCGGCGGTGGCGCGCACAAGAATGCCCGAGTCCGAGGCACGAGCAGCCCACCGCGAGCGGTAGCGGGCGAGGGAGAGGGCGGCGGCGGGGGAGGCGCTGACCATGTGCCAGTCCATCCCGAGGCCGTGCTCCTCGAGTCGGTCCTCCGCCATGAGGACTAATTAGATTGATTTATCTTCAATGGGAGAGGTGCTTAGTAGTAGGTTCAATCTTGTGGTGACCTTACTCTATGACAGGAGGAGTAGCAAGGCACGTATTGTATTGTTGCTACTAAGGGTAAAACAATGGGGTTCGAACATATTATTTGGTCTTACTTTGTTTACATTATGTCATCATGCTCCAAGCATTACTCTGTTTGTTACGAACTTAATATCTTAAGGTGCATGCTGGATAGTGGTAGTGGGGTGGAGTAATAGTAGTAGATGCAGATGGATGTCGGCCTACTTGTCTCGGATGTAATGCCTATATATCGATCATGCCATGAATAACGTCATAATTATGCGTTTTCTATCAATTGCTCAACAGTAATTTGTTTATCCACCATTGCTACGCTCATGAGAGAGATGCCTCTAGTGAACACTATGGCCCCCTGGTCGATTCACTTTATATTTACTAAAACCCTAAAAATAGTTGCTGCAATTTATTATCTTTTATTTCTTTTGTAATTTATCTATCTATCACTACCAGAATTAATCATTGCAATTAATGAGTACAAGGATGATAACCCTCTTGCCTGCGTTGAGTGCAAGTATTTGTTGTGTGTGTGTATGGTACTGCTTATGTGAGTCTCCTACTGGTTTGATAACCTTGGATCTTAACCGAGGGAAATACTATACGCTACTATACTACATAACCCTTCCTCTTCAGGGAAATCCCAACGCTATCACAAATAGCAGTACGCCACCCACCACCACCAATGCGGGTTCCATTTTATACTGAAGTGGTACCCGAGCCCCACTTGGTCCTCGTCCACGCGTATGCGGCGGCGAACACAAGAATGCCCGAGTCAGAGGCACGAGCAGCCCACCGCGAGCGGTATCGGGCGAGGGAGAGGTCGGCGGGGGAGGCGCCGACCATGTGCCAGTCGATCCCGAGGCCGTGCTCCTCGCGTCGGTCCTCCGCCATGAGGACTAATTAGATTGATTTATCTTCAATGGGAGAGGTGCTTAGTAGTAGGTTCAATCTTGCGGTGACCTTATTCTATGACAGGAGGAGTAGCAAGGCACGTATTGTATTGTTGCTACTAAGGGTAAAACAATGGGGTTCGAACATATTATTTGGTCTTACTTTGTTTACATTATGTCATCATGCTCCAAGCATTACTCGCTTTATTCTGAACTTAATATCTTAAGGTGCATGCTGGATAGTGGTAGTGGGGTGGAGTAATAGTAGTAGATGCAGATGGATGTCGGCCTACTTGTCTCGGATGTAATGCCTATATATCGATCATGCCATGAATAACGTCATAATTATGCGTTTTTCTATCAATTGCTCAACAGTAATTTGTTTATCCACCATTGCTATGCTCATGAGAGAGATGCCTCTAGTGAACACTATGGCCCCCTGGTCGATTCACTTTATATTTACTAAAACCCTAAAAATAGTTGCTGCAATTTATTATCTTTTTTTTGTAATTTATATATCTATCACTACCAGAATTAATCATTGCAATTAATGAGTACAAGGGGACTGATAACCCTCTTGCCCGCGTTGAGTGCAAGTATTTGTTGTGTGTGTATGGTACTGTTTGCGTGAGTCTCCTACTGGTTTGATAACCTTGGATCTTAACTGAGGGAAATACTATCTGCTACTATACTACATAACCCTTCCTCTTCAGGGAAATCCCAACTCTATCACAAATAGCAGTACGCCACCCACCACCACCAATGTGGGTTCCATCTGCTCCGGAAGTGGTACCCGAACCCCACTTGGTCCTCGTCCCCGCGGTGGCGGCGGCGCGCACAAGAATGCCCGAGTCCGAGGCACGAGCAGCCCACCGCGAGCGTGGGCGAGGGAGAGGGCGGCGGCGGGGGAGGCGCTGACCATGTGCCAGTCGATCCCGAGGCCGTGCTCCTCGCGTCGGTCCTCCGCCATGAGGACTAATTAGATTGATTTATCTTCAATTGGAGAGGTGCTTAGTAGTAGGTTCAATCTTGCGGTGACCTTACTCTATGACAGGAGGAGTAGCAAGGCACGTATTGTATTGTTGCTACTAAGGGTAAAACAATGGGGTTCGAACATATTATTTGGTCTTACTTTGTTTACATTATGTCATCATGCTCCAAGCATTACTCTGTTTGTTACGAACTTAATATCTTAAGGTGCATGCTGGATAGTGGTAGTGGGGTGGAGTAATAGTAGTAGATGCAGATGGATGTCGGCCTATTTGTCTCGGATGTAATGCCTATATATCGATCATGCCATGAATAACGTCAGAATTATGCGTTTTTCTATCAATTGCTCAACAGTAATTTGTTTATCCACCATTGCTATGCTCATGAGAGAGATGCCTCTAATGAACACTATGGCCCCCTGGTCGATTCACTTTATATTTACTAAAACCCTAAAAATAGTTGCTGCAATTTATTATCTTTTATTTTTTTGTAATTTATCTATCTATCACTACCAGAATTAATCATTGCAATTAATGAGTACAAGGGGACTGATAACCCTCTTGCCCGCGTTGAGTGCAAGTATTTGTTGTGTGTGTATGGTACTGTTTGCGTGAGTCTCCTACTGGTTTGATAACCTTGGATCTTAAGCGAGGGAAATACTATACGCTACTATACTACATAACCCTTCCTCTTCGTGGAAATCCCAACGCTATCACAAATAGCGACGCCACCCACCACCACCAATGCGGGTTCCATCTGCTCCGGAAGTGGTACCCGAACCCCACTTGGTCCTCGTCCCCGCGGCGGCGACGGCGCGCACAAGAATGCCCGAGTCCGAGGCACGAGCAGCCCACCGCGAGCGGCAGCGGGCGAGGGAGAGGGCGGCGGCGGGGGACGCGCTGACCATGTGCCAGTCGATCCCGAGGCCGTGCTCCTCGCGTCGGTCCTCCGCCATAAGGACTAATTAGATTGATTTATCTTCAATGGGAGAGGTGCTTATTAGTAGGTTCAATCTTGCGGTGACCTTACTCTATGACAGGAGGAGTAGCAAGGCACGTATTGTATTGTTGCTACTAAGGGTAAAACAATGGGGTTCGAACATATTATTTGGTCTTACTTTGTTTACATTATGTCATCATGCTCCAAGCATTACTCTGTGTGTTACGAACTTAATATCTTAAGGTGCATGCTGGATAGTGGTTGTGGGGTGGAGTAATAGTAGTAGATGCAGATGGATGTCGGCCTACTTGTCTCGGATGTAATGCCTATATATCGATCATGCCATGAATAACGCCATAATTATGCTTTTTCTATCAATTGCTCAACAGTAATTTGTTTATCCACCATTGCTATGCTCATGAGAGAGATGCCTCTAGTGAACACTATGGCCCCCTGGTCGATTCACTTTATATTTACTAAAACCCTAAAAATAGTTGCTGCAATTTATTATCTTTTATTTTTTTTGTAATTTATCTATCTATCACTACCATAATTAATCATTGCAATTAATGAGTACAAGGGGACTGATAACCCTTTTGCCCGTGTTGAGTGCAAGTATTTGTTGTGTGTGTATGGTACTGTTTGCGTGAGTCTCCTACTGGTTTGATAATCTTGGATCTTAACTGAGGGAAATACTATCTGCTACTATACTACATAACCCTTCCTCTTCAGGGAAATCCCAACGCTATCATAAATAGCAGTACGCCGCCCACCACCACCAATGCGGGTTCCATCTGCTCCGGAAGTGGTACCCGAACCCCACTTGGTCCTCGTCCCCGCGGCGGCGGCGGCACGCACAAGAATGCCCGAGTCCGAGGCACGAGCAGCCCACCGCGAGCGGCAGCGGGCGAGGGAGAGGGCGGCGGGGGGGAGGCGCTGACCATGTGCCAGTCGATCCCGAGGCCGTGCTCCTCGCGCCGGTCCTCCGCCGCTCTTTCACGACGGCGGAGACTGATGCGCGGTGCCTCCACCACAAGAATACCAAGGTGCTCCGACTCACTATCGAGTTGTTGGCGTGCGAGGCAAACAAGGAGTCGATAGCCAAGGCGAAGGCGGCCCTCCATGCGAAGGAGTAGGACCACCTGATCCGGAGGCTCTCGGGGCAAGCGTGCTTCTAGGACTCTGACCCGACGGACGGCTCCACCTCCAACTCTGATGACGACGCACTGCCATACGTCGACGCCTACATGGAGGAGCACACCGATGACCAGAAGAGGAAGGGGCCGGCGAGGAAATGGTGATTCGCTCCGCCCTTCCTCATTTTATTTATATTTTAAGTAGTTTGTAATATGGATTTGCACTGTCCGCCGATGAACTATGGTACTTTTGTCCGGTGATGAAATGATGATCCGATGAACTGCGTGTTGATCCTGTTTATACACAGTATTGCATGGGTTTAGGATTTCAGATATAAGAGACGCGGTTGTGGAAGCTAACACATGAAGCGTGACCGGTCAGTATCCGAACGCGTCAGCGAGCGTTTGAGGGCCCAAATTTGCTTTGCATGGATTTAGATGCTCTAACGATGTAGCGATTCAGGTGATCCCGAGAAAATGAACAATGTAGCGATCGATCCTTGGATCCCGAGAAAACTGATCGCAATTGATCCCAAGAAAACCAAAGGGCCCAAAAACGGACGATTGACATATGAGAAAAGCGGACCACACGATGCGGATCTGGCGATCGGCAATGCGTTCAGTAGTTTTGTCAAGAAAAGAACTTTGATGTGCCAGTTAACTTTCTCGTATAAGAAAAGAAGGTATGTGGAGGTTTTAAGTAAGTGATGAAAAGTGCAAAAAAAAAAGGAAAAAGTGCTCCCGGCGGGGCTCGAACCCGCGACCTTCGGCTCATAAGACCAACGCTCTAACCAACTGAGCTACGGGGGCGGCTTTTGTTATAAACACGTTATAAATTTATTAATAGTTTATCTACTCTTTTTTTCAAATGAATTTAGCATTTCCTCGTCAGTGAAGAGCTGTCGAGATGCCCGTACATGCGATTGCGAGCCACGCGCATCCAGCTGGACAGGCTCCCGTTCCGCCAAGTTCCAAGAAAACCACAGTACCGCTTGTGGCCTCCGCAGAGAGCAAATAGAAAAACCCAAGCACCGTAGCAAATTCACGGCGATCGTGCCGCGCAGCTACTGTAGAGACGGCGGCAGTGATTAAAAGCTCTGCGCCGTTTCCTGTAGCGATATAAAACCAAGCCATGCACGCGAGTCGGCTCCGTAAATTCCGTATCCCCCGCGCGGCCACGAGCCCAGCTAGCTACTGCAGATGAATTCATCAGCAATTCAGCACTGTGTTTGTCTTACAGTCTGTACGCGGTACGCGCGTCTCGGCGTAACTAGATTGCCTCCATCTAAATCTTAGTTTAGTGGCTTTAGCCTGTGTGCATTTACACGTGATTAAGTATGGTCGCAAAGAAGATAAAAAAGATCTCAATCAAACACCGTGGCACTAGAGGTGCTCATAATTACTAATATAATTACTTAATTTATCAGTAGATTGACGGCAGCCACAACACCATTGAACGATCCTTACACTACACACTCATATGACTGATCGATCAAAAACAGACACACTGAACTGAGCACACGGTACTCCAGACCTAATCACTCACAGAAGAAACACTGTCACGTAGCTAGCTAGCTATAGTAGATACTTAGTTCCTCACTCGAAGAAACTCCATCCTACGGCTGCCACGCGGCGAGCTGCTGGATGTTCATGGGGTAGGCGAGGTCGGTGCCGCCGGAGAAGGCGGCCTTGCCGAGGAGCACGTTGACCCTCTCGGTGGGGTGGAAGGCGTCCCAGAAGATGTAGGTGTTGCGGTTGGGGCAGGGGCGGAGGAAGGGCAGGCAGGTGATGACCCCGCGGTTCCGGCCGATCCCGCAGCACCCGCGGTCCACCACGCTGAAGCCGTAGTTAAAGGGGCTCCGCAGCACCTCCGAGATCATCTCGAAGTTGTCGATGTAGATGAGCTTGGCGCGCGGGAGGTTGGTGTTCAGGGTGTCCACCATGCCCTTCACCTTGCTGTTGAAGGGCGCGATGAGCTCGTCCACGTCCGGCGAGCACATGTTGGTCGGGTTCCGCGCGCGCATGTTGGGGATGCACGCCATCGACCCCACCCCCGCGATCACGAACCTCCGGGCGCCCAGGTTGTACAGGCTCTGCGCCCATGCATGCATGTTCATGGTCTTCAGAGACGATGCAACTTACTACTACTAACAAGAATCATGAGATTTATAATGATCCATGGCTTACGGTGAGCTGCTTGGTGTAGTGCTGCACGAGGAGTGTGGAGTACTGGTCGCCGTTGTACTCGTTGCGGGTGTTGTAGTTGGGCATGAGGTAGTTGTTGAGGTAGTCGTTGCTGCCCATGCCCACGTAGAAGATGCTGCGGCCCAGCGAGGTGGCCAGCTTGCCGGCGCCGAGCTTCCCCTTGATCTGGTTCAGCGTCGCCTGGAAGTTCTTGATCTGCTGGTTGAACGGGATGCGCCCCACGAAGTTCTGGCCCGTGTTGTCCAGGATCCCGGCGGCGGCGGAGGCGTAGTTCACGCCCTGCAGCGCGCCGGCGTCGCTGTCGGCGTTGGAGGCCTCGTTGTTCGAGGGCAGCAGGGGCAGCCCCAGAAGCTCAGCTGCATGCATGCATGCACAAACACGACGTAGTTAACTTTGTGGTGAATTATTGGTTTACGGCAAGTAATCACGTTTGCACCGTACATGAACTAAGATTTGCTACAGTGCAACCCCCTGGTTAGTTTTGTGGTGAATTATTGGCGGGGCCCGACGAACCTGTGCACTTAATTTATCACCGTATACACGGCGTCGTATCCAGGCCCTGGCCCTGGCCAGGGTCACATGGAAACATTGACGACGCCACCATAGTGGTAGTGGTACAGGTTTTGACTGGCCGAATTCATCGCGTCATGTGCACTGTATGTGTTGAATCAATGGGACGGCATTATGATCCCGGAGGAAATCGAGTACCGCTGTGCTACACTATTACCAGCAGTACTGGTGTGGAGTGTCTCGCTCTCTTTTCACTCCTCACTCGCTCTCTCTCTCTCTCATACACTTGAATGAGCACATGGAGGAGGCCGGTCAGTAGTTATTACAGTCAGTACTGGTACTAGGCTTCAAGCTATGCTACCATGCTAGTGGGATCTCAGTGCTTATGTACTGACATTACAGTTGAACTAATCATCTTGGATTTTGTTTGCAAGGACCATGCATGCACTATGCGTTGCATGATTTGCTTGGATTCCCCTAATTAAAAACAGTAGTACTCAAGTGTGGGTTTCCATTGGAGTAGTACATGCATGTAGGCTTTCAGTGTGGAACTCACACTTGCATATGTGAAAAACGTAAAAACAGTGATTGCATTGCTTCTTCAAGGGGTAAGGAAAGGAGAAGCAACCTAGCCTAACATTTGACACAATGAAATTCTAGCCAGTCAATAATTATGGACTGAGTACATGTAGATATAGAAACCCTGAGGAATGTGTACCTGCATATGCATCTCCAACTCCATCGAACCAGCTAGAATCTTTAATTAACTGAGGATCTTGCCTTTATAGTAAGTTAACTTCAAATCGTATACTTTCTAATGGTATAATGTTTCGACTATACAACTCATATTATGTTGGTCAAATTATATATCTAGGGATATGCGCAAGACTTATAAACCAGAAAGGAGGTAATAGTTCTTATTTTTTTGAGTTAACTAGTAGTACTTGCATAGATAGTAGATTTTAAACAGAAATAATAATGATGATATAATAATAGTAAAATATGGTCAACACATACCAATCTAAGCTCCTTTTCCAAAAAAAAAAATACCAATCTAAGCTAGTGATAACGACTTCCTTGTGATTTGTAAGACATTCTTCTGGGAACAGATAGACTAAGCCCACTTCATGTGTTTGTGCATATAAAAAGACTAAAACACATCAAAGGGCCATGTATATTCCTTTTCTGTAAACAAGTCCAACATGGAAATTACTATGAGAATGACAGAAAAACAGCCGTGTGGTGTGGTGTGCCATGCACTAGATCACGGGTTTCCTGACGCTCTATCCTCATTGCATTATTTGCAATATCACTAGCTCATTCTAGGATGTACTAAAATTAGCAATTTCTATTCAAAAGAGGCACTGTACCACTTTGCCAGCTGATTTGCTATTTCTGCAGGCAACAAAATGGCTCGATTTATATGTGAAAATAACACATCATATACTACCGGCGGCATTTTTATGATTTGTTTTTCTGATGAGAACACTAAAACTTGCTCTGAAGAAGTAGTAGTAGGAAAGGAAAATGGCCAGGAGAGCATGCATGCAGGCCGCGCAAGGAAGCATGCATGCGTGGAGCAACGCACACGTACCTATGGCGTCGACCATGGTGTAGCCGTTGGAGAAGCGGCCGGTAGGCCCGCCGGCGAAGTCGATGCCGTAGGGCAGGTAGTTGGCCTTGGCCAGCGACGTGAGGTCGTTGTTGTTGCCGTTGTCCGTCAGGGAGTCGCCGAACACGAACATGGCCGGCACCGACGGCCCGCCGCCGCCGCCGCCCGTCGCGCCGGTGCCGCTGGCCCCTGCTGCGTCCCCGGGCCCGTTCGGGAACGTGAAGTTCCACGGCGCGCGCGGGAACAGCGGCCGGGGGAACACCTGCGCCGTGGCGCCGCCGCACGCGAGGAGCACCAGGAGGAGCACCGTCGCCGTGGGCGTGGAGGAGGCCGCCATTGGAGCGACGTGGAATTCCAAGCTTGGCTAGGTAGATAGATAGGTGCCTAGGTGTGTGGCATGCAAGACAGAGCTAGGCAGAAAGCAGGATGCGCAGTGTGGGAGAAGAGGAGCGTCGTATATAGAGGGGAGAGGGTTTTGGGGTGGTTGGTGGGTGGATGAGGGAAAGAGTAAATGCGGCTCCTGCCATTGCTGCCATGGAGATGGAGAGAGTAAATGGGGCTCTGTTGGGGCGCGTGCTCGAGGCTACGCGAGCCATGGCCGACAGCAGCTGGCGAGGTGCAGCGTGCCGTGCCTGTGATTTGTCAAAGGAGTATGGTTTTGCGGTTCTGTGGGTATGGGCCTACGTGCTCGGCTAATAAACGGCTTGCTGGGCGCAGTACAGTAGTAAAAGGCCCGGGGAAGGCAGTTTGGGCCTTCCACTTGGAGAACGTGCGCACACTGCGCGTCCGTACTAGGCAGGCCCATTTAAGGTGACCACTCGATTCCCGCCTCTCTGGTCGCTCGAGCGCAGTTTGATCAGTAGCGGTTGACCAGTCTGTTGTCATTTATACAATTAAGAAAAAGAAAAAAATAGCAAAAAAATCGTGAATTACAGAAATGTTCACAGATTTCGAAAAACAATCACAAATTCCAAAAGAAGATCGTGAATTTGCAAAAACAAATCACTAAATTTGAAAATAAATTCATCGAATTTGGGAAAAAGTTCACCTAATATGAAAAAAAATCAAATTTTAAAAAATGTTGATTTATTTTAAAAAAGTTCATCCAATTAGAAAATTTTCGTTGACTTTGAAAAGATTCATTGAATTAGAAAAACATCAAATTTTTAAAATTTCATCGATTTTAAAGAAAATCATTGAATTTGGAAAAAATGTTAACAAATTTTGAAAAAAGATCATCAAATTTAAAAAAGGTTCTTAAAATAACAAAAGTTCATCAAATTTGAAAAATCTCCATCGATTTTACAGAAAATTTCAACAAATTTGAAAAAAATTCACTATTTCAAAAAGAGTGTCTCAAATTTGAAAAAAATAGTTCATAGATTTTAAAGAAAAGTTCGTCAAATCTGAAAAAAACGTCAAAATTGAAAAGGCCTCATCAATTTCGAAAAAGGTTAAAGATTTCTGAAAAATCGTGAAATTTAAAATTTAAAAATAAATAAAAAGAGAAAAAGAGAAAAGGAAAAGAAAAAAAAAGGAAAGAGGAAGAACAAAGGAATAAAAAGGTTGAAGCTAACCACGTCAGTGTGACTGTGTGAGTGGTCTAGCGGCTACCCTAGCTAGCATAGCTCGAGGAGGTTGTGGGTTAGAAACCTACATCTCACTTATTTTTTGCAGCAGTTTAAACAGAAAAGCGAACTGGGCCGGCCCACAGCGGCGCCGGGTTGTGCGCCCTTTAGCGTACACGAAAAAACAACCGCCTTAAGCACCGTTTAGGGATTGCCTGTCTCGAGAGCTCCTCCTGGCAAATCTTATTCGGCGCTGCAGGCGCCGGTTAACGTGTATTTTGTTAAGAGAGCAACTAGTTAACGAGCGCCCCTTCGGGAGCCTCGCAACGATCAGCGCTACTTGGCGCGCTCTCAGCCGCCCATCACGTGTCGCGCTCTGGGCGCTCCCTTCGGATTATTTTTTTCGCTCACGTTTCCGTTTTTTAAACGGTTTTCCCCCTTTTTTTACGTTTCGGTTTTCTGCCGGTCTTCCTTAGCTTTTGGCTTAAAAAAATCGAAAAACAATTACACGAAAAAAACACGTCTTTTCTTTTTATTTCACGAGAGTCACGGTTTTGCTTTCATGAAAGGCACAGTTGTGCTGTCACGAGAGTCACGGCCGTGCCTTTCAGAAAAAAAAAACACATTTTATGTTTTTTTTCCTTTCACGAGAGGCATGGTTTTGCTTCTGGAAGAGGCACGGTTGTGTTTTCGCGAGAGTCACGGCCATGTCTCTCGGAAACGGAAAAAAACATGTTTTCAGGTTTTTTTTTGTTCCGCAAGAGGCACGGTTTTGCTTCCGCGAGAGGCACGGTTATGCTTTCACGAGAGTCACAGCCGTGCCTCTCGAAAACGAAAAAAACTTGTTTTATGAAATTTTTTCTTCCGTGAAAGGCAAGGTTTTGCCTTCGCGAGAGTCATGGCCGTGCCTCTCGAAAATGGAAAAAACGCGTTTTTTTGCGCGAGAGCACGGTTTTGCTTCCGCGAGAGGCACAGGCGTGCCTTTTTGGAGAGGAAAAAACCCGTGCTGCAGGGTCGATTTTTTCGTCCAGTTTTTTTTTCATGAAAAAAAGTTCGTCAAAACCTATCAACATGGGATCAAGTTTTACATTTACCACCCCACCACCAAGCCAAATCTGCTAAGAAGCAATGTTTTCCCTTTTTAATCTTTCCTTTTTCTTTTTTTTTTGTTTTCTATTTTCCTTTTTTCCTTTCCTTTTTAATTTTTGATGTATTGTTCACAAATTGGATGAACTTTTTATAATTCCTTGAACTTTTTTCTAATTCGATCAACTTTTTGTCAAATCCGCTGAACTTTTTTAAAAATCAATGAACTTTTTTTCATATTCGGTGACCTTTTTCCATTATGACGAACTTTTTTCAAATTCGATGAACTTTTTTTAAAATCAATGAACTTTTTTTCATATGTGATGAACGTTTTTCAACTATGAAGAATTTTTTATAAAAGTTGATGAAATTTTTTCAGATTTGATGGACTTTTTCAATTAAAATGATTTTTTCAAATTCGATGAACTTTTTTTCAAAATCGATGAACTTTTGTGTAGATTCGATGGACTTATTTCAATTATGATGAACTTTTTTCAAATTTGATAAACTTTCTTTCATATTCAATGAAACTTTTCCAAAATTGATGAACTTTTATTGAAGATCAATGAACTTTTTCCATTTTTGTGAGTTTTTCTTTTAAATTCGTCAATCGTTTTTTAACTAGTGAATTTTTTTTGTGAATGATTTTATTAATTCCTAATTTTCCAATAAACTTACACATATTTCTTAGCAGTCAACGGTCAACTGGCCAGACCGGTCAATTGGTGAAACTTTTTCCATATTAGTGAACCTGTTTTCTTTCAAATAGCGCCGCTAGAATAGTTCTTAAGTAGTGCGTGCTGCAATCAATCACTAGTAGGTGAGTGGTTCAGTGGTATCCATTTTCTAGCGCGATAGGTGCGGCTCGAGTTCTACTACCAGCGATGCACGTCGTTTTTGTGCTACGGTTTTTCTGTGCGCTACGGGCTGGCCCACTAGTTCTCCTATGAGCGTCAGTTCGCTTCGGGGGCGTTTAAGACGCCGACTAGGAGTCTAGGACCTCTCCCGCTCCTCCCAGCGCCTTAACTCACGCGTCCCACTATCACGGGCCGGCCCAGAAACAGGCGCTCGCTCGCCCAGGG
Source organism: Aegilops bicornis (assembly GCA_021605145.1). NCBI lineage: Eukaryota > Viridiplantae > Streptophyta > Magnoliopsida > Poales > Poaceae > Aegilops > Aegilops bicornis. Next base: position 499,907,799 of record CM038669.1, on the reverse strand, counting down.
ACGCTCCGGTTTTCCTGGCTTGCTGGTCGCGGTTGACAGCAAATCCTATTTGATGCCCGCATGCGTCAAAAGGAGGAGCCTTCGCTCAATCAAGTCGCCCTTTGCCGACCCACGTACGGATTTCGTTCGCTGCTGTTTTCCTTGTGTTCTTGCGGTTTTTTTTTTCGTTTTTCTTCTATGGTTTTTTTGCTTCCAGTTTAGGCTGGTTTTCAGTTGTTTTGTTCCGGTTTTTTATTTTTCTGTTTTGATTCCTTTTTGTCCTTTCATTTTCTTTCTTTTATGTTTCCTTTTTTATTTTTCTGTTTCTGTTCTTTCTTCTCATTATTGTGTATTTGTATAAAAAGTTCACCATGTGTTACAAAATCTTCAATGTATTAAGAAAATGCTCATCGTATATTATGACATAGTTCACCTTGCACTGTAAAATTGTTCATCGTGTATTACAAAAATGTTCATTGTATATTACTAAATTGTTCAATGCATATTAGAAAATGTTCATTATGTATTACAAAAATGTTCATCGTATGTTATTAAATTGTTCAACGTATATTAGAATATGTTCATCATGTATTACAAAAATGTTCATTATATACTATGAAATTGTTCAACGTGTATTTAGAAAATGTTCATTGCGTATTTAAGTTTTGTTCATCATGTATTAAAAAATTGTTTAACATATAACCATAAAATGTCCATCTTAGTATTTTAAATTTGTTCGGTGTTTTTTTTACAAAAAACATTCACTGTATTATAAAATTTCTTCAACGTATATTATAAAAATGTTGAACTTTTTTTTAAGGATTTGTCCCTGTACGTTCTACTTTAAGATTGGTGCTGCTTGTAAAACATTCGAGGTAGCTAGCTCGGCTGGTTAGCCTCACTGGATTCGAGCAAGAGGTGAGCTCCTCCGGTTGACTGGTGACATTTTGAGAAAATGCAATTTAAAAATCAGGATCCCAAAAAATATTAGAAATTCAAAAATTTGCACGAGTTAAAAGAAAGTTCAGGAATTCAAGAAAAGTTAAAAGTTTTGAGTATTCGGAAAAAGGTTAGAAATTTGAAAAAAATATCACATGTTTTGAAAAAAATAACGAACTGAAAAAGTTTGCAAATTTAAATAAATAAATATACAAAGATAAGAGAATAAAAGAAAAAGGGGAAAGAAAAAAAGAAATAGAAAATGAGATATAAAATAAAATAAAATAAACCGAATAAAACCATCCAGAAAACCCAAAAAGAAAAAAAGGGAAAAAATGGTCATAACTACTAGAAGCTTCCTAAAATGAGTTGGAGGCTTCTAGAAACTTCACAAAACTGGATGGGTAACTTGAAACAGCGTAGTTTGCGGTCAAAGAAGGAAAAATGAACCAAGCCCAAGTGGAGGAGGGGGTGTGCACCAGTTTGCAGTTAGCACAAACCGGCGCGTGGAGCACCCAATAGGGTTTGGGTTTTGTCTCACGTCTAACGTCTTCCCCTCTGTGCTTGCCCTAGGGGATGGGCCAATAGTGCGGTTTTAGAAATTTCCGTGTCCTTTATGTTCTGTGTTTTAATTTATCTATTTTTCCTATGTGCTTTCTCTATTGGTTTTCATCAGTTTTGTTTCTCGGTTTTTTATTCTTTATTTTTATTTTTCAAATACTTGCCTACTTTTATTTAAATACATTTCGAACATTTTTTCCATACAGGTTGAAGATTTTCCAGATACATGATGAATATTTATTGCAAATTCACGCTGAATTTTTGCAAACTGTACGTTGAGCACTTCTTTAAGACACACTTAACATGTTTGAACGTTTTTAAAATGTTGTGAACATTTTGTTATGTGTTGCAACATCTTGTTAATGGAAAAAATTATATGTTCTGAACATTGTTCTAAATTGTGCAAAGAGTTTTTTACATTTCATGATCATTTTTTTAAATGTAATGAAACATGTGTTTTAAAACAATGTTTCAATGGTATGAACATTTTTTAAAATTGCGTGGAATTTTCTTTACGTTTTCATGAACATTTTTTAAAATTTAATTGTCATATTGTCTTAAATGCATGGATTTGTTGTAATAGTATGGACATTTGTTAGTGCACAACATTTTTTTACACTGCATGAGCATTTTTAAAATGCACGATGAACATTTTACTAATTTAAGTAAAAACAGATTTGAAGTGTATATATTTAAATATTTTCAAATAAAAAGAAAAGAAAAAGAACGAACTAGGCAAAGCAAAGGAAGGAAAGCTATTCGACTCCGTTCTCCTGATGCTTGAGGCGAGGCGTACGTTGTCTCGTGTCAAGCAAGCCATAAACATGTCGACAATTTATGACATTTCTCATGGCTCATGGCCTTAGCTTACACGCATGACGGTTTTTAAGGATAATCCTCATGAATCTGTTTGGGTGAGGGGGTGGGGGTAGTAGTTTGCATCAAGGTCCACCACTTTTTGGTTCATCGCGGCTTCTGAAGAAGTCATGCCTAATAATGCAATTGCATAACCTTGTTGGGCCAGGTCTCTTCACATGGGACTCCTCCGTTCAACGACAATAGTGGAACTGTGGACATCCATACTGGCACCTACACCACATGAATAAATATCGAGTGAACATGTTGTTTTCATGTGATATTTCCTTTGCTTCGCGATACTTTACAAAACTCGAGGTGAGACTTATCGGCCATGTGAGGCAACGCTTGCTCACTATGCTAGTTATCCTCATTACCGGGTTTTTTCTCTTTTCGCATTTTTGTGTTCCAGCATCCTTGTGACCAAGTCACACCATGCCTGGCTAGAAGATGATGAATCCGTCACACCAAGAGGACCCTAAGAATATCTCTTCATCGTTGGAAGAGAAAATCACAGTCTCGAGCTATCAAGTCCCTTGTCATACTCTTATGCACCTGAAAGTTGTCGTTGTGATCACTGTTATGGTGACATTTGACGGTCCCCAAAGTACATCATCCAGTATTAAGTTACTTGATACTCTCATGGTCAAAAAAATATGCATATCTTAACATATGTGTGATTATACTAATAGACGATGCGATCTCATAGTATAACAATCAATTGGGTTTGTTAAACACATGTGTTCTTCCCATAATGTGCCCTCAAAGTTGCTAGCTCCTTGTTGCTTTTTATTATGCCGATGAACAGGAAAACAAAACCATCATGCAACACTTGAGCTAGAATTAGAGGCGAGAATAAAAATATATTACCATTTTTTTCACACATGCACGTGAGTTTTCCTTTGAGCCTCGTGGTTATTGCAGATTGGAGAACTATTCAATTATAGCACAAAAAATAAACATTAATTATGAACAATAAAACAAATAAACATTCCTTCACAGATCCACCCTCCTTCCTTATTTTTCTTCATTAGCCTTTCCTCTAGGTGGAAGAAGGGTTTTCCCTTTAGTTTTTTGTGGCCATGGTTGTGGAGGATGAGAGCCTCGTCAGATGGGATTCAAATTTTAAGGCGAGCTTTTTTTGGACGTCGGAATCTGAGTCACGCTTCCGTTTTGTAATTTTTGGAGATCCATAACTCCAAAAGGTTGAAACTTTTATGACAGTTCCACGACTTTGAGGTGCCATGCTTATGCGCCTTGGGCTTTTGGGCCCCTAGGGCCTCTCCAGGTTTGGGGCCTACCCCGCCCGGTGTCTTCTGGTGCAAAACTCTGCAATGAGATTCTTCTTGATTTTTTCCGGAGGTTAAAATAATTATTTTCCGTGAAATACGAAAACAACATAAAACATGAATTGATAGTCGACACTTGATTAATTTGTTAGTCCAATATAGTTATACCCAACGTGTGTATAAATAATAATACAATGGCATGAAACATATAAAAGTTATAGATACGTTTTGAGACATATCAACACTCCCACACTTAATTTGTGCTCATCCTCGAGCATGTAAGATGATAACAAAGATTTTTTTTTATATGTGAATCTTGTCCCGTTATAGATAAACACTTTTATTAGACCATCTCAGTTAGTTACATAGTTTATACCTCCTAACATAACAACAAATAGAAATTAGTTGATACCCCGCGCGTTGCTGCGGAAAATAGAGGAAACATTTCTATAAACACATGATCTATACAAAACTTGGATATTTAGTGCATAGAAATCTTCAATATAAGTACGTTGAAATGATACAAATTAGAACTTGTATAAGCACTAAACTCGTATCTGAATAATAGAGAACTAAAAGATCATAAAAACACGTGCAAAAACCAGTGTTGATGTTCCAGGGCTTGCTTATTGCATTCATTTGAAAGCAACGTATGGACAACACATGTCTCCTATTTAGTTTAGCTTCTAAAACAAAATTTAAATATTGTTTAGTATACGGAGAGATGATCTAGGTTCATTAAAAAGATGTAAATGGATATGAAGATAAACATCGGAAGAGTGAGTGACATGCAGGATATAAATCTGCACTTCATGAGTCAATAGAGCTACACCCAATTGTTAACAGAAATTAAATTTTAATCGACACACCAAGTAAATAAGGAGAGACAAAGAGTATCGCTACAAAATCCATAACCCGGTCATACGAGGTGAACTAGTCAGCAATAGGTGTAGCGCTAATCGCAATATACCAATCACTCGCAAGCAGAGACCTTGGTGAGCAGTGTTGGGGAATGTAGCATGCAATTTTTTTAAAAAAATCCTACGATCACACAAGATCTATCTAGGAGATGCATAGCAACGAGAGGGGAGAGTGTGTCCACGTACCCTCGTGACCGAAAGCGGAAACGTTAGATTAACGCTGTTGATGTAGTCGAACGTCTTCACGATCCAACCGATCCAAGTACCGAACGTATGGAACCTCCGTGTTCAGCACGCGTTCAGCTCGATGACGTCCCTCGAACTCTTGATCCAGTAGAGGGTCGAGGGAGAGTTCCATTAGCACGGCGGCGTGGTGACGGTGATGATGATGTGATCCACGCAGGGCTTCGCCTAAGCACTACGACGCTATGACCGGAGGAGTAAACTGTGGAGGGGGCCACCGCACACGACTAAGAGAATTCTTGGTGTGCTTTTGGAGTGCCCCCCACCCCTGTATATAAAGGAGGGAAGGAGGAGGCCGGCGGCCAGGAGGGGCACGCCATGGGGGGGGGGGGTCCTACTTGGACTCCAAGTCCAAGTAGGATTCGCCCCCCTCCCCCCCTTTTCCTTTCTCCACCGGAGGGAAAAGGAAGGAGAGGGAGAGGGGGGGCGCCGCCCCCTCCCCCTAGTACAATTCGGACTGCCATGGGGGGGGGGGCACCCCTTGCGGCCCTCCTCTCTCTTCACTAAGGCCCAATATTTCCCCCGGGGGTTTCGGTAACCCCTCGGTACTCCGGTAAAATACCCGAATCACTCGGAACCATTCCGATGTCCGAATACTACCTTCCAATATATGAATCTTTACCTCTCAACCATTTCAAGACTCCTCGTCATGTCCATGATCTCGTCCGGGACTCCGAACAAACTTCAGTCACCAAAACACACAACTCATAATACAAATCGTCATCGAACGTTAAGCGTGCAGACCCTATGGGTTCGAGAATTATGTAGACATGACCGAGACACATCTCCGGTCAATAACCAATAGCGGAACCTAGATTCTCATATTGGCTCCTACATATTCCACGAAGATTTTTATCGGTCAAACCGCATAACAACATACGTCATTCCCTTTGTCATCGATATGTTACTTGCCCGAGATTCGATCGTCGGTATCCTCATACCTAGTTCAATCTCGTTACCGGAGAGTCTCTTTACTCGTTCCGTAATGCATCATCTCGTAACTAACTCATTAGTCATATTGCTTGCAAGGCCTATAGTGATGTGTATTACCGAGAGGGCCTAGAGATACCTCTCCGATACATGGAGTGATAAATCCTAATCTTGATCTATGCCAACCCAACAAACACCATTGGAGACACCTGTAGAGCATCTTTATAATCACCCAGTTACGTTGTGACGTTTGATAGCACACAAGGTGTTCACCCGGTATTCGGGAGTTGCATAATCTCATGGTCAGAGGAACATGTATAAGTCATGAAGAAAGCAATAACAATAAAACTAAATGATCATAATGTTAAGCTAATGGATGGGTCTTGTCCATCACATCATTCTCTAATGATGTGATCCAGTTAATCAAATGACAACACATGTCTATGGTCAGGAAACTTAACCATCTTTGATTAATGAGCTAGTCAAGTAGAGGCATACTAAGGACACTCTGTTTTGTCTATGTATTCACACATGTACTAAGTTTCCGGTTAATAAAATTCTAGCATGAACAATAAACATTTATCATGATATAAGGAAATATAAATAACAACTTTATTATTGCCTCTAGGGCATATTTTCCCGGGGGGGGGGGGGGGGGGTTCCGGTAAGCTATTGATCTACAACATAGATATGCAAATACTAACAGGACTAAGTTCATGATAAATTAAGTTTAATTAATCATATTACTTAAGAACTCCCACTTAGATAGACATCCCTCTAGTCATCTAAACGATCACGTGATCCATATCAACTAAACCATGTCCGATCATCACATGAGATGGAGTAGTTTTCAATGGTGAACATCTCTATGTTGATCATATCTACTATATGATTCACGTTCGACCTTTCGGTCTCAGTGTTCTGAGGCCATATCTGCATATGCTAGGCTCGTCAAGTTTAACTCGAGTATTCTGCACGTGCAAAACTGTCTTGCAACCGTTGTATGTGAACGTAGAGCTTATCACGCCCGATCATCACGTGGTGTCTCGGCATGACGAACTGTCGTAACGGTGCATACTCAGGGAGAACACTTATACCTTGAAATTTAGTGAGGGATCATCTTATAATGCTACCACCGTACTAAGCAAAATAAGATGCATAAAAGATAAACATCACATGTGATGTAGGGTGGAACCCTATAGGGTCAATCTTTCACGAAAGGAGCGGATCCCAACTAAGAACACGGAGAACACGAGGGAAAACACAGGAGGAACTCTCAAAACCAACAAGATATAGTCACACATATGCTAGATCCTCGAGACACAAGGGGAGTGCTACCTCTTGAGCACTGCGTTGGTTTTCCCTTGAAGAGGAAAGGGTGATGCAGTAAAGTAGCGTAAGTATTTCCCTCAGTTTTTGAGAACCAAGATATCAATCCAGTAGGAGACCACGCTCGAGTCCCACGCACCTACACAAACAAATAAGAACCTCGCAACCAACACGATAAAGGGGTTGTCAATCCCTTCACGGCCACTTACGAGTGAGATCGATAGAGATGATAAGATAATATTTTGGTATTTTTATGATAAAGACTAAAAGTAAAGAAAGCAAAATAAACAAAGATAGAAATAGCTTGTTGACGGAAGATTAATATGATGGAAAATAGACCCGGGGGCCATAGGTTTCACTAGTGTCTTCTCTCAAGATAGCATAAGTATTACGGTGGGTGAACAAATTACTGTCGAGCAATTGATAGAATTGAGCATAGTTATGAGAATATCTAGGTATGATCATGTATATAGGCATCACATCCGTGACAAGTAGACCGACTCCTGCCTGCATCTACTACTATTACTCCACACATCGACCGCTATCCAACATGCATCCGGAGTATTAAGTTCATAAGCACGGAGTAACGCTTTTAGCAAGATGACATGATGTAGAGGGATAAACTCATGCAATATGATATAAACCCCATCTTTTTATCCTCGATGGCAACAATACAATATGTGTCGTTTCCCCTACAGTCACTGGGATCGAGCACCGCAAGATTGAACCCAAAGCTAAGCACTTCTCCCATTGCAAGAAAGATCAATCTAGTAGGCCAAACCAAACTGATAATTCGAAGAGACTTGCAAAGATAACCAATCATACATAAAAGAATTCAAATGAGATTCAAATATTTTTCATAGATAATCTTGATCATAAACCCACAATTCATCGGATCTCGGCAAACACACTGCAAAAAGAAGAGTTACATCAAATAGATCTCCATGAGAATCGTGGAGAACTTTGTATTGAGATCCAAAGAGAGAGAAGAAGCCATCTAGCTAATAACTATGGACCCGAAGGTCTGAGGCAAACTACTCACACATCATCTGAGAGGCTATGGTGTTGATGTAGAAGCCCTCCATGATCAATGCCCCCTCCGGCGGAGCGCCGAAAAAGGCCCCAAGATGGGATCTCACGGGTACAGAAGGTTGCGACGGTGGAAATAGGGTTTTGGCTCCGTATATGATGTTTCCAGGGTATATCAGTATATATAGGCGAAGGAGGTTGGTCAGGAGAGCTACGAGGGGCCCACGAGGGTGGAGGCGCGCCCGGTAGGCGCACCCCGCCTCGTGGCTTCCTCGCTGCTTGCTTGACGTCCACTCCAAGTCCTCTGGATCACGTTTGTTCGAAAATCACGTTCCCGAAGGTTTCATTCCGTTTGGACTCCGTTTGATATCCTTTTCCTTCGAAACACTGAAATAGGCAAAAAAAGCAGCAATTTGGGCTGGGCCTCCGGTTAATAGGTTAGTCCCAAAAATAATATAAAAGTGTATAATAAAGCCCATTAAACGTCCAAAATAGAATATATAATAGCATGGAACAATCAAAAATTATAGATACGTTGGAGACGTATCAAGCATCCCCAAGCTTAATTCCTGCTTGTCCTCGAGTAGGTAAATGATAAAAACAGAATTTTTGATGTCGAATGCTACTTGGCATAATTTTCAATGTAATTCCCTTATTTGTGGCATGAATATTCAGATTTGAAAGATTCAAGATAAAAGTTTAATATTGACATAAAAGTAATAATACTTCAAGCATACTAACTAAGCAATTATGTCTTCTCAAAATAACATGGCCAAAGAAAGTTCATCCCTACAAAATCATATAGTTTGGTCATGCTCCATTTCCGTCACACAAGAATGCTCTCATCATGCACAACCCCGATGACAAGCCAAGCAATTGTTTCGTACTTTAGTAATCTCAAACTTTTTCAACTTTCACGCAATATATGAGCGTGAGCCATGGATATAGCACTATGGGTGGAATAGAATATGATGATGGGGGTTATGTGGAGAAGACAAAAAAGGAGAAAGTCTCACATTAGCGCGGCTAATCAACGAGCTAGGGAGATTCCCATCGATTGATGTCAATGCAAGGAGTAGGGATTGCCATGCAACGGATGCACTAGAGCTATAAATGCATGAAAGCTCAACAAAAGAAACTAAGTGGGTGTGCATCCAACTTGCTTGCTCACGAATACCTAGGGCATTTGAGGAAGCCCATTGTTGGAATATACAAGCTAAGTTCTATAATGAAAAATTCCCACTAGTATATGAAAGTGAAAAAACAAGAGACTCTCTATCATAAAGATCATGGTGCTACTTTGAAGCACAAGTGTGGAAAAAAGATAGTAGCATTGTCCCCGTTCTTTCTTTTCTTTTTTTGGGCCTTTCCTTTTTTATATGGCCTTTCTCTTTTTTTTGGGACAATGCTCTATTAATGATGATCATCACACTTCTATTTATTTACAACTCAATGATTACAACTCGATACTAGAACAACGTATGACTCTATATGAACGCCTCCGGTGGTGTACCGGGATGGGCAATGAATCAAGAGTGACATGTATGAAATAATATGCATGGTGGCTTTGCCACAAATACGATGTCAACTACATGATCATGCAAGGCAATATGACATTGATGAAACGTGTCATGATAAACGGAACGGTGGAAAGTTGCATGGCAATATATCTCGGAATGGCTATGGAAATGCCATAATAGGTAGGCATGGTGGCTGTTTTGAGGAACATATAAGGAGGTTTATGTGTGATAGAGCGTATCGTATCACGGGGTTTGGATGCACCGGCGAAGTTTGCACCAACTTTCAAGGTGAGAAAGGGCAATGCACGGTACCGAAGAGGCTAGCAATGATCGAAAGGTGAGAGTGTGTATAATCCATGGACTCAACATTAGTCATAAAGAACTCACATACTTATTGCAAAAATCTACAAGTCATCAAAAGCCAAGCACTGCGCGCATGCTCCTAGGGGGATAGATTGGTAGGAAAAGACCATCGCTCGTCCCCGACCGCCACTCATAAGGAGGACAATCAAAGAACACCTCATGTTTCAAATTTGTTACACAACGTTTACCATACGTGCATGCTACGGGACTTGCAAACTTCAACACAAGTATTTCTCAAATTCACAATTACTCAACTAGCACAACTTTAATATTACTACCTCCATATCTCAAAACAATCATCAAGCATCAAACTTTTCTTAGTATTCAACGCACTTATAAGAAAGTTTTTACTAATCTTGGATGCCTATCATATTAGGACTAATTTCACAATTTAAGCAAATTACCATGCTGTTTTGTAGGACTCTCAAAATGATATAAGTGAAGCATGAGAGAACAATAGTTTCTATAAAACAAATCCACCACCGTGCTCTAAGAGATATAAGTGAAGCACATAGAGTATTCTAATAAATTCCGAATCATGTGTGTCTCTCTCAAAAGTGTGTTCAGAGAGGAATATTGTGGTAAACTAAAAACAAAGACTCAAATCATACAAGACGCTCCAAGCAAAACACATATCATGTGGTGAATAAAAATATAGCTCCAAGTAAAGTTACCGATGGACGAAAACGAAAGAGGAGATGCCTTCCGGGGCATCCCAAGCTTTGGCTTTTTGGTTTCCTTGGATTTACCTTGGGGTGCCTTGGGCATCCCCAAGCTTAGGCTCTTACCACTCCTTGTTCCATAATTCATCAAATCCTTACCCAAAACTTGAAAACTTCACAACAAAAAACTTAACAGAAAATCTCGTGAGCTCCGTTAGCGAAAGAAAACAAAACACCACTCAAAGGTACTGAATTAAACTCATTATTTATTTATATTGGTGTTAAAACTACTGTATTCCAACTTCTCTATGGTTTAAAAACTATTTTACTAACCATAGACTCTGTCAAAAACAGAATCTGTCAAAAACAGAACAGTCTGTAGTAATCTGTAACTAACGCAAACTTCTGAAACTCTAAAAATTCTACCAAACTAGGACGAACTAAATAATTTGTTTATTGATCTGCTGCAACTGGAATCAGTATTATATCACATTCTGGTGATTTTTAACAATTGTTTTCGTGAACAGAAAGTTTCTGGAATTTTCAGCAAGATCAAATAACTATCATCCAAGAAGATCCTATAGGTTTTACTTGGCACAAACACTAATTAAAACACAAAAACAAATCTAACCAGAGTCTAGATCAAAGATTCATTCCTAAACAGGAGCAAAAAGAAAAAAAAACTAAAATAAAATTGGGTTGCCTCCGAACAAGCGCTATCGTTTAACGCCCCTAGCTAGGCATAAAAACAATGATAGATCTAGGTATTGCCATCTTCGGTAGGCAGTCCATAAGTGGCTCTCAAAATATATTCATAAGGTAATTTTATTTTCTTTCTAGGAAAGTGTTCCATACCTTTCCTTAACGGAAATTGGAATCTAATATTTCCTTCCTTCATATCAATAATTGCACCAATCGTTCTAAGGAAAGGTCTACCAAGAATAATAGGACATGAAGGATTGCAATCTATATCAAAAACAATGAAATCTACGGGCACATATATTTGCAACAATAAGAACATCATTAATTCTTCCCATAGGTTTCTTAATAGTGGAATCCGCAAGATGCAAGTTTAGAGAACAATCATCAAATTCACGGAAACCTAACAAATCACACAAGGTTTTTGGAATCGTGGAAACACTAGCACCCAATCACACAAAGCATAGCATTCGTGATCTTTAATTTTAATTTTAATAGTGGGTTCCCACTCATCATAAAGTTTTATAGGGATAGAAACTTCCAACTCAAGTTTTTCTTCATAAGATTGCATCAAAGCATCAACGATATGTTTGGTAAAAGCTTTATTTTGACTATAAGCATGAGGAGAATTTAGCACGGATTGCAACAAGGAAATACAATCTATTAAAGAGCAATTATCATAATTAAATTCCTTGAAATCCAAGATAGTGGGTTCATTGATATCTAAAGTTTTGACCTCTTCAATCCCACTTTTACCAATTTTTGCATTAAGATCTAAAAACTCCGAATTTTTGGGACGCCTTCTAACTAAAGTTGACTCATCTCCAGTCCCATCATTATCAAGATTCATATTGCAAAACAAAGATTTAATACGGGACACATCAATAACTTTTAGATCTTCGTCTTTATTCTCATAAAAATTAGAAGAGCATGCTTTTACAAAGCAATCTTTCTTAGCACTCATCCTGGCGGTTCTTTCTTTGCACTCCAATGGAAATTCTGATGGCTTTGAGAGACTCATTGATGCCATGCTTAGGTGGAATAGATCTAAGCTTCAAAGAATCAACATCAAGAGAAATTCTATCCATGTTCCTAGCCAATTCATCAATCTTAAGTAATTTTTCTTCAAGCAAACATTGAAATTCTTTTGAGAAATCATAAACTCTTTAACACTAGTCTCAAAATCAGAGGGTAACTTGTTAAAATTTCCATAAGAGTTGTTGTAGGAATTACCATAATTATTAGAGGAATTACTAGGATACGGCCTAGGATTAAAGTTTCCTCTATAAGCGTTGTTACCAAAATTATTCCTACCAACAAAATTCACATCCATAGAATCATTATTATTCTCAATCAATGTAGACAAAGGCATATCATTAGGATCCGAAGAAACACTCTTATTAGCAAACAATTTCATAAGTTCATCCATCTTTCTACTCAAAACATTAATTTCTTTAATCGCATGAACCTTTTTACTAGTAGATCTTTCGGTGTGCCATTGAGAATAATTAACCATAATATTATCTAGGAGTTAGGTAGCTTATCCTGAAGTGATTTCCATAAAAGTGCCTCCCGCGGCCGAATCTAAAAGATTTCTAGAAACAGAATTCAATCCGGCATAGAAGTTTTGTATAATCATCCATAAATTCAAACCATGAGTAGGGCAATTACGTATCATTAAATTCATACTCTCCCAAGCTTGTGCAACATGTTCATGATCAAGTTGTTTAAAATTCAAAATATCGTTCATGATCAAGTTGCTTAAAATTCATAATATCTTGAGCACTGCGTTGGTTTTCCCTTGAAGAGGAAAGGGTGATGCAGCAAAGTAGCGTAAGTATTTCCCTCAGTTTTTGAGAACCAAGGTATCAATCCAGTAGGAGGCTACGCGCGAGTCCCTCGCACCTACACAATACAAATAAATCCTCGCAACCAACGCGATAAGGGGTTGTCAATCCCTTCACGGTCACTTACGAGAGTGATATCTGATAGATATGATAGGATAATATTTTTGGTATTTTTATGATAAAGATGCAAAGTAAAATAAAAGCAAAGGAAATAACTAAGTGTTGGAAGATTAATATGATGAAGATAGACCCGGGGGGCATAGGTTTCACTAGTGGCTTCTCTCAAGAGCATAAGTATTTTACGGTGGGTGAACGAATTACTGTTGAGCAATTGACAGAATTGAGCATAGTTATGAGAATATCTAGGCATGATCATGTATATAGGCATCACGTCCGAGACAAGTAGACCGACTCATTTGCATCTACTACTATTACTCCACTCATCGACCGCTATCCAAAGCATGCATCTAGAGTATTAAGTTAATGAAAACAGTAACGCCTTAAGCAAGATGACATGATGCAGAGGGATAAATTCATGCAATATGATAAAAACACCATCTTGTTATCCTCGATGGCAACAATACAATACGTGCCTTGCTGCCCCTCATCACTTTGGGAAAGGACACATAAGATTGAACCCAAAGCTAAGCACTTCTCCCATTGCAAGAAAAATCAATCTAGTAGGCCAAACCAAACTGATAATTGAAGAGACTTGCAAAGATAACCAATCATACATAAAAGAATTCAGAGAAGATTCAAATATTGTTCATAGATAATCTTGATCATAAACCCACAATTCATCGGTCTCAACAAACACACCACAAAAAGAAGATTACATCGAATAGATCTCCATGAGAGGGGGAGAACATTGTATTGAGATCCAAAAGAGAGAAGAAGCCATCTAGCTACTAACTATGGACCCAAAGGTGCAAGTAAACTACTCACACTTCATCGGAGAGGCTATGGTGTTGATGTAGAAGCCCTCCGTGATGGATGCCCCCCTCGTGAGCTCGGAACAGGCCCCAAGATGGGATCTTGTGGGTACAGAAGGTTCTTGGCGGTGGAATTAGGCTTTGGCTCCGTGTCGATCGTTTGAAGTGCGTAGGTATATATAGGAGGAAGGAGCACGTCGGTGGAGCAACAGGGGGCCCACGAGGGTGGAGGGCGCGTCCTGGGGGGGGGGGGCGCCCCCCTACCTCGTGGCCTCCTATTTTGTTTCTTGACGTAGAGTCCAAGTCTCCTGGATCATATTCTTCCTAAAAATCATGTTCCCGAAGGTTTCATTCCGCTTGGACTCCGTTTGATATTCCTTTTCTGCGAAACTCTGAAATAGGCAAAAAACAGCAATTACAGGCTGGGCCTCCGGTTAATAGGTTAGTCCCAAAATAATATAAAAGTGAATAATAAAGCCCAATAATGTCCAAAACAGTAGATAATATAGCATGGAGCAATCAAAATTATAGATACGTTGGAGACGTATCAAGCATCCCCAAGCTTAATTCCTGCTCGTCCTCGAGTAGGTAAATGATAAAAACATAATTTTTGATGCGGAGTGCTACTTTGCATAATTCAATGTAATTCTTCTTAATTGTGGTATGAATATTCAGATCTGAAAGATTCAAGACAAAAGTTTAATATTAACATAAAAATAATAATACTTCAAGCATACTAACTAAGCAATCATGTCTTCTCAAAATAACATGGCCAAAAGAAAGTTATCCCCACAAAATCATATAGTCTGGCTATGCTCTATCTTCACCACACAAAGTATTTAAATCATGCACAACCCCGATGACAAGCCAAGCAATTGTTTCATACTTTAACGTTCTCAAACTTTTTCAATCTTCACGCAATACATGAGCGTGAGCCATGGATATAGCACTATATGTGGAATAGAATGGTGGTTGTGGAGAAGACAAAAAGGAGAAGATAGTCTCACATCAACTAGGCGTATCAACGGGCTATGGAGATGCCCATCAATAGATATCAATGTGAGTGAGTAGGGATTGCCATGCAACGGATGCACTAGAGCTATAAGTATATGAAAGCTCAACAAAAGAAACTAAGTGGGTGTGCATCCAATTAAGCTTGCTCACGAAGACCTAGGGCATTTTGAGGAAGTCCATCATTGGAATATACAAGCCAAGTTCTATAATGGAAAATTCCCACTAGTATATGAAAGTGACAAAATGAGAGACTCTCTATCATGAAGATCATGGTGCTACTTTGAAGCACAAGTGTGGTAAAAGGATAGTAACATTGTCCCTTCTCTCTTTTTCTCTCATTTTTTTATTTGGGCCTTTTCTCTTTTTTTGGTCCGGAGTCTCATCCCGACTTGTGGGGGAATCATAGTCTCCATCATCCTTTTCCTCACTTGGGACAATGCTCTAAAAATGAAGATCATCACACTTTTATTTTCTTACAACTCAACAATTACAACTCGATACTTAGAACAAAATATGACTATATGAATGCCTCCGGCGGTGTACCGGGATATGCAATGAATCAAGAGTGACATGTATGAAAGAATTATGAATGGTGGCTTTCCCACAAATACGATGTCAACTACATGATCATGCAAAGCAATATGACAATGATGGAGCGTGTCATAATAAACGGAACGGTGGAAAGTTGCATGTCAATATATCTCGGAATGGCTATGGAAATGCCATGATAGGTAGGTATGGTGGCTGTTTTGAGGAAGGTATATGGTGGGTTTATGATACCGGCGAAAAGTGCGCGGTATTAGAGAGGCTAGCAATGGTAGAAGGAAGAAAGTGTGTATAATCCATGAACTCAACATTAGTCATAAAGAACTCATATACTTATTGCAAAAATCTACAAGTTATCAAAGAAAAGTATTATGCGCATGCTCCTAGGGGGATAGATTGGTAGGAAAAGACCATCGCTCGTCCCCGACCGCCACTCATAAGGAAGACAATAAATAAATAAATCATGCTCCGACTTCATCACATAATGGTTCACCATACGTGCATGCTACGGGAATCACAAACTTTAACACAAGTATTTCTCAAATTCACAACTACTCAACTAGCATGACTCTAATTTCACCATCTTTATATCTCAAAACAATTATCAAGCATCAAACTTTTCCTAGCATTCAACACACTCATAAGAAAGCTTTTACAAATCTTGAATACCAAGCATATTAAGATTATTTAAGCAAATTACCATGCTATTTAAGACTCTCAAATAATCTAAGTGAAGCATGAGAGATCGATAGTTTCTATAAAACAAATCCACCACCGTGCTCTAAAAGATATAAGTGAAGTACTAGAGCAAAATTATATAACTCAAAAGATATAAGTGAAGCACATAGAGTATTCTAACAAATTCCAAATCATGTATGGCTCTCTCAAAAGGTGTGTACAGCAAGGATGATTATGTTAAACTAAAAAGCAAAGACTCAAATCATACAAGACGCTCCGAGCAAAACACATATCATGTGGTGAATAAAAATATAGCTTCAAGTAAAGTTACCGATGGAAGTAGACGAAAGAGGGGATGCCTTCCGGGGCATCCCCAAGCTTTGGCTTTTTGGTGTCCTTAGATTATCTTGGGGTGCCATGGGCATCCCCAATCTTAGGCTCTTGCCACTCCTTGTTCCATAATCCATCAAAATCTTTCACCCAAAACTTCTTCACAACACAAAACTCAACAGAAATCTCGTGAGCTCCGTTAGCGAAAGAAAACAAAAGACCACTTCAAGGTACTGTAATGAACTCATTATTTATTTATATTGGTGTTAAACATACTGTATTCCAACTTATCTATGGTTTATAAACTATTTTACTAGCCATAGATTCATCAAAATAAGCAAACAACACACGAAAACAGAATCTGTCAAAAACAGAGCAGTCTGTAGTAATCTGTAACTAACGCAAACTTCTGGAACACCAAAAAAATAGCCAAAATAGGAAGACCTAGACAATTTGTTTATTGATCAGCAGCAATTGGAATCACTATTTTATCACGTTTTGGTGATTTTTAACAATTATTATCGTGAACAGAAAGTTTCTGGAAATTACAGCAAGATCAAATAACTATCATCCAAGAAGATCCTATAGGTTTAACTTGGCACAAACACTAATTAAAACATAAAAAAACATCTAACCAGAGGCTAGATCAAATGTTTATTCCTAAACAGAATCAAAAAGCAAAAAACTAAAAATAAAATTGGGTTGCCTCCCAACAAGCGCTATCGTTTAACGCCCCTAGCTAGGCATAAAATCAAGGATAGATCTACGTATTGCCATCTTTGGTAGGAAATTCTTCAATGAGACATCTATCATCCTTAGAAATTTCTTTCTTTTTAGTAATTATCAAACTTTTAGGCACAAGATCGAAAAATTCATTTGTAGCAAATGGTTCCTTAATGATAGCAACAAGATTGGGATGAATACTTATAGATTTGAGATCCGCAGTTTCCTTACTAGAGGATTCACCCTTATTTTTAGGAACATACATAAGCTTGGAAATATTAGTAGGAGGACTTGGGGCATTCTTTACGGAAGAAAAAGCTGTTCCCAAGTTGGTAATGATATCTTCAAGTTTATCGATCCTAGTGGAATCCTGATTTATTTTCTCATTAACTATGGGTTCCTTCTCTTTAATATTTTTCAAAGTGACTCCTACTTTAGATCCATATTGAGAGATTCGGCTGTGGATCTTTTTATCCAAATTTTCAATTAACTCTATGGTAGCAACCTTATTTTCAATAATTTCAAGCCTTTGCATTACATGCTCCAAAGTTAACATAGTTCCATTAACCAAAAGAGGGGGTGAGCCAAACAAATCTATCATAGCATTATAAGAATCAAAAGTATGGCTACCTAAGACATTCCCTCCGGTAATGGTATCAAGGATATATCTATACCAAGGATTAGCACCTACATAAAAGTTGCGGAGAAGAACGGAAGTACATTGCTTCCTGGTAGATCTATTTTGAGCATTGCAAATTCTATACCAAGCATCTTTTAGATTTTCTCCCTCCCTTTGCTTAAAATTTAGAACTTCATTCTCGGGAGACAACGGAGAAGATAGAGGACTAGCCATAACGACAAGCAAGCGAAAAAGAGGCGAACGAAAAAGAGAGGGTGAATAAAATGGCAAGGGTGAAGTGGGGGAGGGGAAAACGAGAGGCAAATGGCAAATAATGTAATGCGGGAGATAAGGTATTGTGATGGGTACTTGGTATGTTGACTTTTGCGTAGACCTCCCCGGCAATGGAGCCAGAAATCCTTCTTGCTACCTCTTGAGCACTGCGTTGGTTTTCCGTTGAAAGGACACCGCAAGATTGAACCCAAAGCTAAGCACTTCTCCCATTGCAAGAAAAATCAATCTAGTAGGCCAAACCAAACTGATAATTCGAAGAGACTTGCAAAGATAACCAGTCATACATAAAAGAATTCAGAGAAGATTCAAATATTGTTCATAGATAATCTTGATCATAAACCCACAATTCATCGGTCTCAACAAACACACCACAAAAAGAAGATTACATCGAATAGATCTCCATGAGAGAGGGGAGAACATTGTATTGAGATCCAAAAGAGAGAAGAAGCCATCTAGCTACTAACTATGGACCCAAAGGTGCAAGTAAACTACTCACACTTCATCGGAGAGGCTATGGTGTTGATGTAGAAGCCCTCCGTGATGGATGCCCTCCTCGTGAGCTCGAACAGGCCCCAAGATGGGATCTTGTGGAGTACAGAAGGTTCTTGGCGGTGGAATTAGGCTTTGGCTCCGTGTCGATCGTTTGGGAGTGCGTAGGTATATATAGGAGGAAGGAGCACGTCGGTGGAGCAACAGGGGCCCACGAGGGTGGAGGGCGCGTCTGGGGGGCGCCTCACCTCGTGGCCTCCTCTTTGTTTCTTGACGTAGGGTCCAAGTCTCCTGGATCATATTCTTCCTAAAAATCACGTTCCCGAAGGTTTCATTCCGTTTGGACTCCGTTTGATATTCCTTTTCTGCGAATCTCTGAAATAGGCAAAAAAATAACAATTCTGGGCCGGGCCTCCGGTTAATAGGTTAGTCCCAAAAAATAATATAAAAGTGAATAATAAAGCCCAATAATGTCCAAAACAGTAGATAATATAGCATGGAGCAATCAAAAATTATAGATACGTTGGAGACGTATCAATACCCTACTTCCTGCTTGATTGATCTTGATGATATAAGTATTACAAGAGTTGATCTACCACGAGATCGTAGAGGCTAAACCGTAGAAGCTAGCCTGTGGTATGATTGTTGTTGTCTTACGGACTAAACCCTCCGGTTTATATAGACACCGGAGGGGGCTAGGGTTACACAGAGTCGGTTACAAGGGAGGAGATCTACATATCCGTATTGCCAAGCTTGCCTTCCACGCCAAGGAGAGTCCCATACGGACACGGGACGAAGTCTTCAAGCTTGTATCTGCATAGTCCAACAGTCCGGCCAAAGGATATAGTCCGGCTGTCCGAGGACCCCCTAATCCAGGGCTCCCTCAGTAGCCCCCGAACCAGGCTTCAATGACCCGGCGCGCAGATTGTCTTTGGCATTGCAAGGCGGGTTCTTCTCCAAATGTTGAATTCCTGTTGAGCAGTGTCCGGCTTCCCATAAATGTTGCACTCCTTGGCTTCCGCGCCTAATAATGGCTATCTTCCACGCGTCGAGCGAATGCGAGAAGCCAGGGCATTTTTACATTTTCCTCCCTAGCCGTGCGAATAAATCGTCTATTAAAGAGACGTGTATTCTCAGATCCAAATCACACCATCCTCCCACAGCGAGTATCCATCGGAGCGCACCCGGAAAATCCATTCCAACATGGCCGACCATCGCAGCTCCTCCTCTCGCTCCCATAGCCCTAAGCCTGGAAATTGGAAGAAGTGTTCCGTCCCCCACAGCCAATTAGTAGAGTTACAGACCCAGGGATTTCTCCCCCCAGCGTATATGGTCCCCGTTCGAACCGGGCTCGCCACCTACAATGGCGGGGAGCAAGCAGAGAGCTTTCCCAACCCATCCAGGGGGAGCGGGCATGCCTTGTCCCTTACTTATTAAGAGGGCTCGGATTTCCAATTCATCCGTTCCTCCGCGGGCTCCTGGAGTTCTACGGCCTCCAGCTGCATAATTTTACTCCCGCCTCCATATTACACATCGCTGGCTATGTCGCCCTTTGCGAGCTATTTCTGGGCTGCGAAGCTCATTTCGAGCTATGGAAGAGGCTATTCTGCCTCGTACCCCGTACATAGGAGGGGTCAATATACCAAGTGGGTGGAGCCAAAATATGGCGCATCGTCGGGACCGGATACCTGTCCGGTACTCCGAAGAAGACATCCGAAGACTGGCCTTCGGAGTGGTTTTATATGGAGGACGTCCCCCTTCCGGACCCTATTCGGATGGGCCTTCCTGAGTTCGACAATGCTCCCCTGACGGAACGCTGCAGCTGGCGCCCTCGGAACCCTCAGGAGGAAGATAACGGGGAGGTCCTTTACCTGATGGGTAAGGATATAGATACTGGCCCAATCAGGGTTGATAGTAATCGAAGTTATGTCAATATGTATAATGCGGGGGGTGCAGCCACTTCAATATCAGGGGCACCCCATGTGGCACTTCAACGGAGAAGACAATGCCACCCGCTGCGGTCGTAAGGGACCGGACTCAGTCGCTGCTCTAGCAAAAATTCTGTCCGATCTGTACAAAGGAGAGGAAGAGGAGTTCATCCGCATCAAACCACGGGATGGATTCTCCATGTACAACCCTCCAAGCTGGGTGAGCTGCTACTTTTTACCCCGAACCTTACCGCATTCTTTGTCATAGATACTTACCTTGCTTCATAGCAGGAGCTGCGAAAAGCTGTGAGGGAGGTCTGATGTCTACTACACAACCTTCTCCTTGTAGACGTTGTTGGGCCTGCAAGTGCACAGGTTTGTAGGACAGTAGAATATTTCCCTCAAGTGGATGACCTAAGGTTTATCAATCCGTGGGAGGCGTAGGATGAAGATGGTCTCTCTCAAGCAACCCTGCAACCAAATAACAAAGAGTCTCTTGTGTCCCCAACACACCCAATACAATGGTAAATTGTATAGGTGCACTAGTTCGGCGAAGAGATGGTGATACAAGTGCAATATAGACGGTAGATAAAGGTATTTGTAATCTGAAATAATAAAAACAGCAAGGTAATAAACGGTAAAAGTGAACGTAAATGGTATTGCAATGATAGGAAACAAGGCCTAGGGTTCATACTTTCACTAGTGCAAGTTCTCTCAACAATAATAACATAGATAGATCATATAACAATCCCTCAACATGCAACAAAGAGTCACTCCAAAGACACTAATAGCGGAGCACAAAAGTAGAGATTATGGTCGGCAATGCGAAACCACCACAAAGTTATTCTTTCGGATCGATCTATAAAAGAGTTCGTACTAGAATAACACCTTAAGACACAAATCAACCAAAACCCTAGTGTCACCTAGATACTCCATTGTCACCTCAAGTATCCGTGGGCATGATTATACGATATGCATCACACAATCTCAGATTTATCCAACCAACATAAAAGTACTTCAAAGAGTGCCCCAAAGTTTCTACCAGAGAATCAAGAACGTGTGCCAACCCCTATGCATAGGTTCCCAATGTCACGAAACCAGCAAGTTGATCACCAAAACATACATCAAGTGGCACATGATATCCCATTGTCACCACAGATAATCACGGCAAGACATACATCAAGTGTTCATAAAAGTCTCAATCCGATAAGATAACTTCAAAGGGGAAACTCAATTCATCACAAGAGAGTAGAGGGGGAGAAACATCATAAGATCCAACCACAATAGCAAAGCTCGGGATACATCAAGATCGTATCACCTCAAGAACACGAGAGAGAGATCAAACACATAGCTACTGGTACATACCCTCAGCCCCGAGGGTGAACTACTCCCTCCTCGTCATGGAGAGCGCCGGGATGATGAAGATGGCCACCGGAGATGGATCCCCCCTCTGGCAGGGTACCGGAAAGGGGCCCCGATTGGTTTTTCGTGGATCTAGAGGCTTGCAGCGGCGGAACTCCCGATCTATCTTCTGTTCTGGAAGTTTTAGGGTACGACGGTATATATGGGTGAAAGGAGAACGTCGGTGGAGCTACGGGGGCCCCACGAGGCAGGGGGGCGCACCCAGGGGGGGAGGGCGCGCCCCCCACCCTCGTGACCACCTCCCGTATCTTCTGACATGGGGTCCAAGTCATCAGGTGGGTTTCCTTCCAAAAATAACTTCGCCAGTTGATTTCGTTCCGTTTTGACTCCGTCTGATATTCCTTTTCCTCGAAACACTGAAATTGGCATAAAACAGCAAATCTGGGCTGGGCCTCCGGTTAATAGGTTAGTCCCAAAAATAATATAAAAGTGGATAATAAAGCCCAATATTGCCTAAAACAGTAGATAAAGTAGCATGGAGGAATAAAAAATTATAGATACGTTGGAGACGTATCAAGCATCTAAGCTTAATTCCTACTGCCCTCGAGTATGTATATGATAAAAAGAAATTTTTTGATGCGGAGTGATACTTGGCATAATTTCATTGTAATTCTTCTTAATTGTGATATGAATATTCAGATCCGAAAGATTCAAGACAAAAGTTCATATTGACACAAAAATAATAATACTTCAAGCATACTAATCAAAGTAATCATGTCTTCTCAAAATAACATGGCAAAAGAAAGTTCATCCCTACAAAATCATATAGTTAGGCTATGCTTCATTTTCACACACAAAGATGTTCCCAACTTCTATACCCCCGATGACAAGCCAAGCAATTGTTTCATACTCAAATAATCTCAAACTTTTTCAACCTTCACGCAATACATGAGCTTGAGCCATGGATATAGCACTATGGGTGGAATAGAATATGATGATGGGGATTGTGTGGAGAAGACAAAAAAGGAGAAAGTCTCACATGACGAGGATAATCAACGGGCTATGGGGATGCCCATCAATTGATGTCAACATGAGGAGTAGGGATTGCCATGCAATGGATGCACTAGAGCTATGAATGCTCAACAAAAGAAAACTAGTGGGTGTGCATCCAACTTGCTTGCTCATGAATACCTAGGGCATTTGAGGAAGCCCATCGTAGGAATATACAAGCCAAGTTCTATAATGAAAAATTCCCACTAGTATGAACAAGACAACTTATGAGACTCACTATATGAAAAACATGGTGCTACTTTGAAGCACAATATATGAGACTCGCTACATGAAGAACAAGGTGCTACTTTGAAGCACAATATATGAGACTTACTACATGAAGAACATGGTGCTACTTTGAAGCACAAGTGTGGAAAAAGAGATAGTAGCATTGCCCCTTTTTTTGGGGCCTTTTTTTTATATTTTGGCCTTTCTCTTTTTTTGGGAAACAATGCTCTATTGAATGATGATCATCACACTTCTATTTATTTACAACTCAATGATTACAACTCGATACTAGAACAAGATATGACTCTATATGAATGCCTCCGGCGGTGTACCGGGATGGTGCAATGAATCAAGAGTGACATGTATAAAAAATAATGCATGGTGGCTTTGCCACAAATACGATGTCAACTACATGATCATGCAATGGCAATATGACAAAAGTAATGTATGTCATGATGATGAACGGAACGGTGGAAAGTTGCATGGCAATATATCTCGGAATGGCTATGGAAATGCCATAAATAGGTAGGTATGGTGGCTGTTTTGAGGAAGATATAAGGAGGTTTATGTGTGAAAGAGTGTATCATATCACGGGTTTGGATGCACCGTGAAGTTTGCACCAACTCTCGAGGTGAGAAAGGGCAATGCACGGCATCAAGAGGCTAGCAAAGGCGGAAAGGTAAAAGTGCGTATAATCCATGGACTCAACATTTGTCAAAAGAACTCATATACTTATTGCAAAAATTTAGAAGTCATCAAAAATCAAGTACTACGCGCATGCTCCTAGGGGGATAGATTGGTAGGAAAAGACCATCCCTCGTCCCCAACCGCCACTCATAAGGATGCACAAGCCAGGTACACTTCATGTTTCAAATTTGTTACACAACTTTAACCATACGTGCATGCTACAGGATTTGCTAACTTCAACACAAGCATTTATCAAATTCACAACTACTCAACTAGCATGACTATGATATTATCACCTCCATATCTCAAAACAATTATCAAGCATCAAACTTTTCTTAGTATTCAACACACTCATAAGAATTCTTACAAATCTTTTATGCTTAGCATATTAGGATTATTTAAGCAAATTACCATGCTATTTAAGACTCTCAAAATAATATAAGTGAAGCATGAGAGTTCATCTATTTCTTCAAAATGAAACTACCACCGTTCCCTAAAAGATATAAGTGAAGTACTAGAGCAAATGACAAACTACTCCGAAAGATATAAGTGAAGATCAATGAGTAGTCGAATAATTGTGCAACTATGTGAAGACTCTCCCATTTAATATTTTCAGATCTTGGTATTGTATTCAAACAGCAAGCAAAGCTAAATAAAATGACATTGCAAGGATAGCACAACTCATGTGAAGAAGCAAAAACTTAGGCTCAACCGATACTAACCGATAGTTGTTGAAGAAGAAAGGTGGGATGCCTACCGGGGCATCCCCAAGCTTAGATGCTTGAGACTTCTTGAAATATTATCTTGGGGTGCCTTGGGCGTCCCCAAGCTTGAACTTTTGTGTCTCCTTAATTCCTCTCGTATCATGGTTTCTCTATTTCTCAAAAGCTTCATACACACCAAACTCAACAAGAACTCGTGAGATAGGTTAGTATAAACCAATGCAAAACCTTATCATTTTCTACTGTAACAAATCACTAAAATTATTATTCAACATTGCATACTTAATTACTCTGCATATTTAATACTCCTATCCTCAAATAGAATCATTAAACAAGCAAGCATATGCAAACAGTGCAAACATAACAGCAATCTGCCAAAACAGTACAGTCTGTAAATAATGCAAGAGTATCAATACTTCCCTGTCTCCAAAAATTATGAACTAAAATTCCCACTGTAATAAATTTATAAAAGCTCAATATGCAAAAAGATTCAACATTATACCACTCTCTGACTTTTCTAGGGAATTTTTGCAACAGCGGTAAACTTTCTGTTTTCAAACAGCAACATGTATAGTAGCAAAATAAGCATGGCAAAGGCTATCCTTGACTTTTTTTATTGAAACTAAAGATGCAAAACATTAATATAACTAACATAAAGCAAATACTAACAATATAAAATGACGCTCCAAGCAAAACACATATCATGTGGTGAATAAAAATATAGCTCCAAGTAAAGTTACCGATGAACGAAGACGAAAGAGGGGATGCCATCCGGGGCATCCCCAAGCTTGGGCTTTTGGCTAATATTGAATATTACCTTGGGGTGCCTTGGTAATCCCCAATCTTAGGCTCTTTCCACTCCTTATTCCATAGTCCATCGAATCTTTACCCAAAACTTGAAAACTTCAACCACACAAAACTTAACAGAAAACTCGTGAGCTCCGTTAGCGAAAGAAAACAAAACACCACTTCAAGGTACTGTAATGAACTCATTATTTATTTATATTGGTGTTAAACCTACTGTATTCCAACTTATCTATGGATTATAATTTTTTTTACTAGCCATAGATTCATCAAAATAAGCAAGCAACACAATGAAAACAGAATCTGTCAAAAACAGAACAGTCTGTAGTAATCTGCAACTAACGCAAACTTCTGGAACTCCAAGAATTCTAAAATAAATTGGTGGACCTGAGGAATTTGTCTAGTAATCATTTGCAAAAAGAATCAACTAAATAGCATTCTCCAGTAAAAGGTTGAAGCTAATCTCGTGAGCGCTAAAGTTTCTGTTTTTTACAGCATGATCATAAAGACTTCACCCAAGTCTTCCCAAAGGTTCTACTTGGCACAAAAACTGATTAAAACATAAAACCACATATAAACAGAATCTATATGGATTACTTATTACTAAACAGAACCAAAAAGTAAGAAACTAAAATAAAATTGGGTTGCCTCCCAACAAGCGCTATCGTGTAACGCCCCTAGCTAGGCATGATGATTTCAATGATGCTCACATAAAAGATAAGAATTGAAACATAAAGAGAGCATCATGAAGAATATGAATAGCACATTTAAGTCTAACCCACTTCCTATGCATAGGGGTTTTGTGAGCAAACAACTTATGGGAACAGTAATCAACTAGCATAGGAAGGTAAAACAAGCATAACTTCAAGATTTTCAACACATAGAGAGGAAACTTGACATTATTGCAATTCTACAAGCATATGTTCCTCCCTCATAATAATTTTAAGTAGCATCATGAATGAATTCCACAATATAACCAGCACCTAAAGCATTCTTTTCATGATCTACAAGCATAGAAATTTTCTTACTCTCCACGTAAGCAAATTTATTCTCATCAATAGTAGTGGGAGCAAACTCAACAAAATAACTATCATATGATTGAATATTAAGATCAAGATGACAAGTTTCATGGTTATAATTATTCTTTAAAGCATACGTGTCATCACAATAATCATCATAGATAGGAGGCATGCTTTCATCATAGTAAATTTGCTCATCAAAGCTTGGGGACAAAAATATCAACTTCATCAAACATAGCTTCCCCAAGCTTGTGGCTTTGCATATCATTAGCATCATGGATATTCAAGGAATTCATACTAACAACATTGCAATCATGCTCATCATTCACATATTTCATGCCAAGCATTCTATGTAATTCTTCTTCTAACACTTTGGCACAATTTTCTTTTCCATCATACTCACGAAAGATATTAAAAAGGTGAAGCGTATGAGACAAACTCAATTCCATTTTTTTGTAATTTTCTTTTATAGACTAACTAGTGCTAAAACAAGAAACAAAAAGATTCGATTGCAAGATCTAAAGGTAGACCTCCACTTACCTAGCCTCCCATGCAACAGCGCCAGAAAAGAGCTTGATGACTACTACGCAACCTTCTCCTTGTAGACGTTGTTGGGCCTGCAAGTGCACAGGTTTGTAGGACAGTAGCAAATTTCCCTCAAGTGGATGACCTAAGGTTTATCAATCCGTGGGAGGCGTAGGATGAAGATGGTCTCTCTCAACCAACCCTGCAACCAAATAACAAAGAGTCTCTTGTGTCCCCAACACACCCAATACAATGGTAAATTGTATAGGTGCACTAGTTCAGCGAAGAGATGGTGATACAAGTGCAATATGGACGGTAGATAAAGATATTTGTAATCTGAAATAATAAAAACAGCAAGGTAACAAACGGTAAAAGTGAGCGTAAACGGTATTGCAATGATAGGAAACAAGGCCTAGGGTTCATACTTTCACTAGTGCAAGTTCTCTCAACAATAATAACATAGATAGATCATATAACAATCCCTCAACATGCAACAAAGAGTCACTCCAAAGACACTAATAGCGGAGAACAAAAGTAGAGATTATGGTCGGGTACGAAACCACCACAAAGTTATTCTTTCGGATCGATCTATAAAAGAGTTCGTACTAGAATAACACCTTAAGACACAAATCAACCAAAACCCTAATGTCACCTAGATACTCCATTGTCACCTCAAGTATCCGTGGGCATGATTATACAATATGCATCACACAATCTCAGATTTATCCAACCAACATAAAAGTACTTCAAAGAGTGCCCCAAAGTTTCTACCGGAGAATCAAGAACGTGTGCCAACCCCTATGCATAGGTTCCCAATGTCACGAAACCCGCAAGTTGATCACCAAAACATACATCAAGTGGCACATGATATCCCATTGTCACCGAAGATAATCACGGCAAGACATACATCAAGTGTTCATAAAAGACTCAATCCGATAAGATAACTTCAAAGGGGAAACTCAATTCATCACAAGAGAGTAGAGGGGGAGAAACATCATAAGATCCAACTACAATAGCAAAGCTCGGGATACATCAAGATCGTATCACCTCAAGAACACGAGAGAGAGATCAAACACATAGCTACTGGTACATACCCTCAGCCCCGAGGGTGAACTACTCCCTCCTCGTCATGGAGAGCGCCGAGATGATGAAGATGGCCACCGGAGATGGATCCCCCCTCCGGAAGGGTACCGGAAAGGGGTCCCGATTGGTTTTTCGTGGCTCTGGAGGCTTGCGGCGGCGGAACTCCCGATCTATCTTCTTTTCTGGAAGTTTTAGGGTACGACGGTATATATGGGTGAAAGGAGAACGTCGGTGGAGCTACGGGAGCCCCACGAGGCAGGAGGCGCACCCAGGGGGGAGGGCGCGCCCCCCACCCTTGTGACCACCTCCCGTATCTTCTGACGTGGGGTCCAAGTCCATCAGGTGGGTTTCCTTCCAAAAATAACTTCTCCAGTTGATTTCGTTCCTGCTTTGACTCATCTCGATATTCCTTTTCCTCGAAACACCGAAATAGGCATAAAACAAAGAAATCTGGGCTGGGCCTCCGGTTAATAGGTTAGTCCCAAAAATAATATAAAAGTGGATAATAAAGCCCAATATTGCCTAAAACAGTAGATAAAGTAGCATGGAGCAATAAAAAATTATAGATACGTTGGAGACGTATCAAGGTCCACAGCCCACCTCCACAACCAGAGGACCCTGATCGGGCCCTCGACCCCGGACTCGAAGAGGATCCGGACATATTTGTGGAGCTGATTGACAAGACGTTCTATCAATTGAGCTGCGACGATGCCATGGTGGCCATCATAGCCGATTATCCTGGACTACTCCCTGCATCGCATGTAAGTAAAACCGGAGTCCCAACTTTCGAAAAGGATCCCTTTTTCTGCACTTCACCTACCGCACACATATGGTGTCTTATAGGGAAGGCCCTCGGGACGCCATGCCGAACCCGCAGTGACTCACCCACATGGGGCACCAAAGCTGGGTAGGCTTAAATGGAAGACGGTCAGGACTGAGATGCCGTTGCAAAGGTATGAAACAGAACCCCGCTCCGTGGTTGTCGTCTCTTAAAATATAATAACGCCCATGTTTCCGCATAGGAAAAACTCTCGCTGGACTATATCCGGAGAGGTTGCCGGTCACGCCTCCACCAGCCGGGCTCCAGAGACGGACCTAGAAGCGGACGCTAACACGGGGCCAACACCGGATGTTCCTCCTACAGAGGATGCGGATAGGCTGTCCGCCACGAATTCTGGAGTGGAGAGTGCCATGAATCACAGGCGCCGCCGGGCCGTACTCCGCGACGCTTGTTTCTCCCAAGAGGCGTTCGACGCCTTTAACTCAGGAGACGCGTACATCCGAGCTGCTCAGAATGGTCTTGCCAAAGCTACGGACCAGTATGTAAGGGATATACGGGTAAGAAAATCTAATAATTATGTATATCAGTAGCCCCTGAGACTTGAAACGGTTGGCACAACTGATTTAAGGATCATTGTTTGCATAGGTTCTTACGGAGAAGAATACCAGGTTGTCTCAAGAGCTGGAGGAGTGCAAAGCCCAGCTTAGGGCCGCACTTGCCGCAGTAAAGGAGTCTGAGAAGGCCCCATCTGGTAACACTTACTTATTTTGCAAAGAATGACAGCTACCAGGTAGTATGCGACACGCATGCAGAGCTAACAATAGATTTTGCAGATGACTCTGGCGTGAATCCGGAGGTCGTGATAGGGAATGAGCCGCATGCTCAACGACAGCTAACGGCTGGCGAGTGCGTGCTTACAAAGGTTAGGCGGGAGAAAAACGATCTCCAAGACGCCAATATCCAGCTGGGCGTGGAACTGAAAGATGTTCGAGCCCAGCTTGCTGACTCCATAAAGGAGAATAAGAGGCTTCGATGCGGCATTTTTAGTAAGTTGTAGTATTGAAAGTATGTCTAGAGGGGGGTGATTAGACTACTTGACAAAATAAAAACTTATCCTTTTCCCAATTTTAGTCTTTGGCAGATTTTAGCTATCTTAGCACAAGTCAAGCAATCATAACACAATTCAAGCAAGCATGCAAAGAGTATATGAGCAGCGGAAAGTAAAGCATGCAACTTGCAAGAATGTAAAGGGAAGGGTTTGGAGAATTCAAACGCAATTGGAGACACGGATGTTTTTGTCGTGGTTCCGATAGGTGGTGCTATCGTACATCCACGTTGATGGAGACTTCAACCCATGAAGGGTAACAGGGTAACGGTTGCGCGAGTCCACGGAGGGCTCCACCCATGAAGGGTCCACGAAGAAGCAACCTTGTCTATCCCACCATGGCCGTCGCCCACGAAGGACTTGCCTCACTAGCGGTAGATCTTCACGAAGTAGGCGATCTCCTTGCCCTTACAAACTCCTTGGTTCAACTCCACAATCTTGTCGGAGGCTCCCAAGTGACACCTAGCCAATCTAGGAGACACCACTCTCGGAGAAGTAACAAATTGTGTGTTGATGATGAACTCCTTGCTCTTGTGCTTCAAATGATAGTCTCCCCAACACTCAACTCTCTCTCACAGGATTTGGATTTGGTAGAAAGAAGATTTGAGTGGAAAGCAACTTGGGGAAGGCTAGAGATCAAGATTCATATGGTAGGAATGGAATATCTTGGCCTCAACACATGAGTAGGTGGTTCCTTCTCAGAAACAACAAGTTGGAAGTGTAGGTTTGTTCTGATGGCTCTCTCCACGAATGAAGACAAGGTGGAGGGGTATATATAGCCTCCACACAAAATCTAACCGTTACACACAACTCGCCAAACTCGGTGGGACCGAATTGATAAACTCGGTCGGACCGATTCAGCAAATCTAGTGACCGTTAGGATTTTCGGTGGGACCAACATGCAACTCGGTAGGACCGATATGGTTAAGGTTAGGGCATAACGTAATCTTGGTGAGACCGATTACACAAACTCGGTGAGACCGATTTTGGTAATAAGCTAACCAGAGAGTTGGTCAGGTAAACTCGGTGGGACCGATTCGCTCATTTCGGTGAGACCGAAATGTTACAAAAGGAACCAGAGAGTTTACATTGCAAACTCGGTGGGACTGATCGCTCATCTCGGTGGTACTGAAACGTTCTGAAGGGAAACAGAGATTACAATCCCATCTCGGTGAGACCGAGATCCCTATCAGTGAGACCGATTTGCCTAGGGTTTGTGGCGGTGGCTATGACATCCGAACTCGGTGGCGCGGTTAGAAAGAATCGGTAGGGCCGAGTTTGACTTTGGGTTTAGGTCATATGTGGATATGAGAAAGTAATGAGGGTTTTGGAGCATATCACCGAGCACGTAGAGCAAGAAACTCATTAAGCAACACCTCATCCCTCCTTGATAGTATTGGCTTTTCCTATAGACTCAATGTGATCTTGGATCACTAAAATATAAAATGCAGAATCTTGAGCTTTTGAGCTTGAGCCAATCCTTTTATCCTTAGCATTCTGAGGGATCCACTTTTCTCATCCATGCCATGCCATCCATTGAGCTTTTCCTGAAATATTCATCTTGGAATGATGTTAGCTCAATGAGCTATATTTTGTTAGGAATTACCAAAACCATCTAGGGATAGTTACACTTTCAATCTCCACCTTTTTGGTAATTGATGACAACATATAGATCAAAGCTTCGACAAATGATAATAAGAGTGAAAAACATTGTCGCTTTGAGAAGTATGTGAAAGGCAAGAGCTCCCCCTAAATTTGTGCATAGTTTAAGATTTGCTTTGGACTGCAAATGGACAAAGAGTTAGGTTCATGGGTTACTCTTCCATGTCACATACATCTTGGTGGAGCGCTCAAAATGATAACAATAGAATACATGCACTCATCACCAAGCAAAGTGAATGATCATATAGAGATAAACGAGATAATGTCATCCAACAAGCATAAATGTAGCATATGATCAAACACATGATCATCCAGGTATCACACAGACATAATGTATCTCAAACAAGCAAATAAAGTTCAACCTTCAAAACAAGAGAGAATAAAAAGCCAACACTCTCTCTCGAAGCCTATGATCTATACATTTTTCTCCCCCTTTGGCAACAAGTTACCAAAAAGTTCATAGAAAATGCATAGCACTAAATCGACTCTCAGGCTTGATCTTCACGTGGTGTAGACGGAACGCCAAGGACGAAAGCATCAGTTGATGTAGATGGAGCTGGAGGTGTAGGTGCTGGAGCTGGTGCTGTAGGAGCTGTAGCTGGTGCAGATGAAGTGGCTTTGGTGTCTGTCACTGGCACTGCAGCTAATCTCTGAGCTCTAGGCACTCTGGCAAATGCTTTAGTGGTTGACTTGCCCTTCCTCTCCTGCATATCATCCTGAAGTTGCTCAACAACGGACTGGATCTCTG
Organism: Aegilops bicornis; assembly: GCA_021605145.1. Classification (NCBI taxonomy): domain Eukaryota; kingdom Viridiplantae; phylum Streptophyta; class Magnoliopsida; order Poales; family Poaceae; genus Aegilops; species Aegilops bicornis. Next base: position 499,875,305 of record CM038669.1, on the reverse strand, counting down.
TGACCTTCACATCCATGTCATAGAACTTCTGCTCCATGATCCTCTCCAAGCTCTCCTGGTTTCGAGTCAAGGTGGCCAGCCCTTCTCAATCCTCGAGTGGATGCAATCAAGTAGCCAAGTTGATCCTGTTTGCTTTTCGTAGAAAATCTTGAGATGCTTCTTCCATTGTTGGCATCTTGGCAACCTTCTCTGTCCTTGCCTTCTCCTTCTTAGCTTGTGCTTGCACTGAAGATGGTTCATCTTCATCCATAACCACTTGGTTGTCCTTGAAGTCTGGATAGATAGGCATGTGCTCCTTATCCAATGGTATGTGCCTATGTCCATCTTGGAGTTTATCAGCTCGGATCTGTGGGGCATATCCACAACTTCTTTTACGGTCATTCTTTGTCCTCTTGATAGTCTCAACTATAAGGCTCATGACCTTGAACTTCGTGGCGCATCAAATATATGTAGCAAGTTTATTGCATGGCCTCTGATCATTCTGTGATCACCGGACTTGGGCAAGAGAGTGTTCACGAGGATCCAATTGATTGTAGGCAGACTGATGAAGCGCTTTCACCGATCCAAACCGGTGAGTCTCAAGGTCTGCTTCAGGAATCTCTTTGTACATACGTGCCATAGAGTTATGATCCATCTTCTTCTTGGCATAGACATCCAAGTCATCCTCTTCCTCCTTAGGTGCATTGATCAGATTGGCCCATTCCTCAATAGTTGATTGGTACCTTGTACCTTCAGACATCCATACTATCCTGCCATCTGGATAGAAGTGTGTTGTGGAGTAGAATTGCATTATGAGCTCCTCATTCCACTTTGTGAGCTTCTGCCCAACAAAGTCTGCAACTCCACATGCACTGAAACTGTCATACACATCAGGATAGTGTTCCTCATTCTCCTTCATGTAGGTCCAATCAACCCACCTCATATCACACACTATAGGCTTCTTGTCCAACAAAATTGTCTCATAGAAGTCCTGTTGTTCCTTTGTGTGGAACCTGTAGTCAACAGCAGTCCTCCTTCTGGTGGCATATGGATCTGACTTCTCCATAGCCTCAGTCGTGAGTCTCTCCTGATCTTCATGTTCTCAGTCACAGGATGAGCATCGTTGTGGTCTGGAATCTTTGGCTTCACCTTTCTCAGGATATGCTCTTCATCTTCTTCTTCTTCTTGAATAGCAGCCTCGAACCTTTGGGGCCTTGTTCTTCTCAGCAGCAGATATGTTTATGATATTCCTCTTTGGTGCAATCTTTGGTTTGGAGACAACTTTGGGTGCTTCTTTGGGCTTTGATGATGCAGCCCCTGATCTAATAGCATCACCCATAAGCTTCTGAGCCTTGGGTGCTGGTGCAGCATCCTCTTCTTCTTCCTCCTCTTCCATCATGGAAGGATTTCCAATAACTCTGGCCATGGTCTTCTTGACCCTTTCCTTCCTTTTCTTCCCTTCTGGAGCAGCCTCTTTGGGTTGAGATTCCAAAGATGCTTGAGTGGAGGCTCTGGCTTTAGACATGGGTTGCCTTCCTGCTGGCCTTTTGGTCTTCAGACATGGCTTGGTGGCAGCAGTTGTGCTATACTCCTTCTTGAGCACCTTTTTCTTGGAAATTGCCTCATCCTCTACTGCCACATAGTCTTCATCCTCAGATTCTGAGGTTCTCTTCTTTCTTGTCCTGGTGGCAGCTTTGGGCAAGTTGCTTGGGGTGCTTCTGCTACCCTCATCTGAGCTGCTAGAGGGACTAGTGCCCTCACTCATCTGAATCTGCTCCTCTGACTTGTTCTGGCTGTCACTCTGATCAGACATATTGCAAACACTGACTGCAGACCCTGTGAATAGATATAGATGAGATAGAGTGGATGAGCATCACAAAATACAGAGATTTTTGCAAAAGAATGAGTCAAAAACTTAGTTTTAGTTTTCCACAGAAAGCATTTCGGATCATCCGATTTGCAAACTCGGTGATACCGAAGCAGCTTTTGGAACCTAATCTAGTGAACTGGGTCAGACCGAGTAACAGTTCGGTGGCACCGAGACTGCTAGGGTTTCACAAGGTCCTGAACTCGGTCACACTGATTTGCAATTCTCGGTCAAACCGAGAACCACATGTGCAATGGCTTTAGCCGAATCGGTGGAACCGAGTTCTGCAACTCGGTGGGTCCGAGATGGTTTCGCGGAAACCTAACCCTAAATTTTCAATTCATCTCTATTCTATGGAGTGTTTTGATTGGATAAAATAGTTTCAATCGTGGCAAGAATCATGATGAACACAATGTGCTAGGAATCGGACGGGGATAGCACTGTGATCGAGTCCATACCCTAGATCGGCGATGAACTCTCTACGGCAGCAACGGCGGGGTTGAATTCCGTTGATGGCGGCGGAGACCAGCGACTGGAGGCGGCTGGCGACGAGGAGGACGATCCAGAGACCCTGGAGGCAGAGCGAGCTATGCGCGGGCGAAGGGGTTTGGAGAAAGTTTCCAAAATTTTGCCCGTGATTATATATAGCCCGACCCTGTCGGTGTGGCCGAGTGGAACAACTCAGTGGCACCGAGATGCATAACTGTTGACAGTTACAACAACTCGGTGTGACCTAAAAGTTCAAATCGGTTGCACCGAGATTGAAAACCTAGATCGACTTAGTGATCTCGGTATGACCGAAATGGAGGAATCGGTCAGACCGAAATGCACAAAGAAGTTTTGGAAGTTTAAGTCTATGACAAATCGGGGACTCTAAGTGCTCCTCACACAGAGTGGTTCGAATCTGACTTGACCAATTTTTGTGATGTAGCATGAATAGAGTTTGAGACGAGAAGAGCATAGATAGCTAGAGAAGGTTCTTAGGCATTCTTGTCCATCCACTTGGCAAAAGAAAAGGAAACCAATCAATCAAACAACAAGTGGATGTCCTCGAATGAGTAAAATATGCAACCAACATGCTCACAAAATAAAATAGCAAATGAAATATGTGACAAAGCATGCACAAACAATTCTAGCATCTATCAAGCAATTGGCGATGACTAGGTCATCTATATATGAGTATATTGACTTAGGAGTCAAATGAGAACATTTGATCATAGATCATACTCATTGTTTAAGCTCAAGTGGGGTTACCACTTTTACATAATGCATTGATGTGTTCTCATCATTAGAGTTGCTTTAGCTCAATTCTTTAGAGTAAAGCTCCCCCTAGATGTGAGATCCCCCCTTAGAGGGATGAACTGTAAGTGCATCTAGTGCCACCCCTAGTTGGTTTTGGAGTATTGACGACAAATGTGGTTGAGGGACTAATGCGTTTGTGAGAATTGCAGGATAACGCAGGTAGTGTCCCTCATTGATTCGGTTTACCTAGGAGACGACCCCTAAAAATGTATGAAGACATTGGCGACAATGGTGGTATGTAAAGATATTCACATTGAAGACTATGACATGAGAAGACATTGAGTGAAGACTATGGAGCCTTGAAGACTGTGTTGTTTCGTTGTTTCCTTTTCTTCTTTGTTGAGTCATAGGAACCACCGTACTGTTAAGTGGGGTCCAAGTGATCATAATCAGATTGACTGAAGTGATGCTCAACCCAAATCCTATGTCTTCGAGGGAAGACAATGAGAGCAAAACTTATCCAGAGCTGGATGAGTCAGCTTTGCTTGTAGCCCAAGTAAAGTTGCCGTGTGTGTTTGAAATCTGACCGTTGGAACACATGTCAGTTCCTTAGTGACCCAGGGTCATTTCGGACATAACAGGTCAGGTTGCCTAGTGGCTATAAATAGCCCACCCCCTACACCATAAATTGGTGGCTGCTCAGAGTTAGTGCACGGCTTTTGTCGTTTGAGAGCAACCCACCTCGAAGCCTTTGAGAGAGAAATCCTTGCGAGGACAAAGCCCAAACACCCAGAGCCAAAGAGTGTTAGGCATCATGAAGTCTTTACATGCATGTGACCTGAAGACTTATTACACTTGAGGATTGTGAATCCTCCGGCCGGTTAGGCGTCGCGTTCGAGCATCCAAGAGTCATTGTGGATTGCCGGTGAACGTCGTGCATGAAGGTTCGGAAGTCTACCTTGAAGACTTACCAGAGTGATTGGGCGAAATCTTGTGTCCTTAGATCAAGGGGAATAAGGTGAAGACGCGGTCTTCTGAGTTGAATCTCAGCCTCCCTAACCAGATGTAGAGTTGTCACAGCAACTGGAACTGGTCCAACAAATCCTGTGTCTTCAACAAGTGACTGGTTCTATCCCTTTCCTCCTTTACTTTGAGTTTTTCTTCGTGAAGTCATTGCTTATATGTCTTATCTGTTTGACTTCATTGCTTGTCTACTATCGTTGTTAGGCTTCATACTATCTTCCATCCTGATCCTAACTACATAGCTGCTATTAGTCTTGTCCGTTCACATTATTGCATACTTGACTATGGCTTGCTTGTTGTAGTTTATCTTCCGCTGCATATCAATTAGGCCATTTCTATTGATTGTCTTTGAAACATTCGTGTTTTGAAGACTTTCCTAAAAATCGCCTATTCACCCCCCCTCTAGTCGATAACTAGCACTTTTAATTGGTATCAGAGCAAGGTACTCCCTTGTTCTGTGTGATTCGGTTTAACCACCGGAGTTTTAGCTATGTCGATTGCAGGGATAATCAAAGTCTCCGCTGCTTGCCCGTGTTCGATGGAACCGACTATCCCTCTTTGGAAGAATAAGATGCGCATGCATCTTGAAGCCATTGATGTCGACATACGGTATGTCGTCAAGAACGGCGTTCCCAAATCTGGTGAAGGTGTCACCCTGCTGATGTCAAGAAGTTCATTCAACTGGACTCTCTTGCAAAGAACATCATACGTGGTCATCGACCAAAGGACGATATGGCCGTGTGAGTGCTCTGGAAACATCAAAGCTAGTCTGGGACTGGCTATCCAAGGTCAACGAAGGCGTCTCAACCCAGAGAGATCAAAGGATCAGTGTTCTTCGCAACCTCTTCAACCGCTTCAAGAGAAACGACAATGAAAATGTCCAGCTCACGTTTGATCGCCTCACTGACATCACAAATGAGCTTCATGCCCTCGGTGCCACTGAGATCACCAAGCATGAAATCCTCAAGACACTACTGAGATCACTTGACAGCTCTTTTGACACCCTTGCCCTCATGATACAAGAACGTCCTGACTTCAAGACACTCGATCCGTCTGATATACTTGAGAGGCTCAACACACATGAGTTCCGACTTTACGAGAAAAGAGATATCTATGGTCCCAACTATGGCCGAACTCGCGCTTTGAAGGCAAAAGTTGTTTCCTCATCTGAAGAAGAATCTGACTGTGGTTCTGATGATCCTGAAGACATTAGAAAGGAACTTGCTATGCTTGTGAAGAATTTCCAGAAGTTCACTAGGAAGAAAGGCTTTAGAAAGTCTTCACGATCCAACTCAAGAAATGATGAAGCTTCCACTCATGACTACAAGAAGAGAACCTGTCACAAGTGCAAGAAAACTGGACACTATATCTCTGAGTGTCCACAGTGGGACAATGAGAAGAAGAAGAAGAGCAAGGAATATGATTATGATGACAAGAAGAAGAAGAAATCTTCAAAGTCTTCTTCCAAGTCCTCATCAAAGTCTTCATCGCATAAGAAGAGCTCATCTGGCAAGGCTCGTGCTTTTGTTGGCAAGGAAATGGATTCAGAGGAGGAGTCTGCATACGAGGAGGTGGAGGTGGAGTGCGAAGAGGAGTCCAACCCGGGCGTTGCAAGTGCGGCTTTAGCCACAACCTATGTTGCCAAGTCCATCTTCAACATCAAGACAATGACTTCTACACCAACGCTGAAGGCGATGACAAGGACGACCCTGCCCCCACCTCTTATCGCTTCATGGCACGTGGTGCCAAGGTAAAATCACGTGATGCTTACTTTCAAACATCAAGTGAAGATGACTCGATTGTGAATCTAAACCCAGCTACAAAACACTTGCTAAAATTGCAACCGAACAACAAAGTGCTATGGAACATACTCAAAACTGTTAGACAAAAGCGATGACCTGTTGGACGCAGAAATGACACGTTCACAGTCCTTAGTTGAAGACATTAAAAATCTTCATGCTAAGTACCAAGAACTTGAAAGTCGTCATGAAACGCTCTCAACTACTCATGAAAAGCTCTCCTATGATTATCTTCAAAGGAAGCAAGAGCTTGAGAAATTGAGAGCGGCTCATGAAGATCTTCAAAAGAGAATGAGTCACTTGGCGCTCAGCGGATCAGTTTCGCTCGGGATGGATTTGAACCACCATGTCTAAAATGTCTTGAGCGTGATATCGCTACCTCATTCTTGAATGTTCAACTGCTGCTACTGTTCCATTGTCTTCAACTACTAATGTGGTAACTAACCCCTCTACGGAGGATACCATTGCTATTGCTGATGAAAATGCTAGGTTGAAGACATTGCTTGATACAGGGATGTATAAAAGTCTGAAAGGGCATCAGACACTTTGCGATGTCCTCAAAAAGCAGATTCTGAACCGAAACCCTAGGAAAGAGGGTGTTGGGTTCGAGAGGAAAATGAATGTTGATGGTTCCCTCTTTGGAAGTGAGCGGTATCCCAAAACCACATGGGTTGCTTTGCAAAGGGACCTTTAGTGGATCCATCCACCTTATCTGGCTTTACCTGTGCTAACCCTATTATCATTGATGAATCCTTTGATGCAAACTATAAGCTGTTCAAGAATCGAGAATGGTGAAGTGTTTGCGGGTATATTGGTACTAACTGCAGGAATGGACCACCTATGAAGAAGATCCGGGTTCCCAAAAGCTGTCTTGAGAATCTTCGATGAATGTCATCATGACACCACACAGGAAGAAGACAAACCCAGGACCTAAGGCGTCATATGGTCCAAAGGCTTCATACAGACAGAGGACTCACCGAGTCACCCTAACGCCAATGTTTTGCAGGAAACCGTACTCAAATTTATGAATATGAGCGTGTGTCTTCAAACCGCTATGTTCATAGAACTAAGAACTTTTCGCTTATTCATATGAGTATCATTCATCTCCTGCAAGGCTATTTGCTAGGGCTCCAAAGCCGAAGTTCTCGGATGCTGCACTTAGACTCATTGCTTGAAGCCACCCTCAAGATGTGGGTGGTTAAGAAGAATTAACTCTCTTTGCAGAAAGGGTCTCGGCCCGAAAATCAAAGGCGTCGATGCTATTCTTTGGGGACCTAAAACATCTTGTAGGGCACAAGATCAAATGCCCAAATGGTCTCACTATGTATTTTGTTCCTGAATCGTTTGCCATTCATCCTATCAGTCCTAATCTTGATTTAAGCTTCAATAATCCACTTGCCCGTCAAATGTTTATGCTTCACAATGCTCTTGGTGAAGCCTATCCCCCTAACTGCATCAGTAGGGTATGACACCTCATGCTTGAGAATGGATTATGGACGGTGGATGCACTAATCATATGATTGGTGATCGAAGTCTTCTCATGGACTCAACCTTACGTCCATCGGACAAGAGTCACATCACATTTGCTGACACTGGTAAAAGCAAGGTATTGGGTCTAGGTAGAGTTGCAATCTCAAAGGATCAACACATGGATAAAGTGATGCTTGTTGAATCCCTTGGTTTCAACTTGAGTCTGTCTCAATGCTTTGTGACTTGAACATGATTGTGATATTCGGAAAATATCGTTGCCTTGTACTATTGGAATCTGACAAGTCTCTAGTCTTTGAAGGGTATAGGAAAGATGATCTATATATGGTAGATTTCTCAAGGTCCACTGACTTGCCGTATGTCTTCTTGCAAAAGCTTGAGAATCCTGGCTCGCATCGGAGGCTGGGGCATCTTGGCATGAGGAACTTACACACACTCGCCAAGAAGAAGCATGTCATAGGCACCGAAGGTGTCAAGTTCAAGAAGGATCATTTGTGTGGTGCTGCAAATTTGGAAAGATGACTAGGGCAAAGCACCCTCGAAAGACAATCATGATGACATCTCAACCCTTCGAAATGTTACACATGGATTTGTTTGGCCCTACTCATTACTCTACTCTCACAACAACTGCTTGTCTCTATGGCTTCGTCATTGTTGATGACTACTCAAGATACACATGGGTGCACATAATTCTCTACAAGACTGAAGTGCAAGATGTCTTCAGACGCTTCGCCAATTGAGCAATGAACAATTATGGCGTCAAGATCAAGCATATCACAAGTGATAATGGCACTGAATTCAAGAACACCAGACTTGATCTTTATCTGGATACCATGGGAATCACTCATGAGTTCTCAGCTCCATACACACCTCAGCAAAATGGCATCGTGGAGCGCAAGAACAGAACCCTCATTGAGATGGCTCGAACAATGCTCGACGAGTACAAGACACCAAGAAAGTTATGGCCTGAAGCCATTGATACAGCTTGTCACGTCATCAACCGTGTTTATATCCATAAGCTTCGAACAAAACATCCTATGAGCTCCTTCTTGGCAAGAAACCAAATGTCGCCTACTTCAGAGTATTTGGGGCTAAGTGCTGGATCAAGGATCCCCATCACAAGTCAAAATTTGAACCCAAAGCTCACGAAGGCTTCATGCTCGGTTACGGAAAGGACTCGCACTCCTACAGAGTCTTCAACCTCTATATCTACAAAATTGTTGAAACTGTGCACGTGCGATTTGATGAAACCAATGGTTCACAAAGAGAGTTCCTGCCAAGCACACTAGACGAAGCTCAGCCCAGCAAATCTATCAAGCTGATGGGAACTGGTGAAATCATGCCTTCTGAAGCACAGCCTAAAGAGGAACTTATCATTTGTGCACCTAACCAACCTGAATACAATGCTCAGCCTGAAGACAATCCTCCCAATGATGACAATGATCAGCATGAGCAAGGTCTTCGTCCAGTTCATCCTCGAGTTGCAAATGAAGTACAGATTGAGAAGATAATTGATAGCATCAATGCACCTGGTCCGCTTAGTCGCTCAAGAGCAACATTGCTAGCAAATTTCTGTGGGCACTTTTCATTTGTGTCAATATCAGAACCCAAGAAAGTTGCTGAAGCCTTTATGGAACCAGAATGGATACAAGCTATGCAAGAAGAACTTCAACAGTTCAAGCTGAATAATGTTTGGGAACTTGTCAAGCGTCCTGACCCTCGCAAGCATAACATTATTGGCACCAAATGGATATATCAAAACAAGCAAGATGAGCATGGTCAAGTCGTCAGAAACAAAGCACGGCTTGTGGCTCAAGGATATACTCAAGTTGAAGGAATTGACTTTGATGAAACATTTGCTCCTGTAGCTAGGCTTGAAGCTATTCGCATACTACTAGCCTATGCTAACCACCACAACATCTTGCTCTATCAAATGGATGTGAAGAGTGCATTTCTCAACGGCAAGATTGAAGAAGAAGTATATGTCGCTCAACCACCTGGCTTTGAAGATCCAAAACATCCCGATATGGTGTACAAGCTAAATAAAGCACTTTATGGCCTCAAGCAAGCTCCTCGCTTTGGTATGATACGATCAAAGACTTCACGAAGAGCAAAGGCTTCAAACCTGGATCCCTTGATCCCACACTCTTCACAAAGACATATGATGGTGAACTGTTTGTATGCCAAATATATGTGGATGACATTATCTTCTACCGCACCAACCGTAAGTATAGTGATGAATTTGGATACATGATGCAAGAGCAATATCAGATGTCCATGATGGGAGAGCTCAAGTTCTTCCTTAGTCTTCAAATTCAGCAAAGAAATGGCATCTTTATATCTCAAGAAAAATACCTCCAAGATTGTCTGAAGAAGTTTGGAATGCAAGAGTGCAAAGGATACACGACGCCAATGCCAGCCAAACACCATCTGGGTCCCGACAACAATGGTAAAGAGTTCGATCAAAAGGTATACCGCTCCATGATTGGTTCCTTACTTTACCTATGTGCATCTAGGCCAGATATTATGCTTAGTGTTTGCATGTGTGCTCAATTCCAAGCGGCACCAAAGGAATCGCATCACTTAGCTGTGAAGCGAATTCTTCGATATTTGGCTCACACCCCAACACTCGGATTATGGTATCCAAAGGGCTCAAAATTTGATTTGGTTGGATTTTCGGATGCTGATTATGCTGGTGACAAGGTGGATCGCAAGTCTACATCAGGCACATGTCACTTTCTGGGACGATCACTTGTCTGTTGGTCTTCAAAGAATCAGAACTGTGTATCACTCTCAACTGCTGAATCTGAATATATTGCTGCTGGATCTTGCTGTGCTCAGCTTCTATGGATGAAGCAAACTCTCAAGGACTATGGCACCAATCTGAAACAAGTACTTCTCTTCTGCGACAACGAAAGCGCCATCAAGATTGCCAACAATCCAGTCCAGCACTCGAAGACAAAGCACATTGAAATTCGTCATCATTTTCTCAAGGATCATGTCATGAAGAAAGATATTGACATCATTCACGTCAACACTGAAGAGCAACTGGCAGATATCTTCACAAAGCCCTTGGATGAGAAAAGGTTTTGCCGATTCACGGTGTGAGCTAAATATCTTGGAATCCTCAAATGTCCCGTGATCAAGCACACATCCTAACACTTATGCATGTTGATGACTTAGATGTGCAACACATGAAGTAACGTATATCTTCAATCAATGAAGACTTACATTACGAGTGTGAATACATTAACGTGGAATTTGACTTCGGAGCGCCACGATAATTGTGCGCCGTGTCTGGGTCTAATACTTCCTATACGGTGGGTAACACCACCACCAAATTTCTTTGTTTGAAGTGTTTCACTCATGGCGTTATTTCTGCAATATCTTCGCATTTGATTTGTCTTCAACTTCAACCTATCTTCATGATTTTCTTCACTATGTTGATTTGGTTCTTTGTCGATATATATATATCATGTTCTGTCCTCTATAGCATTCACTTATGGCTATGTCTTCCAAGTTGAATCTTTTGAACTAAGTGAATGTGATCGGACCCTAATCTCTCTATGCTTTCTATCTCAAACTCTATCTGTCCAAATCATATGCATTCTATTGAAACTGTCGAATGTCTTCTCTACGTCCTTGTCAGCAGAAGACACAGAGACAAACTTTAAGTCTGTTTTAAATGATTCATCATTACTGTTGAACTCTGGAGAAGCCGGAACGACCATCCGACAAACCTGGCGGGCGTGGGAACGTGGGACATCTCAGAGTATGTTGCATGCGTGCCACGTGCCCCTCAGATGTGAACCGCCAGGGGCACCTGCGTAATTGCGCTATGCCGCACACCTCGTTATAAATACATGTCCCCTGCGGTAAAGAAAATCTTCTTCCACCTCTCCACCTTGTCAAAACCCTAGCGCCACCGCTAGCTCTCGATGACGCCGGCGACGAAGCGCTTAGCTGCTCTTCTCCGATGCCATCCTCACGCCGGCCGCGAACATCGTCATCTCCGCCGCCGCCGTAGGTGTCCTCCGTCGCCAAGTTAGGGCACGGTGGATTGAACTGCTCGGCTTTCTTTTCTTCCCGTCTAGCAGTTCTTCGAGTGGTAAATGTAACTCTATTTTTACCATCTGTTTGATCTTCAAGATTCATCCTACTTACCAAAATTGGTTTCTGCCCATACAATGTTAGATCTATTCTACGCATCTCATATCGCCTAGTATATTCACTTAAGCTTCACAACTAGTTAGATTCCTCACTTGTACTTATTCACGGATTCGTACAAATGGAACCAACTCTCAGCGTATAAGTGAATGTCTTCGCATCATGAGGTCAATGTCTTCAAACTGATTTATCTTCAAAATCTTCTGAGAATGCATATGACCTCTTCCCCTTCCCTCGCATCTCTAATGTTGTCACAGGTACATGTCTGTGGGAGAATCCCTTGGTTCTCATAGTCTGCATTCGTTTGCAGAATTCTTACAACATCAAACTAACTCTCCCGAAGCCAGTTCCTGTTTGTCCAGCAAACGCAAGCCTTTGAACGTATTGAAGCCATTCAGTTTGAAGTTCATGGCTGCAGATAAATCATTCAGGAAGGGCGGTAGACAGCATCGTGGGGGAACCTCAAAAGATCTGCCTGATGACCTCGCAGAGCTTTACAAGATAGACCCCGAAGAGAATTACAATCAGCGCAAGACGCGAATCCAATGGATTCGTCGATATTGGGCTGAACAATGGTTCAAGTACAATTTCGTGACCCAGGAATATGCCAAGAAGAATGCTATCAGAAGCCCTTGGGGTGATATTCTTTTTCGAGGCCTTCCACCCAAGAACATGGCTGAAGCTATTGCACAAGGTTTCTATCCTTGTATGGTCCGTGGACCTCAGCCTGAAAATGCTGACCCAACGTCATTGCTCTGGTGTCGTGACGATAATCTCTTCAAGCGCAAATTCCAGCACGCAAAGGCTTCGGCCAAAGAAAACAAGAATTCATTGGGATTAGACTTCAACCCTGGTCCCTCTGCTCCCCGTGCTAACGGCTCACGTGATGCTGAACCCAATGTCATTGGTCCCTTTTCAAACCTTGATGGCCTCATCACTTACATCTTGGTCCAAGGTGCCAAAGTGGATCACTCTGATGACGATGCTGAGTCTGATGAAGCCCCAGCTCCAGCTCCTGCTCCTGCTCCAAAGCCGCAGAAGCTAAAGAAAGTCAAGGCTTCAAAGTCAGCTGCTCCTCCAAAAGCTTCACGTGTGAAGCCAGCATGCTTGCACCTCCACGAAGCGATTACTGCGGTCACGAAGATCAATCCCGTATCTCCAAGAAGAGAGATAAGAGAAAGAAAATTTTCAAGAATACTGAACTGACACTGACTCCTGCTGCCATTCTGCGTGAAGAGCAAATTGATCTGTCCAATGATGAAGATCTTGCAGATGATGCTCTTGAGCAACTTATCAAGAGCAAAGAAGAAGCAGAAATCTTCAACAATTTGCCTCTCTTTGATGTGGCAATCATCCATCACTTCATTGATGAGTGGTTTGACACCCCAAACATCAGCTTTGAAGATCTGCAACTTCCTATTGGCCTCAGCGTCTCCTTCAATGGAGCCATTGCTTCTGAGCTAGCTCTTGCTCAGCGGATTGTTAAACTGAAGCATAAGATTGACTATGAGAAAGCTTAGTTCAAGAAGCATATGGCTGCACTCAGCGTGCAAGACGTCAAAAACTTCAAGGTCATGCTGCACGACCTCAAGGAAGCCTTTGTCAAGAAGCGTGAAGAAGCGGAGGCTCTCGTGAGTGCATGAAGGCTCTGGTGACAAGTGTGTGCTTGCCTACAATGAAATTTGAGAAGCGCAAGGCTCTTGGCCGCCCCGGCATTGACCCTTAATGGCTGCAAAGAAAAAGAAGTCTTCAACTGACCAAGCTGCACCTTCAAGGCAGGAAGAGCCCCGCATAGTCTTCCCAAGTAGCATGACTGGCTCGAAGCCAAAGGTCCGGTCAACCGCTTCTGAACAGAAGAAGACGAGGGCTGTCGAGGCTGAAGCCAGAAAAAGGAAAAATCATGACGCCTCTGATGCTGCTCCCTCCAAGAAGAAGCTTAAGACCAAGAAGAATCGGGCTGCTCCCACAGAGCCCTTGGTTGTTGAACCCATTTCTGTGGTTCGTCCCGCGTCTGCAACCCAAGAACTTCGCATGACTGTTCATGAGCCTGCTTCCATAGAGGCTCCTGAAGCTGAAGAGATTCCAGCAGCTGATCCCATCACTGCTGAAGACATTGGTCACCATGACAATGTTGAAGATGATGAAGTTCTTCCTCAAATTGAATACAATGTGGTATCATCGCCTGTTCGTACGAACAGCAAACTCATCAGCATTGGTCGTCCTCTGACGCCAATTGCTCAGGATGCTTCATGGGCTGATCACCCGCAACAACAAGACTCCCCCAGTACTCCCCAACAACAAGTCACTCCCCAACAGCAAGTCACTCCCCAACAACAACAGCAAGAAGAAGAGGAAGACTTTGAGGCCTGTGCAACCCCATCTCCAAAGGCGCCGCCAAGATTTCACATGCTTCGCAAGGTCAAAGGCCTCAAGTCCCTCTTCGAAGCGTTCGGAAGGAGAAGTGCACCACCAACCTGTTGCACGTCAAGTGTTTTCAGAAGCCACTCCAACTGTGAATGTCTCTGAGTCTGAAGCCAAAGCTGCTGAAGACAATCCGGCTGCATCAGCCGCATACACCAAGAAGAAGAAGAACGTGTCCCTACACCCCCCGTAAATGAAGAAGTTATTCCTGATATCAACGTGCCAGTGCCCGACCCTCCAGCTCCTCAAGTGGAGGTTGAAAACATCAAGGTTGCCACCTCCAACACCAATGAAGCCAATGACGTGGTCATGGCTGAACCAAATGTGGAGCCTGCACCAACTGCTCCTGAAGCCAATGAAGGAAATGGGCCTGAAGCCAATGAGGCAACTGCTCCCGAAGCATCTGGCCGAGCAGCACAAGCCTCGATTATTGCCATTGCACGCAGTTCCGCCACCAAGGCCCTACACAATTGAGCAAGCATACAACTATGGTGAGCTAGTCACGATAAGATGGCATGTTATGGTCCCTCCGCCTCATGCCTCTGGTCCTCAGTTCGACTATCATATTGAGCATAGGCTCAGGTCCAGAAGCCGAAGCCAAGACTGCCAAGGTTCCCAGGCACTGCCACCTCTACAGGGTCTTTCAATGCAAATGGCTTCAAAGCCCACAACACTTTCTTTGACAGAGCAAAGAACCCCTACACAAGGCCAAGGATATCATCTGACCGTTTCTGGAGCTATCCGCAACAAAGCTATTACTCATGCGTTCTGTATTATCAAGGGCGCATTTTCCCTCATATGCGCCTCGACACTGAAGCCATTGCCGGACCGCCATGCTTAGAAGAAGCACTTGATTGCTTTCGTGATGCAGGTCTGCTTGGTTTCATAACAGACAAAGAGCACTGGAATGAAGAACTTGTGCTTTGAAAGTGCGTTATATCGACTAGAGGGGGGCGAATAGGCGATTTTTATGAATTCTTCACTGAGGAATTTGCCGGTGAGGAAATTCCTTAGCGAAGAACTACTTGCAGCGGAATAAGTACTCGAAGTAAGCATAAGAGAATGCGGGCATGGTCATCATGATGAAATGAAGACAAACAAAGAGTACAGAAAGCGTAAACACAGGATAGCACAAGATGAAGACAAACACACTGAAGAAATTGAACTGAGGAAATTGAGAAAGTCTTCAGTCAAAGTCTTCAAACACAGATATGAATGAGCACTCAACACAGTAATTAGGAAATGAAAGAGTTGAGGAAATAGAACCAGTTAGGTTGGTGAAGACAATGATTTGGTAGACCAGTTCCAACTGCTATCTCAGTTGTACATCTGGTTGGAGCGGCTAGGTATTTAAACTCGAGGACACACAGTCCCGGACACCCAGTCGCTGAGCACGCAGCTCAGGACACCAAGTCCTCAACGTATTCTCCTTGAACTAAGGTCACACAGACCTCGTCCAATCACTCGTGGTAAGTCTTGAGCGACTTCCAAACCTTCACAGACTTGGTCACTCGGCGATCCACAATTCCTCTTGGATGCTCTAGACCATGACGCCTAACCGTCTGGAAGAAGCACAGTCTTCAAAGGTAACAAGCGTCGGATACTCGCAGGATCAATTTCTTCAGTGATGCTCAATCACTTTGGGTTTGTAGGGGGTTGGTTTTGGGTTTTTCCTCACTCGATGATTTTCGCTCGAAGTCCTCAGAGGATGGGTTGCTCTCAAATGACAAGTGTCAAGTTTCTCTCGGAGCAGCCAACCAGCTAGTGGTTGTAGGGGCGGCTATTTATAGCCTAGGGAGCAGCCCGACATGATAAGACATAAATGCCCTTCAATGATATGACCATTAGGTGGATAAGATATTTCGGGACAGCTGGCGCGCAACACAGCAACAGTCGGAAATTTGACTCTCAAATTCCTCAGGGCTACCATGTTCCTCACTGTGTAGGCAATCCGCACTGGCGAATTCCTAACTCCTCAGTCAGAACAAATTCCTCAGCGAACAGAAG
This sequence comes from Aegilops bicornis, assembly GCA_021605145.1. NCBI lineage: Eukaryota > Viridiplantae > Streptophyta > Magnoliopsida > Poales > Poaceae > Aegilops > Aegilops bicornis. The sequence continues at coordinate 499,859,312 of CM038669.1, read as the reverse complement.
AACTTCGTCTCACATCAAGAAATTGACTGAATCTGTATGAGATTTCCAAAGGCTTCACTCGAAGGATTGGTAGGTGTAGGATTTTGAGTTGAGCATCACATGGAAATTTTTCCTTAGTATTTGCTTGACCCCCTTTAACAGACGGTGTTTCCTATGACTCAAGAAAGAGAAAAGCGAAACTACGAAAACAAAAGTCTTCTCGCTTCATGTTCCTCAAATTAATACCTAGTCTTCAAGGTCAAACAGATTTATTCACTTTCTAAGTCTTCTGAAAGTCTTCAGTCGATTAACTTCATTTTTAGGGGTCGACTTTCACTTTGTAAATATCAAACTCCTCATAGACTTATAGACCTGTGTACACTCATAAACACATTAGTCCCTTAACCTATAAGTCTTCAATACACCAAAATCACTAAGGGGCACTAGATGCACTTACAATCTCCCCCTTTTTGGTGATTGATGACAATATAGGTTAAGTTTTCAACAGGTATAAACATATGAAGTGTAAATACTGATGTTGAGGAATTTGATTGCAAGATATAGAAGAACTACCCCTGAAGATGTGCATAGTGAGGAATTTGCTTTTGAGGCAGTGCACATTTGAAGAGTTGAATCATGGAGATCTCCCCCTATATCTTGTAATTCATACGCATTTGACATATAATATGAAGAATTTGAAAATGCATGATGAAATATGGTGCTTGATGAAATTCAGCATGCGTGCAATAACATTAATGAGGAACAAGCATGCAAAATAACGCATCAAGAGTATCAGAGCACAGTGCATCAAAAGTATCAGAGCACCATCGGGTTTAAGATTACAACTCGATCCAATAAAAGTTTCAGAAGAACGAGAGTTGTAACTTAACAAAAATTGCCCATATAGTAGACCCGCTTGAAGACTAACTCAAATTTCTCCCCCTTTGTCATCGAATGACCAAAAGGATCGAAACTGAGGACTAACGCCCCTGAAGAATTTCAAGTCGATGAAGGAGCGCCAGCGTTGTTGGGGTCGGTTGTTGTAGTAGGGCCTGCCGCAGTGTCGTCCAAGTCTTCATTTTCATCAGTGTCTCGTGATGAAGAATAGGAGCTGGCCACCAAGGAAGGAACTTTGACCTTCTTGTATTTCTTCGGAGGAGGTGCAGACCAGTCAAATTCTTCCTTGAGACCCATTGTCGCCAGGTCTTCCGTCTTTGTAGACATTTGAAAGAACAGCCAGTGCGTTTGAAGGTTTCATGGAGGTAGTAGTGGTTTTTCTTCACCGCATTGTGTGTAGAGGTCATGTTGTAAAGAATTGAACCAAACCGACGCTTGACCCATTTATGATTGCGATCAACCTTCCGATGAAGGCAGGTAACTCACGATCAGTCATCACCACAGGTCTTTGTGGCTTGAGGACTTTGCTTGGCTGAGGTATTTCTTGCAGAGTCATGTGTGGCGAGTCATCATTGGTGGAGTAGGATGCAGCTTTGAAACTGTCCATCCAATGGACGAGTGCCTTCATCGATCACAGCAGTTGCCTTGCCCTTGTCATCACCGAGGTAAATGTCCGTTTAGCGACTTCAATCGGGGCAAGTAGCTGCAGTGGTTCGAGTATCAGCCTTGTAATTGAGTGAAGACCTTATCTGATGAACCTCATTATCCATGGTGCATAAGGCTTGACTCAAAAGGTGACATAGCAATATTCGCCAGAGTCCTCATGAAGAAATCATGGAAGTTGACGGGAACGCCATGAATGATATTGAAAAGCATATTCTTCATGATGCCAACGACTTCTTCATCATTTGAGTCATGGCCTTTGATAGGACTCATTGTCTTCGTCAGAATCCGATAGACAGCCCGAGGCACATACAATAATTCCTTGACGAGGAATTTGGTTCTTGGGGCCTGCCCTGGCTTCAAAGGCTTCATCAACACTTGCATATAGTGATTTGAAAGCTTCGAGTTCGTTGTAGATACAACGAGCACCATCAAGGGGAGGATCGAGTGGTAGAGCACGAAGCAATTCAGTTCTTTGGTGCCTTGTAGTGAGTATTTTCGGACATCCAGTCTAACACCCATGAGTTCACGTCTTGGCGTCTCCGGTGATGTGCAGCGTTGCATAGAATTGAAGAATGAGTTCTTCATTCCAATCACAGATGTCAGTGCAGAAATTCAGAAGTCTGCGTCGTGAAGAACACTGAGGACTGGCTCGAAGCCTGGCAGAGACTCCATGTCCACATGAGGAATATGTGCATGATCGAAGACTTTGTCTTTGTTGAAGAGCACTGAGGAATAGAAGTTGGCTTGGCTGGCAGTCCAGAAACGCCTCTTCCTTATGCGAGCAGAATCATATGGATTGTAATCAGTGAAGAATACGTGCTCGCCGAAGAAATCTTCAGCCTTGAACTTTTGCTTTGTTGAGAAGGGATTCTTTGGCTTTGGCAATGGAGTGTCAGTGAGTTGCATCACGACCTCTGGAATCGCAATCTCGAGTTCTTGGTGAGGAATTTCTTGTTCCTCTCTGGTGCGATCGAGGATCGTGAAGAGTTCATCGGCGCTAGTGGCTGGAATTTCTTCATGGATGAGATGAAGTGGGATGAGTTTCTTCAGAGCCCATTAGAACTGTTGGAGCAGGGGATTGAGGAATCTGTTGAATTGGGGTGAAGAGTAGAGAATTTGGATGCTGACTTTCCCAAAAGTCATCGTTCATCACTGGCGTTGTGCTTCCAATATCCACATCTTCTTCAATTTCCTCAACACCGGCCTCTTCAGCTGTGAACTGAGGCATAGGCGAGGAAATGATTAGAGTTGAAGGGATAGCTTCCACTTCAGTTTCTTCATCAATCTGCTCTGACGAAGCAGCAGAATAATCTTCTTCATCGGATCCGCTTGGGATCTCATAATCTTTACCAAAAGGAACAAGGTCCTTTGATGGAATTTAGGAAATTGGAACAACATCAATAGGATTTTCAAAGGAGCTGGTCATTGGCTTCATTTTCTTAGCAGAAGAATTTGACCTTGGTGATGCTTTCCTTTTCTTCACTGCAGCTCGCTCTGCGGCCTTGGTTTTCTTCACATCGAGGCAGATGGAAGAATTGGAGTTGGTGTTGGCGCAGGAGGAGCCGAGGAATCTGGTTGATTTTCCTCAAAGCAATCGATGCAGCTTACTGACTTGTTCAGTTTCTTCAGCGCACCACTAGTGGATGCCACAGCAATTTCTTGGCCGGTTGGAATGGGATCATCAGCCACAGGACTAGCATTGTCTTCAGCACTGAACTTCATCGGTGTCTTGGCATGTTCTTCGATCTGCTGGTGAGGCTCCGGCTGAGGAATTTCATGTTGCGTTAGGGCAGCAACATTGGTGAACTTCTTCATCGAGTTGTGAATCTGACTTTGGCTCCTTGCCAATCAGCATAATAGGAGTTAAATTTGTCGCTGAGGTCTTTGATGTCAGCCTGCATGTTGATAAGTTCTTCAGTTGTCATCTTGACAACGTTTTTCTTCAGCAGTTTCTACTTTCTGTACTGCGATTTCTTGATCTCTCTGGCCGTATCAAATTTCCATTTCTCCTCTTGGATGAAATGAGTCAGCATGTGACTTTGGCGGTGTCAACTTGAAGTCGAGCATAGGAGTGTTTTGGTCCTTGTGCGAGAGATCAATGTAGTCTAGGATCGCTCTTGGATCCAATGAAGTGGTACAGTGTGCCTTTGGCTCTAGCGGCCCTTTCTTGGCGGTCTCGATGATTTCCAAGTTCATCATCATCAGCCTCATCATCTTCAGTGGCACTTGGAAGGCGACTGTTTCTTCTTGGGACTTGGCCGAGGACCTCGTCTAGCTGTGGCCTTAGTCTTCAGCAGAGTCGGGCGGATGAAGAATTTGGTGCAGCTGAGGAACTTGCTGAAACACCAGAGGCAATGGAGATGCCTGCAGTCCTTTGGCATGTGGCCAGATGCACAGGTGTTGAGGACTTTGTCGGAACTGCTGAGGACTTTGTAGGAGCAGGAGCAGCATGAGGAATTGGTCGTGAGGGCACAGCTGAGGAACTTGGCCGTGATGGCACTGTTGGTGAAGCACTTGGCTTGTGTGCGGGCTTCTTTGCCACAGATTTTCTTGGCTTGACAGAGGCCTCGATGGTAGTAGCGTATGCAGAGTCCTCATTAAATTTCCTCACAGCCTCATTGGCTTGTCTTGCCAATTTGGCTTGGCGCTTGGCCCATTCTTCGTGGAAGTCCTCACCACGCTTGATCTTTGGTGGGGTCAGCTTCTTGACCAGGTGCCAATGGAGCTCTGGGCATGGAGTATTGAGAGCGAATTTCTTCATGTACTTTGGAGTTACATATCTGTACTCCCTCCATTCCCTTGCCCATCTCCTTTCAATCCTTTGAATGCGCACCTTGCGCTGATTTTTGTTTTCTTTGCCGAACTTCGGCTTCATCAGTGTGCAATAATCAGCATATATTTCCTCGGGGATCTCAAACGCAGTCATGACCTCGGGCCTCTTTCCTCCTTTACGTGGCTTCTTTCCTTACGCCATATTCTTGGTGAGGAATTTGAACAAACGAATTCTCTGAAGAAGTATGCAACTTTTCTTCGAGGAACGCTGCAAATGAGTTAAGTTGATGAGAACCTAGTGATTCAGCGGCGGACATGAGTACACGTGAGCAGTATAGTTGCGAGGAATTTGGAGAGGTCATATGCGTTCTCAGAAGGTTTTTCAAAAGAACTAGTTTGAGGAATTTGACCAGATGAGCCTTGAAGAATTTCACTAAGCGATCTTTGTCTTAGGTTCCAGAGTTGTATAGATCGAGGATCCACACAATTGAGGAATCTTGAAGAAAATTATTGCTTAGAGAAACGAATCAAGAGCATATTTTGTTTGAGGTGTTCATATGTGTGAAGATTTGAAGAATAAACACCTTTGAAGATTTTCAGGAAGGTTTGAGAATCAAAGCGAGTAATAAAAGTGACTTTTAAATAACCGAAGTGAAGAACACGACAAACCGAGAAGAACAGATGGGAAGTTCGTCAGTTAGATCTTCCACGCCCTAACTTGGCGGAGGAAGACAGCTACGGCCTTGGCCGGAGTGAAGATTTCATGATCGGCGCGAGTACGTCGGCGACGAGGTCGAGGCGATGAAGCTTTTCCTCACCGGGCGACGATGGAGTAAGCGGCGGCGCTAGGGTTTGAGAAGCTCGAGCGAGAGAGAGCGGTCGAGCGGAGTAAAGGAAGTGAGGAAGGGGAGAGGGGGTATATATAGCCATGGTGAAAAACTGTTCGCCCCGAAGATTTGGGACGAACGTGCCCCTGGCCCTTCGCATTCGCTTGACATGTGTCACCCACGTACTGAGAAGTGGAGATTGTGTTAGATCGTGGGTGAATAGATAAATCTATCATGGAATGCGGAATGGTTTGAGCGGCAAAAACGAAAGTTTGGATAAGATCAGTTTTAAAGTTCCGTTCGCAATTTCTTCAGCTGACTAGGACACAGTTAATATTTTGAACTAGTTTCAAATAGAACGCACATGAAGAATTTGTGAATAGATTGGGTTGAGTATAGCATAGAGGGAGAAGGGTCCGACCACATTCACTTAGCAGAAAAAGCGACTTGAAGAAATAGCCATAAGTGAATGTCAGAGGACATAAACCCATATATATATATATATATATATATATATATATATATATATATATATATATATATATATATAGCAAATGAAGAAAAATGACGGAAACAGTGAAGATTTTGAAAAGTTGAAGAATTTGAAAATCAAGAATTTCAAAAGCGAGGAAAAACTCAAATTGAAGATTTTCAACTTTGGTGGTGGCTTGGCCCACCTTATAAGAATGATGATTTCAAACACAGCGTACAATTGTCGTAGGGTTATGAGAATCAAATTCTTCTTTAATTCTTCACACTTAGTGTGTTGTTCTTCATTGATTGAAGAAAAACGTTTCTTCATGTGTTGCACATCTAAGTCATCAATTTTGCATAAGTGTCAGGATGTGTGTCCTTTTCAAAGAACATTCGAGGATTCTAAGATATTTAGCTCACACCGCAACTTGCTAAATCTCTTCTCATCCAAGGGCTTTGTGAAGATATCGGCTAGTTGTTCTTCAGTCTTCACATGCTCGATGGAGATGTCGCCCTTTAACACATGATCACGAAGAAAATGATGACGAATCTGAATGTGCTTTGTCTTCGAGTGCTGAACTGGGTTGTGAGCAATCTTGATGGCACTCTCATTGTCACAGTAGAGAGGCACATTCTTCAAGTTGATGCTGTAGTCCTTGAGAGTTTGCTTCATCCACAACAATTGAGCACAACAAGAGCCAGCAGCAATGTATTCAGCTTCCGCGATGAGAAGCGATGATACAGTTACATTTCTTCGAGGACCAACAGACCAAAGATCGTCCGAGGAAATGACAAGTACCAGATGTTGACTTGCGGTCCACACGATCACCAGCATAGTCAGTCGAATATCCAAAAAGATCAAAAGTAGAGCCCTTGGGGTACCATAATCCTAGTGTTGGTGTGTGAGCTAGATATCGAAGAATATGCTTCACAGCATTATGGTGTGATTCCTTTGGTGTAGCTTGAAATCGGGCACACATGCAAACACTAAGCATTATATCTGGCCTAGATGCACATAAGTACAATAGAGAACCAATCATGGAGCGGTATACCTTGTGATCGAAGTCAATACCATTTTCATCAGTGCATAGATGGCCATTTGTGGGCATAGGAATTTTGACACCTTTGCAATCTTGCATGCCGAATTTCTTCAGGACATCTTTGAGGTATTTCTCCTGAGATATGAATATGCCTTTGTGTTGTTGACGAATTTGAAGACCTAAGAAGAATTTCAACTCTCCCATCATAGACATTTGATATTCTTCACTCATCATATAGGCAAATTCATCACTATAACATTGGTCAGTACAACCAAAGATAATATCATCAACATATATTTGGCACACAAACAGTTCACCATCATATGATTTAGTAAAGAGAGTAGGGTCGAGTGAACCGAGTGTCAAGCCATTCTTCACGAAGAATTCCTTCAATGTATCATACCACGCCCGTGGGGCCTGTTTGAGACCATAGAGGGCCTTGTTGAGTCCGAAGACTTTGTCGGATTCTTTGGATCTTCAAAACCTGGGGTTGAGCAACATATACTTCTTCCTCAAGCTTACCATTGAGGAATGCACTTTTCACATCCATTTGATAGAAAGTGATATTATGATGGTTAGCATAAGCAAGTAGTATCTTGAACAGCCTCAAGTCTAGCAACAGTGCAAAAGTTTCATCGAAATCAATTCCTTCAACTCGTGTGTGTAGCCTTGAGCTACAAGTCGTGCCTTATTCCTCACCACAAGGCCATTTTCATCTTGCTTGTTGTGGTAGATCCACTTTGTGCCAATGATATTATGCTTGCGAGGATCTCGGACGTCAATTGACAGCTCCTGCATATTGTTGAGCTTGAACTGATGTAATTCTTCTTGCATGGCCTGAATCCACTCGGGCTCCAGAAATGCTTCATCTACCTTAGTGGGCTCTGTGATAGAGACAAAAGCATAGTGCCCACAAAAGTTAGATAAATGTGAAGCTTTGAGCGTGTGAGAGGACTGGCGCTTCAATGTCATCGATGATCTTTTCAACTTGCACTTCTTTTGCAACGCGAGGATGAGCTGGTTGTCGTCGAGGAATTTGATCATTTTCCTCGGCACCATTGTCTTGACATTATCTTCAGGTGCATCAGCTCGACGTTCTTCGCGTACAGGAATGAATTCTTCAGCAGATTCTTCAGTAGGAATGACATCCTCAGTTGCCTTGAACTTGATAGATTCCCCAGGAGCTGGTTCATCTAACACAGAAGGTAGGTGCTCTCTTTGCGAGCCATTAGTTTCATCGAACCGCACATCTACAGTATCAACAATCTTGTGAAGAGCGATGTTGAAGACTCTGTAGGTGTGCGAGTCCTTTCCGTAACCAAGCATAAAAACTTCATGTGCTTTCGGTGAAAATTTAGAACTGTGGTGAGGATCTCTAATCTAGCATTTAGCACCGAAGACTTTGAAATAACTCACATTGGGTTTCTTGTCAGTGAGGAGTTCATAGGCAGTCTTCTTGAAGAATTTGTGAAGATACACTCTGTTGATGATGTGGCACGCGGTATCAATTGCATCAATCCAAAAGCGACTAGGCGTTTTGTATTCATCAAGCATAGTGCGAGCCATCTCAACAAGAGTTCTGTTCTTGCGCTCCACGACGCCATTTCTTTGAGGAGTATAGGGAGCAGATAACTCATGAGTAATACCAAGTTCATCAAGATAGGCATCAAGACCGGAATTCTTGAACTCAGTTCCATTGTCACTCTGATGTGTCCGATCTTCACACCAAAGTTAGTTGAAGCCCTCGAGGAAAATCGTTTGAAGACTTCCTGCACTTCATTTTGTAAGTAACAATGTGTACCCATGTGTAATGAGAGTAATCATCAACAATAACAAAGCCATATAAAGATGCATCATTAGTGACTGCTGAGTAATGATTAGGACCAAAGAGGTCCATGTGAAGCAATTCAAGGGACGAGTAGTGGTCATGATAGTCTTCGTTGGATGCTTGGCCTTGGTCATTTTTCCAGCTTCACAGGCTCCACACAAGTGATCCTTGAGGAATTTGACATTCTCAATGCCAATGACATGCTTCTTCTTTGCAAGCATGTGCAAATTCCTCATGCCTGCGTGACCAAGTCGCCGATGCCATAGCCAGCCTTTCCAAGCTTTTGCAAGTAGACACACGGCTGATTGTGGTCCTCAGAGAGAAATCAACAATATACAAGTCTCCTCTCCTAAAGCCTTCAAGACTTTGGAATTGTCGACTTCCATAATCACAACACAACGATACTTGCCAAAGATAACAACCATATCAAGATCACAAAGCATTGAGATCGACATGAGGTTGTATCCTAAGGACTCAACAAGCATGACTTTGTCCATGTGTATGTCCTTAGAGATCGCAACCTTACCAAGGCCCAATACCTGACTTTTGCCTTTGTCAAAGAAGATGATATGCTTCAGATGTGACGGTGATAAGGGAGTATCCATCAATAGATTCTTGTCACCAGTCATGTGATTTGTACATCCACTATCGAGGACCCACTCATTTGCTTTGGGTTGATCATCCTGCAGATGAATTAGTGCAACTTACGATCTCATATACTTCATCAGTGAAGAATATGATATCAAGTTCATCAGATGAATTTCATCACGCAGTATAACAGATAAGTAGTATGAGGACGTGTGAAATGAAAGTTCATTTCTTCATGATTAGCCTGTGTCCTTTTCGTGCAATTTTGTCGTGCCCCAAAGAAATTCTTCAGACGTTTAAAGCACGTCTAGAGACCTGACCCTGCAGAAGAGGTTAGTTCTTTTTCTTCACCACCCACATCTGAAGGGGTGGCAAAGAGTTTATCACTCTGCGAGCACCATATGAGAATGGTGGCATAGAGGCCAAACCATTTCGTTTCACATAAGAGGGTTAGGGTAAGCATGTGAATAAGCAGAGAAATTCTTCGAGGACTTATGAACATATTGGTTTGAAGAATAATGCACATATTCATAGCCCTTAGCTCTACCTCGTAAACAGAGTTGTTAGCACGATGATAATCATGTGAGGACTTTGATCCTTTTGAGGAATTTGATCCACGTGAGGAATTTGGTCCGTATGAGGACTTGGATCCATATGAAGAATTTGGTCCATATGAAGAGTTTGATCTGGAGTTCCTATTCTTCACAGGTGGTGTCATGAGGACATTCACCTGAAGACTTTCAAGGCACTTCTTGGGAACCCAGATTTTCTTCATAGGGGAACCGTTCATGCGATTAGTGCCAACATATCTAGCAAATACTTCACCATTCTGATTTTTGAACAGTTTATAGTTGAGTCAAATGACTCATCGAGAAGAATGAGGAGATTCGCATGTAAAGCCAGATAAGTTAGATGGATCAATCGGAGGTCCCTTTGCAGCAACCCATGAGGTTTTGGGGTACCGCTCGGGCTTCCAATATGTTCCATCAGCATTGAGTTTCCTCTCAAAGGCAATACCCTCTTTCCTAGGGTTTACATTGAGGATCTGCTTTTAAGCACATCACAAAGAGTCTGATGCCCTTTGAGGCTTTTTGTACATGCTGTCATGTACAATTCCTTCAACCTGCATCGTTAGTGATACTAGCAATGTCCTCGGATGAGGAATTAGTGATAGCAGAGGCGGTGAAGAATTTGTAACAGTTGAAGCATTTGAACATTCAGGTGAAGAATTAGCGATTCACGTTCAATGCACTTTAAGCATGGAGGAACAAATTCTTCACGAGAAGCGCTGATTTGTTGAGCAAGTAATGAATCGCGCTCCTTCGAAGATCTTCATAACTCACTCTTAGCTTCTCAAGATCTTGCTTTCTTTGAAGAAATTCATAAGAAAGTTTCTCATGATCAGACAAGAGAGTGTTATGATGACCTTGAAGGTTGTCAAACCTAGACTGAAGTCTCTGAAGATTATCAGTCAGGGCTTTAGTGCGATCCATTTCTTCACCTAACATATCATCACTTTTATCTAGCATGTTTTGAACCTTTTCCAAGGCATGTTGTTGTTTGGTGGCAATGCAAACAAGTTTGGTATAGCTAGGTTCAATATCATCATCAGATTCATAGTCACTAAATTCAGATGAGGAACATTCGGTTTCCTCGACACCCTTTGCCATGAGACACGATGCAGAAGATGATGATTCTGGTTCGAAAGTCATCGTTTTGAGAGATTCCTTGAAGTCCTCAAACCAAGGATCATGACGGGTTCGATGACCTTCATAGACGTCGGAGATTCGGTCCCAGATAAGCTTCGCATTGCAAAGATGCATAATGCGCTTGAATTCATCTCTAGATAGGCAGGAACATATGATGTCCTTCGCCATGATATCAAGACGAGTGTACTTGCGAATATCATCTGCGTTCGCCGTTTTGCATAGATCAGTACGACCAATTTTGATGACGGTCCACATTTGTCCATTGCCATGAGGCGCTTCCTCATCATGGCCTTCCACTTGGGATAATCAAGACCGTCAAAGATAGGACATGTCACTTTCTTCATACTGCGGTCGACATAACTAAAACTCCGGTGGTTAAACCAAAATCACACGTAACAAGGGAGTACCTTGCTCGATACCAATTGAAAGTGCGTTATATCGACTAGAGGGGGGTGAATAGGCGATTTTATGAATTCTTCACCGAGGAATTTGCGGTGAGGAAATTCCTTAGTGAAGAACTACTTGCAGCGGAATAAGTACTCGAAGTAAGCATAAGAGAATGCGGTCATGGTCATCATGATGAAATGAAGACAAACAAAGAGTACGAAAGCGTAAACACGAGGATAGCACAAGATGAAGACAAAGCGGTGAAGAAATTGAACTGAGGAAATTGAGAAAGTCTTGACCAAAGTCTTCAAACACAGATATGAATGAACACTCAACACGGTAATTAGGAAATGAAAGATTTGAGGAAATAGAACCAGTTAGGTTGGTGAAGACAATGATTTGGTAGACCAGTTCAAGCTGCTTTGTCTCGATTGTACATCCGGTTAGAGCGGTGAGTATTTAAACTCGAGGACACACAGTCCGGACACCCGGTCGGCCGAAAGCACGCAGCTCAGGACACCAAGTCCTCACCGTATTCTCCTTGAACTAAGGTCACACAGACCTCGTCCAATCACTACGTGGTAAGTCTTCAGGCGACTTCCAAACCTTCACAGACTTGGTCACTCGGCGATCCACAATTCCTCTTGGATGCTCTAGACCATGACGCCTAACCGTCTGGAAGAAGCACAGTCTTCAAAGGTAACAAGCGTCGGATCCTCGCAGAATCAATTTCTTCAGTGATGCTCAATAACTTTGGGTTTGTAGGGGTTTGGTTTTGGGTTTTTCCTCACTCGATGATTTTCACTCAAAGTCCTCAGAGGATGGGTTGCTCTCAAATGACAAGTGTCAAGTTTCTCTCGGAGCAGCCAACAGCTAGTGGTTGTAGGGGGCGGCTATTTATAGCCTATGGAGCAGCCCGACATGATAAGACATAAATGCCCTTCAATGATATGACCGTTAGGTGGATAAGATATTTTGGGACAGCTAGCGCCAAGAAGACAAAGAACGGTCGGAAATTTGACTCTCAAATTCCTCGGGGCTATCATGTTCCTCCTTTGTGTAGGCAATCCGACCTTTGGCGAATTCCTAACTCCTCGGTCAGAACAAATTCCTCAAATGAGCAGGAAGAACTTCGTCTCATCCTTTGAAGAAATTGGTGAACTATATGATATTTCCAAAGGCTTCACTCGATGGTATTGGTAGGTGTAGGATTTTGAGTTGAGCATCACATGTAAATTTTTCCTTATTATTTCCTCGACCCCCTTTAACAGTACGGTGTTTCCTATGACTCAAGAAAGAGAAAAACGAAACTACGAAACAAAAGTCTTCACGCTTCATGTTCCTCAAATGAATACCAAGTCTTCAAGGTCACACCAATTTCTTCACTTTCAAAGTCTTTAGAAAGTCTTCAGAATATCAAAGTCTTCAGTCGAAGAACTTCATTTTTAGGGGTCGACTTTCTTTGTAAATATCAAACTCCTCATAGACTTATAGACCTGTGTACACTCATAAACACATTAGTCCCTTAACCTATAAGTCTTCAATACACCAAAATCACTAAGGGGCACTAGATGCACTTACATGCTTCAATTCTATGCTACCCTCCACATCCGCGGCTACAACAGAGACACAAAGACATGGGTTCTCGAGTGGATGACTGGAAATGTTCATCATGAAGCCAAAGCTCTTGACCTCATTGAGCTCACATGCCTACCCACTCCCGGAGAGCTGTTTGAACCTGGTTGTCAACTCCACTGCGATGCCTTTGGAGAGCATATTTCATAAGCCGTAACCCGACATGAGTCGGATCTTTGAGCATGATGAAGCCATCGCCACATGACGCTGAATACCCTCGGCACTTCTTTGTTGATGACCTTGAGTATCTGCCTCGCACAATATATCACATCATCAAAGTAACTCTATGGCCTATCAAAGGGCATTCATCATCTGCAAAACTTGAAGGAGCAATGAAGACATTGGTCTTCTACATCCTCAATGGCATCAGCTTCAACACACAAGAATTCTTCATCCGACAATTGGCTGCGTCTTGATCTGATCTGTTTGGTCTGAAATTTTATGCTCCATGGGTCATGCGCCTCATCAAGATGCACTCTGCTATCAACTATCAGCCCTCTGCTCGCAATCATCTGATCTTTCTACCAGAGGTTGATATGTCTGTTGAAGCCATATACCCTGAGCCTGCCAAAACGCCACTTTGTCTTCAGAATGCAGATCACCATAGCTTCTCTCAACCCATGGAAGGCGTCCCAGCAATATCTCGTGTCTATCCCCTGGCTGGGAACACACGTCTGCCTCATCGTGCGCGGACTGAAGCCACTGAGAGCACAATTTGCCAAAGGCCACGGAAGCGCTCTCGAGTCCTCAATGATCGAGAACTTCTTGTCGCGCTGCATCAAAAACAAGATAAGCATCACTCCTGGCTCAAGCGACAAATGCGAAGCCTCTTGGTGGACGTCAACCGCATTCGCAACCTTGCCACCAAGAATGCTTTTGTCACTCACGAGACATGTCGACGATCACAGAAGAGTTTGACCCTGCTCAGTGCTAAAGAAGATCTTCAAGACGATGGCTTCACTGAACGCTTCAAGTTTGACTCCACTCCTCCACGGAATGCAGTCCTATGACGAACTCCATCACTTGAAGACTCTGACTATTCTTCCTCCGCGGCAACTGTCAATGCCAGAGTGATCGATGATGAAGCCGATGCTACTTCACCGCCCCTACTTCTGCATGAATCGACATCGCACCAAGCTCGCTGCACCGCCAACCAACAACGACAACCCTGCTGCATCATCTACTTCAAGAGGACGGTAGATGCTCTATGTCTTCAAACCTTTTGGTCCCATCGACAAAAGGGGGAGAAGCATATGAGTTTGATAGTCTTCAAGCGGGTTCATAAGGGCGGTTGCATAATATTTTGCCTAGTGTTTACAACTCTTACTTTTGATACGTTTGGTTCTTTGAGTTGTAACACTTAAACTCGATGGTCGTCTGCTACTTATTTGCTTTACTCTGGTGCGATGATAAATTCCGCATGTGCGACGATAACTTCCGCACTTAGATCATTCTGCAGACGTCCATTTTTCATTATGCAGCTCATTCTCTTAGCTATATCATTTCATGCATGATGAATTATCTTCATAAGTTGAAGAGGATCTCCACAAGTACAACCTACCATGTGCATTTGCATTCCAAAAGCAAACTACTTATATGCACATCTTCAGGGGGAGCCTTTGCCACTTATGAAGATAATTCCCTATCCTTTACAATTTCACATATTTTATCCCCGTTGAAAACTTCAACCAGTTTGTCATCAGTCACCAAAAAGGGGGAGATTGTAAGTGCATCTAGTGCCACCCCTAGTTGGTTTTGGAGTATTGACGACAAATGTGGTTGAGGGACTAATGCGTTTGTGAGAATTGCAGGATAACGCAGGTAGTGTCCCTCATTGATTCGGTTTACCTACCGGAGAGCGACCCTAAAAATGTATGAAGACATTGACGACAATGGTGGTATGTGAAGATATTCATATTGAAGACTATGACATGAGAAGACATTGAGTGAAGACTATGGAGCGTGAAGACTGTGTTGTTTCGTTGTTTCCTTTTCTTCTTTGTTGAGTCATAGGAACCACCGTACTGTTAAGTGGGGTCCAAGTGATCATAGTCAGATTGACTGAAGTGATGCTCAACCCAAATCCTATGTCTTCGAGGGAAGACAATGAGAGCAAAACTTATCCAGAGCTGGATGAGTCAGCTTTGCTTGTAGCCCAAGTAAAGTTGCCGTGTGTTTGAAATCGACCGTTGGAACACGTGTCGGTTCCTTAGTGACCAGTGGTCATTTCGGACATAACAGATCGGGTTGCCTAGTGGCTATAAATAGCCCACCCCTACACCATAAATTGGTGGCTGCATTTCAGAGTTAGTGCACGGCTTTTGTCGTTTGAGAGAAACCCACCTCGAAGCCTTTGAGAGAGAGAAATCCTTGCGAGGACAAAGCCCAAACACCCGAGCCAAAGAGTGTTAGGCATCCTTGAAGTCTTTACATGCATGTGACACGAAGACTTATTACACTTGAGGACTGTGAATCCTCCGGCCGGTTAGGCGTCGCGTTCTGAGCATCCAAGAGTCATTGTGGATTGCGGTGAGCGTCGTCATGAAGGTTCGGAAGTCTACCTTGAAGACTTACCAGAGTGATTGGGCGAGGACTGTGTCCTTAGCTCAAGGGGAATAAGGTGAAGACGCCGGTCTTGAGTTGAATCTCAGCCTCCCTAACCAGATGTACAGTTGTCACAAAGAATCTGGAACTGGTCCAACAAATCTGTGTCTTCAACAAGTGACCGGTTCTATCCCTTCCCTCCTTTACTTTGAGTTTGTCTTCGTGAAGTCATTGCTTATATGTCTTATCTATTTGACTTCATTGCTTGACTACTATCGTTGTTTGGCTTCATACTATCTTCCATCCTGATCCTAACTACGTAGCTGCTATTAGTCTTGCCCGTTCACATTATTGCATACTTGACTATGGCTTGCTTGTTGTAGTTTATCTTCCGCTGCATATCAATTAGGTCATTTCTATTGATTGTCTTCGAAACATTCGTGTTTTGAAGACTTTCCTAAAAATCGCCTATTCACCCCCCCCCCCTCTAGTCGATAACTAGCACTTTCATGAACTAACCTTGGGTTTTGTCGATGATGACTTCATGTAGGTGTTGAAGATGTGGATGCTCAAAGTTGATGAAGATCATTTGGAGGAATCCTTTGGAGTGAGTTGCACTTTCAATACCTACACGGGTTAGTCCCACAAGGAATAAACAAGGATATCCATAGACATAGAGTGATGCACACATAAGATGATATCTATGAAAGCATTAGGTTACCTTGTCCCTTGTCTTACCAACAAGAAGGTTTGTGACTCCTTGAACTAGTGCAAGATGTGGAAGTTGATTGCACTTGTTGTTGCCAAAATGATATGAGTGAAATATGTTTTCGGATTCAACCTCAAGAACTCTCTAGTTCTTCTTCTTCGGGATCAAAATCATCTTGATGGGAATCCTTGGAGTTGTAGTCTTACTTGATGAAGTAGAACTTGTCGTAGTCTTGGGAACCCACTTGACCAAGGCCTTAGGAGCTTCTTCAAATGCATCAATCTCCTCTTGAAGCTTGTCCTTGCCTTTTTGCTTGTGGTCTTGTGGTGGAAGATCATCTTGAGCTTGTGTCCCTTTGAAGGAAGTAGGGTCGTACTTCTCTTGTTGAGGAACAAACTTCGTCTTGGGGTATTTATCTTCTTCCCACTCAACTCCATTGGCATTGAACTTTCGTTCAAAACCAACACCTTGATTCTTCCGGTGCCTTCCTTGCTTGCGTACAATTTCCTCAAATTGCTTACTCCCTACAAGGCTCTTGTAAACACCTTTCTCTATAATTCCCTTCAATAAGCTATTTTATTGCTCTAGTGTAACTTGGCTAAGAGAATCATTAGTGGAATCAAGAGAACTACTAGAAGCAACAACATTTGATTTAGAATGATTACTGTTACTACTAGAGGAAGAATCCTTCTTGTTTTTGTTAATGGACTTGACTTGAGGCATGTAAGTAGATAAGAGTAAACACTTGGCAATGTAAGAAGAACTTTTCTTACGAAGATCATCATTGATTGCCTTTAAGAACTCATGCTCTTTCTCAAGATTGAGCTTTTCAAAGCGTGACTTCTCATGAGTCCTTAAAAGTTCTCGATGATCTTTTAAGATAGTTTCATGAGCTAACTTAAGAGTGTTTAGTTCTTTAGTTAGAAGCTCAATCTTCTCCTTATCATTGTCATTCGTTTTATCTTGATTAGCATGATTAATTGACGTTTCATCATAGTATTCATCACTAGAGTTGTCAACAAGTAAATCATCATCACCTAGCAAGTCATCTTCATCACTATTGAAATCAACATACTGGGGTGTGTTACCTTTGGGCCTTTAGCCATGAAGCATCTTCCAATTCCTTCATTAGGTGAATCAAATATGTCATAGGAGTTGGTTGACACAAGTGCTAGACCGGCAACACCTTCATCTTGAGTATATTCGAGTCGAGTGATAGCTTCTCTCGGAGTGATTGCCTGAGTCGGAGCCGGATACCCATTCACCAACATGAGCTTGATGTCTTCGTTTTGTGTAGCTCCTTGATGACTTGTCCTTCCTTTCCGAATCCTTGCATCTCCGTGAGGGTCTTCGTTCATAACGATCATCTCTACTCCTTCTCTCTCTTGGTGGTGATTCCTCTCTTCTACTTCTTCTTTTTGGAGAATCTTCTCTTCTTTTGTAGGGTGTCGTACACTCATTGGAATAGTGTCCGGGTCTTCCACAATTGTAGCAATTACGCTCCCGACTATAAGATCTTTTGTCATTGTAGGACCTTGACTTGGAGCTTCTCTCTTTGCTTCTACTCTTGTAGAATTTGTTGAAGTTCTTCACCATTAAGCTCAATTCTTCATTGAAGGTTTGTTTCTCACTTGATGATGTGGGGCTTCACATGAGGCTTTGTAAGCACCACTTGACTTGTTGTGAAGTTCCCCCTTATCCTTGAGCGACATCTCATGAGCAACAATTCTTCCAATGACTTCCGTTGGCTTGAGATCTTTGTAATTGGGCATCATTTGGATCAATGTGCACACGGTATCATATTTTCCATCTAAAGCTCTTAGAATCTTCTTGATGATGAATTTGTCGGTCATCTCTTCACTTCCTAAGCCGGCAATCTCATTTGTGATAAGAGCAAGCCTAGAGTACATTTCAGCGACACCTTCACCATCCTTCATTTTGAACTTGTCAAGTTGACTTTGGAGCACATCCAACTTGGATTCCTTGACGGAGTTGGTACCTTCATGCATATCGATCAAAGTGTCCAAAATTTCCTTTGCATTCTCAAGACGGCTGATTTTGTTGAATTCTTCGGGGCACAATCCGTTGAAGAGGATATCACAAGCTTGATCGTTGTATTGCAGCATCTTCAACTCTTCCGCACTAGCTTCACGGTTCGGTTTTCTCCCATCAAAGAATTCACCTTGCAAGCCAATATACACAATAGCCCAAACGGCGGGGTTATGTCCAAGAATATGCATTTTCATCTTATGCTTCCAACTAGCAAAATTAGTACCATCAAAGTAAGGACCTCTACGGTGATAATTTCCCTCGCTAGACGCCATACTCTCCTAGGTTGTGAAACCAAGGCTATGACTACCAAAAGCTATGGAAATCAAAGCAAATGGAGACCAAAGTTACGATACCACTTGTAGGATCGAAAGTATGTCTAGAGGGGTGATTAGACTACTTGACCAAATAAAAACTTATCCTTTTCCCAATTTTAGTCTTTGGCAGATTTTAGCTATCTTAGCACAAGTCAAGCAATCATAACACAATTCAAGCAAGCATGCAAAGAGTATATGAGCAGCGGAAAGTAAAGCATGCAACTTGCAAGAATGTAAAGGGGAAGGGTTTGGAGAATTCAAACGCAATTGGAGACACATATGTTTTTGTCGTGGTTCCGATAGGTGGTGCTATCATACATCCACGTTGATGGAGACTTCAACCCACGAAGGGTAACGGTTGTGCGAGTCCACAGAGGGCTCCACCCATGAAGGGTCCACGAAGAAGCAACCTTGTCTATCCCACCATTGCAGTCGCCCACGAAGGACTTGCCTCACTAGCGGTAGATCTTCACGAAGTAGGCGGTCTCCTTGCCCTTACAAACTCCTTGGTTCAACTCCACAATCTTGTCGGAGGCTCCCAAGTGACACCTAGCCAATCTAGGAGACACCACTCTCCAAGAAGTAACAAATGGTGTGTTGATGATGAACTCCTTGCTCTTGTGCTTCAAATGATAGTCTCCCCAACACTCAACTCTCTCTCACAGGATTTGGATTTGGTAGAAAGAAGATTAGAGTGGAAAGCAACTTGGGGAAGGCTAGAGATCAAGATTCATATGGTAGGAATGGAATATCTTGGCCTCAACACATGAGTAGGTGGTTACTTCTCAGAAGCGACAAGTTGGAAGTGTAGGTTTGTTCTGATGGCTCTCTCCACGAATGAAGAGGAGGTGGAGGGGTATATATAGCCTCCACACAAAATCTAATCGTTACACACAACTTGCCAAACTCGGTGGGACCAAATTGATAAATTCGGTCGGACCGATTCAGCAAATCTAGTGACCCTTAGGATTTTCGATGGGACCGACATGCAAATCGGTAGGACCGATATGGTTAGGGTTAGGGCATAACGTAATCTCCGTGAGACCGATTACACAAACACGGTGAGACCGATTTTGGTAATAAGCTAACCAGAGAGTTGGTCAGGTAAACTCGGTGGGACCGATTCGCTCATTTCGGTGAGACCGAAATGTTACGAAAGGGAAACAGAGAGTTTACATTGCAATCTCGGTGGGACCGATCGCTCATCTCGGTGGTACCGAAACGTTACGAAGGGAAAAAGAGAGATTACAATCCCATCTCGGTGAGACCGAGATCCCTATCGATGAGACCGATTTGCCTAGGGTTTGTGGCGGTGGCTATGGCATCCGAACTTCGGTGGCGCCCGGGTAGAAAGAATCGGTAGGGCCGAGTTTGACTTTGGGTTTAGGTCATATGTGGATATGAGAAAGTAGTGAGGGTTTTGGAGCATATCACTAAGCACTGTAGAGCAAGAAACTCATTAAGCAACACCTCATCCCTCCTTGATAGTATTGGCTTTTCCTATAGACTCAATGTGATCTTGGATCACTAAAATATAAAATGTAGAGTTTTGAGCTTTTGATCTTGAGTCAATCCTTTTATCCTTAGCATTTTGAGGGATCCACTTTTCTCATCCATGCCATGCCATCCATTGAGCTTTTCCTAAAATATTCATCTTGGAATGATGTTAGCTCAATGAGCTATATGTTGTTAGGAATTACCGAAACCACCTAGGGATAGTTGCACTTTCATAAGTTCTTTGAACGAACTTTTAAAGAGTTCGGCGAAGAAACCGGCTATAGAGTTATGTCTGCAGGTATGCTGACGGGTCATCCCGCAGAGGAGATGCCCGGGTCTGTGGGTGATCTTCTGCCATGGCTCTCACAACTGCACGAACAAATTCGGCAGGTGATGCAGGGCATTGCCCAAGCCTTGTGGCCATACGCCTCCCTGCCAGGAGGCATGGGGGAGCTTGTGGAGAAGCTCAAGGGAGTGCGGCGGCGCTTCCAAATATGGAAGATATCAGCCTGCCGACAAGGTGTGAGGGAAGCC
This sequence comes from Aegilops bicornis, assembly GCA_021605145.1. NCBI lineage: Eukaryota > Viridiplantae > Streptophyta > Magnoliopsida > Poales > Poaceae > Aegilops > Aegilops bicornis. Next base: position 499,838,860 of record CM038669.1, on the reverse strand, counting down.
TGGGCCATGGTGAATACGCGATATACCAAGCCTGACCCAAACCACATGGCCGAGGTCGGACCTGTGGGGTCTGATGGGAAAGAGATCCCCATCAGTTTGGTGTATGACCAAGTAGAATTAACCGCAAAGTACTCCCAACAGGATTGTAGGCTAGACAGCCTGTTGGATGGTATCGAAGAAGAATTTAGTCAGTCTAAGTGACTGTGTACTTCAATTGACATGTACTGTCCCTAGCCGGATTGTAAATCATTTGTCATGGTGGACCTTTTCGCTTCGACCTCTGGACCCGACAGTCCGGAGTGTATCTGAATACCCGCTCAGTTATGTAAAAACCAGGGTACGCGTGGAAACCAGGCGTAGGGGTCATAAGTGATTGAACAGACAAGTACCCAACTAGCTATGTTATATTACATGGATAGTAAGACACATCTTCCAGGGAGAATAGTTCCGTTAAGGGTTCCTTTCCCTGGGTACGCATGCCCTAATGTGCATGTCCAAGCTGCGAAAAGAGACGCGGGATAAAAACATCTGGGGGCATGTATTACAATAAATAAAGGTCATCTTTTGTTCACTGACCGAGTATTCCCTTAAGAACGCTAGCTTTCGGCTTCACCCAGTCTGAGGTACACATCCGGCTGACCCGCGATAATAATCGCAGAGGTGCTCCCCTTATGCCATAGCCAAATTAACGGGAACATGGGGCAGAAACATAAGAGCCAGGCAACCCAGCTTGGCCAAAACTTAAGTCATATCGATGCATATAATGGCGAAAAAAGGTACATGTGGAAGAATAACACATGTGTGGGGCATAAAGCCCGGAAAATAGTTATATTAAGCTTCTGTATAGGAAGCCCTCAGGTATAATGAGCGCGGTGAGCGCGTCGAGATTGTGTAGTCAAGACACATTTTAGCTTTTAAGGCCTTGAAGGTAAGAGGGGAAAAAAGAAAGAAAGAAAAGACAGATATATAAAAAATTGACAGAGGTAGGGAGACGAACACAGAGTCCGGCACTAGGCGTAGAACCTTCGGAGTCTGGCTGCGTTCCATGGATTTGGCTCGAGTCGATTGTCCGATGCCTCCCGCAGACGGTACGCTCCACCGGTCAGAACCTGGTGAATAATGAAGGGACCTTCCCATTGGGTTTGATCTTGTTCTTTTTCTTCTCCGGTAGGCGTAGAATGTGTTCGCCAACGTTATATGTTTTGGCCCATACTTCTCTGCTTTGGTACCTTCGAGCCTGTTGCTGATAGAATGCGGAACGGGCTTTTGCCACGTCGTGCTCCTCCTCCAGGGCGTCCAAATTGTCCTGCCGATCAAGCTCGACTTCTTTCTCTTCATACATGCGCACTCGAGGTGAGTCATGAATTATGTCGCAGGGCAGCACCGCCTCTGCGCCGTACACCATAAAAAACGGTGTGTATCCGGTAGTGCGATTCGGCGTGGTCCGCGGCCCCCATAGTACAGAGTCGAGCTCCTCTACCCAGTGCGTATTTGATTCCTTTAAGGATCACACTAATCTGGGTTTAATGCCGCTCATGATAAGACCATTTGCTCGCTCGACTTGACCATTAGTTTGCGGGTGATAGACAGAAGCATAATTGAGCTTAATGCCCATGTTGTTGCACCAATTTTTTACCTCGTCGGCTGTAATGTTCGAGCCGTTATCGGTGATAATGCTGTGGGGGACGCCGCAACGGTGTACCACCCCGGATATGAAGTCTATCATTGGTCTGGATTCGGCCGTTTTAACTGGTTTGGCCTCTATCCATTTGGTGAATTTATCCACCATGACCAATAAGTATTTTTTCTTATGGATTCCCCCTTTGAGGGTCCGACCATATCAAGCCCCTGCACCGCAAAGGGCCAAGTGATGGGGATTGTTTGGAGAGCGGTAGGCGGCATATGGCTTTGGTTCGCAAAAAGGCGGCAACCGACATAACGTTGAACTAGGTCTGTCGTCTGCTCGGCCGTCGGCCGATGAGAGACATGCGGAAGGCCTTGCTTACAAGGGCCCGAGCTGCAGCGTGATGGCCGCCAAGTGCAGCATGAATTTCTGCCAAAATTTGCCGCCCTTCCTCTTCGGAGATGCACCTTTGAAGGACTCCGGTAGCGCTTTTCTTATAAAGCTCTCCCTCGTGGACCTTGTAGGCTTTAGACCGCCGCACAATGCAGCGTGCCTCGTTTGGGTCCTCAGGTAGTTCCTGCCTAGTTAGGTAGGCCAGGTATGGTTCTGTCCACAGGGCGATGACAACCATTATCACGTGGGCGGAAGGTGTTATTTCGGTGGCGGAGCCTCCGATTATGTCAGAGTGTTCGGTATCTAGTGTTGTGGTTGGGTCCGGGATATTGTTACCGGTCTCTCCTTCCCATACCACGGATGGCTTAAACAGCCTTTCCAAGAAGATATTAGGTGGGACAGGGTCGCGCTTAGCGCCAATGCGGGCAAGGATATCCGCCGCCTGATTGTTTTCCCGGACCACAAGGTGGAATTCAAGCCCCTCGAACCGAGCTGACATTTTGAGGACGGCGTTGCGATAAGCCGCCATTTTTGGATCCTTGGCGTCGAAGTCTCCATTTATTTGAGATATTGCGAGGTTCGAATCCCCACGCACCTCTAGGCGTTGAATACCCATGGAGACTGCCATCCGGAGACCATGTAACAGGGCCTCATATTCTGCTGCATTGTTGGAGTCTGTGTATAGTATTTGGAGCACGTATTGGACTGTATCTCCGGTGGGGGATGTCAGGACGACACCAGCCCCCAGACCAGCCAGCATTTTGGAGCCGTCAAAGTGCATGATCCAATTGGAGTATCCGCCGTACTCTTTAGGGAGTTCGGCTTCTGTCCATTCGGCGACAAAATCGGCCAGTACTTGCGACTTAATGGCTCGCCGTGGTTTGTATATTATGTCGAACGGGAGGAGCTCAATAGCCCATTTAGCTATCCGGACCGTGGCTACGCGGTTGTTTATTATGTCGTTGAGTGGCACTTCGGAGGCCACCGTAATTGAACACTCTTGAAAGTAGTGTCGTAGTTTTCGGGATGCCATGAAGACCGGGTATGCTATCTTTTGATAATGTGGGTACCGTGATTTGCATGGAGTGAGGATAGTGGATACATAGTATACCGGCTTTTGAAGTGGGAACTTATGTTCGTCCGTCTCTCGTTCGACAATGAGTACTGCACTTACAACTTGGTGTGTTGCCGCTATATATAACAACATTGGTTCGCCTACATTTGGCGCGACCAAGATTGGGTTTGTGGCCAAAACGGCTTTTATTTCCTCTAGTCCGGCGTGGCCGCGTCTGTCCACTCGAAGTGTTCGGTGCGTCAGAGAAGGCGATAAAGAGACAGTGCCTTTTCTCCTAATCGGGAGATGAAGCGGCTTAAGGCGGCTACACATCCAGTTAGTTTCTGGATTTGCTTGAGGTCTGTTGGGATGGCCAACTGTGAAAAAGCTCTGATTTTAGCCAGATTTGATTCGATTCCTCTGTTGGAGACGATGAAGCCTAAGAGATTTCCGGCGGGCACGCCGAAGACGCATTTTTTCGGATTGACCTTTATGTCGTATGTTCGGAGATTATCGAACGTGAGCCTCAAGTCGTCTATTAAGGATTCGATGTGTCTGGTTTTAATGACCATATCGTCTACGTATGCCTCCACTGTTTTGCCGATCTGTGTCTCCAAGCATGTCTGAATCATGCGTTGATAGATTGCACCGGCATTTTTAAGCCTGAAAGGTATGGTGTTAAAATAGAAGGGGCCGTATGGAGTGATAAATGACGTTGCGTCTTGATCGGACTCCGCCATCTTAATTTGATGGTATCCGGAGTATGCGTCGAGGAAACACAATGAGTCATATCCTGCAGTAGCGTCGATAATTTGATCGATGCGAGGGAGGGGAAAGGGATCCTTGGGGCAAGCTTTGTTAAGGTCCTTGAAGTCGACACATAGGCGCCAGGATTTGTCCTTCTTTGGTACCATCACCAGGTTTGCTAGCCAGTCCGGGTGTTTTATTTCTCGGATGAATCCGGCCTCTAGTAACTTGGCTAGCTCCTCTCCCATGGCTTGTCGCTTAGGTTCAGAGAAGCGCCGAAGAGTTTGCTTGACCGGCTTGAACCCCTTTAGAATGTTAAGGCTATGCTCGGCCAGCCTGCGTGGGATTCCCGGCATGTCTGAAGGATGCCAGGAGAAGATGTCCCAATTTTCGCGCAAGAACTCCCGTAGTGCGGCGTCTACTGTGGGGTTCAATTGTGCCCCAATAGATGCTGTTTTTGTAGGGTCCGTTGGGTGGACTTGGAATTTGACTATTTCGTTCGCTGGTTTAAAAGAGGCGGACTTGGGTCTTTTGTCGAGTATCACGTTGTCCCTGTCCACTGTGGAGCGCAGCGCAGTTAGCTCCTCGGCCACGAGGGCTTCAGATAACGCCTCGAGGGCCAGTGCGGCTGTTTTGTTTTAGGCGCGGAGTGCTATGTCCAGATCACTAGCTAGAGTGATGATTCCAATGGGCCCGGGCATTTTGAGCTTCATGTACCCGTAATGGGGTATAGCTTGGAAGATCATGAATGCCTCCCGCCCTAGAAGGGTGTGGTATCCGCTATTGAACGGGGCCACTTGGAATGTAATTTCTTCGGACCTGTAATTCTCCGGCGTGCCGAATACTACATCTAGTGTGATTTTCCTAGCACATCGTGCCTCCCGACTAGGGATGATTCCTCTAAAGGTCATGCTGCTTTGTTCAATGCGGCATTTGTCTATTTCCATTTTTCGAAGAGTCTCCTCATAGATGAGGTTTAATCCGCTGCCGCCGTCCATGTGCACTTTAGTAAGCCAGAAGCCTTCCACAATTGGACTAAGGACCAAGGCGGCTGGTGCTCGGGCTGTTCGGAATTTAGGTTCGTCACTGGCATTGAAGGTGATGGCCGTATCGCTCCATGGATTTATTGTTGCCACGTGGCAGACTTCGGCGAGGCTGCGGAGTTCTCATTTATGCCTATTATTTGAGGCGAATGTCTCGAAGACTGTCAATACCGTATTGTTGTTTTCCACGGGATGGTGTTCTGCGGTACTGTTGATGAGGAGATCCTCACCGCTCTTGGCCATCCGCCGGAGTACCCAACATGCTGTAAGGCTATGTGTTGGCATGGTATCCGATGTACTGTGAAATTTGCATGGCCCATTAAGCCATCCCTCCAATACGGTTCCACGCCCTATAGTGGGCTTTTACTTCTTTGTAATTGAGTCCGGTGACTTACAAGAGTACACCCTTTTAGTTCGGACGGGGGGTTTTGTGAGAGCTGGAGGATCCCAAAATTTTGTTTGGGTTTTCCAGGCGCTCTCCATCGCCTGATATACGTACTATGGCCGCCAAGTCAGCGAAGTGTGCTATGTCACGGTGACTTATGGCGTTGAGGATTCCCCTGTCCGTGCAATTTTTGCAAAAGAATGAAATTGCGTATTCCTCGCGACAGTCCTTAACCTTGCTCACTACAAGGAGGAATCTGGCCCAATAGTGGTGTACTGTCTCTTGGGGCTCTTGTCTAATGTGGGAAAGATCGCTTATATCTTGGTGGGTTGGTGGATTTAAGTCTGAACCCTGACTCGATCTGAGACCCAGGGGCGGAGGAGTTTCTGATCTTAGAAGTTCGGGTTCCGGGATGTTGCCCGCTAGGTCAAGCCTGCTGTATGATTCTAGGTTCAAGGCTTGGGCCATGTCCTCCCGTAGACGGGTATCCGGCTCGGAGAGCTCAGGGATCTAGACATAGTTCGTCCTCAAGATAGAGGAAGAATCGCTGAGTTGCTCCTCCACCACCGCTATCTGATGAGTGACCGGCGGAGAGTTAATCTCCCTTTGGTCGGGTTTAAGCCCAATCCGATCATAGTCTGTAGCGACTCCCAAAGCGGTGATGCGATCCAAGAGCTCGTTCAGGGAGAAGAGCTCCATCGGATCCATCTGCTCGACGAATCCCGAGCCGATGTGAAGGCGGTTTTTGATGACCCGAGAGGTCATCGTCGGCGTCGCGGCCGAACGGCCGGTCATGATGAAGTCGCCCAATCGGAGAGTTTGGCCTACAGCCAGGGCTCCCCCAGAGGTGATGTTGTCCTTGACAACGAGATGAGCCATCAAGCCTTATAGTGACAACACAGTGGAACTCTCAATGAAAGCACCAATGTCGGTGTCAAAACCGGCGGATCTCGGGTAGGGGGTCCCGAACTGTGCGTCTAAGGCGGATGGTAACAGGAGGCGGGGGACACAATGTTTACCCAGGTTCGGGCCCTCTCGATGGAGGTAATACCCTACTTCCTGCTTGATTGATCTTAATGATATGAGTATTACAAGAGTTGATCTACCACGAGATCATAGAAGCTAAACCCTAGAAGCTAGCCTATGGTATGTGATGACCCACAAGTATAGGGGATCTATCGTAGTCCTTTCGATAAGTAAGAGTGTCGAACCCAACGAGGAGCAGAAGGAAATGATAAGCGGTTTTCAGCAAGGTATTCTCTGCAAGTACTGAAATAAGTGGTAACAGATAGTTTCGTGATAAGATAAACTGTAACAAGCAACAAGTAACAAGAGTAAATAAAGTGCAGCAAGGTGGCCCAATCCTTTTTGTAGCAAAGGGCAAGCCTGGACAAACTCTTCTAATAGGAAAAGCGCTCCCGAGGACACATGGGAATATCGTCAAGCTAGTTTTCATCACGCTCATATGATTCGCGTTCGGTACTTTGATAATTTGATATGTGGGTGGACCGGTGCTTGGGTGCTGTTCTTACTTGAACAAGCATCCCACTCATGATTAACCTCTATTGCAAGCATCCGCAACTACAACAAAAGTATTAAGGTAAACCTAACCATAGCATGAAACATATGGATCCAAATCAGCCCTTCTGAAGCAACGCATAAACTAGGGTTTAAGCTTCTGTCACTCTAGCAACCCATCATCTACTTATTACTTCCCAATGCCTTCCTCTAGGCCCAAATAATGGTGAAGTGTTATGTAGTCGACGTTCACATAACACCACTAGAGGTTAGAAAACATACATCTTATCAAAATATCGAACGAATACCAAATTCACATGACTACTAATAGCAAGACTTCTCCCTTGTCCCCTGGAACAAACATAACTACTCCCAAAGCATATTCATGTTCATAATCAGAGGGGTAATAATGTGCATAAAGGATCTGAACATATAATCTTCCACCAAATAAACCAACTAGCATCAACACCAAGGAGTAAACAACACTACTAGCAACCTACTAGCACCAATCCGGACTTGGAGACAAGAATTGGATACAAGAGATGAACTAGGGTTTGGAGATGAGATGGTCTTTGGTGAAGATGTTGATGGAGATTGCCCTCTCCCGATGAGCGGAGCGTTGGTGATGATGATGGCAATGATTTCCCCTCCGGAGAAAGTGTCCCCGGCGAGCAGCTCTGCCGGAGCCCTAGATTGCTTCCGCCAAGGTTCCGCCTCGTGGCGGCGGAGTCTCGTCCCGAAAGGTTGCTTATTATATTTTTCTCATCGAAAGACTTCATATAGGAGAAGATGGGCATCGGAGAGCCACCAGGGGGCCCACGAGGTAGGGGCGCGCCCCAGGGGGGTGGGCGTGCCCCCACCCTCGTGAGCAGGGTGTGGGCCCCTGGCCTTCACCCTGGGCGACAATTTTTCATTATTTATTTTAAGATATTCCGTGGAGTTTCAGGACTTTTGGAGTTGCGCAGAATAGGTCTCCAATATTTGCTCCTTTTCCAGCCCATAATTCAAGCTGCCGGCATTCTCCTTCTTCATGTAAACCTTGTAAAATAAGAGAGAATAGCCATAAGTATTATGACATAACGTGAAATAACAGCCCAAAATGTGATAAATATCGATATAAAAGCATGATGCAAAATGGGCGTATCAACTCCCCCAAGCTTATACCTCGCTTGTCCTCAAGCGAAAATCCGATAAAAATAAATATGTCCTCATGATTAGAAGTAGAGGCGTCGATAAAAATAAAATACGGACATGAAGGCATCATGATTATTCTCATAACAGCAACATAAATAGATTATGTCATATGATTATTCATGTTCAATTGATGATCTTTTCAAAGCCAAAGTATGAATGAGAAACCTTATTGAGCACCAACAAATTATACCCTTACTCATTGAAACAATTGCAATTTATCATAACATCGGAAAGAGTCTATGTCAGAGCTTAAAAGCAAGTCCACATACTCAACTATCACTTAGTCCTTCATAATTGCGAACACTCATGCAATACTTGTGGTTATGGAGTTTTAACCGGACACAGAGAAAGATAGGGGCTTGTAGTTTTGCCCCACGACCTTTTACCTCAAGGGTAATGTCAACAATAATAATTCATGCTCCCCCTCATCCAATTAGATATATATATCATGCTCTTTCCAACATGCTGAGCTTGCCAAAAGATAAAATAAAAAGGAGAAGGTGAAGATCACCGTGACTCTTGCATAAGGTAGAGGATAAAAATAAAAGATAGGCCCTTCGCAGAGGGAAGCAGAGGTTGTCATGCACGCTTAGGGTTGATGCACAAAATCTTAATGCAAAAGAACGTCACTTTATATTGCCCCTTGTATGTGAACCTTTATTATGCAGTCCGTCGCTTTTATTGCGTCCACAACAAGTTCGTACAAAGTTTATTTTCTCTGCACTAATAAGTCATGCATATTTAGAGAGCAATTTTTTATTGCTTGCACCGATGACAACTTACTTGAAGGATCTTACTCAATCCATAGGTAGATATGGTGGACTCACATGGAAAAACTGGTTTAAGGGTATTTGGAAGCACAAGTAGTATTTGAATTAGTCTGAGAATTTGGCTAACATGAGGGGGAAAGGCAAGCTCAACACGATAGAGGATCCATGACAACATACTTTATCTCAGATGTAAGAAAACATAACTCATTATGTTGTCTTCCTTGTCCAACCTCAACTCTTTAGCATGTCATATTTTAATGAGTGCTCCCAATCATAAAAGATGTCAATGATAATATATCTATATGTGAAACCTCTCTTTCCTTATTACTTCCTATTAATTGCAACGATGACCAAAGCTATATTTGCCAACTCCCAACAACTGTTAATCATCATACTCTTTCTATGTGGAGTCATTACTTTCACTAAGATCATTATGAACTCTTTGATTCTTTTTATTCCTTTTTTCTAATCACCCAAGATCATGGCAAAATACTCAAGCCCTTGACTCAACACTAATCTTTATTATATAGCTCACGGACTCGATTACAAAGAAGGATCATAAAGCAAAACTCAAAACTAGATCATGCCATGACTTTATTCTACTAAATCAAGATACTACTAATAGGATCGAACTAAGAAAAACGGTAAAGATAGGAGTTGTGATGGAGATACGATAACGGGGCACCTCCCCCAAGCTTGGCAGTTGCCAAGGGGAGTGCCCATACCCATGTGATTATGTCTCCTTTGTTGTTGGTGATGCAGGTGGAGTTGTTGTCGATGATGCATGCTTGCCCTTCTCTTTCTCCAACTTGCGTCTGAGGGTGAAATTATCAATCCTCAACTCATCATTCTTGATCTCAAGCTTTATTATCCTTTTGCATAATGCCTCTTTGCTTTCTTGCTTGAAGCGAGGGGGAACTGGTTCATCTTCATCTTCCTCATCAGGGTACCATATATATGGACAGGTATCCTTGAATATGTTTTTATCTAAAGACCGGTAAGAAACTGGGCAATCCTCCTCTAAATCTTGAGATGACATGTTAATCTAACCTGCAGTAGGATAGTTTGAAACAAAAACAGAGGATATTTGCGTGATACGGGAGTCAAAACCTTCGGGAGTATATATAATGAATTTTTACCGACCAAAATACGTATCGTGCAAGGAAACGGAGGCCGGAGGGCACACGAGGTGCTCACGAGGCAGGGGGGGCGCCCAGGGGGGTGGGGCGCGCCCTCCACCCTCGTGGAGGCCTCGTGTCCTCCCCGGGCTGCTACTTATTTTTCTATTTTTCTAAATATTCCAAAACGGAGAAATATTGCCTTAGAATTTGTTTTGGAGTCGGTTTACTTACCGTAACACATACCTATTCCCTTTCGGAGTCTGGAACGTTCTGGAAAGTGTCCCTTATGTATTCCTCCGGGGTTACGGTTTCAATAATATTAGTTTCAACATTTATAGGATTACCTGAGATATAGTGTTTGATCCTTTGACTGTTTACCACCTTCGGATTTGTGCTTGCGAAGTTGTTGATTTTTCTGGCACCAGAACGATAGACCTGTTCGATAACGTAGGGACCTTCCCATTTGGAGAGAAGTTTTCATGCAAAAAATCTTAAACGAGAGTTGTATAGCAATACATAATCACCTACATTAAACTCACGCTTTTGTATCCTTTTGTCATGCCATCTTTTAACTTTTTCTTTAAACAACTTGGCATTTTCACAGGCTTGGGTTCTCCTTCATCAAGTGAGCTAATATCAAATAACCTCTTCTCACCGGCAAGTTTGAAATCATAGTTGAGCTCTTTAATAGCCCAATATGCCTTATGTTCTAGTTCGAGAGGTAAGTGACATGCTTTTCCATAAACCATTTTATACGGAGACATACCCATAGGATTCTTCTATGCAGTTCTATAGGCCCATAAGGCATCATCAAGTTTCTTGGACCAATTCTTCCTAGACCTATTAACAGTCTTTTGCAGGATTAATTTGAGCTCTCTATTTCTCAATTCTACTTGACCACTAGACTGCGGGTGATATGGAGATGCAATTCTATGATTAACATCATATTTAGGAAGCATTTTACGGAAAGCACCATGAATAAAGTGTGAACCACCATCAGTCATTAAATATCTAGGGACTCCAAACCTCGGAAAAATAACTTCCTTAAGCATTTCAATAAAAGTGTTATGATCAGCACTACTAGTTGGAATAGCTTCTACCTACTTAGTAACGTAATCAACAGCAACTAAAATATGTGTATATCCATTAGAGGCAGGAAAAGGTCCCATATAATCAAAGCCCCAAACATCAAATGGTTCAATGACAAGTGAATAATTCATAGGCATTTCTTGGCGTCTACTAATATTACCAATTCTTTGACATTCATCACAAGATAAAACAAATTTACGGGCATCCTTGAAGAGAGTAGGCCAATAAAAACCAGATTGCAATACCTTATGTGCAGTTCTATCTCCAGCGTGGTGTCCTCCATAAGCTTCGGAGTGACACTTGCGTAGGATATGTTCCTGTTCATGCTCAGGTACACAACGTCTAATAACACCATCTACTCCTTCTTTATAAAGATGTGGATCATCCCAAAAGTAATGTTGCAGATCATAAAAGAACTTTTTTCTTTTGTTGGTATGTGAAACTAGGCGGTATAAATTTAGCAACAATATAATTAGCATAATCAGCATACCATGGAGTGCTACGAGAAGTGCTTATGACATTTAAATGTTCATCAGGAAAGCTATCATCAATAGGTAGTGGGTCATCAAGAACATTCTCTAACCTAGATAAGTTATGCAACGGGGTTCTCAGCTCCTTTTCTATCAACAATATGCAAATCAAATTCTTGCAGCAAGAGAACCCATCTAATAAGTCTAGGTTTAGCATCTTTCTTTTCCATAAGATATTTAATAGCAGCATGATGAGTGTGAATAGTTACTTTAGAATCAACAATATAAGGTCTGAATTTATCACAAGCAAATACAACTGCTAAAAGTTCCTTTTCGGCAGTAGCATAATTTCTTTGAGCATTGTCTAGAGTCTTACTAGCATAATGGATAACATTTAACTTCTTATCAACTCTTTGCCCTAGAACAGCACCTGCAGCATAATCACTAGCATCACACATAATTTCAAAGGGTAAATTCCAATCAGGTGGCTGAACAACAGGTGCAGAGACTAATGGTTTCTTAAGTATTTCAAATGCTTCTACACAATCATCATCAAAGACAAATGGTACATCTTTTTGTAATAAATTAGTCAGAGGCCGAGAAATTTTCGAGAAGTCCTTAATGAACCTCCTATAAAATCCGGCGTGACCAAGGAAACTTCTTATACCTTTGATGTCCTTGGGACATGGCATCTTTTCAATAGCATCGACCTTGGCTTTATCAACTTCAATACCTCTTTCAGAAACTTTATGCCCCAAGACAATACCTTCATTAACCATAAAGTGGCACTTTTCCCAATTCAAGACAAGATTAGTTTCTTCACATCTATACAAAACTCGATCAAGATTGCCCAAGCAATCATCAAAAGAGGATCCATAGACGGAAAAAGTCGTCCATGAAAACCTCACAAATCTTTTCACAAAAATCAGAGAATATAGCCATCATGCATCTTTGAAAGGTAGCAGGTGCATTACATAAACCAAAAGGCATACGTCTATAAGCAAAAGTACCAAAAGGGCATGTAAAAGTAGTCTTTGATTGATCTTTAGCCGACACATGTATTTGAGAGAAACCAGAATAACCATCTAGAAAGCAATAATGTGTATGTTTGCATAATGTTTCTAGCATTTGATCAATAAAAGGTAAGGGGTAATGATCTTTCTTAGTAGCTTTATTTAATTTGCGGAAATCAATTACCATCCTATAACCTGTGATAATTCTTTGCGGAATAGATTCATCTTTATCATTAGGGACAACAGTAATACCTCCCTTGTAAGGGACACAATGGACAGGACTTACCCACTGACTATCAGCAACGGGATAAATTATACACCTCCGAAGCTTGAGTATTTCCTTTCTTACCACTTCTTTCATTTTAGGATTCAAACGTCGTTGAGGATCACAAACTGGTTTGGCATCAGATTCCAAATTTATTTTATGTTGACATAGAGTGGGACTCATGCCCTTAAGATCATCCAGAGTATATCCAATAGCGGCACGGTGCCTTTTCAGAGTTTTCAATGATCTTTCTTCTTCATGCTCTGAAAGGTTAGCACTAATAATAACAGGATATATTTTCATTTCATCAAGATAAGCATATTAAAGATTACCAGGCAACGGTTTAAGCTCAAACACGGGATCACCCTTGGGTGGAGGAGGATCCCCTAGGATTTCAACAGGCAAATTGTGTTGCAGAATAGGTTCCTGTTTAAAAAATACTTCATCTATTTCCCTTCTTTCATTCATGAACATATCATTTTCATGGTCTAGCAAATAATGTTCTAAAGGATCACTAGGAGGTACAGCAATAGAAGCAAGACCAATAGTTTCATCCTTACTAGGCAATTCTTCCTCACGATGTTGTTTACTAAATTTAGAGAAATTAAACTCATAAACCATATCATCCAAGCCAACAGTAACAACATTCTTTTTGCAGTCTATCGTAGCATTAACAGTATTCAAGAAGGGTCTACCAAATATAATGGGACAAAAGCTATCTTGTGGAGAACCAAGAACAAGAAAATCGGCGGGATATTTAGTTTTCCCACACAAGACTTCAACATCTCTAACAATTCCCACTGGTGAAATAGTATCTCTATTGGCAAGTTTAATTGTAACATCAATATCTTCTATCTCAGCGGGTGCAATTTCATGCTTAATTTCTTCATACAAGGTAATAGGTATAACACTAGCACTAGCACCCATATCACATAAGCCATGATAACAATGATCTCCTATTTTAACAGAAATAATAGGCACGCCTACCACAGGTCTATGTTTATCTCTATCACAGGGTTTAGCAATTCTAGCAGTTTCACCAGAGAATTGAATGACATGGCCATCAATATTATCAGACAAGAGATCTTTAACAATAGAAATATTAGGTTCTACTTTGACTTGCTCAGGAGGTGTATAAGTTCTAGTATTGCTTTTACGAACAACAGTTGAAGCTTTAGCATGATCCTTCATTCTAACAGGGAAAGGTGGTTTCTCAACATAAGAAGTAGGAACAATAGGATCATTGTAAGTGACAGTCTTTTCTTCAACTTTAATAGGTGCAACTACTTTTACTTCTATGGGAGGATGATATTTAAACCACTTCTCCTTGGGGAGATCAACATAAGTAGCAAAAGATTCACAGAAAGAAGCTACTATCTCAGAGTCAAGTCCATATTTAGTGCTAAACTTACGGAAAATATCGGTATCCATAAAAGATTTAACACAATCAAACTTAGGTGTCATACCTGACTCCTTACCTTCGTCGAGGTCCCAATCTTCAGAGTTGCGTTTAATTTTATCCAATAAATTCCATCTGAATTCAATAGTCTTCATCATAAAAGAGCCAGCACAAGAAGTATCGAGCATGGTGCGATTGTTATCAGAAAGCCAAACATAAAAATTCTGAAGAATTTTCACTTTTGAGAGCTCATGATTGGGGCATGAATATAACATTGATTTAAGCCTCCCCCAAGCTTGAGCGATGCTTTCTCCTTCGCGAGGCCAAAAATTATATATATAATTGTGATCACGATGAACAAGATGCATAGGGTAATACTTTTGATGAAATTCCAATTTCAATCTTTTATAGTTCCATGATCTCATATCATCACATAGCCTATACCATGTCAATGCGTCTCCCTCCAAAGATAAAGGAAAGCCTTCTTCTTAACAACATCATCGGGTATACCGCAAGCTTAAATAGTCCACAAATATCATCCACATAGCGTAGATGCTCGTCGGGATGCTTTGTTCCATCTCCTGCAAAAGTGTTAGCTAGCAGTTTTTCCATCATACCGAAGGAAATTCAAAAGGAGTTTCATTTTCAATAGGTTCAGAAGGTTGAGGAGCAACTCTTTGCTCTCTTGGGACGGGTGAAGATACCCGAACAAGCCCCTCGAGAATTACTTTCCATAGTAACAAGTGACGGAAATTTCAGCACACTATATAAATTTTTCCTTACCAAATTCCACTTACCAAAGGCGCTACACTCCCAAGAACGGCGCCAGAAAAGAGTCTTGATGACCCACAAGTATAGGGGATCTATCATAGTCCTTTCGATAAGTAAGAGTGTCGAACCCAACGAGGAGCGAGAAGGAAATGATAAGCGGTTTTCAGCAAGGTATTCTCTCGCAAATCTTGAAATAAGTGGTAGCAGATAGTTTCGTGATAAGATAAATTGTAACAAGCAACAAGTAACAAGAGTAAATAAAGTGCAGCAAGGTGGCCCAATCCTTTTTGTAGCAAAGGACAAGCCTGGACAAACTCTTATAATAGGAAAATCGCACCCGAGGACACATGGGAATATCGTCAAGCTAGTTTTCATCACGCTCATATGATCCGCGTTCGGTACTTTGATAATTTGGTATGTGGGTGGACCGGTGCTTGGGTGCTGTTCTTACTTGAACAAGCATCCCACTTATGATTAACCTCTATTGCAAGCATACGCAAGTACAACAAAAGTATTAAGGTAAACCTAACCATAGCATGAAACATATGGATCCAAATCAGCCCCTTACGAAGCAACGCATAAACTAGGGTTTAAGCTTATGTCACTCTAGCAACCCATCATCTACTTATTACTTCCCAATGCCTTCCTCTAGGCCCAAATAATGGTGAAGTGTTATGTAGTCGACGTTCACATAACACCACTAGAGGTTAGACAACATACATCTTATCAAAATATCGAACGAATACCAAATTCACATGACTACTAATAGCAAGACTTCTCCCTTGTCCTCAGGAACAAACGTAACTACTCACAAAGCATATTCATGTTCATAATCAGAGGGGTAATAATGTGCATAAAGGATCTGAACATATAATCTTCCACCAAATAAACCAACTAGCATCAACTACAAGGAGTAATCAACACTACTAGCAACCTACTAGCACCAATCCTAGACTTGGAGACAAGAATTGGATACAAGAGATGAACTAGGGTTTGGAGATGAGATGGTGCTGGTGAAGATGTTGATGGAGATTGCCCTCTCCCGATGAGAGGAGCGTTGGTGATGATGATGGCGATGATTTCCCCCTCCTGGAGGGAAGTGTCCCTGGCAGAACAGCTCTGCCGGAGCCCTAGA
Source organism: Aegilops bicornis (assembly GCA_021605145.1). NCBI lineage: Eukaryota > Viridiplantae > Streptophyta > Magnoliopsida > Poales > Poaceae > Aegilops > Aegilops bicornis. The sequence goes on along the minus strand of CM038669.1, from coordinate 499,822,869 downwards.
TTGGTTCCGCCAAGGTTCCGCCTCATGGCGGCGGAGTCTCGTCCCGAAAGGTTGCTTATTATATTTTTCTCATCGAAAGACTTCATATAGGAGAAGATGGGCATCGAGAGCCACCGGGGGCCCACGAGGTAGGGGCGCACCTGGGGTAGGGCGTGCCCCCACCCTCGTGAGCAGGTGTGGGCCCCCTGGCCTTCATCTTTGGCGATGATTTTTCTTTATTTATTTTAAGACATTCCGTGGAGTTTCAGGACTTTTGGAGTTGCACAGAATAGGTCTCCAATATTTGCTCCTTTTCCAGCCCATAATTCAAGCTGCCGGCATTCTCCTTCTTCATGTAAACCTTGTAAAATAAGAGAGAATAGCCATAAGTATTGTGACATAACGTGAAATAACAGCCCAAAATGCGATAAATATCGATATAAAAGCATGATGCAAAATGGACGTATCAACTCCCCCAAGCTTAGACCTCGCTTGTCCTCAAGCGAAAAGCCGATAACAATAAATATATCCTCATGATTAGAAGTAGAGGCGTCAATAAAAATAAAATACGGACATGAAGGCATCATGATTATTCTCATAACAAAAACATAAATAGATTATGTCATATGATTACTCATGTTCAATTGATGATCTTTTCAAAGCCAAAGTATGAATCAGAAACCTTATTGAGCACCAACAAATTATACCCTTAGTCATTGAAACAATTGCAATTTATCATAACATCGGAAAGATTCTATGTCAGAGCTTAAAAGCAAGTCCACATACTCAACTATCACTTAGTCCTTCATAATTGCTAACACTCATGCAATACTTGTGGTTATGGAGTTTTAACCGGACACAGAGAAAGATAGGGGCTTGTAGTTTTGACCCACGACATTTTACCTCAAGGGTAATGTCAACAATAATAATTCATGCTCCCCCTCATCCAATTAGATATATATATCATGCTCTTTCCAACATGCTGAGCTTGCCAAAAGATAAAATAAAAAGGAGAAGGTGAAGATCACCGTGACTCTTACATAAGGTAGAGGATAAAAATAAAAGATAGGCCCTTCGCAGAGGGAAGCAGAGGTTGTCATGCGCGTTTAGGGTTGATGCACAAAATCTTCATGCAAAAGAACGTCACTTCATATTGCCCCTTGTATGTGAACCTTTATTATGCAGTCCGTCGCTTTTATTGCGTCCACAACAAGTTCGTACAAAGTTTATTTTCCCTGCACTAATAAGTCATGCATATTTAGAGAGCAATTTTTATTGCTTGCACCGATGACAACTTACTTGAAGGATCTTACTCGATCCATAGGTAGATATGGTGGACTCTCATGGCAAAACGGGTTTAAGGGTATTTGGAAGCACAAGTAGTATTTCGACTTAGTGCTGAGAATTTGGCTAGCATGAGGGGGAAACGCAAGCTCAACACGGTAGGGGATCCATGACAACATACTTTATCTCAGATGTAAGAAAACATAACTCATTATGTTGTCTTCCTTGTCCAACCTCAACTCTTTAGCATGTCATATTTTAATGAGTGCTCCCAATCATAAAAGATGTCAATGATAATATATCTATATGTGAAACCTCTCTTTCCTTATTACTTCCTATTAATTGCAACGATGACCAAAGCTATATTTGCCAACTCCCAACAACTTTTAATCATCATACTCTTTCTATGTGGAGTCATTACTTTCACTAAGATCAATATGAACTCTTTGATTCTTTTTATTCCTTTTTTCTAATCACCCAAGATCATGGCAAAATACTCAAGCCCTTGACTCAACACTAATCTTTATTATATAGCTCACGGACTCGATTACAAAGAAGGATCATAAAGCAAAACTCAAAACTAGATCATGCCATGACTTTATTCTACTAAATCAAGATACTACTAATAGGATCGAACTAAGAGAAAGCAGTAAAGATAGGAGTTGTGATGGAGATACGATGCGGGCACCTCCCCAAGCTTGGCGGTTGCCAAGGGGAGTGCCCATACCCATGTGATTATGTCTCCTTTGTTGTTGGTGATGCAGGTGGAGTTGTTGTCGATGATGCAGGCTTGCCCTTCTCTTTCTCCAACTTGCGTCTGAGGGTGAAATTATCAATCCTCAACTCATCATTCTCGATCTCAAGCTTTATTATCCTTTTGCATAGTGCCTCTTTGCTTTCTTGCTTGAAGCGAGGGGGAACTGGTTCGTCTTCATCTTCCTCATCAGGGTACCATATATATGGATAGGTATCCTTGAATATGTTTTAATCTAAAGACCGGTAAGAAACTGGGCAATCCTCCTCTGAATCTTGAGATGACATGTTAATCTAACCTGCAGTAGGACAGTTTGAAACAAAAACAGAGGATATTTGCATGATACGGGAGTCAAAACCTTCGGGAGTACATATAATGAATTTTTACTGACCAAAATACATATCGTGCAAGGAAACGGAGTCCGGAGGGCACACGAGGTACTCACGAGGTAGGGGGGCACGCCCAGGGGGGTGGGGCGCGCCCTCCACCCTCGTGGAGGCCTCGTGTCCTCCCCGGACTGCTACTTATTTTTCTATTTTTCTAAATATCCAAAACGGAGAAAATTTGCCTTAGAATTTGTTTTGGAGTCAGTTTACTAACCATAACACATACCTATTCCCTTTCGGAGTCTGGAACGTTCTGGAAACTGTCCCTTATGTATTCCTCCGGGGTTACGGTTTCAATAATATTAGATTCAACATTTATAGGATTACCTGAGATATAGTGTTTGATCCTTTGACTGTTTACCACATTCGGATTTGTGCCTGCGAAGTTTTTGATTTTTATGGCACCAGAACGATAGACCTCTTCGATAACGTAGGGACCTTCCCATTTGGAGAGAAGTTTTCCTGCAAAAAATCTTAAACGAGAGTTGTATAGCAATACATAATCACCTACATTAAACTCACGCTTTTGTATCCTTTTGTCATGCCATCTTTTAACTTTTTCTTTAAACAACTTGGCATTTTCATAGGCTTGGGTTCTCCATTCATCAAGTGAGCTAATATCAAATAAGCTCTTCTCACCGGCAAGTTTGAAATCATAGTTGAGCTCTTTAATAGCCCAATATGCCTTATGTTCTAGTTCGAGAGGTAAGTGACATGCTTTTCCATAAACCATTTTATACGGAGACATACACATAGGATTCTTATATGCAGTTCTATAGGCCCATAAGGCATCATCAAGTTTCTTGGACCAATTCTTCCTAGACCTATTAACAGTCTTTTGTAGAATTAATTTGATCTCTCTATTGCTCAATTCTACTTGACCACTAGACTGCGGGTGATATGGAGATGCAATTCTATGATTAACATCATATTTAGCAAGCATTTTACGGAAAGCACCATGAATAAAGTGTGAACCACCATCAGTCATTAAATATCTAGGGACTCCAAACCTCGGAAAAATAACTTCCTTAAGCATTTTAATAGAAGTGTTATGATCAGCACTACTAGTTGGAATAGCTTCTACCCACTTAGTAACATAATCAACAACAACTAAAATATGTGTATATCCATTAGAGGCAGGAAAAGGTCCCATATAATCAAAGCCCCAAACATCAAATGGTTCAACAACAAGTGAATAATTCATAGGCATTTCTTGACGTCTACTAATATTACCAATTCTTTGACATTCATCACAAGATAAAACAAATTTACGGGCATCCTTGAAGAGAGTAGGCCAATAAAAACCAGATTGCAATACCTTATGTGCAGTTCTATCTCCAGCGTGGTGTCCTCCATAAGCTTCCGAGTGACACTTGCGTAGGATATGTTCCTGTTCATGCTCAGGTACACAAGGTCTAATAACACCATCTACTCCTTCTTTATAAAGATGTGGATCATCCCAAAAGTAATGTCACAGATCATAAAAGAACTTTTTCTTTTGTTGGTATGTGAAACTAGGCGGTATAAATTTAGCAACAATATAATTAGCATAATCAGCATACCATGGAGTGCTACGAGAAGTGCTTATGACATTTAAATGTTCATCAGGAAAGCTATCGTCAATAGTTAGTTGGTCATCAAGAACATTCTCTAACCTAGATAAGTTATGCGCAGCAGGGGTTCTCGACTCCTTTTCTATCAACAATATGCAAATCAAATTCTTGCAGCAAGAGAACCCATCTAATAAGTCTAGGTTTAGCATCTTTCTTTTCCATAAGATATTTAATAGCGGCATGATCGGTGTGAATAGTTACTTTAGAATCAACAATATAAGGTCTGAATTTATCACAAGCAAATACAACTGCTAAAAGTTCCTTTCCGGTAGTAGCATAATTTCTTTGAGCATTGTCTAGAGTCTTACTAGCATAATGGATAACATTTAACTTCTTATCAACTCTTTGCCCTAGAACAGCAATTCTGACATAATCACTAGCATCACAGATAATTTCAAAGGGTAAATTCCAATCGGTGGCTGAACAACAGGTGCGAGATACTAATGCTTTCTTAAGTATTTCAAATGCTTCTACACAATCATCATCAAAGACAAATGGTACATCTTTTTGTAATAAATTAGTCGAGGTCGAGAAATTTTTGAGAAGTCCTTAATGAACCTCCTATAAAATCCGCGTGACCAAGGAATCTTCTTATACCTTTGATGTCCTTGGGACATGGCATCTTTTCAATAGCATCGACCTTGGCTTTATCAACTTCAATACCTCTTTCAGAAACTTTATGCCCCAAGACAGTACCTTCATTAACCATAAAGTGGCACTTTTCCCAATTCAAGACAAGATTAGTTTCTTCACATCTCTGCAAAACTCGATCAAGATTTCTCAAGCAATCATCAAAAGAGGAACCATAGACGGAAAAGTCGTCCATGAAAACCTCACAAATCTTTTCACAAAAATCAGAGAATATAGCCATCATGCATCTTTGAAAGGTAGCAGGTACATTACATAAACCAAAAGGCATCGTCTATAAGCAAAAGTACCAAAAGGGCATGTAAAAGTAGTCTTTGATTGATCTTTAGCCGACAATTATTTGAGAGAAACCAGAATAACCATCTAGAAAACAATAATGTGTATGTTTGCATAATCTTTCTAGCATTTGATCAATAAATGGTAAGGGGTAATGATCTTTCTTAGTAGCTTTATTTAATTTGCGGAAATCAATTACCATCCTATAACCTGTGATAATTCTTTGTGGAATAAATTCATCTTTATCATTAGGGACAACAGTAAGACCTCCCTTGTTAGGGACACAAAGGACATGACTTACCCACTGACTATCAGCAACGGGATAAATTATACCTGCCTCCAGAAGCTTGAGTATTTCCTTTCTTACCACTTCTTTCATTTTAGGATTCAAACGTCGTTGAGGATCACAAACTGGTTTGGCATCCACTTCCAAATTTATTTTATGTTGACATAGAGTGGGACTGATGCCCTTAAGATCATCCAGAGTATATCCAATAGCGGCACGGTGCCTTTTCAGAGTTTTCAATAATCTTTCTTCTTCATGCTCTGAAAGGTTAGCACTAATAATAACAGGATATATTTTCTTTTCATGAAGATAAGCATATTTAAGATTACCAGACAACGGTTTAAGCTCAAACATTGGATCACCCTTGGGTGGAGGAGGATCCCCTAGGATTTCAACAGGCAAATTGTGTTGCAGAATAGGTTCCTGTTTAAAAAATACTTCATCTATTTCCCTTCTTTCATTCATGAACATATCATTTTCATGGTCTAGCAAATAATGTTCTAAAGGATCACTAGGAGGTACAGCAATAGAAGCGAGACCAATAATTTCATCCTTACTAGGCAATTCTTCCTCACGATGTTGTTTACTAAATTTAGAGAAATTAAACTCATAAACCATATCATCCCAGCCAACAGTAACAACATTCTTTTTGCAGTCTATCGTAGCATTAACAATATTCAAGAAGGGTCTACCAAATATAATGGGACAAAAGCTATCTTGTGGAGAGCCAAGAACAAGAAAATCGGCGGGATATTTAGTTTTCCCACACAAGACTTCAACATCTCTAACAATTCCCACTAGTGAAATAGTATCTCTATTGGCAAGTTTAATTGTAACATCAATATCTTCTATCTCAGGGGTGCAATTTCATGCTTAATTTCTTCATACAAGGTAATAGGTATAACACTAGCACTAGCACCCATATCACATAAGCCATGATAACAATGATCTCCTATTTTAACAGAAATAACAGGCACGCCTACCACAGGTTTATGTTTATCTCTATCACAGGGTTTAGCAATTCTAGCAGTTTCACCAGAGAATTGAATGACATGGCCATCAATATTATCAGACAAGAGATATTTAACAATAGAAATATTAGGTTCTACTTTGACTTGCTCAGGAGGTGTATAAGTTCTAGTATTGCTTTTACAAACAACAGTTGAAGCTTTAGCATGATCCTTCATTCTAACCGGGAAAGGTGGTTTCTCAACATAAGAAGTAGGAACAATAGGATCATTGTAAGTGACAGTCTTTTCTTCAACTTTAATAGGTGCAGCTACTTTTACTTCTATGGGAGGATGATATTTAAACCACTTCTCCTTGGGGAGATCAACATAAGTAGCAAAAGATTCACGAGAAAGAAGCTACTATCTCGAGTCAAGTCCATATTTAGTGCTAAACTTACGAGAAAATATCGGTATCCATAAAAGATTTAACACAATCAAACTTAGGTCTCATACCTGACTCCTTACATTAAATCGAGGTCCCAATCTTGAGTTGCGTTTAATTCTATCCAATAAATTCCATCTGAATTCAATAGTCTTCATCATAAAAGAGCCAGCACAAGAAGTATCGAGCATGGTGCGATTGTTATCAGAAAGCCAAGCATAAAAATTCTGAAGAATTGTCACTTTTGAGAGCTCATGATTGGGGCATGAATATAACATTGATTTAAGCCTCCCCCAAGCTTGAGCGATGCTTTCTCCTTCGTGAGGCCAAAAATTACATATATAATTGTGATCACGATGAACAAGATGCATAGGGTAATACTTTTGATGAAATTCCAATTTCAATCTTTTATAGTTCCATGATCTCATATCATCACATAGCCTATACCATGTCAATGCGTCTCCCTCCAAAGATAAAGGGAAAGCCTTCTTCTTAACAACATCATCGGGTATACCGCAAGCTTTAATAGTACACAAATATCATCCACATAGCGTAGATGCTCGTCAGGATGCTTTGTTCCATCTCCTGCAAAAGTGTTAGCTAGCAGTTTTTCCATCATACCCGAAGGAAATTCAAAAGGAGTTTCATTTTCAATAGGTTCAGAAGGTTGAGGAGCAACTCTTTGCTCTACTGGACGGGGTGAAGATACCCCGAACAAGCCCCTCAGAGAATTACTTTCCATAGTAACAAGTGACAGGAAATTTCAGCACACTATATAAATTTTTCCTTACCAAATTCCACTTACCAAAGGCGCTACACTGTGACGCCCCCGACTCAATCGTACACTAATCATGCACGCAAATGTGTACGATCAAGATCAGGGACTCACGGGAGGATATCACAACACAACTCTAAAACATAAATAAGTCATACAAGCATCATAATACAAGCCGAGGGCCTCGAGGGCTCGAATACAAGTGCTCGATCATAGACGAGTCAGTGAAGCAACAAGATCTGAGTACAGACATAAGTTAAACAAGTTTGCCTTAAGAAGGCTAGCACAAAGCTGGGATACAGATCGAAGAGGCGCAGGCCTCCTGCAGGATCCTCCTAACTACTCCCGGTAAATGCGTCGGCCGGCTGCACGTAGTAGTAGGCGCCTCTAGTGTAGTAGTCGTCATCGACGGTGGTGTCCGCTCCTGGGCTCCATCGATGCAGTCGCGACAACGGGTAAAGAAAAGGGGGAAAAGGGGGAACAAGGCAACCGTGAGTACTCATCCAAAGTACTGTAAGCAAGGAAACTACACTACATATGCATGGATATATGTGTAAAGGGCCATATCGGTGGTGAACTACAGAATGCGAGAATAAGAGGGGATATCTAATCTCGTCGAAGACTATGCTTACAGCAGCCTCCGTCTTGCAACATGTAGAAGAGAGCGGTGAAGTCCTCCAAGTAGCATCGCATAGCATAATCCTACCCGTGATCCCTCCTCGTAACCACGAGAGAGAGGCGACCACCGGGTTGTATCCGCACTTGGAAGGGTGTGTATTATTAAGTATCCGGTTCTAGTTGTCATAAGGTCAAGGTACAACTCCAAGTCGTCCTGTTACCGAAGATCACGGCTATTCGAATAGATTAACTTCCCTGCAGGGGTGCACCACATAACCCAACACACTTGATCCCATTTGGCCGGACACACTTTTCTGGGTCATGCCCGGCCGTGGAAGATCAACACGTCGCAGCCCGACCTAGGCCAACAGAGCGGTCGACACGCGGTCTAAACCTAAGCGCCAGGGTGCAGGCCCATCGCCTTAGCACACCTGCACATTGCGAACAGCCGGAAGCAGACCTAGCAACCTCAATTACAAAGGAAGTCACGTTACGCGGTCCAATCTGGCGCGCGCCGCTCAGTCGCTGACGTCACGAAGGCTTCGGCTGATACCACGACGCTGAGTGCCCATATCTTTCCCACGTAGTTGGTTAGTGCGTATAGGCGGTAGCAGACTCGGATCAAATACCAAGATCTCGTTAAGCGTGTTATTTGAAGTTACATGACGCCGACAGGGCCAGGCCCACCTCTCACCCAGGTAGTCTCAACCTGCCCTGTCGCTCCGCCACAAAGATCCATCCAGAGGGCCGTCGGGACAAAGGTCCTTTCAGCCCCCAATCCGTGAATCACTCGCGGGTACTCCTCGAGCCGACCCGACTTTAGTCACCACATGTATCATGTATAAAGTATATAGTATATACCCGTGATCACCTCCCGAGTGATCACGGCCCGATAGTATAGCACAGCAGACGGACAAGAATGTAGGGCCACTGATGGAAATACTAGCATCCTATACTAGGCAAGTAGGATTGCAGGTAGAGGTATCAACAGAAGTAGCAAAGATAGTCTATGCATCAGGATAGGTATAACGGAAAGCAGTAACATGCTACACTACTCTAATGCAAGCAGTATAGAGTAGAATAGGCGATATCTGGTGATCAGGGGGGGGGCTTGCCTGGTTGCTCCGGCAAGAAGGAAGGGTTCATCGTCGATGTAGTCGATCACAAAGGGTACCGGCAACGGTCTTGAGGTCTACCGGAAAGAAGTAACAGAGGGGGAACACAATAAATAGCAGAGAAATCAAAGCATCACAGAGCATAGCATGGCAATACGTGGTGCTAGAGGTGACCTAACGCAGTACTAGGTGATACCGGCAAAGGGAGGAAACATCCGGGAAAGTATTTCCGGTGTTTGGCATTTTCGGGCGGATGAAACTAAGGAGGAAAGTTGCGTGTTTGCTGTTCTAGAGAGGTGTGGCGGACGAACGGGCTGCGTAACCGGATTCGTCATATTTTTCTGATCGAATTTCATATATAAATTATTTTCATCGGAGCTACGGTTGAATTTATATGATTCTCCGGAGTTTAAACAATATTCTAAAATTCCTGGGTTTTATTTTAATTAAAAGAAAGCTAGGCAGAAAAGGCTAGGTGCACCCAGTGCAGTGCACCTAGAGGTGCACTAGTGGCCGACAGGTGGGGCCAGTCAACTGCTGACGCAGTAGTTGACTGGTCAAACTTTGACCGGTCAAAGGTCCATTGGGACCGAGGTGTCATAGGCAGTAGTTCAATTGATTTTGACTATTTAGTTTAATTGGTGGTGGGACCTATCTGTCAGCGATACATTTATTTAACAGAGTTAACTTAATCTATTTAGTTAATTGATGCGTGGGGTCCGGTGGTCAGTGGGGTTAGCAGGTGGGTTAGTGCCCAGTCAAAAAGAGGAGGGTCTGAAGGGCTCATGGGCACAAGGTGCCGGGCGACGGCGGCCGGCAATGGCGACCAGGCCAAGAGCGCCGGGCGACAGGCGAGCACAGAATGGGGAAGAGGCGCCACGGGAGAGGGACGGGGCCGAGGCGAAGGGCGTGGGGACACTGGCTGGACGGAGCCAGGTCGTATGGGCAATGGGCGGTGAGCCGGGCGCTGGCGAATACACGCTGGCGGGGCAAGTTGTGGCAACCCGCAGCGAAGCGGGAGTGGTCAGAAGTGAGCCGGGCGCGAGGGTGCGGGCGCACGAGCATGAGGCGGGGCACGGCGGAGACGCGGTGAGCGCGACTACGGTTTAACGGCGGAGCTCGAGGCGGAGCTCAAGCACGGGCGGCCTCGGCAAGTACGGCGACTACGGCAAACGAGGGGGAAAAGGGGAATCGGAGGAGGGCCTCACAGTGGAGCTTGTGGGCGTCAGGGAAGCCAGTGGCTCGGGAGGCAGCGAATCGAGGCGAGGTCCGTGGCGGTGCAGACGGGAAGAAGAAGACGATGGCGAGGCTTGGAGGGTCTGGCTCGGGACCGTACTCGTGGACGATGCACGGTGGAAGCGGGCGAAGCTCTGGTCAAGCTCAAGCACGCTGGGCGGCGGTGGTCGCATGGACGGTGTCAGCCATGGCGTCGGAGGTTTCGGGCGCCGCCGAAATCAAGAGAGAGAGCGGGCGAGAGGAAGAGTGGGGTGGTCTAGGGTTCCGGGGAGGGAGAGAGGGGCAGGGCGATGCCCTTATGCGCGACGAGGAACCGCGGGATGGGCGCCACAGCGACATCGCCGGCCGGGGAGGCCTGGATGGCCGCCACGCTCTCATCTGCCTCCTGCTACAGAAGGTTAACGGAGAGATTGCGGTGGTGGGCTGGGCTAGGGACTGTAGCAGTAGGCTTAAGTGCACTGTTGTTCTTTAGGCCTTTTTCATTTTTCCTTTTTCTGTTTTCTTCTTCTTTTGTTTTACTTTATTTCTTTTCTTTTTACTGTTTTCTCTAATTTCCAATATACCTTAGTTTTTTGTAAAATATCAAAGTTGTACCTAATTTAGTATATGTAAATATGCCACAACCACATTTAACTTGGCACATAAAGTAAAATATTTTGCGATGGTTTATTATTAAAAAAGCTTTTAAATAATTCTTTTTGCTACTGTTTTGTTCATTTTAGAGTATTTAAATATTTTATAAAAGTGTGATTTCTTCACCACAATTACCTATGCATTATTTGGTTTACTCCGAACATTTTAGTTTCAATATTCGAAAACCTTAATTGTTTGCTTGATTTTGGATTGAATTTGAATCGGTTTTGAACTAACGCGAGATTAGCAATAGTAATCGAAGTGACGTTGCATCATTAGTAGAGGGTTACTATAATTTAATTATCCGGGCGTCACAATTCTCCTCCACTACAAGAAATCTCGTCCCGAGATTTAAGAGGGGAGTAAGGGGGAAGAATAGGTTATGAAATTCTAACGATTCTTCTTGTTCTTGGATGCTCTTCTTGAAGAGGTCAATCCATTACATTGTTGTCTTCATTTCTCTGCTTCAAGTCATCACGACGAAGCCGGCATCCTTTCTTCAGGATCTCCATCGTACTTACGACAGAATAAGGGGGGTATTCCGGGAGAACGGACCTCGACAAGGTTAACTATCTGGTCAATAACATCGGGGAAGGTGGTGGAAAGTAACTCTTGAATTGAAACTTAAGAAAATATCGAGAGCAAAGTAAGGAGGTACCATGAGAAGTTTCAAACGGATAGGCAAGCGTTCGATGCCTAATCAGAAGGTGAAAGGGGTTCAGAGCAATGAGAATAAGTATTGCGTCTGATACCCGAATAGATCACTTGGCAGGTGGCCCGTGAGTTACATAAGAAGTCAAGCGCGATGAATAACTTTAGAAACCGGGGTTGTATAGGAGAGTCGAGTTTCGTATTTGTGGGCCCGTGGGTTAAGGGCCCACCATGTGGTTAAAAGTAGGAAAAGCGTTGATATCTTGCACGGTCATGATAGCAAGACATGTCAGAGGGTAGCCTATCAGTTATGTTGGCAACAATGTCGATACCAAGGGCGAGGGACGAAGAGAACCATTTTCCTGCTCGTTGAACGAGGCGGACCATTAGGCAAAGTTCTCGTCCATCGGTGGATAACGAAATGTCATCAATTATAGTAATAGGGTCTTACTGGCAGAGTTGTACCACAAGGTGCTTACCTAAGCGAGGAATTACCATTTGCTTTCGATTAAGTAGATTATAAGAAAGTCTGAACAAAACAACGGAAAGGAAAATGTGTTTAAACACATATATCAGGGGTATATCCTTCAAAAAAGTCAAGCAGAGGATGACATCCAAGACAGGATATAAAGTAAAAAAAAACCTTTAGATAAGAGGAGGGAAATTTCATGACATTACCCATACAACGGTGTTTGGGTAGTTTCAACAAGAAACATTTAGCATGGTGCTTCAAATGTTTTTTGTTAAAAATCGGTGTACCATAGACATGCTTCGAGATAGCACTGACATGGTCTTCAAGTAAAGGTCAGACCTTGGACACACAAAGGATTCATCAGGAATAACTTATAGAATAAGTCTTACAATTCCCTCATGGAAGAATGGTTAACCTTGCCAAAAAGGAACAACTATAACAATAGGTCCTCCGGCCAGGGGTGCTAGGCATGACATCACCTTACCGGTCTTATGAAGACTAGCGTTATAACTCTTGTAAGTATGTTCCAACCATCATATCTGATGGAGATTCAGATATGATTGGTGTCGAGATACCTCAGGCTCGGGATGCCTGAGAAGAAAGGTGCAACACAAATTGACGGGATGACACTGTAAGATTCTCGGGAAATGAACTATGAAGTGATTTCAGTTAACAAGAGTTCATCATTAACTCAAGGAGAGGTCAAGGAGGTGGCTGATGAACTCGACAATTCATCGAGATTTCCAAAAGATGGATTTCCACAATTAAGTGAACAAGGAGATAACATTTGTCAGACCAAATGATATAAGGAAGTATGCTCGAGGAGAACATACACAACTAAACATTGGTTGAAAGGTGCGCCCGAAATATGGGTTGGGTTGCACGACCAATGTCAGAATGGTGATTCAATAACCGATAGGCTAAGAATGAACTGTCGGCCATTAACTTCAAAGCAATAGGGTTCCTTGAATTACAGGATCCAAGCAGCATTGTTCACTTGTTGATATTCCCGATTAGTCAACACGGGGACCAAGAAAGAATGGTGCTTGTGATAAGTATCTATATACCAAGAATTCTTAAGAGGTGCAGCAATACTTGCAACATCCTTGACATAGAAGACAGTAATACTCCAAGGTAGAACATAACCTAAGCTAGATAGCAAGGAAATCAAGGTACAACACAAAACATGAACAAGTTTGTGTTGGGGGGAAGGCAAGAATGTTGCCGATGATAAAAAAAATCATCGAGGGCAAGGATGGTATTTCTCATCATGAATTCAATTGATATCCTGGAAGAGCTCCAAATGTTGATGATGATCACGACAATTTGTTGTCGAGGGGATCCACGAAGAAGCAATTGATCAGCGACTGCATCTAGCAAAAGGACTGATGCAGCAAAAGATTATTGGAGCCACAGATACTATACAAACTCGAGGTCAAGTTTGTTGTTCGAGGTGAAACGATAAGACGAGTAAATTGACGAAGCTTAGTTCATCGCCGAAGGTTGTGCTCCAGGAATAGGGACGAGGTAGCACAGTTAGAATTTAGCACAATAAGGATATAGCCAATTAGGCTAGGAATGACTTGAAGGATTATTAAACTCATAAGCAACGAAAATAACTTAGAGTATTGAATCGGAGTGCGGAATCGATACACTTATCGGTGTTCTTGAGTGACTAAAAACTCAAAACTCGAGGGGGATTGGAATCGGCAAGAATAATAGTTGATGAAGAACTCATAAGAAGTGATGTAGTTCCGTGATATTCTCGAGGTACCAGAGGGTATACTCGAAGGTAGAGCAGAATAGAGGTTGGACAGGTGTATTGTCTTGCAGAAGACAAGTACTTCAACTTGTCCGAGAATGGGATCAAAGAAGAATAATATGGTCGGAACCACGATTGCAAAAGGCCAGATCCCAGATATAAGATGAACTTATACCAAGGGAATAATTAATTTAAGAGAAACTTTTAATGATAGGATCTACATCGTGTCCATGGGCATGAACACAAAGTTCAAGGTCGACTCCCACTTTCTCAATGCATAACCTTTCATTCACTTCTTGCTCTTATTAAAAACGAGTTGATTGTGGAAACCTACATGGGGAATTAACAGAGGAGTATGACCCGTGAAAACTTTCGGGTTCTCACGGTTTTAGAGAAGGTATAGGTCCAACCCATCGGGGCATCTTAGAAACGTATACCACAAGCTTCAAGAGTAACTAACACAAGCTCGAAAATAGAGCATGGTTGAAAAAAGGAGAGGATACAATTTACCAAAGGCATTATGTATCGGAGAAAGAACTCACTAGGTGATTAATTATGAAGGACACTGTCGGATAATAATCCAACAGTGGATATGGCGATCGATAGCGGAGCTGATGTGAGCATCGGCACACAACCAGTTGAAGAAAGAATGCAAGGGCATCATATTATAGAACAACTGAATGATTCGATGCTTAGATATCAAAGGACTATGATTTCCAAATCGAAGGATCAACAAAGGACGTTGTGATCAAGGGTGGATAAGTTCAATAGACTTAAGGGTACAATTTACGGCAAATAGATTGGTCGAGAACAAGCTCATGTTTAAAATGACGTCTGAGCCGAAAAGATGAATTCTAGGTTCTGATTGAGGATTGCGATCATTCGCAACATATTGAATCAACGGACTCAAAATGATAATGACAAAGGATACTATCAATATTGCTAGTCATATGGAACGCATCCATAATGCAAGCAGACAAGTATTTGCCGAGCAATAAGCTACTAAGGATTTCTGGAGGATCGAATAGTATTTCAAGACCATTGTGAAACACATGAACAAGCTGGGGATGAGCGGATACTCGATAAGGGCGTAGAAATTATCTGTGGGGGTATTCATGTGGCAAAGAACTGCAAGGCGATGAGGCACAAAATATTCTCGGAACAATAAAGAGGAATTGAGGTATCTTGTAATAACAAGATCAACTGGGAATAAAAGTAAGAACGGCAAGTGTATGTATTTATCCATATGGATATTTCGGTGGTAGGGAATTGCAAAAGCAACGGGCACAAAGTCTCAAAAGAGTATCGGAGAGTAACTTCAAAATCTTCTGGTGCAGCCGGCGATAATCTGGACTGAAGGGGCTCTCCGGGAGAAAGTGTTTTCGAGAACCTAAAGTTAGATTTTTAGAAAATCATTTAACCCGAATAGAAGAGAGCTCAGAGTCCCAGAGTAAAGATCGAGGAGTAAAAGATCCTAATACCACCCAATGGCGACGTGGGCCCATGGGCCGCACAGCCATGTTAGTAAAACAATTTTCATCGACTAGACTCAACTTCGGCCAAGGAGTGTGGAAGGGGGATTCCTACAGGCAGTCGGCTCTGATACCAACTTGTGACGCCCCCGATTCAATCGTACACTAATCATGCACGCAAATGTATACGATCAAGATCAGGGACTCACGGGAAGATATCACAACACAACTCTAAAACATAAATAAGTCATACAAGCATCATAATACAAGCCAGGGGCCTCGAGGGCTCGAATACAAGTGCTCGATCATAGACGAGTCAGCGGAAGCAACAAGATCTGAGTACAGACATAAGTTAAACAAGTTTGCCTTAAGAAGGTTAGCACAAACTAGGATACAGATCGAAAGAGGCGCAGACCTCCTGCCTGGGATCCTCCTAACTACTCACAGTGGGTCGTGGGCTGCTGCGTAGTAGTAGGCGCCTCCGGTGTAGTAGTCGTCATCGACGGTGGCGTCTGGCTCCTGGGCTCCATCGTGCAGTCGCATGACAACGGGTAAAGAAAGGGGGAAAAGGGGGAAGAAGGCAACCGTGAGTACTCATCCAAAGTACTCGCAAGCAAGGAGCTACACTACATATGCATGGATATATCTGTAAAGGGCCATATCAGTGGACTGAACTGCAGAATGCCAGAATAAGAGGGGGATATCTAATCCTGTGGAAGACTACGCTTATGGCACCCTCCGTCTTGCAACATGTAGGAGAGAGCAGACTGAAGTCCTCCAAGTAGCATCGCATAGCATAATCCTACCCGGCGATCCCCTCCTCGTAACCCTGAGAGAGAGCGACCACCGGGTTGTATCCGCACTTGGAAGGGTGTGTTTTATTAAGTATCCGGTTCTAGTTGTCATAAGGTCAAGGTAAAACTCCAAGTCGTCCTGTTACCGAAGATCACGGCTATTCGAATAGATTAACTTCCCTGCAGGGGTGCACCACATAACCCAACACGCTTGATCCCATTTGGTCGGACACACTTTTCTGGGTCATGCCCGGCCGCGGAAGATCAACACGTCGCAGCCCGACCTAGGCCAACAGAGCGGTCAGCACGCCGGTCTAAACCTAAGCGCCAGGGTGCAGGCCCATCGCCCTTAGCACACCTGCACGTTGCGAACGCGGCCGGAAGCAGACCTAGCAACCTCCATTACAAAGGAAGTCACGTTACGCGGTCCAATCTGGCGTGCGCCGCTCAGTCGCTGACGTCACGAAGGCTTCGGCTGATACCACGACGCCGAGTGCCCATATCTTTCCCACGTAGTTGGTTAGTGCGTATAGGCCAGTAGCCAGACTCAGATCAAATACCAAGATCTCGTTAAGCGTGTTATTTGAAGTTACCGCGAACGCCGACAGGGCCAGGCCCACCTCTCACCCAGGTAGTCTCAACCTGCCCTGTCGCTCCGCCACAAAGATCCATCCAGAGGGCCGTCGGGACAAAGGTCCTTTCAGCCCCCAATCCGTGAATCACTCATGGTACTCCTCGAGCCGACCCGACTTTAGTCACCACATGTATCATGTATAAAGTATATAGTATATACCGTGATCACCTCCCGAGTGATCACGACCCGATAGTATAGCACTGTGAGACGGACAAGAATGTAGGGCCAGATGGAAATACTAGCATCCTATACTAGGCAAGTAGGATTGCGGTAAAGGTATCAATGTAAGTAGCAAAGACAGTCTATGCATCAGGATAGGTATAACGGAAAGCAATAACATGCTACACTACTCTATTGCAAGCAGTATAGAGTAGAATAGGCGATATCTGGTGATCAAGGGGGGGGGGGGGGCTTGCCTGGTTGCTCCGGCAAGAAGGAAGGGTTCATCGTCGATGTAGTCGATCACAGAGGGTACCGGCAACGGTCTTGAGGTCTACCGGAAAGAAGTAACGGAGGGGGAACATAATAAATAACAGAGAAATCAAAGCATCACAGAGCATAGCATGGCAATACGCGGTGCTAGAGGTGACCAAACGCAGTACTAGGTGATACCAGCAAAGGGAGGAAACATCCGGGAAAGTATTTCCGGTGTTTGGCATTTTCGGGCGGATGAAACTAAGGGGGAAAGTTGCGTGTTTGCTGTTCTAGAGAGGTGTGGCGGATGAACGGGCTGCGTAACGGATTAAATCATATTTACGATCGAATTTCATATATAAATTATTTTCATCAGAGCTACGGTTGAATTTATATGATTCTCGGAGTTTAAACAATATTCTAAAATTTCTGGTTTTATTTTAATTAAAAGAAAGCTAGGCGAGAAAAGGCTAGGTGCACCAGTGCAAAGTGCACCTAGAGGTGCACTAGTGGCCGACAGTGGGGCGATCAAGCTATTGGCCTTAGCGATTGTGGTCAAACTTTGACCGGTCAAAGGTCCAGTGGGACCCAGCTGTCATAGGCAGTAGTTCAATTGATTTTGACTATTTAGTTTAATTGGTGGTGGGACCTATCTGTCAGCGATACATTTATTTAACAGAGTTAACTTAATCTATTTAGTTAATTGATGCGTCGGGTCCGGCGGTCAGTGGGGTTAGTAGGTGGGTTAGTGCCCGATCAAAAGAGGAGGGCTCAAGGGCTCACAAGGGCACAAGGTGTCGGCTGACAGTGCGGCCGGGCAGCGGCGACCACAGGGCGGCCAGAGGCGAGCGCCGAATGGGGAAGAGGCGCCACGGGAGAGGGACGGGCCGAGGCGGCGAAGGCGGGGACCTGGCCGACGGAGCAGTCGGGCGGCAGCGGGCGTGGCGGTGAGCTGGGGCGAATACACGTCTGCAGCAAGTTGCAGTGACAACCCGCAGCCAATGAGCGGTCAGAAGTGAGCGGGCGAGGGCGCGGGCGCATGAGCGTGAGGCGGGGCACGGCGGAGACGCGGTGAGCGCGACTAGGGTTACAACGAGTGGAGCTCAGAGGCGGAGCTCCAAGCACGGCGGCCTCGTCTAGTACGGGTGACTACGGCGAGGGAAACGAGGGGGAAAAGGGGGAATCGGAGGAGGGCCTCACAATGGAGCTTGTGGGCGCATCGGGGAAGCCGGCGAAGCTCAGGAGGCGGCGAATCAAGGCGAGGTCCGTGGCGGTGCAGACGAAAAGAAGAAGACGATGGCGAGGCTTGGAGGGGTCCTGGCTCGGGACCGTACTCGTGGGCGATCTATGGAGGCGGAGGAAGCTCCTGGTCAAGCTCAAGCACGCGGGGGCGACGGTGGTCGCATGGACGGGGTCAGCCATGGCGTCGGAGGTTTCGGGCGCCGCCGAAATCAAGAGAGAGAGCGGGCGAGAGGAAGAGTGGGGTGGACTAGGGTTCCGGGGAGGGAGAGAGGGGCAGGGCGCTGCCCTTATGCGCGACGAGGAACCGCGAGATGGGCGCCACGGCGACATCGCCGGCCGGGGAGGCCTGGATGGCCGCCACGCTCTCCTCTGCCTCCTGCTACAGAAGGTTGAAGGAGAGATTGCGGTGGTGGGCTGGGCTGGGGACTATGTGATGAGGCTGAAGTGCACAGTTGTTCTTTAGGCCTTTTTCATTTTTCCTTTTTCTATTTTCTTCTTCTTTTATTTTACTTTATTTCTTTTCTTTTTACTGTTTTCTCTAATTTCCAATATACCTTAGTTTTTTTGTAAAATATCAAAGTTGTACCTAATTTAGTATATGTAAATATGCCACAACCACATTTAACTTGGCACATAAAGTGAAATAGTTTGGGATGGTTTATTATTAAAAAAGCTTTTAAATAATTCTTTTGGCTACTGTTTTGTTCATTTTAGAGTATTTAAATATTTTATAAAAGTGTGATTTCTCCACCACAATTACCTATGCATTATTTGGTTCACTCCGAACATATTAGTTTCAATATTCGAAAACCTTAATTGTTTGCTTGATTTTGGATTGAATTTGAATCGGTTTCGAACTAACGCGAGATTAGCAATAGTAATCGAAGTGACGTTGCATCATTAGTAGAGGGTTACTGTAATTTAATTATCCGGGCGTCACATACACTCCCCGGCAACGGCGCCAGAAAAGAGTCTTGATGACCCACAAGTATAGGGGATCTATCGTAGTCCTTTCGATAAGTAAGAGTGTCGAACCCAACGAGGAGCAGAAGGAAATGATAAGCGGTTTTCAGCAAGGTATTCTCTGCAAGTACTGAAATAAGTGGTAGCAGATAGTTTCGTGATAAGATAAATTGTAACAAGCAACAAGTAACAAGAGTAAATAAAGTGCAGCAAGGTGGCCCAATCCTTTTTGTAGCAAAGGACAAGCCTGGACAAACTCTTATAATAGGAAAAGCGCTCCCGAGGACACATGGGAATATCGTCAAGCTAGTTTTCATCACGCTCATATGATTCGTGTTCGGTACTTTGATAATTTGATATGTGGGTGGACGGTGCTTGGGTGCTGTTCTTACTTGAACAAGCATCCCACTTATGATTAACCTCTATTGCAAGAATCATAACTACAACAAAAGTATTAAGGTAAACCTAACCATAGCATGAAACATATGGATCCAAATCAGCCCCTTACGAAACAACGCATAAACTAGGGTTTAAGCTTCCGTCACTCTAGCAACCCATCATCTACTTATTACTTCCCAATGCCTTCCTCTAGGCCCAAAAATGGTGAAGTGTTATGTAGTCGACGTTCACATAACACCACTAGAGGTTAGACAACATACATCTTATCAAAATATCGAGCGAATACCAAATTCACATGACTACTAATAGCAAGACTTCTCCCTTGTCCTCGTGAACAAACGTAACTACTCACAAAGCATATTCATGTTCATAATCAGAGGGGTAATAATGTGCATAAAGGATCTGAACATATAATCTTCCACCAAATAAACCAACTAGCATCAACTACAAGGAGTAATCAACACTACTAGCAACCTACTAGCACCAACCCCGGACTTGGAGACAAGAATTGGATACAAGAGATGAACTAGGGTTTGGAGATGAGATGGTGCTGGTGAAGATGTTGATGGAGATTGCCCTCTCCCGATGAGAGGAGCGTTGGTGATGATGATGGCGATGATTTCCCCCTCCTGGAGGGAAGTGTCCCTGGCAGAACAGCTCTGCCGGAGCCCTAGATTGGTTCCGCCAAGGTTTCGCCTCGTGGCGGTGGAGTCTCGTCCCGAAAGGTTGCTTATTATATTTTTCTCATCGAAATACTTCATATAGGAGAAGATGGGCATCGGAGAGCCACCAGGGGGCCCACGAGGTAGGGGGCGCGCCCAGGGGGTAGGCTGTGCCCCCCACCCTCGTGAGCAGGGTGTGGGCCCCCTGGCCTTCATCTTTGGCGATGATTTTTCTTTATTTATTTTAAGACATTCCGTGGAGTTTCAGGACTTTTGGAGTTGCACAAAATAGGTCTCCAATATTTGCTCCTTTTCCAGCCCAGAATTCAAGCTGCCGGCATTCTCCTTCTTCATGTAAACCTTGTAAAATAAGAGAGAATAGCCATAAGTATTGTGACATAACATGAAATAACAGCCCAAAATGCGATAAATATCGATATAAAAGCTTGATGCAAAATGGACGTGTCAGTATGATTGTTGTTGTCCTACGGACTAAACCCTTCGGTTTATATAGACATCGGAGGGGGCTAGGGTTACACAGAGTCGGTTACAAGGGAGGAGATCTACATATCCGTATTGCCAAGCTTGCCTTCCACGCCAAGGAGAGTCCCATCCGGACACGGGACGAAGTCTTCAAGCTTGTATCTTCATAGTCCAACAGTCCGGCCAAAGGATATAGTCCAGCTGTCCGAGGACCCCCTAATCCAGGACTCCCTCAAGCGGGAGGAAAATACTTAGAGATAAAATCATCTTTGCACTTATTCCAAGAATCAATACTATTTTTAGGCAAAGACAAAAACCAAGTTTTAGCACGATCTCTAAGCGAAAAAGGAAATAGCTTCAATTTAACAATATCATTGTCCACATCTATCTTATTTTGCATATCACACAAATCAACAAAGCTATTTAGATGGGTAGCGGCATCTTCACTAGGAAGGCCGGCGAATTGATCTTTCATGACAAGATTCAGCAAAGCAGCATTAATTTCACAAGATTCAGCATCGGTAAGAGGAGCAATCGAAGTGCTAAGAAAAACATTGTTGTTGGTATTGGTAAAGTCACACAATTTAGTATTGTCTTGAGCCATCATGACAAACAAGCAATCCAACACACAAGCAAACAATAGGCAAGCGAAAAAAAGGCGAACGAAAAAGGAGGGCGAATAAAACGGCAAGGGTGAAGTGGGGGAGAGGAAAACGAGAGGCAAATGGCAAATAATGTAATGTGAGGGATAAGAGTTTGTGATGGGTACTTGGTATGTCTTGACTTGTGCGTAGACTTGCTACGTCTTGAGCTTGCGTTGGTTTTCCATGAAGAGGAGAGGATGATGCAGCACAATAGCATAAGTATTTCCCTCAGTTTTTGAGAACCAAGGTATCAATCCAGTAGGAGGCCACGCACAAGTCCCTCATACCTGCACAAAACGATAGCTACTCGCAACCAACGCGATTAGGGGTTGTCAATCCCTTCACGGTCACTTACGAGTGAGATCTGATAGAGATAATATTTTTGGCATTTTTGGTATAAAGATGCAAAGTGAAAAGTAAAAGGCAAAGTAAAACAAAGCAAGTATAAAAGTGATGGAGATTGATATGATGAGAATAGACCCGGGGGTCATAGGTTTTACTAGTAGCTTCTCTCAAGAGCATAAGTATTCTACGGTGGGTGAACAAATTACTGTTGAGAAATTGACAGAATTGAGCATAGTTATGAGTATATCTAGGTATGATCATGTATATAAGCATCACGTCCGAGACAAGTAGATCGAAGCGATTCTGCATCTACTACTATTACTCCACTCATCGACCGCTATCCAGCATGCATCTTGAGTATTAAGTTAAAAACAAAGTACCGCCTTAAGCAAGATGACATGCTGTAGAGGAATAAATTCATGCAATATGATAAATACTCCATCTTGTTATCCTCGATGGTAACAATACAATACGTGCCTTGCAACCCTTTCTATCACTGGGTAAGGACACCGCAAGATTGAACCCAAAGCCATGCACTTCTCCCATTGCAAGAGCTACCAATCTAGTTGGCCAAACCAAACGAATAATCTGAAGAGACTTGCAAAGATAACTCAATCATACATAAAAGAATTCAGAGAAGATTCAAATATTATTCATAGATAAGCTGGATCATAAACCCAGAATTCATCGGTCTCAACAAACACACCGCAAAAAGAAGATTACATCGAATAGATCTCCATGAGAGGGGGAGAACATTGTATTGAGATCCAAAAAGAGAGAAGAAGCCATCTAGCTACTAGCTATGGACCCGAAGGTCTGAAGTAAACTACTCACACTTCATCGGAGTGGCTATGGTGTTGATGTAGAAGCCCTCTGTGGTGGATGCCCCCTTCAGTGGAGCTCCGGAACCGGCTCCAAGATGGGATCTCGTGGATACAGGAAGTTGCAGCGGTGGAATTAGGTTTTTGGCTCCTGTTCTGATTGTTTGGGGGCACGTAGGTATATATAGGAGGAAGGAGTACGTCGGTGGAGCATCAGGGGGCCCACGAGGCAGGGGGCGCGCCCTAGGGGGGGGGGCGCCCCCCACCCTCGTGACCGCCTCCGATGTTCCTTGGCATAGGGTCCAAGTCTCCTGGATCACGTTCGGTGAGAAAATCACGTTTCCGAAGGTTTCATTCCGTTTGGACTCCGTTTGATATTACATTTCTTGAAACACCGAAAAGGCAAAAAAACAGCAATTCTGGGCTGGGCCTCCGGTTAATAGGTTAGTCTCAAAAATAATATAAGAGTGGAAAATAAAGCCCATTATAGTCCAAAACAATAGATAAAGTAGCATGGAGCAATCAAAAATTATAGATACGTTGGAGACGTATCAGGCATCCCCAAGCTTAATTCCTGCTCGTCCTCGAGTAGGTAAATGATAAAAAGAGAATTTTTGATGCGGAGTGATACTTTGGCATAATCTCAATGTAAATCTTCTTAATTATGGTATGAATATTCAGATCCGAAAGATTCAAGACAAAAGTTCATATTGACATAAAAATAATAATACTTCAAGCATACTAACTAAGCAATTATGTCTTCTCAAAATAACATGGCCAAAGAAAGTTATCCCGACAATATCATATAGTCTAGCTATGCTCCATCTTCCCCACACAAAATATTTAAATCATGCACAACCCCGATGACAAGCCAAGCAATTGTTTCATACTTTAACATTTTCAAAACTTTTTCAATCTTCACGCAATACATGAGCGTGAGCCATGGATATAGCACTTTAGGTGGAATAGAATGGTGGTTGTGGAGAAGACAAAAGAGGGAAGATAGTCTCACATCAACTAGGCGTATCAACGGGCTATGGAGATGCCCATCAATAGATATCAATGTGAGTGAGTAGGGATTGCCATGCAACGGATGCACTAGAGCTATAAGTATATGAAAGCTCAACAAAAGAAACTAAGTGGGTGTGCATCCAACTCGCTTGCTCACGAAGACCTAGGGCATTTGAGGAAGCCCATCATTGGAATATACAAGCCAAGTTCTAAAATGAAAAATTCCCACTAGTATATGAAAGTGATAAAATGAGAGACTCTCTATCATGATCATGGTGCTACTTTGAAGCACAAGTGTGGTAAAAGGATAGTAACATTGTCCCTTCTCTCCTTTCTCTCATTTTTTTATTTGGGACTTTTCTACATTTTTTATGGCCTCTTTTTTTTAATTTATTTTTCGTCCGGTGTCTCATCCCGACTTATGGGGGAATCATAGTCTCCATCATCCTTTCCTCACTTGGGACAATTCTCTAAAACTGAAGATCATCACACTTTTATTTTCTTACAACTCAACAATTACAACTCGATACTTAGAACAAAATATGACTCTATATGAATGCCTCCGGCGGCGTACCGGGATATGCAATGATTCATGAGTGACATGTATGAAAGAATTATGAACGGTGGCTTTGCCACAAATACGATGTCAACTACATGATCATGCTAGCAATATGACAATGATGGAGCGTGTCATAATAAGCGGAACGGTGGAAAGTTGCATGGCAATATATCTCGGAATGGCTATGGAAATGCCATGATAGGTAGGTATGGTGGCTGTTTTGAGGAAGGTATATGGTGGGTGTATGATACCGGCGAAAGGTGCGCGGTATTAAAGAGGCTAGCAACGATGGAAGGATGGGGGAGAAGTGCGTATAATCCATGGACTCAACATTAGTCATAAAGAACTCATATACTTATTGCAAAAATCTAGAAGTTATCAAAGCACAGTATTACGCGCATGCTCCTAGGGGGATAGATTGGTAGGAAAAGACCATCGCTCGTCCCCGACCGTCACTCATAAGGAAGACAATCAATAAATAAATCATGCTCCGAGTTCATCACATAACGGTTCACCATACGTGCATGCTACGGGAATCACAAACTTCAACACAAGTATTCTTCAAATTCACAACTACTCAACTAGCATGTCTCTAATATCACCATCTTCATATCTCAAAACAATTATCAAGTGTCAAACTCACCTTAGTATTCAACGCACTCAAAAGAAAGTTTCACATATCTTGAATACCAAGTATATTAACATTAAGCAAATTACCATGCTATTAACGACTCTCAAAATAATCTAAGTGAAGCATGAGAGATCAAGTTTCTTTAAAATAAATCCACCACCGTGCTCTAAAAGATCTAAGTGAAGTACTAGAGCAAAAATTATCACGCTCAAAAAGATGTAAGTGAAGCACTATGAGCAAAACTATCAAGCTCAAAAGATATAAGTGAAGCACATAGAGTATTCTATCAAATTCCAATTCATGTATGGCTCTATCAAAAGGTGTGTACATCAAGGATGATTGTGGTAAACTAACAAGCAAAGACGCAAATAATACAAGACGCTCCAAGCAAAACACATATCATGTGGTGAATAAAATATAGCTCCAAGTAAATTGCCGATGGAAGTGGACGAAAGAGGGGATGCCTTCCGGAGCATCCCCAAGCTTTGACTTTTTGGTGTCCTTGGATTATCTTGGGGGTGCCATGTGCATCCCCAAGCTTAGGCTCCTGCCACGCCTTGTTCCATAGTCCATCAAAAGAATTCACCCAAAACTTGAAAACTTCACAACACAAAACTCAATAGAAATCTCGTGAGCTCCGTTAGAGAAAGAAAACAAAACACTACTTTAAGGTACTGTAATGAGCTCATTCTTTATTTATATTAGTGTTAAAACTACTGTATTCCAACTTATCTATGGATCATAAACTATTTTACTAGCCATAGATTCATCAAGATAAGCAAACAACACACGCAAAACAGAATCTGTCAAAAACAGAACAGTCTGTAGTAATCTGTAACTAACGCAAACTTATGGAACTCAAAAAATTCTACCAAACTTATAAAACCTGGAAAATTTGTTTATTGATCAGCAGAAATTGGAATCAATATTTTATCACGTTCTGGTGATTTTTAACAATTCGGGCACTGAGCGCAAAGTTTCTGGAAATTACAGCAAGATCAAATAACTATCATCCAAGAAGATCCAATAGGTTTAACTTGGCACAAACACTAGTTAAAATATAAAACCACATATAAACAGAGGCTATATGGATTATTTATTCCTAAACAGAAGCAAAAACAAAAAACAAAAAATAAAATTGGGTTGCCTCCCAACAAGCGCTATCGTTTAACGTCCCTAGCTAGGCATAAAAGCAAGGATAGATCTAGGTATTGCCATCTTTGGTAGGCAATCCATAAGTGGCTCTCATAATAGATTCATATGGTAATTTTATTTTCTTTCTAGGTAAGTGTTCCATGCCTTTCTTTAATGGAAATTGGAATCTAATATTCCCTTCCTTCATATCAATAATTGCACCAATCGTTCTAAGGAAAGGTCTACCAAGAATAATAGGACATGAAGGATTGCAATCTATATCAAGAACGATAAAATCTATGGGAACATAATTCCTATTTGCAACAATAAGAACATCATTAATTCTTCCCATAGACGTTTTAGTAGTGGAATCTGCAAGATGCAAGTTTAGAGAGCAATCATCAAAGTAACGGAAATCTAGAAAATCACACAAAGTTTTGGGAATAGTAGAGACACTAGCACCCAAATCACACAAAGCATGAAACTCATAATCTTTAATTTTAATTTTTATAGTAGTTTCCCACTCATCATGGAGTTTCCTAGGGATAGAAACTTTCAACTCAAGTTTTTCTTCATAAGATTGCATCAAGGCATCAACAATGTGTTCGGTAAAGGCCTTATTTTGACTATAAGCATGAGGAGAATTTAGCACGGATTGCAACAAGGAAATACAATCAATTAAAGAGCAATTTTCATAATTAAATTCCTTGAGATACAAAATAGTGGGTTTAGCAACATCTAGATTTTTATTTCTTTCAATCCCACTTTTGTCAATTTCATCATCAAGATCTAAAATCTCCGAATTCTTAGAACGCCTTCTAGGTAAAGGAATATCATATTCAGTTTCATCAAAATTCATATTGCAAAACAAAGATTTAATAGGGGACGCATCAATAACTTTTAGATCTTCATCTTGATTTTCGTAGGAATTAGCAGAACACGCTTTAATAAAGGCATCTTTGGAAGCACGCATCCTAGCGGTTCTTTCTTTGCACTCATCAATGGAAATTCTCATAGCTTTGAGAGACTCATTGATATCATGCTTAGGAGGAATAGATCTAAGCTTTAAAGAATCAACCTCAAGAGAAATTCTATCAACGTTCCTAGCCAAATCATCAACTTTAAGCAATTTCTCTTCAAGCAAAGCATTAAAATTATTTTGTGAATTCATAAACTCTTTACCACTACTTTCAAATTGAGAGGGCATCTTATTAAATTTTCCATAAGAGTTGTTATAGGAATTTCCATAATTATTAGAAGGATTACTAGGATAAGGCCTAGGATTAAAATTCGCTCTATACGCGTTGTTACCAAAATTATTCCTACCAACAAAATTCACATCCATAGATTCATTATTATTCTCAATCAAGGTAGACAAAGGCATATCATTAGGATCATAAGAAACACTCTTAGTAGCAAATAATTTCATAAGTTCATCCATCTTTCCACTCAAAACATTAATTTATTCTATCGCATGCACTTTTTTATTAGTAGATCTTTCAGTATGCCATTGAGAATAATTAACCATGATATTATCTAGGAGTTTAGTAGCATCCCCTAGAGTGATTTCCATAAAAGTGCCTCCCGCGGCCGAATCTAAAAGATTTCTAGAAGCAAAATTCAACCCGGCATAAAAAAATTGTATAATCATCCACGAGTTCAAACCATGAGTAGGACAATTACGTATCATTAATTTCATTCTCTCCCAAGCTTGTGCAACATGTTCATGATCAAGTTGCTTAAAATTCATAATATCGTTTCTAAGAGAGATAATCTTAGCGAGAGGAAAATACTTAAATATAAAAGCATCTTTGCACTTGTTCCAAGAATCAATACTATTTTTAGGCAAAGATGAAAACCACGCTTTAACACGATCTCTAAGCGAAAAAGGAAATAGCTTCAATTTAACGACATCATTATCGACATCTTTTTTCTTTTGCATATCACATAAATCAACGAAGCTATTCAGATGAGTAGCGACATCTTCACTAGGAAGGCTGGCGAATTGATCTTTCATAACAAGATTCAACAAAGCAATACTGATTTCACAAGATTCAGTATTGGCAAGAGGAGCAATCAGAGTGCTAAGGAAATCATTATTATTGGTATTGGTGAAGTCACACAATTTGGTAGCATCTTGAGCCATCGCGACAAACAAGCAATCCAACACACGAGCAAACAAGCGGACGAGGGAAAAGGCAACGGGAAAAAGAGGAGGAGATTGGGAGAGAGAGGCGAATAAAACGGCAAGGGTGAAGTGGGGGAGAGGAAAACGAGAGGCAAATGGCAAATAATGTAATGCGAGAGATAGGGATTGTGATGGGTACTTGGTATGTTGACTTTGCGTAGACTCCCAAGCAACGGCGCGAAATCCTTCTTGCTACATCTTGAGCTTGCGTTGGTTTTTCCGAAGAGGAGAGGATGATGCAGCAAGATGGCGTAAGTATTTCCCTCAGTTTTGAGAACCAAGGTATCAATCCAAGAGGAGGCCACGCACAAGTCCCTCGTACCTGCACAAAACGATAGCTACTCGCAACCAACGCGATTAGGGGTTGTCAATCCCTTCACGGTCACTTACGAGAGTGAGATCTGATAGCGATAATATTTTTGGTATTTTCGGTATAAAGATGCAAAGTGAAAAGTAAAAGGCAAAGTAAAACAAAGCAAGTATAAAAGTGATGGAGATTGATATGATGAGAATAGACCCGGGGGCCATAGGTTTCACTAGTAGCTTCTCTCAAGAGCATAAGTATTCTACGGTGGGTAAACAAATTACTGTTGAGCAATTGACAGAATTGAGCATAGTTATGAGTATATCTAGGTATGATCATGTATATAGGCATCATGTCCGAGACAAGTAGATCGAAACGATTCTGCATCTACTACTATTACTCCACTCATCGACCGCTATCCAAAGCATGCATCTAGAGTATTAAGTTAAAACAGAGTAACGCCTTAAGCAAGATGACATGATGTAGAGGAATAAATTCATGCAATATGATAAATACTCCATCTTTTATCCTCGATGGCAACAATACAATACGTGCCTTGCAACCCTTTACATCCTTTGGGTAAGGACACCGCAAGATTGAACCCAAAGCCATGCACTTCTCCCATTGCAAGAACTACCAATCTTGTTGGCCAAACCAAACGGATAATTCGAAGAGACTTGCAAAGATAACTCGATCATACATAAAAGAATTCAGAGAAGATTCAAATATTATTCATAGATAAGCTGGATCATAAACCCACAATTCATCGGTCTCAACAAACACACCGCAAAAAGAAGATTACATCGAATAGATCTCCACGAGAGAGGGGAGAACATTGTATTGAGATCCAAAAGAGAGAAGAAGCCATCTAGCTACTAGCTATGGACCCGAAGGTCTGAAGTAAACTACTCACACTTCATCGGAGAGGCTATGGTGTTGATGTAGAAGCCCTCCGTGGTGGATGCCCCCTCCGGCGGAGCTCTGGAACAGGCCCCAAGATGGGATCTCGTGGATACAGGAAGTTGCGGCGGTGGAATTAGGTTTTTGGCTCCTGTTCTGATCGTTTGAATGCGTGAGGTATATATAGGAGGAAGGAATGCGTCGGTGGAGCATCGGGGCCCACGAGGCATGGGCGCGCCCTAGGGGACGCCCCACCCTCGTGACCGCCTCCGATGTTCCTTGGCGTGAGGGTCCAAGTCTCTGGATCACGTTCGGTGAGAAAATCACGTTTCGAAGGTTTCATCCCGTTTGGACTCCGTTTGATATTTTGTTTCTTGAAACAGAAAAAGGCAAAAAAACAGCAATTCTGGGCTGGGCCTCCGGTTAATAGGTTAGTCCCAAAAATAATATAAGAGTGGAAAATAAAGCCCATTATAGTCCAAAACAATAGATAAAGTAGCATGGAGCAATCAAAAACTATAGATACGTTGGAGACGTATCAAGACTCCTCGGCAACAGTGCCAGAAAATCCTTCTTGCTACCTCTTGAGCACTGCGTTGGTTTTCCCTTGAAGAGGAAAGGGTGATGCAGTAAGGTAGCGTAAGTATTTCCCCAAGTTTTTGAGAACCAAGGTATCAATCCAGTAGGAGACCACGCTCGAGTCCCACACACCTACACAAAAAAATAAGAATCTCGCAACCAACGCGATAAAGGGGTTGTCAATCCGTTCACGGTCACTTACGAGAGTGAGATCTGATAGAGATGATAAGATAATATTTTTGGTATTTTTATGACAAAGACTAAAAGTAAAGAAATCAAAATAAACAAAGATAGAAATAGCTTGTTGACGGAAGATTAATATGATGGAAAATAGACCCGGGGGCCATAGGTTTCACTAGTGGCTTCTCTCAAGATAGCATAAGTATTACGGTGGGTGAACAAATTACAGTCGAGGAATTGATAGAATTGAGCATAGTTACGAGAATATCTAGGTATGATCATGTATATAGGCATCACGTCC
The DNA here is from genome assembly GCA_021605145.1 of Aegilops bicornis. NCBI lineage: Eukaryota > Viridiplantae > Streptophyta > Magnoliopsida > Poales > Poaceae > Aegilops > Aegilops bicornis. The sequence goes on along the minus strand of CM038669.1, from coordinate 499,792,329 downwards.
GTGACAAGTAGACCGACTCACCTCGCATCTACTACTATTACTCCACACATCGACCGCTATCCAAAGATGCATCTAGAGTATTAAGTTCATAAGAGCAGAGTAACGCTTTAAGCAAGATGACATGATGTAGAGGGATAAACTCATGCAATATGATATAAACCCCATCTTTTATCCTCGATGGCAACAATACAATGTGTGTCGTTTCCCCTCCTATCACTGGGATCGAGCACCGCAAGATTGAACCCAAAGCTAAGCACTTCTCCCATTGCAAGAAAGATCTATCTAGTAGGCCAAACCAAACTGATAATTCGAAGAGACTTGCAAAGATAATCAATCATACATAAAAGAATTCAGATGAGATTCAAATATTGTTCATAGATAATCTTTATCATAAACCCACAATTCATCGGATCTTGACAAACACACTGCAAAAAGAAGAGTTACATCAAATAGATCTCCAAGAGAATCGAGGAGAACTTTGTATTGAGATCCAAAGAGAGAGAAGAAGCCATCTAGCTAATAACTATGGACCCGAAGGTCTGAGGTAAACTACTCACACATCATCGGAGAGGCTATGGTGTTGATTTAGAAGCCCTCCGTGATCAATGCCCCCTCCGGCGGAGCGCCGGAAAAGGCCCCAAGATGGGATCTCACGGGTACAGAAGGTTGCGGCGGTGGAAATAGGGTTTTGGCTCTGTACATGATGTTTCCAGGGTATATGAGTATATATAGGCGAAGGAGGTCGGACAGGAGAGCTACGAGGGGCCTACGAGGGTGGAGGGTGCGCCCAGGGGGGTAGGCGCGCCCCCTGCCTCGTGGCTTCCTCGTCGGTTGCTTGACGTCCACTCCAAGTCCTCTGGATCACGTTTGTTCCGGAAATCACGTTCCCGAAGGTTTCATTCCATTTGGACTCCGTTTGATATCCTTTTCCTTCGAAACACTGAAATAGGAAAAAAATAGCAATTTGGGCTGGGCTTCCGATTAATAGGTTAGTCCCAAAAATAATATAAAAGTGTATAATAAAGCCCATTAAACGTCCAAAACAGAATATATAATAGCATGGAACAATCAAAAATTATAGATACGTTGGAGATGTATCAGGGAGATACAAGATCCAAAGTCAACAACGGACGATACAAAGGGTAACCGGTTCTTCTCCGTGAGGAGGTCTTGATGGGGCCACCCAAGAGGGGGTCTTGAATCCAACGTGGATCATCTCCATAGAGGGGCCACGGTCTCTCTCGTGGAGCGGATCCGTATGGATGAGCAATGCTCTATCTCACATATGAGCTAAACCAATGCTAACCCTAGAAAGAGGGAGATGAGATAGTATATATAGTCTAGGTAGGCGAAGGGGTACACGGGCATCGGCCCTTACACTGTGCGCAGACAGCGGAGGCCGGATGTCCGGGCGACGGGCCGGATGTCCGGGCCTTCGCGAGGTGCCGGCTGTCCGGGCTGGAGGGGCCGGATGTCCGGGCTGGCAGTGCTGGCTGGGATGCTCTCTGGATAGGCGGGGTCCGGATGTCCGGGCGAGGGGCCGGATGTCCAGGAGCTCGGGACGGGCCGGATGTCCGGGCTGAAGTGGTTCGGCCTCGGGTACGTTCTGTGACGGGCGCCGGATTTCCGGGCGGAGGCCGGATGTCCGGGCTGCCGGGCCGGATGTCCGGGCTGAGGCCGGATGTCCGGGGCCTGTAGGCTTGGCCGATGGTGTTGGGGAACGTAGTAATTTAAAAAAAAATCCTACGCACACGCAAGATCATGTCGATGCATAGCAACGAGAGGGGAGAGTGTCGTCCATGTACCCTCGTAGACCGTAAGCGTAAGCGTTATGACAACACGGTTGATGTAGTCGTACGTCTTCACGATCGACCGATCCTAGTACCGAACGTACGGCACCTCCGGGATCTGCACACGTTCAGCTCGGTGACGTCCCACGAACTCACGATCTAGTAGAGCTTCGAGGGGGAGTTCTGTCAGCACGACGGCGTGATGACGGTGATGATGATGTTACTGAACTCATCCCACCCTTCCTTGTCCAATTCGGACTAGAGGGGGAGGGGGCGCGCGGCCTGCCCTGGCCGCCCCTTCCTCTCTCCACCAAGGCACATGAGGCCCATTACACTCCCCGGCGAATTCCCGTATCTCTCCGGTACTCCGATAAATACCCGAACCACTCAGAACCTTTCCGGTGTCCGAATATAGCCTTCCAATATATCGATCTTTATGTCTCGAACATTTGGAGACTCCTCGTCATGTCCCTGAACTCATCCAGGACTCCGAACAACCTTCGGTACATCAAAACACATAAACTCATAAAATCGATCGTCACCGAACGTTAAGCGTGCTGACCCTACGGGTTCGAGAACTATGTAGACATGACCGAGACTCATATCCGGTCAATAACCAACAGCAGAACCTGGATGCTCATATTGGCTCCTACATATTCTACGAAGATCTTTATCGGTCAAACCGCATAACAACATACGTTATTCCCTTTATCATCGGTATGTTACTTGCCCGAGATTCGGTCATCGGTATCTCAATACCTTGTTCAATCTTGTTACTGGCAAGTCTCTTTACTCATTCCGTAATGCATCATCCCGCAACTAACTCATTAGTCACAATGCTTGCAAGGCTTATAGTGATGTGCATTACCAAGAGGGCCCAGAGATACCTCTCGGACAATCGAAGTGACAAATCCTAATCTTCATCTATGCGAACTCAACAAGTACCATTGGAGACACCTGTAGAGCACCTTTATAATCACTCAGTTACATTGTGACGTTTGGTAGCACACAAAGTGTTCCTCCGGTATTCGGGAGTTGCATAATCTCATAGTCATAGGAACATGTATAAGTCATGAAGAAAGCAATAGCAACATACTAAATGATCAAGTGCTAAGCTAACAGAATGGGTCAAGTCAATCACATCATTCTCTAATGATGTGATCCCGTTAATCAAATGACAACTCATGTCTATGGCTAGGAAACTTAACCATCTTTGATTCAACGAGCTAGTCAAGTAGAGGCATACCATGACACTCTGTTTGTCTATGTATTCACACATGTACTAAGTTTCCGGTTAATAAAATTCTAGCATGAATAATAAACATTTATCATGATATAAGGAAATATAGATAACAACTTTATTATTGCCTCTAGGGCATATTTCCTTCAGTCTCCCACTTGCACTAGAGTCAATAATGTAGTTCACATCGCCATGTGATTTAACATCAATAGTTCATATCACCATGTGATTAACACCCATGGTTCACATCGCTATGTGACCAACACCCAAAGGGTTTACTAGAGTGATTAATCTAGTTCACATCGCCATGTGATTAACACCCAAAGAGTACTAAGGTGTGATCATGTTTTGCTTGTGAGAGAAGTTTAGTCTACGGGTCTGCCACATTCAGATCCATATGAATTTTGCAAATTTCTATGTCTACAATGCGCTGCACGAAGCTAGTCTAGCTAATTGCTCCCAGTTTCAATATGTATCCAGATTGAGACTTAGTCATTTGGATCAGTGTCAAAAACTTGCATCGACGTAACCCTTTACGATGAACCTTTTGTCACCTCCACAATCGAGAAACATATCCTTATTCCACTAAGGATAATTTTGACCATTGTCCAGTGATCTACTCCTAGATCACTATTGTACTCCCTTGCCAAACCCAGTGTAGGGTATACAATAGATCTGGTACACAGCATGGCATACTTTATAGAACCTATGGCTAAGGCATAGGGAATGACTTCCATTCTCTTTCTATCTTCTGCCATGGTCGGGCTTTGAGTCTTACTCAATTTCACACCTTGTAACACAGGCAATAACTCTTTCTTTGACTATTCCATTTTCAACTACTTCAAAATCTTGTCAAGGTATGTACTCACTGAAAAAAAACTTATCAAGCATCTTGATCTATCTCTATAGATCTTGATGCTCAATATGTAAGCAGCTTCACCGAGGTCTTTCTTTGAAAAACTCCTTTCAAATACTCCTTTATGCTTTCCAGAAAATTCTACATTATTTCTGATCAACAATATGTCATTCACATATATTTATCAGAAATGTTGTAGTGCTCCCACTCACTTTCTTGTAAATACAGGCTTCACCACAAGTCTGTATAAAACTATATGCTTTGATCAACTCATCAACGCTATATTCCAACTCCGAGATGCTTGCACCAGTCCATAGATGGATCGTTGGAGCTTGCACATTTTGTTAGCACCTTTAGGATCGACAAAACCTTCTGGTTGCATCATATACAACTCTTCTTTAAGAAATCCATTAAGGAATGTAGTTTTGACATCCATTTGCCAGATTTCATAAAATGTGGCAATTTGCTAACATGATTCGAGACGGACTTAAGCATCGCCACGAAAGTGAGAAAATCTCATCGTAGTCAACACCTTGAACTTTGTCAAAACCTTTTTCGACAAGTCTCGCTTTGTAGATAGTAACACTACTATCAGCGTCCGTCTTCCTCTTGAAGATGCATTTATTTTCTATGGCTTGCCGATCATCAGGCAAGTCAACCAAGGTCCACACTTTGTTCTCATACATGGATCCCATCTCAGATTTCATAGCCTCAAGCCATTTCGCAGAATCCAGGCTCATCATCGTGTATTCATAGTTCGTAGGTTCGTCATGGTCAAGTAACATGACCTCCAGAACAGGATTACCGTACCACTCTGGTGCGGATCTCACTCTGGTTGACCTACGAGGTTCAGTAGTAACTTGATCTGAAGTTACATGATCATCATCATTAGCTTCCTCACTAATTGGTGTAGGAGTCACAGGAACAGATTTATGTGATGAACTACTTTCCAATAAGGGAGCAGGTACAATTACCTCATCAAGTTCTACTTTCCTCCCACTCACTTCTTTCGAGAGAAACTCCTTCTCTAGAAAGGATCCATTCTTAGCAACGAATGTCTTGCCTTCGGATCTGTGATTGAAGGTGTACCCAACTGTCTCCTTTGGGTATCCTATGAAGACACATTTCTCCGATTTGGGGTTGAGCTTATCAGGATGAAACTTTTTCACATAAGCATCGCAACCCCAAACTTTAAGAAACGACAACTTTGGTTTCTTGCCAAACCATAGTTCATATGGTGTCGTCTCAACGGATTTAGATGGTGCCCTATTTAACGTGAATGCAGTTGTCTCTAATGCATAACCCCAAAACGATAGTGGTAAATCGGTAAGAGACATCATAGATTGCACCATATCTAATAAAGTACGGTTATGATGTTCGGACACACTATTAAGTTGTGGTGTTCCAGGTGGCGTGAGCTGCGAAACTATTCCACATTGTTTCAAATGAAGACCAAACTCGTAACTCAAATATTCTCCTCCACGATCAGATTGTAGAAACTTTATTTTCTTGTTATGAAGATTTTCCATTTCACTCTGAAATTATATGAACTTTTCAAATGTTTCAGACTTATGTTTCATCAAGTAGATATACCCATATCTGCTCAAATCATCTGTGAAGGTCAGAAAATAACGATACCCGCCGCGAGCCTCAACACTCAACGGATCGCATACATCAGTATGTATTATTTCCAATAATTCAGTTGCTCGCTCCATTGTTCTGGAGAGCGGGGTCTTAGTCATCTTGCCCATAAGGCATGGTTCGCAAGCATCAAGTGATTCATACTCAAGTGATTCCAAAATCCCATCAGCATGGAGTTTCTTCATGCGCTTTACACCAATATGACCTAAACGACAGTGCCACAAATAAGTTGCACTATCATCATTAACGTTGCACCTTTTGGCTTCAATATTATGAATATGTGTATCACTACGATCGAGATCCAACAAACTATTTTCATTGGGTGTATGACCATCGAAGGTTTTATTCATGTAAATGTAACAACAATTATTCTTTGACTTTAAATGAACCGTATTGCAATAAACATGATCAAATCATATTTATGCTCAACACAAACACCAAATAACATTTATTTAGGTTCAACACTAATCCTCGAAAGTATAGGAGTGTGCGATGATGATCATATCAATCTTGGAACCACTTCCAACACACATCGTCACTTCACCCTTAACTAGTCTCTGTTCATTCTGCAATTCCCGCTTCGAGTTACTAATCTTAGCAACTGAACTAGTATCAAATACTGAGGGGATGCTATAAACACTAGCAAAGTACACATCAATATCATGTATATCAAATATACCTTTTTTCACGTTGTCATCCTTCTTATCCGCCAAATACTTGGGGCAGTTCTGCTTCCAGTGACCAGTCCCTTTGCAGTAGAAGCACTTAGTCTCAGGCTTAGGTCTAGAATTGGGCTTCTTCACTTGAGCAGCAACTTGCTTGCCGTTCTTCTTGAAGTTCCCCTTCTTCCCTTTGCCCTTTTCTTGAAACTAGTGGTCTTGTCAACCATCAACACTTGATGCTTTTCTTGATTTCTACCTTCATCGATTTCAGCATCACGAAGAGCTTGGGAATTGTTTCCGTTATCCCTTGCATATTATAGTTCATCAAGAAGTTCTAGTAACTTGGTGATAGTGCCTAGAGAACTCTGTCAATCACTATCTTATCTGGAAGATTAACTCCCACTTGATTCAAGTGATTGTAGTACTCAGACATTCTGAGCACATGCTCACTAGCTGAGCTATTCTCCTCCATTTTGTAGGCAAAGTACTTGTCAAAGGTCTCATACCTTTCGACATGTGCATGAGTCTGAAATACTAATTTCAACTCTTGGAACATCTCATATGCTCCGTGGCGTTTCAAAAAAAACGTCTTTGAAGCCCCGATTTTAAGCCATAAAGCATGGTGCACTAAACTATCAAGTAGTCATCATATCGAGCTTGCCAAACATTCATAACGTCTGCATTTGCTCGTGCAATCGGTCTGTCGCCTAGCGGTGCATCAAGGACATAATTATTCTGTGCAGCAATGAGGATAATCCTCAGATTATGGATCCAATCCGCATCATTGCTACTAACATCTTTTAACTTAGTTTTCTCTAGGAACATATTAAAATTCAACGGAACAACAACACGATCCATCTATCTACAACAACATAGACATGCAAAATACTATCAGGTACTAAGTTCATGATAAATTAAGTTCAATTAATCAAATTACTTAAGAACTCCCACTTAGATAGACATCCCTCTAATCATCTAAGTGACCACGTGATCCTTATCAACTAAACCATGTCTGATCATCACGTGAGATGGAGTAGTTTTCAATGGTGAACATCACTATGTTGATCATATCTACTATATGATTCACGCTCGACCTTTCGGTCTCAAAGGTTCGAGGCCATATCTGCATATGCTAGGCTTGTCAAGTTTAACCCGAGTATTACGTGTGTGCAAAACTGCCTTGCACCCGTTGTATGTGAACGTAGAGCTTATCACACCCGATCATCACGTGGTGTCTCAAAGACGATTTAACTTTTGCAATGGTGCATACTCGTGGAGAACAATTATAACTTGATATTTAGTGATAGATCATCTTATAATGCTGCCGTCGATCTAAGCAAAATAAGATGCATAAAAGATAAACATCACATGCAATCAATATAAGTGATATGATATGGCCATCATCATCTTGTGCCTTTGATCTCCATCTCCAAAGCACCGTCATGATCACCATCATCACAGGCGTGACACCTTGATCTTCATCGTAGCATCGTTGTCATCTCGCCAACTATTGCTTCTACGACTATCGCTGCCGCTTAGTGATAAAGTAAAGCAATTACATGGCGATTGCATTTCATACAATAAAGTGACAACCATATGGCTCCTACCAGTTGTCGATAACTCTGTTACAAAACATGATCATCTCATACAATAAAATTTAGCATCATGTCTTGACCATATCACATCACAACATGCCCTGCAAAAACAAGTTAGACGTCCTTTACTTTGTTGTTGCAAGTTTTACGTGGCTGCTACGGGCTGAGCAAGAACCGTTCTTACCTATGCATCCAAACCACAATGATATTTCATCAAGTATGTATTGTTTTAACCTTCACAAGGACCGGGTGTAGACACACTCGATTCAACTAAAGTTGGAGAAACTGACACCCGCCAGCCATCTGTGTGCGAAGCACGTCGGTAGAACTAGTCTCGCGTAAGCGTCTGGCGTAATGTCGGTCCGCCGCTTCATCCAACAATACCGCCAAATCAAAGTATGACATGCTGGTAAGCAGTATGACTTGTATCGCCCACAACTCACCTGTGTTCTACTCGTGCATATAACATCTACGCATAAACCTAGCTCGGATGCCACAGTTGGGGAACGTAGTAATTTCAAAAAACTTCCTACACACACGCAAGATAATGGTGATGCATAGCAACGAGAGGGGAGAGTGTCGTCCACGTACCCTCGTAGACCGTAAGTGGAAGCATTATGACAACGCGGTTGATGTAGTCGTACGTCTTCACGATCGACCGATCCTAGTACCGAACGTACGGCACCTCCGTGATCTGCACACGTTCAGCTCGGCGACGTCCCACGAACTCACGATCCAGTAGAGCTTCGAGGGAGAGTTCCATCAGCACGACAGCATGATGACGGTGATGATGATGCTACCGACGCAGGGCTTCGCCTAAGAACCGCTACGATATGACCGAGGTGGATTATGGTGGAGGGGGGCACTACACACGGCTAAAAGATCAATGATCAACTTGTGTGTCTATGGGGTGCCCCCCTCCCCCATATATAAAGGAGTGGAGGAGGGGGAGGAGGTCGGCCTCCTAGGCGCGCCCCATGGTGAGTCCTACTCCCACCGGGAGTAGGACTCAACCCCTTCCAAGAGTAGGAGAAGGAGGGAATGAAGGAGGAGAGAGGGGGAAGGAAAAAGGGGGGCGTCGCCCCCCCCCCCCTTCCTTGTCCAATTCGGACTAGAGGGGGAGGGGGCGCGCGGCCTGCCCTGGCCGCCCCTTCCTCTCTCCACCAAGGCCCATGAGGCCCATTACACTCCCCGGCGAATTCCCGTAACTCTCCGATACTCCGATAAATACCCGAACCACTCAGAACCTTTCCGATGTCCGAATATAGCCTTCCATATCGATCTTTACATCTCGAACATTTCGAGTCTCCTCGTCATGTCCCTGATCTCATTTGGGACTCCAAACAACCTTCGGTACATCAAAACACATAAACTCATAATACCGATCGTCACCGAACGTTAAGCATGCGGACCCTACGAGTTTGAGAACTATGTAGACATGACCGAGACTCATCTCCGGTCAATAACCAACAGTGGAACCTTGATGCTCATATTGGCTCCTACATATTCTACGAAGATCTTTATCGGTCAAACCGCATAACAACATATGTTGTTCCCTTTGTCATCGGTATGTTACTTGCCCGAGATCCGATCGTGGGTATCTCAATACCTAGTTCAATCTCGTACCGGCAAGTCTCTTTACTCGTTCCGTGATGCATCTTCCTGCAACTAACTCATTAGTCACAATGCTTGCAAGGCTTATAGTGATGTGCATTACCGAGAGGGCCCAGAGATACCTCTCCAACAATCGGAGTGAAAAATCCTAATCTTGATCTATGACAACTCAACAAGTACCATCAGAGACACGTGTAGAGCACCTTTATAATCACCCAGTTAAGTTGTGACGTTTGGTAGCACACAAAGTGTTCCTCCGGTATTCGGGAGTTGCATAATCTCATAGTCATAGGAACATGTATAAGTCATGAAGAAAGCAACAGCAACATACTAAACAATCAAGTGCTAAGCTAACGGAATGGGTCAAGTCAATCACATCATTCTCTAATGATGTGATCCCGTTAATCAAATGACAACTCATGTCTATGGCTAGGAAACTTAACCATCTTTGATTCAACGAGCTAGTCAAGTAGAGGCATACTAGTGACACTGCTTTGTCTATGTATTCACACATGTACTAAGTTTCCGGTTAATACAATTCTAGCATAAATAATAAACATTTATCATGGTATAAGGAAATATAAATAACAACTTTATTATTGCCTCTAGGGCATATTTCCTTCAGATGGCTCCTTTGCGCCGGTGACGTTTCCAGGGGCCGGATGTCCAAGGTCCTGGACGGATGTCCGGGTCCTGGGCCGGTTCACTTGACTCCTTCCGTTGGTTCTCCTCGTCCATGAACTTGGCGGCTTGTCCATCTTCATGAGCGTCTCCGGGAGGGTCCTCTTGACACCTAATCATGCATAGCATATCGGACTTAGGTAGTAACCATGGCTCGAGTGGATCATATGTGTTATCACTAAGGAAGGAAGTCACCTCGTTCTCGAGAGCTCTAGCTCGTGCTCGTGTCATAGGTCCTCTTGGCTCTTGATGAGACGATGGTAGGTCCATGGAGATGACCATAGGATGCTCCGCATCATCTCCCCTCCCTTGGGAAATATCCGACCTCGGATCGAAATCCTCATCACCATGGTATGGGGAGAGATCTTTGACGTTGAAGATGTCGCTCACGGAGTACTTGTCGCGTGGGATGTCGATCTTGTAGGCGTTGTTGTTGTAGCGTGCAAGCACCTTGAATGGTCCATCGGCTCGTGGTAGAAATTTGGACTTGCGTTCATTGGGGAAGCGGTCCTTGCGAAGGTGTAGCCACACAAGATCTCCATTGTTGAATATCATGGGTTGCTTGTTGACGTTGAGCTTGGTCGCGAGTCGTTGTACTTGGCGCTCGATGGTGTGCCTTGTATATTCATGCATCTTCTTGAGTTAGTTGACTCTTGCACTCGCGTCCATGTTTGTGCGCTCTTGTAGCGGTAGAGGAAGAATGTCCAATGGTGACAATGGGTTGAAGCCATAGACGACCTCGAAGGGGGACTTGCCGGTAGTGGAATGTCTTGCACGGTTGTAGGCGTACTCGGTGATAGGTAGGAACTCCTCCCACTCCTTGATGTTATTCTTTATCAACATGCGTAGTAGAGTGGGGAGTGTATGGTTCGTGACCTCCGTTTGGCCGTCGGTTTGTGGATGGTACGCCGAAGAGAACAAAAGCTTGATTCCGAGCTTAGCGCACAATGTCTTCCAAAAGTAACTCAAGAACTTGACGTCACGGTCCAAGACAATCGTCTTTGGCACTCCAAGTAGTCGCAAGATTTCCCTACAAAATAAATTTGCAACATGTGAAGCATCGTCTATCTTGTTGCATGGTATGAAATGTGCCATTTTCGAGAACCGGTCCACAACAACAAACACGAATCTTTGCCATTTCTAGTTCTAGGTAAACCAAGGACAAAATCGATGCTAATATCTACCCATGGTTTATACGTAATTGGAAGAGGCATATAGAGTCCATGAGATTGAGCTTTAGACTTAGCTTTGCGACATGTAGAACATCGGTTGGTGAAACGGTTGATGTCGCGAAACATCTTGGGACAAAAATAGTTCTTGGAGAGCGTAGCAAATGTCTTGTCACGTCCAAAGTGTCCCATGAGTCCTCCGCCATGAGATTCTTGCAAAAGCAACAAACGAAGAGAAGACTCGGGGATGCATAGTTTGTTAGCTCTCATAAGATAACCATCTTTGATGTAATATCGTTCCCAAGAAGTATGCGTCAAACATTTGGCATAAGGAATAGCAAAAGTAGGATCATGCTCATACAAGCCTTTTATGTGCTCAAAGCCAATGACATTCAATTTAAGTTGACTAACAAGCATGCATATACGGGAAAGTGCATCCGCCACAACATTTTCCTTTTCCTTTGATATACTTGATGACATAAGGAAATGACTCAATAAACTCACTCCATTTAGCATGACGCTTGTTCAACTTAGTTTAACCCTTAAGATATTTAAGCATTTCATGATCGGTATGGATGATAAATTCATGAGGGAGAAGGTAATGTTCCCATTCATGCAAAACTCGCACTAAAGCATATAGCTCTTTGTCATAGATAGGATAATTGAGTTGCGCTCCGGAAAGTTTCTCACTAAAGTATGCTATGGGGCGCTTCTCTTGCGTTAACACACCTTGTCGGTGTCAAAACCGGCAGATCTCGGGTAGGGAGTCCCGAACTGTGCGTCTAGGCGGATGGTAACAGGAGACAAGGGACACGATGTTTTACCCAGGTTCGGGCCCTCTTGATGGAGGTAAAACCCTACGTCCTGCTTGATTAATATTGATGATGTGTGTTACAAGAGTGGATCTACCACGAGATCAAAGAGGCTAAACCCTAGAAGCTAGCCTATGGTATGATTGTTGTTAGATCTATGGACTACAGCCTGCTCGGTTTATATAGACACCGGATAGGTTAGGGTTACATGTAGTCGGGTTACAAAGGTAGGAGATCTACATATCCGTATCGCCAAGCTTGCCTTCCACGCCAAGGAAAGTCCCATCCGGACACGGAACGAAGTCTTCAATCTTGTATCTTCATAGTCTTGGAGTCCGGCCGATGATGATAGTTCGGCTATCCGGACACCCCCTAGTCCGAAACTCCCTCAGTAGCCCCTGAATGAGGCTTCAATGACGACGAGTCCGGCGTGCATGTTGTCTTCGGCATTGCAAGGCGGGTTCTTCCTCCAAATAATTTATAGAAGATTGTGAACACCAGGATAGTGTCCGGCTCTGCAAAAATAAATTCCACATACCACCCTAGAGAGAATAATATTACACAAGATCAATCACGACGATTCTCGTGGCGTGACGTCGCACCACTACCAAGCCTTTACTCAAATTGTTTTTATTGTTCCACCTCGGTAGCGTTTAGCGAAGCGGTTTCCTTGGCACGTCTTGTCGAAGCAGAGATCATGTTCCCCTTATTCCGGGATTCCCATCAATACGGATGTGGGTAACCCAACCGCGCCATTGATTGTGACGCTTGGGAGATAAGCGAGTTTTACCAGCCGGTGGGGACACATGTTTTTGTCCGCCCATATAAGGGGATAAAGATCCAACCCTTTTACCTGCGCCTTCTTCCTCCTTGGCTTATCCATCTCCGCGAACTCGAGCTCCAGCGCCCAAGTCCGCACTTCTCACCTCAACCTTCTCCAACTATGTCCGGAGCAGGAGGCAAGTGGATGGCCTCCTCCATCACGGAGGGGCAGATCCAGAAGCTGCGCGACGCCGGATATTTGTCCAGCAACATCGCGCATCGGCTCCCCGACGAGGGAGAGCTCATTCCCAACCCCAGGCCCCATGAGAGGGTAGTATTTCTTCCCCATTTCCTCCGTGGATCCCGCTTCATCCCTTTGTCCGGGGGCTCATGTTCTACCACGGCCTAGATTTCCATGATCTGGCCCCGAATTTCATCCTCAACATCTCGGCGTTTATCGTCGTGTGCGGGGACTTCCTCTGCATCCAGCCCACTTCGTCTTGTGGCTCAAGACCTTCAGTGTCAAGCCGAAGGTTGTGAAGGGCAGCCAAGCGGAGTGCGGAGGCGCCATGGTGGGCAGGATGTCCCACGTTACGTGGCTGGAGGGCACTTTCGTGGAAACCATCAAGGGGTGGCAATCGGGGTGGTTCTACATCACCGAGCCGCGTGACCATGATTGGGCGGCGGCCCCCGAATTCAGATCTGGCATCCCTACACGGCTCACCTCCTAGAAAGAGAGTGGCTGGATTTGGGGGGATTCAGAGGAGCTGACCGGACTCCAAGCCTGTATCCAGAAGTTGGTGGACAAGAAGCTCAAGCTTGTCAATGTAGTCCAGGTCATGCTCATCCGTCGGATTCTCCCGCGTGCCGACGGGCTTCAACCTGTGGGAGTTTGATCGGCGCAGCACTGCACTGGCGGGCTCTTCGACACTACGCACGAAGATGTCCGGAAGGTGCTGTTCAAGGCGCCGAAGCTCCCGCATCCGCCACCGAAGATCGCGGATTCCGCCGCAGCGCCCACCGACGAGGTAAGTGATTTCACCACTTGTTTTGCATAGTTTGGCTCTATGCAGGATCTAAACTCCCTTTACCTTTAACAGGAATGGTTGGCGAAGGCCGAACGGCTTATCTGTCCGGCCCCATTGCCAGAGGACCCAGCGGACGCCCGCCTAACGGGGCTGCTGGCTCCGGCACCCCACATGGTGCCGGAGAAGAAGGCCAAGAAGACGGCCACGGGGACTCGGAAGAGTTCTCGTTGTGTGCTATCGGATGATGAATCCGAGGCCGACTCCTCCCACCAAGGTGAGGAGGAGAAGAAAGCATCTCCCCCAGCGGGGGGAGGGAAGAAAAGGAAGGCCTCCCCAACAAGGGAGGCCGAAGGGTCCAAGAAGGGGAAAACTCTTCCCGGACTGCTCCGCCAACGCCAAAGGATTTGACAACGAGGACTGGCCCCCAAGGGCCAAGCCGCTGGCGAGATCGTAAGTATCCGGACTCCCGAATAACTTCAAGGTTTTTTCTTTTCGCCACATAATGTCTTTCTAATGCCGCATACAACCCTGCAGTCCGCCCAAGGATGATCTTCCCTGCTTGCCGAAGGGTCCTTGGGTGCGTCGGATATGGATTCCCTTCCGACTGCCTCCACCCCCCGTGCCGCGGACGATGCCGAGGTGGGATCCTAGAAAAGGACCCACCAGGAGGAGGAGGCCCCGGAGGTGTCACAGGACACCCTTCCCGGGATCAGGCGCGGACTCAGCCCGGAGGCCACAAGTGGCTCGAGTCCGGCTGGCGACCCTTCGCAAGAAGGGCAAGATCATGACGCCGGCTGCCTGGCCCAACCGGAGGTGCCGGATATTTGGCCGGAGGCGCCAACGGCGCCTCCATCAAAGAGGAACACCACACCGTTATGAGTGCGGTGATTCAAGGTTCAGCTCGCCAAGAGCGGGCTGACCGAAGCCTGCAGCAGCCTTCTAACAGGCTTTGAGGTAAGAATTTCAATATATGTAAAAATGGTACCGCATAGACAGTAGCCCCTGATGCTCGGTTCGGTGTTCGAAAAGAAAAGCACGGCTTGAGGATCTTTAGAAAGATAAACGCAGGAGTCATAAAAAATATGTCAATATGGGATTGCAGGCTGTGCCGCTGACCTCCGCCGCACTGACTGCGGAGGTCAATACTTTGAAGGAAAACCTCGAGCGGTCCGAGAACGAAGCTCGGCCATGCCAAGAAGCAGCTCGAGGAAAAAGAAGGTGAGTAATACCTTATGAAAATTGTACCTTACAGAAAAGGATTTGGTTGCAAGAAAAATAACAAGGATAACGTGGGTATTGCAGGGGCCACTAACGAGGTGGCGACCGTGAAGGAGGCGGTGGTCGTGGCCAAACGCAATGCGGCCGCGGAGCGCACCGAGCGAGAGAATGAGGAGGCGCGGGTGGCAGAGGTACATCAAGAGCTCCAGGATCTCGTGAAAAAACATGAGAGCTTGGAGCGTGACTCGAAGACTCGAGAGTCTGAGCTTGCAACGGCTCTTGAGGGTGCCAAAGCCGCTAAGGCCGAAGCCTACAAGGCCCTCCAGGAGATTGAGGCGGTGAAGAAAATAGCAGCGGGTAAGGCATTTTCATGCAAAGTAAGCATGCGAGTGTTAATTACCTATTACTTACCCGAATTCGGAGCTCTCCAGGAGCGTTCGCAGATCTTCCTCGCAGCGTATCCGATGCTGCCGCATTCTACCGGGCCGAGGAGGGGAGCTCGACGGAGAAGGTCTTCTGGTCTCGGTATCGAGGCGGACATCCAGTGCTTATAGCGACCAGTGAAGCAGCTGGTCGAGCTCACAAGGCGGCCGAACAGGCCATGAAGGGCCTCATAGTTCGGCTGTGGCCTAAGGAGGCCATGCACAGGAGCTACTTGGTGCGGCGGCTGATGGATGCGTGCCCATGGGTAGAAGTCATCAAGCATTCCGCTTGTATTGAGGGTGCCTGTCGGGCCCTTGCCCGCAAGAAGGTGCACTGGGGCAAGATGGATGCCTGTAAGCTCGTGACGGACCCGCCACCAGAGGGCAAGGAGCATCGCACGCCCGAGATGTATTATAAGAGTGTGCTGAAGGGCGCCCGCACTATTGCGGGTGAGTGCTCCAAAGTTGTAATACTGTGCGCTGAAAACTTAGTTCATATGCGCTAAGCAACGCTTGTTAATTTAAAATATTACCTTCTGTGCGGCTGTTTATCAAATCTGAGAGATGGCAAGTCGTCGGCTTCAGCCCCCATGCCACGAGTCTTTGGGGGTGTTCGGGATAAACTTGAGCGCTCTTGTTCCCATTTTTGGGTCCATCTAGGAGGCGCTCAACACAGCGAACAAGGCAACCGGACTTATAATGCTTGAACACTCTCACTTAGCCATAGAATTCTATAATTTTAAATTTAGTGAAGCCCCTAGTCTTCGGAAGGTCAATTTGGGGCGCTTATCCACGCCTTGGCCGGACACTATCCGGCTGCTCGCTCTAAGAGGCATAAGTCTTTAAGGACTCGCAAAAACCTCTCGAACAAATGACCGGCTCTTGCCTCATCATGACTGGCCAGTTTTTAGCTTTCTCCATCGAGGCGTTAACCCAGCTCAACCGGGCGGAATCGTGATGGTTCTCCCAGTGCTACCTTAGCCGATATAACGGAACGTAAGGCACCAAAACATGGGAGCCGCAAACCCAACTATTGACCCAAGACATGATTCGAGCCGATGCATATAGTGCTATAAGTTCGGGGTGCCGCACTTGTGAAAGTGTTCGGACTTATCATACCATAATGCGGGAAACATAAGCCCCTGGTGTATATTAGCCGTACCAAAGTGTACGGATGCAACATGCCGTGAATGAACATATGTATGAAAAAGAAATGCAATTATAAGAAAAGAGGTGCTGCATTGTTTTATTCAATAAGTGCTTTATTTACGAATGCGTAAGCGATACAAATAGTGCGATAAGCAAGGTATGGGACTGTTAAACATGTCCCCCTCCAGGGGTAGGCTGCAGATTGGTGTATAAAAATGCTCGTAATGGAGACCACCTGTATATTCGTTGTAGCCTTTATCCTTCCCTGGCTATTGCATCGTGAGTTTGGCAGGTCTGCGGCCGGACAGGGCTTCTGACAAACGGAGTCCTGTGGATAAAAAGTAAAAGGTAAAAAGAAAAGAAAAAGGAACGACACACTTGAGAGCCCCTGGTGTGGTTGAGCCGCAGTCTGGGTTTATCATGGTCGTGCCCCTCTCCCCATGCCCATGGTATCTTCAGAGCGTAATGGTTACGCGAAGGACCTGCTTTGACGTTTCGCAGAGGCTGGGGTTGCCGCATCGCCACGCATGCTCTAACGTGCCGGTGGTCTTGTTGTAAGTTACTCCAGCGCTTAGCCGTGTCCGCCGCTTAACGGCCGGACTCGAGAATTGCCTTAAGAGGCTGCATTGCACTTCGTCGCGAGAGCCATTGTATGTTCCTCTCGGCGAGAGAACGCTCGGTGTTTCCGCTGACCGTGATGACTCCTCGAGGGCCTGGCATCTTGAGCTTGAGGTATGCGTAGTGCGGCACCGCGTTGAACTTTGCAAACGCGGTACGTCCGAGCAAGGCATGATAGCCGCTGCGGAACGGGACTATGTCGAAGATTAACTCCTCGCTTCGGAAGTTATTCGGGGATCCAAAGACCACTTCCAGTGTAATTGAGCCTGTACAAATGGCTTCTACACCTGGTATGACACCTTTAAAGGTCGTTTTGGTAGGTTTAATCCTTGAGGGGTCTATGCCCATTTTGGCGCCTGTATCCCGGTAAAGCAGGTTCAGGTTGCTGCCGCCAATCCATCGAGGACTCGTTAGGTGAAATCCATCGATGATTGGGTCTAAGACCAGTGCAGCGAATCCGCCGTGGCGGATGCTGGTGGGGTGGTCCCTTCAGTCAAAAGTGATCGGGCAGGAGGACCATGGATTGAACTTCGGGGCAACTGGCTCCATCACGTAGACGTCCCTGAGTGCACGCTTCCGCTCCCTTTTGGTTATGTGCGTTGCGTATATCATGTTCACCATCCGCACCTATGGGGGGAAACCCTTCTGTCCTTTATTGTTCGGCGGTTGGGTCTCGTCCTCGTCATCGCTATGCAGCCCCTTGTCATTGTTTTTGACAATTAACTTGCCTGCCTGCTTGAATACCCAACAGTCCCTGTTGGTGGGGTTAGCTAGCTTTTCGGGGGTGCCGTGTATCTGGCACAAGCGGTCGAGTATTCGGTCCAAATTGGACGGACCCGGAGTAGTTCTTTTGAATGGCTTTTTCCAATCGACCGGGTTTAGAGCCTCACGAATCCGGCATTGATTGTCGTATCCTCAATATTGTCGCCGCACGCGGCGTTTGTTTTTGTTACGACGCGGCCTGCCATTTCGGTCCTTGAAGTCCGGACTGCCAGAATTTTTGCTGAGGTTGTTGCTGCGTGCTAGCCAGCTGTCCTCACACGCGCTGAAGCGGGTCATGAGTGATGTGAGGGCTGCATGGATTTCGGCTTTTCCTGTCCTAGGTGCCGGGCAAGCCACTCGTCGCGGATGTTATGCTTGAAGGCCGCGAGGGCCTCCGCATCCGGACAGTCGACGATTTGGTTTTTCTTGGTTAAGAACCGTGTCCGTAATTGTTCCGCCGATTCGTCTGCTGCTGAATTATGTGGCTTAGGTCATCAGCGTCTGGTGGTCGCACATAAGTGCCCCGGAAGTTATCGAGAATGCGGCTTCAGGTCCTCCCAGCTCCCAATTGACTCTGCAGGCAAGCTGTTGAGCCAATGCCGGGCTGGTCCTTTAAGCTTGAGGGGGAGGTATTTGATGGCGTGAAGATCGTCACCGCGGGCCATGTGGATGTGAAGGAGATAGTCTTCGATCCAAACCGCGGGGTCTGTTGTGCCATCATAGGATTCAATATTGACGGGTTTAAACCCTTCGGGGATTTGATGATCCATTACTTCGTCTGTGAAGAATAGTGGGTGTGCGGCGCCTCTATAATGGGCGATATCACGGCGGAGCTCAAAAGAGCTGTGTCTGCATTTTGTTCAGCCGGCGGACTTATCAGGTCCGCGGCGATTGTCGCCACGCATCGCGGGGCGCCCACGCGATCCATAGATCAATCTTGATTGTCTTGCCTTGTCCTCCAATATATCCCGTAGGTCCGGAGCGTTCCCCTATGGCCGTGTGCTTTTTGAGCGATGCCGGGGTACGGTTCTAGTGAAGGGCCTAGAGGCCTCTCTGTCGCGACCACGGGTGGTCGGTCACCGTATTGTCTCCTGGTGATGCGGGTTCGTAAGCCTCCTCCTCTAATCGGGGAGCAGCTTGCGTTTAGGGTAGCTTTTGAGGGGCGTCGAGCTCATGCTCTTCGCCGCGAGGACTTCAGTCCATCCGCCGGCCAGCGATCCCGATCAGCTCTAAGTCGTTGTCGCTTTTTCTTGAGGCTGTTCGCCGTGGCCATAAGCCTGCGTCTAAAACGCTGTTGTTCGACGGGATCCTCAGGCACGACGAATTCATCGTCATCGAGGCTTGCTTCGTCTCCTGAGGGAGGCATATGATCCTCTACCTCTTCTTCTGTCGCTCTCTCGTGAGGGCTGGCGTCTTCATCCTCCTGCGCTGGATCTTCTTTGGAGTGGATTGTCTTGACCTTGTCCGGTGTATTGTTATCTCCGGTCTGGAATCTGCATTCTTGCTTTGTGGCGGGATTTAGAGCGGCGCCCGACGCCGCGGCGCTTAGGCTGTTTCTTGGAGGGGTCATCCTCCTCTGTTCCTTCGCCATTCCCATCCTTTGGGATATCCACCATGTATATGTCATATGATGAGGTGGCTTTCCAGTGCCCAGTGGGCGCTGGTTCTTGTTCGTCTCCGGTATCGTCATCCATACCATCGATGTCTTCGGAGTCGTAGTCTAGCATGTTGGTTAGATCATCGACAGCGGCTACCAAGTGGGTGGTGGGTGGGCTTTGAATTTCTTCGTCGTCCGCATCCCAACCGCCCCGACCGCTGATCGCCGAGGCTCTCGATAACGAGAGAGAATTTAGTGAATTCAGGATGTCGCCAAGGCGAGTGCGAAAGATGTCCGCGGCCGTGAACTCCATAACGGGCGCCCAATCGGATTCGATCGGCAAGGGCGCGGAGGGTTCGGAGTCCGGAGAGGAGTCCGGCACCCTCGAGTCGAGGTCTTCGCAAAGGACAGGGATGGAGTTCGGCTCGATCGCCGTAGAGATTAAAGCCCCCGAGGCGGTGTCCAACCACTGCCCTCGATCGGGGAATCCGCCCCGGATTAAGGGTCGGAGCTGATTCTCGTGCGGCCTGTGGCAATCGCTCGCTGCAGAGCTAGATCATGCCCTCGAGACGGTCTGGCGGCGGCAGCTGCGGCTCGAATCCGTCGAAGATCAAGTCTCCGCGGATATCGGCCGTATAGTTAAACTTCCAAATCTGACACGATGGCCACGGGCGTAGCTTCGATCTGCTCCGGATGGCTGTTTAATTGGCCCGCAGCAAAGCCGCCGAATCTGAAGATCTGTCCGGGAGAAAGGTCTTACCCTGGACTGCGTCGTTGTTGATGATCGAAGGAGCCATAGGGCCTATCGGTGACGACACAGAGGAACTCTCAATGAAAGCACCAATGTCGGTGTCAAAACCGGCGGATCCCGGGTAGCGGGTCCCGAACTGTGCGTCTAGGCGGATGGTAACAGGAGACAAGGGACATGATGTTTTACCCAGGTTCGGGCCCTCTTGATGGAGGTAAAACCCTACGTCCTGCTTGATTAATATTGATGATGTGTGTTACAAGAGTGGATCTACCACGAGATCAAAGAGGCTAAACCCTAGAAGCTAGCCTATGGTATGATTGTTGTTCGTCCTATGGACTACAGCCGTCTGGTTTATATAGACACCGAATAGGTTAGGGTTACACAGAGTCGGTTACAAAGGTAGGA
The DNA here is from genome assembly GCA_021605145.1 of Aegilops bicornis. Taxonomy (NCBI): domain Eukaryota; kingdom Viridiplantae; phylum Streptophyta; class Magnoliopsida; order Poales; family Poaceae; genus Aegilops; species Aegilops bicornis. The sequence continues at coordinate 499,771,557 of CM038669.1, read as the reverse complement.
GATCTACATATCCGTATCGCCAAACTTGCCTTCCACGCCAAGGAAAGTCCCATCTGGACATGGGACAAAGTCTTCAATCTTGTATCTTCATAGTCTTGGAGTCTGGCCGATGGTGATAGTTCGGCTATCCGGACACCCCCTAGTCCGGAACTCCCTCACACCTCCTATGCCATTACCACTAGCATCGCAATGAATTTCAAAAGGTTTGTCAAAGTTGGGTAATGCAAGCACGGGAGCATGAGTAAGCAAATTCTTAAGCTCATTGAATGCGCTATCTTGCGATGGTCCCCAAACAAAGGGTGCATTCTTCTTGCTCAAAGCATGTAAAGGAGATGCAATAGTGCTAAAATCCTTCACAAATCTATGGTAGAAATCGGCTAAACCAAGAAAACTACGCACTTGTTGCAAATTGGTTGGTTGTGGCCAAGTTTTAATAGCATTGATCTTAGATTCATCAGCATGAACACCCTTGGAAGATACTACAAAACCCAAGAAAATAAGCTTATCAACGCCAAAAAGGCATTTTCCATATTAGCATAAACACGCTCTTTTCGAAGAGTTTGTAACACGGTGCGAAGGTGGGTGACATGCTCTTTGAGAGATTTGCTAAAAACAAGGATATCGTCAAAGTAGACCACAACAAACTCACCAATGTAAGGGCGAAACACATAATGCATAAGACGCATGAAAGTATCGGGTGCTTCGGATAAACCCATAGGCATGACTAACCACTCATACAAACCAAACTTAGTTTTGAAAGCGGTTTTCCATTCATCACCCTCTTGTATGCTGATTTGATAGTAACCACTTGTGAGATCGATTTTGGAAAAAATAGTGTCACCGCTAAGCTCATCAAGCATATCATCAAGGCGTGGAATGGGGTACCTATAGCGAACGGTGATAGCATTGATGGCTCTACAATCAGAACACATGCGAAAGCTATCGTCTCTTTTTGGCACAACAATGACCGGTACGGCACAAGGACTCAAACTCTCACACACATGTTCATGATCTATGAGATGCTTTACTTGCATTTTGGTTTCTCGGGGTTGGCTCGGTAGGGAGCCTTGTTTGGAAGTGGCGCTCCGGGGATGAGGTCGATGCGGTGCTCGATGCCTCATAGTGGAGGTAGACCCGGAGGTAGCTCGTCAGGGAAAACATCTTGGAATTCCTGCAATAGAGAAGATGACACTAAAGGTAGATTGTGAGAGGTGTTAGCTTTTGGTGCTTCGTCCTTGCACAAAAGGACATAGTGCATAACACTTGATGGGTTCTCACACACTTCTCTCATCTCACGTTTGGTGGCAAATAGGACAAAGTTCTTCTAGTCTCTCATCGTGGAGCCACTCAATTTGGTCTTGTGGCGCTCACTCTCTTTTTGGTGGCTCGCTCTCTCACTATTCTCTCCTTGATGGGTGGCTTGCTTGTCAGCGATCACTTGGCTTGGAGACATAGGTCGTAGCACATACTCCTTTCCTTTCATCTTGAAGCTATAATGATTTGTACGCCCGTTGTGGATGACACCTCGGTTGAATTGTCATGGCCGTCCGAGAAGGAGGTGGCACACGGTCATCGGAAGGACATGACACTCCAAAGTGTCTTCGTAAGCTCCGATCTTGAAAGAAACTTGTACTCTATGCTTGACTTGGATGGTATCGGTGTCGCTTAGCCATTGAACCTTGTATGGGTGCGGGTGCTTCATCTTGACCAATTGAAGCTTGGAGCATAGTTCTTCACTTGCGAGGTTAGGGCAACTTCCTCCATCGATGATGACCTTGACGGACCTTCCATTGATGTCGGCCTTGGTGTGGAAGATGTGGCATCGTTGGTATTCGTCTTGTTGATGTTGAAGAGTCAAGACCTTGGAGACAACAAGAGCAGGGCTCGAATCTTCGTCACAAAAGACTTGATCATCTTCATCTTCGTTGTTAACTTGCTGGTGCATGGCCACTTGCTCAAGGGCTTCCATTTCTCCTTCACTCATTGAGTCATAGGTTCCATCGTCGTTGAGGATCATGGTGCGCTTGTTTGTAAACTCGAAGGACTTGTGGCCTCGGCCGCCGCATGTGAAGCATTTGAAGGAACTTGTCTTGATGGTCTCATCGGTTGGGGTAGATGATGATCAAGCTTTTGGCTTGAAGTTGCTTGTAGTAGGAGGACGACTTGAGGTTGTCGAAGTTTTCTTGTAACTTGACTTGTCGCCGTTGTTTGTAGATGGCTTGGTTGAGGTAGAAGGTGTTGGAGTCGTTGACGCTTGAGAGTTGGAGAAGCCGTATGACTTGGATGAGAACTTGGTGTTGGGGAACGTAGTAATTTCAAAAAATTTCCTACGCACACGCAAGATCATGGCGATGCATAGCAACGAGAGGGGAGAGTGTTCTCCACGTACCCTCGTAGACCGAAAGCGGAAGCGTTAACACAACGCGGTTGATGTAGTCGTACGTCTTCACGATCCGGCCGATCAAGTACCGAACGCACGGCACCTCCGAGTTCAGCACACGTTCAGCCCGATGACGTCCCTCGAACTCCGATCCAGCCGAGTGTTGAGGGAGAGTTTCGTCAGCACGACGGCGTGGTGACGATGATGATGTTCTACCGACGCAGGGATTCGCCTAAGCACCGCTACAGTATTATCGAGGTGGTGTATGGTGGAGGGGGGCACCGCACAGGGCTAAAAGATCAGTGATCAATTGTTGTATCTTTGGGGTGCCCCCCTGCCCCCGTATATAAAGGAGCAACGGGGGGAGAGGCGGCCGGCCAGGAGAGGGGCGCGCCAGGAGGAGTCCTACACCCACCGGGAGTAGGACACCCTCCCTTCCTTGTTGGATTAGGAGAAGGGGGAAAGAGGAGGAGGAGAAGAAGGAAAGGGGGCGCCGCCCCCCCCCCCTCCTTGTCCAATTCGGACTAGAGGGGGAGGGGGCGTGCGGCCTGCCCTGGCCGCCCCTCCTCTTCTCCACTAAGGCCCATGTAGGCCCATTAATCCCCCGGGGGGGTTCCGGTAACCCCCGGTACTCCGGTATATATCCGATAACCCCCGGAACCATTCCGGTGTCCAAATATAGTCCTCCAATATATAAATCTTCATGTCTTGACCATTTCAAGACTCCTCGTTATGTCCGTGATCACATCCGGGACTCCGAACAACCTTCGGTACATCAAAACATACAAACTCATAATACAACTGTCATCGAAACTTTAAGCGTGCGGACCCTACGGGTACGAGAACTATGTAGACATGACTGAGACACGTCTCCGGTCAATAACCAATAGCGGAACCTGGATGCTCATATTGGCTCCCACATATTCTACGAAGATCTTTATCGGTCAGGCCGCATAACAACATACGTTGTTCCCTTTGTCATCGGTATGTTACTTGCCCAAGATTCGATCATCGGTATCTCAATACCTAGTTCAATCTCGTTACCGGCAAGTCTCTTTACTCGTTCTGTAATACATCATTCCGCGACTAACTCATTAGTTGCAATGCTTGCAAGGCTTAAGTGATGTGCATTACTAAATGGGCCCAGAGATACCTCTCCGACAATCGGAGTGACAAATCCTAATCTCGAAATACGCCAACCCAACAAGTACCATCGGAGACACCTGTAGAGCACCTTTATAATCACCCGATTACGTTGTGATGTTTGGTAGCACGCAAAGTGTTCCTCCCGTAAGCAGGAGTTGCATAATCTCATAGTCATAGGAACATGTATAAGTCATGAAGAAAGCAATAGCACAATACTAAACGATCGTGTGCTAAGCTAACGGAATGGGTCAAGTCAATCACATCATTCTCCTAATGATGTGAACCCCTTAATAAAATGACAACTCATGTCAATGGCTAGGAAACATAACCATCTTTGATCAACGAGCTAGTCAAGTAGAGGCATACTAGTGACACTTTGTTTGTCTATGTATTCACACAAGTATTATGTTTCCGGTTAATACAATTCTAGCATGAATAATAAACATTTATCATGATATAAGGAAATAAATAATAACTTTATTGTTGCCTCTAGGGCATATTTCCTTTAGTCTCCCACTTGCACTAGAGTCAATAATCTATATTACACAGTAATGATTCTAACACCCATGGAGCCTTGGTGTTGATCGTGTTTTGCTCGTGGAAGAGGCTTAGTCAACGGGTCTGCAACATTCAGATCCATATGTATCTTGCAAATTTCTATGTCTCCCACCTGGACTAGATTCCGGATGGAAGTGAAGCATCTCTTGATGTGCTTGGTTCTCTTGTGAAATCTGGATTCCTTTGCCAAGGCAATTGCACCAGTATTGTCACAAAAGATTTTCATTGGACCCGATGCACTAGGTATGACACCTAGATCAGATATGAACTCCTTCATCCAGACTCCTTCATTTGCTGCTTCCGAAGCAGCTATGTACTCCGCTTCACACGTAGATCCCGCCACAACGCTTTGTTTAGAACTGCACCAACTGACAACTCCACCGTTCAATGTAAACACGTATTCGGATTGCAATTTAGAATCGTCCGGACCAGTGTCAAAGCTTGCATCAACATAACCATTTATGATGAGCTCTTTGTCACCTCCATAAACGAGAAACATATCCTTAGTCCTTTTCAGGTATTTCAGGATGTTCTTGACCGATGTCCAGTGATTCACTCCTGGATTACTTTGGTACCTCCTCGCTAAACTAGTAGCAAGGCACACATCAGGTCTGGTACACAGCATTGCATACATGATAGAACCTATGGCTGAAGCATAGGGAACATCTTTCATCTTCTCTCTACTCTGCTGCGGTGGTGGGGCATTGACTCTTACTCAACTTCACACCTTGTAACACGTGCAAGAACCCTTTCTTTGCTTGATACATTTCAATCTTCTTCAAAACTTTGTCAAGGTATGTGCTTTGTGAAAGTCCAATTAAGCGTCTTGATCTATCTCTATAGATATTGATGCCCAATATATAAGCAGCTTCACCGAGGTCTTTCATTGAAAAACTCTTATTGAAGTATCCCTTTATGCTATCCAGAAATTCTATGTCATTTCCTGCATATAATATCATAAATGCTACAGAGCTCCCACTCACTTTCTTGTAAATACAGGCTTCTCCAAAAGTCTGTATAAAACCAAATGCTTTGATCACACTATCAAAGCATTAATTCCAACTCCGAGAGGCTTGCACGAGTCCATAAATGGATCGCTAGAGCTTGCACACTTTGTTAGCTCCCTTTGGATCGACAAAACCTTCCGGTTGCATCATATACAACTCTTCTTCCAGAAATCCATTCAGGAATGCAGTTTTTACATCCATTTGCCAAATTTCATAATCATAAAATTTGGCAATTGCTAACATGATTCAGACAGACTTAAGCATCGCTACGGGTGAGAAGGTCTCATCGTAGTCAATCCCTTGAACATGTCGAAAACCTTTCGCAACAAGTCGAGCTTTATAGACAATAACATTACCGTCAGCGTCAGTCTTCTTCTTGAAGATCCATTTATTCTCAATGGCTTGCTGATCATCGGGCAAGTCAACCAAAGTCCACACTTTGTTCTCATACATGGATCCTGTTGGGGATGTTACTACTGGGTGTAAACCGGCCTATCTGGGCTGGGTTAACTTCATCAGTAGTTCAACGGTGTAAAAGCCCAAGAGGCATAAAGTAAGGGCCCAAGGCCTGTAGTCGGTTTAGAACATGTAGCCGTAAACTAGCCTGGTATGTAAAATTGTATTGTAAGTTAGGAATAGAGAGAGAGACCAACCCGGATACGAGTATGAACCGGAGATTGGGACTCTCTGAACCGACAGGCGTCACCCATGTATATAAGGGACAACCCGGGGCGGTTCAAGGAGGGACAACAACAACTCGAGGCCTAGGCGAAGCTTATTTGCTCCCTAGTCATCGAGACCACATCAATCCCATCACAACTAGACGTAGGCTTTTACCTTCATCGAAGGGGCCGAACTAGTATAACTCTTGTGTCTTTGCGTCCGCTTTAACCCCTTCAAGTTAACCCGTAGCGATGGCACCACGACTATGTCCTTTCATGAGGACATCTGCCGTGACAAAACCACGACAGTTGGCGCCCACCGTGGGGCTATCATACGATGGTTTGATGATCTTGGAGGGCAAGTTGAAGGACTCGAAGGCTACGCTGTGGGCTGGATGACCAAGAGTCGTCGCGGCAAGCTCTACATCGACGATGCAGGCTGGGGCCCCGAGGCCGGCTCGATTGAGTACGGGTACCGGGTCCCCTTTGGTGGCATACATGTTTTCATCGGCAAGATCGGTGAGCCAGGGCCTGAGCCGAACATCTGCAGCGACCTCGTCAAGACGGCTCAGCGTACGAGACCTGCCTAGGTTAAACCGGCCGTGAAGCGTGCCTTTGTGGGAGTCATCCACGGAGGAAGTTATGAGGACAGATCAGAGTCCGGTGGCGAGACCGTCGTCTACTCCGACGACGAGTCATCGGCCGAGAAATCGAATCTACGTATTAGCTATAAGATGGCCGGATTGGGGGTTGTTCCGATGGTGACAGTATTCCGGACCCCTCTGATCTGCCCAACCGGGTTGGAATATTCATGGCCGGTACACAAGCAATGCTTCACTCTTCGACCGCTGCAGCAATGGTTGCCGGTTCAACAGCGGCGACGGCTGCCGGGGCAGGAGGCCCTGCGCGCCCGCCGGCTCAAGTTTTATCAGACCTATTCGATGCGTTGGCTGTGCTCATGGCAGAGGTTAACCCGGCGGATCAGGACGCTCATAACGCGGAGATTGCGAAGGTGAAGGAACAGATCACTCATGCTAAAGCGGATCTAGCAGCTGCAGACGCCAGGATGACGGCAGAGCGGGCCGCTTTAGATGCGCATGCTTATAGGCTCATGTTGGATCAGAACGCATCACATGAAGTCATGAAGAGGAAATACAGATCCCGGTTGCCTTTAGATTTCGAAGGAAGAGACCTCTTCAACACCCCCGGAGCGGGAACCGATGTCTGCGGTGGTAAACCGGCGGAAGCACTGGACGGCGCAGTCCAGGCCCGCTTGATAGATCTTCCTCGCCATAACGCCCGGTGCGCCTCGGGCTGTGCAAACACCTCCGGTCACTACTCCAACCCGATGGATAACCTTGTTGCAGCTGCGGCACGGTGGAGGCTATTCCAATTGAAGGTGATTCACCACAAGCGGAGAGACGCCCGGGTCAAGGAGCTCCTTAGGACAGCTTTGGTCCAACAGAAGGCGTATTAAATGCGGCCGACGGATCCACTCTACCCCCGCCAAGCCGGAGCTATAGCGAGCACGTGGATGAACCGGCCGTATCAAGTAATGCACGGCGTGGTGCGCCCTGTGGCAACAACCCGGCAGGTGGCGTCGATAACGCCCAGGAGGTGGTGGACCGGGCCCGAGCGCGCAGGGAGGCCGAATTAGCAGCACATCATCAGGCTTATCCGCTTACGCCGGTTCGTCCGACCATCTCGGTCGAGCCAGGGGTTACCTCTAGCTCTTTGGGGGTTCCTTGCCTCGTCCCCGCTTTACGCAATGTGCGCTTGCCCAAGGATTTCAAGGGTCCGCGCAAGGTGCCAAACTACACCGCCCATTTGGCTCCAGAAGCATGGATAGAAAGTTATGAGATGGCCATGGAGATGCTTTGGATGTGGATGAGGCCGCGTGCAAAGTACTTCACCATGATGCTCGAAGGCATGGCCCGCACCTGGTTGAAGAGCTTGCCGCCCAATTCTATCAATTCATGGGCCCGATTCGCGGACCCGGTTTATCGAAATTTCAAAGATACTGTAAGCAACCCATGTCCATAGTGGACTTGGCGGCTTGTGTCGGGGAAGGAGTCAACAACCCATTGGGTACGCCGCGTTTCGGAAATCTTGCACTCGTCAGACCGGATCAACGTTGACTCTGCGATCTTAACCCTGGAGGGCAACTGCGGTTTAAGCCTTTGAAGTTGAAGTTGGGGCGCATGAAGCGGTTTTGTAATGACATGGGCACTCTCATGGGCGCTTTAGTGAAGTATGCTGATTCTGATAGTACCAAGGATCCCGAGTCTGATGATGACGAGACAGGGAAGGAAGGAAGAACAGCAACTCCAAGGGCCAAAGAACATCACTTTCGGCAGGTAATGGTGGGGGCAAGCGTAGTTTAACGGCAACATGGACTTCGTAGCCAACACCAACACGCAGGACAAGGGCCAGCGGCGCAAGGGTAAACAGCGAATCAAAGTGGGCGCCTAATCCCAATCCGGACCGCTTGAACTATCTATTGAATCAACCCTGTCCGAAGCATGGGACGAAGGAGATGCCAGCAAACCACCTCTGGAAGGATTGCTACATTATGCAGGAGTTCAAGAGTTCTAATGCTTTCCGGTATGATCAAGGTTCTGGCGGCGGTTCAGGATCCGGGCCGGGTTACGGTGGAGGAAATTCCGGTTCAGGATTTAGTGGTAATCCGGGCGGACATAACAATCAGAACAATCAAAATAACCAAGGTGGTTACAACCAGCAGCGGCAACAATCAGGCTATCAGAGCAACCCAAAGCAGTTGAATAGTGGGCAGTACCATGTCTTCACCACCAGCTTAGACAAGCGAGACCAGAAGCTTCAGAAGCGGGCAGTCAACGCTGTTGAACCGGCCGTGCCTCATTACCTACGCTGGTCAGAGCAGCCCATTGTATGGAGTAGAGAGGATCATCCTCCCCGGGTTGACAATCCGGGTCAGCTAGCCAGTGGTGGCACCTCAGGTGGGAGGTTATAAGTTCACCAAGGTGCTCATGGATGGAGGGAGCAGCATTAACATCCTGTACTATGAGACCTTCCGTCGTATGGGGTTAACAGATAAACACCTCAAACCGTCCAATACAGTGTTCCATGGTGTGGTACCTGGCAAGTTAGCATATCCGGTTGGTAAAATAGCTCTGGAAGTGGCCTTTGGAGATGAATATGACTCGGATCGGAAACATTGGCGTTTGAAGTGGTAAAATCCAAAGTCCATATCACGCCTGTTTGGGCGGCCGCTTATGCAAAATTCATGGCACGGCCTTGTTATATCTATTTGCAGCTCAAGATGCCGGGTCACAAGGGGACAATAAGGGTTCATGGAAGCCGCAAGATCGCTTTGGAATGTGAGGAAGGTGATGCGGCTTACGCAGAGTCGGTTTGTGCCACCGAGGAGCTGAAGTAGTATAAGGACAATGTTGATCCGTGGACATGACTCCATTGAAGAAGCCAACTCTGAGCATGATCCGCCACGAAATTCAAATCGGCAGGTGAGACTAAGCTTGTTGACTTAGTGCTGGCGATTCGTCCAAGCGATTCGATGTCGGTGCCAACTTGGATCCGAAATAGGAAAGCACGCTCATCGTGTTCATCCGTGAGAATCGGGACATTTTTGCATGGAAGCCTTCTGACATGCCAGGTGTACCGAGGGAACTCGCTGAGCACACTCTTAATGTTGATCCCAAGTACAAACCGGTGAAGCAGTTTCTCCGCCGGTTTAACGAGGAAAGGCGTAAAGCCATTGGAGAGGAGGTGGCTAGGCTCTTAGCGGCTGGTTTTATCGTTGAAGTTTTCCATCCAGAGTGGCTTGCTAATCCGGTGCTGGTTCTTAAAAAAAGGGCACTTGGCGCATGTGTGTGGATTACACAGATCTTAACAAGGCTTGTCCAGCAAATCCTTTTGCTCTCCCCCGCATTGACCAGATTATTGATGCCACTGCGCGTTGTGAGCGTTTGAACTTTTTGGATGCGTATTCTGGGTATCATCAGATCAAGATGGCAGTTAAGGACCAGGAGAAGATGGCGTTTATCACTCCCTTTGGAGCCTTCTGCTATGTATCTATGCCTTTTGGGCTCAAGAGCGCCCAAGCAACTTATCAACGCGTGTATGCGAAATTGCACGAATAAACAAATTGGCCGTAATGTGCATGCCTATGTGGATGATATTGTGGTCAAGTCAAGGGAGAAGGAAACACCGATTGGCGATTTGAAGGAAACCTTTGACAACCTGCGGGTTTACAAGATGATGCTCAACCCGCCAAATGTGTCTTTGGTGTTCGGCGAGCAAGTTATTGGGTTTTCTCGTGTCCAACAGGGGAATTGAAGCTAATCCGGAGAAGATTACGGCTATCACATCCCTGGCTAAACCGAAGTGTATTAACGATGTCCAGCGTTTGGCAGGCCGGATTGCCGCGCTGAGCCGGTTTATCAGCCGCCTCGGAGAGAAGGCCGTCCCTTTGTACCAGATGCTGAAGAAGACATATCAATTTGTCTGGAGTCCAGCCACCGATGAAGCGTTGGAGGACTTAAAGCGGCAATTGGCCAACCCGCCTGTGCTCGCCGCTCCCATCGACAAGGAGCCGCTTCTGCTATATGTTGCTGCTAACGCCAGGGTGCTCAGCGTGGCCATTGTGGTGGAGCGGAAGGAGGCAGGGTGTAACATCCCAAATTTTCAATTTGGAATGTTATACATTAGATCATCATGCATATCATATTTTTCTCGCATTTTTCCGATCCTAGAAATTTCACGCAACTCAAGGACCCTCGGAGAGAGTTGGAAGTTTCATTATTTTCATATTTGGGATTTTCCAAATCTTGAAAATAGGATCATTGGATTTATTTAAATTATCTTCATAACATTTTTCCTATAAAAATATTTCGAGAGGGAATAATATGACTTTCCCAAGCAATTAGGAAAAATGAAGATATTATAAATAAACCAAATTTGGTTTTGGAAGATTTATTTTGCTTAGGCAAAATGAGCATTTTAAAAATTTATGCATGTATATTGTTTTTAAAGTTCATTTTGTTCGACTCATTTTTAGGAGTCGGGGAAAATTTGTTTTAATTATTTTGGAGTTCATTTGATATTTATTTTATTTGTTTTGTTTTAATTTTATTTAAAAAAAAACAGCCCCCCCTGGACCGAGGCCCAGCCGGCCCAAGCCAGCCAGGCCCAGGCCCGACACCAGCCCACCCGCCTCCTCCCTCACATGCCACGCCCAGCGGAGACCCCGCCGCCTGCAGCCCCGCCCGCCGAGTCACTTGGGACCCGGCGCCCCCGCCTGCCCCCTCCCCAAGCCACCCTGGCCCCCCTCCCCTTTATATACCCGCCCCCCCCCTCTCTCTCACCCCACCCATGAGCCGACCGCCAACCCGCCCCAAGCAGCGCCCTTGGCGCCGCCCCTCGCCGCCGACAGGCTTCGCCCGCCCCTCGCCTCCCGACCCGCCGGACCTCCCGACCCCGCCGGAGCCTCGCCGGCGAGAGCCACCGGAGGTAGCCCCGCGCCCGATCCGGTTTTCCCCAATAAACCGATCCGGTTTTTTTTTTTTTTAAAAAAATATATGTTCGGTTTTTAAAAAAAAAAACCTAGATGGGTTTTTTTTTTTGGTTTTCTTATTTAACTAACGCTCACCGAACTGCTTCGCCTGGCGAACGCTGCTCGTTAGATTCGTTACATTAATCTAACGCTCACTTTTAACTCGTTCGTCGTTTTCTTTTTAATCGGAATTAATCCGTTATTTTACGATTTGATTTCAGATCTGATTTTCAAAACTGTTTTATTTCTTGCTCGTTTATCGGAATCAGGTGATTCAAGCGCTGGAGTTTCAGAATGTAAACTGCCGTTCCGACTAACCTATTTTCACAGAGTTTTGCTACTGTGAAATTTTGACCTAATTTCAGATTGCTAAACCGAGTCGTTCTCTCTCGAGTTCCGACTTTCGATGCTTTATTTGATTCGATTCTTTTGCCACCGTGGTTCTTAAGTTGAACTATCTGGTTAGATCTTTTATTCGAGATTTCCCTGTGCATTAGATGAGTACTTATTGTATGCTTGTTGTTTGTCTGCGTTAGATCACCCGGAGTGCGCCGCTTGTTATTTCGAATCTCTAGGACTCGCGGATCATCAGCAAGGCAAGTAACACTTTGATCATACTCTTCTCATACCCAGTTTTTATGCATTAGATCAACCCTCAAACACTTGCATGTTTAGGATCTAATTAAATTGTGGGATGGGAAGTAGATTGAGGTAGTACCTATTACTGTTTTACTTATGAAACCTTGGGAGTTACTTCTACGTTTGCTTGATTATGCCATGCTATGCTAGTAGGCGTGGATTGGGTGAGTGAATATCCATGACGGATGTGAGATTGATAATTAATGGTTTATCTAAGGTGGCAACTTAAACACACATCCGGGTGGATTGAGGCACTGGTTTCTATCAGGACTTGCCTGTATTTCTTGGACCGCCACCCGGGCTCTAAGGGATCATAAGATTATTCAAACTGGAAACTTCCGTGTGCAGCCACAAGCCAATTATGGGCTCTGGCGTAGTTGACTAAGTTGTGCGAACTCTTACGGGTAGGCTAGCTGATGTAGGGGATGTAGGTTGGTACGGTCTACCCACATGTAAGGTGCTAGCACTTCTGAAAGACTATGTCTCGGTCATCCGTTTCTCAAACACCATGTAGTGCGAGAAACCAAACGGAGGCGATCAAGTCTTGTGGGGAAAAGTGCGCAAAACTATGCAGAGTGTATAAAATAATAATGATTAGCCGTGTCCCAGGTTATGGACATCTTGAGTATCTAGTACTTGATTATCATGTGAATCTCAACATGTTACTTCTAAAATAAATGTATTGGGTTTTTAATGAGTATTTTTAATTGGGATTGAGGATGCTGTCAACCATCTTCAATGTTTAACAACCACCATGATAGTTAAATAAAATTATTCCTTTGATGTAGGGAAAAATTGGCTTTTCGCAAAAAATGTAACCGTAGAGCCTTACCACCAGCCATATATGCATGTAGTATAGGCTTATTCATTCATTGCTCTTCGTGTTACATTGCCAGCATATTCCATGTCTTTGACCCATTTCGGCTGCAACTTTTCATGTTGCGAGACTTTTAGAACGTCGAGTAAGGTGTTAGGTCGTGGTTCTATACTCGATGATGCGGCTGGAGTTGATGGACTCACTTGGTTTCCAAGCCTTCATTGTTATTATTAGATGGCCTTAAGCCATATTATTGTATTAAGTTCCCTTGTGGACAACGATGTAATAAGTGTGTGATTGCTACTCTACTATAAATCCTTCGGCATCTTTGTCAGTGTCAAGACATCGATCCAGGGATGACACTGAGTACAGAGCGCTAGATCCATTCGGGTCTGGTCGCGACACAGGGAAGGAGCATCCGGTTCAACGCTCGGTTTATTATATCAGCAAGGTGCTTATTGAATCTAAGCAAAGGTATCCGCATTGGCAGAAGCTGGTGTATGGAGTTTTATGGCAAGCCGGAAGCTTAAGCAATATTTCCAGGGACACCCTATCACAGTGGTCAGTTCTTCTCCCTTAGGTGATATCATCTGAACCGGAAGCGATCGTCGCATTGCCAAGTGGGCTATAGAGCTTGGGCGCATGGTGCAAAATGCGTTCCTCGGACGGCGGTGGAGTCTCAAGCACTTGTGGATTTCATTAATGATTGGGCCGGAGTTGCAAGCGCTGAAGAAAAGCGGATCATACATATTGGACCATCCATTTTAGCGGATCCGAGCGGTTGGAGGGCTCGAAATTTGGAGTCATAGTAACTTCCCCGTGAGGTGATAAGTTTTGTTACGTTCTCCGCTTAATGTTCCCTTGTATTAACAATGCAGCTGAGTATGGAGCCTTGCTCCATGGTCTTCGGATGGCTAAGGAGATGAATCTAAGCCGGGTTAAGTGCTTTGGTGACTCGGACCTAGTGGCTCAACAGGTGTCTGGCACTTGGGATTCAAAGGACCCACTCATGGCTGCATATCGTCGTGAGGTGGATATTGTCGCGGGTCATTTCAAGGGCTATCAGGTGGACCACGTGGACCGTTGGAAGAATGAAGCGGCGACGCTTTAAGCGGTTGGGCTCTCAACGCATAAACCGGTCCGCCTAATGTTTTTCGGACGTCTTTGCACAACCCGTCGGTCAAGCTCCTGGTGAAGCGGATTTGGCTATTCTGATCCGGAGGCTCAATTGGTGTCAGTTCTTCACGTCACTACGGATTGGACGCTTCCTTATCTGGCGTACATGAACCGGGGCGAGTTACCAAAAGATGAGACGTTGGCCCGGCAGATAGTTCGGCGATCTAAGTCTATGACCAATGTTAATGGCGAATTGCATCATTGCAGTGTGTCAGGGGCGTTTCAACGATGTGTGTCCCCTGAGGAAGGCTGTGAAATATTGTGTGAGATCCACGAAGGAGACTGTGGTCACCACGCCGGTTCAAAATCCTTGGTGGCTAAAGCGTTCCGCCACGGTTTCTATTGGTTGAGTGCCCATGCTGATGCCGAAGATCTGGTCAGACGATGTGATGGTTGCCAAAAGTTTTCCAGACATGCTCATGTACCGGCCCAAGAATTGACGATGATTCCAATTACTTGGCCGTATGCGACTTGGGGGCTAGATATGGTTGGACCTTTTAAAAGGTCCAAGGACAAAAAGACCCACCTCCTGGTGGCGGTTGACAAATTTACAAAGTGGGTGGAGGCAGAACCTGTTAGCAAGTGTGACGCAGCTACGGCGATTCAGTTCATCAAAAAGGTGATTTTCCGGTTTGGCTTTCCACACAGTATCATCACAGATAATGGTACCAATTTGTCCAAAGGTGCCATGAAAGAGTCCTGCGAACGTGAGCACATCTGGCTTGGCGTTTCTTCAGTAGCCCACCCACAATCCAATGGTCAAGCGGAAATGGCTAATCAAGAGATCTTGAGAGGCATCAAGCCCCGGCTTATGGTCCCTTTGCAAAGGACACCGGGTTGTTGGGTAGAGGAGCTACCGTCTGTGTTATGGAGTATCAACACTACGCCTAACAGATCCACGGGATACACGCCGTTCTTTATGGTTTATGGAGCGGAGGCGGTTCTCCCCAGTGACATCCGTCATGACTCGTCTCGTGTGGCAGCTTATGTTGAAGCGGACAACGAGACGGCACGGCAGGACGCTTTGGATCGGTTGGATGAAGAGCGTGACATAGAAGCTGCCCGCTCGGCGATTTACCAACAGGATCTTCGTCGTTACCATAGTCGCCGGGTCAGAACCAGAACTTTTCAAGAAGGAGATTTGGTGCTTCGGCTCATCCAAGACCAGACTGATATGCACAAGTTATCCCCACTTTGGGAGGGACCTTTCGTGGTTAGCAAGAATCTGCACAACGGGTCATACTATCTGATCGATATTCGAGAGCATAAAGACTCACGCACGTCAGAGGAGGAGACCAACAGGCCGTGGAACATAGCTCATCTTGACCTTATTATACACGAGCCATTGGCTCTACTTATGTACATATTATGACAATGTATATATTATGAATAAAGTAATAAGCGGAGCCTCGGCTAAGCGGGGTATCTGTTACATTACATCATGCGTGGTTACATGGAGTTGTTACGTCTTAAAGCGGCCTCGGTTTACCCCACAGTTTGCTTTCTAAAAAGATTTATGATATCACTTGGGGGCATGGTCGTCCAGAACCAATGCAACACCTTTTGATAGGCGAAAAGCCACCAGATCACTTGGGGACATGGTCAAGTCTGAACGATCACGCCTCTTGATCGGCCCTAAGGCCATAGAGTCACTTGGGGGCTTGGTCGAACCCGAACCATTGCCACGCCATTTGATCGGCATAATGCCACGGTTTGATTGGGGACACGGCTGACTTGAACCATAGCTACACCTTATAGGGAGCTTGATCGTGTCCGACCATGGTAACACCATCTGATCGGCTCAGTAAAGCCTTCCTTTTTGCAAACGGTTTATCATTGCCTTTGCTTCCATGTTTTTCATAACTATTATTTGATTTTTGTTGCGTTTCTTAAACCGATAACATTTTTAAACCGGTTCAAACTGTCAATTTGAACCGGCCCTTGGGGGCTACATCACTGGATTCTGAAGCATTGAGTTTATGCTAAGTCCCGTTTTAACTATATTAAGTTGAACCACTCCTTGAGTTGCTCCATAGTAGTCAAAGCGGTTTTCAGCTCATCCTTGGCCTTGGAGGTTTCTGCTTGTTGAGATTTCAGATTTTCTTGAAGATCATTGATTTGTGAGGCTTGTTGGCGTATCTCACTCTGCAACAAAAAGGGAGCATGTGAAATATCTTCATTACAAAGTCCCAAGTGCATAACCAGTTATACACTTGGCACTTGGGGGCTAATGCATATTTGATCTTCATCTATCAATAAAATCACAAAGTCCCAAGCTCAATACAAGTATTCAACTTGGCACTTGGGGGCTAATGACTATTTGCTCGAACATGTTCTGATGCGGCGATATAAAATACAGTCCCGGTTTAATATGCTAAGTTGAACCGGCCCTTGGGGGCTACATCAGTGGATTCTGAAGTATTGAGTTTATGCTAAGTCCCGGTTTAACTATATTAAGTTGAACCGGCCCTTGGGAGCTAGGAGAGTTAACAAAAATTGAAATATTCAAGCGGGAAAAGAGCATGGGGGTTACCTCGAATTTTTCTTTCATCATCTTCACCAGGCCAGCTTCATAGTCACGGCTGGTATACAGCCGGTTCAAGTAGCCAGAATGAAGGTCTTGGGGGTTCAGAGCGGCATAAGTTGCGGATCAACATCCCACTTGCCCTTGCTCATAGTGGCAAACTCTTCTTTGGCAGAATGTTTGGATAAAGCATTTGGATTACCCGGTTCGATGTGGCCAAAGCCGATAATCACGACGTCATCGTCCTTGGTATCACCGGTTTGACGAGGCGGTCGGTTTGTCGGCGGGCGGATTGGACTGGTGGATTTTTCAATCGAATTCGGGCTTACGGGCTGGTCGGCGGAAGAAGCGGTGTCAGCAGGCCTTTCTTGACAACAAAATTGTCATCTTCTTTGTGGCGGATCATTGGGCGTGTCTTCACAGATGGCGCTTCAAGATTTGGGGCGTATTTGTCCGGTTGAGGCGATCTCTTCATCGACCGCTTTATCCAGACGAGCCATTTTGCTTGGCCTAGGCTTGGCCCTGAAAAGGCACAACAATAGTCAAATACGGCATATACTACATAATGATGCAGTAGAAACAATATGAAAGGTATGACTTACCCAAGCACCGTTTTAAGTGGTGGCGGTGAGTGGTGATATTTCGCCGGATGAGGAGTGGGAAGTGACACGATAATCGGAGTCGACGGATTAAGGTTAACGAAAACAGCCTGCTTTAGGATAAGCACCGACAAGCAAATTAGAGACCTCGAACGGCGTTTCCGAACGGATTTATTCGATAAACGGTGGAGGTAACTACCTGGCCGATGTGCCGAGTTGTGCGGCGAGCTTCATGTTGTTGAGTCTTCATAAGAAATTTGGGATCCAAGTAAGCAAGGGGATGAGAAAATTTAATTTTCCGTTGCCCGACGGTTTTTTAGTGAAGGCAAAGGATTTGAGTCAGAGGAGAGAATAGTTACCTCTACAACATCAGCATTCTTGGTTTCAACATCATCGACAAACATCATCATTAATTAGGCGTGTGAAAAGTAAGCCAAGTGAATCAAGTTCTACCTCAAGGTCCGGATTACCCACATCGCCGTCCACGGTAGGATCGAGAAGATGCACGATGGTTTTCCTCTTATGAGCAGTCTTCTTGACAGCTTTGGTCTTTTGCGGATTGTTTTTTCGGTTTATGCAGCTTCTCTGGTTTCTCTTGTGGGCGTTTCTTACTCGTAATGGATCATCACCCTGATTAAGCAGCAGTTGATGTTAAAAATGATGCGAAATAGCAGTAATATATTCAGTAAAAATAATCGTAAGTCTTATAGATGGCGGTTTGTTGGTAGCCTGAAGGGGAGCGGAACCGGTTCGACGCACGAAGGTGTTCGGTTCATTCAACATTTTCTTCACAGCCTCGGTGACCTCATCTTCGGTGATCTGGATATTCACGTGTCGGAGGGTCGTCGACACTACGGTGTACTCACACATTAAATGGGAGGCGCTGGAGAGGGGCAGTATGCTCCATGATATCCAACAGCGTGCGAGATCAATTCCGGTTAAACCGTTGGCCATGAAGGCTTTGAGTGGAGAGTTGAGGAGCATATTTACTTCTCTCATTGGCAGTTAATCTTTGTAGAAAGGGATGTGTGTTACTGAGTCGCTCCGGACGAAAACCGGGCAAAGGGTTCTCATTGGCAGGTGAAGTGTCTCTGCAATAAAACCATGTTTGATTCCATTCCTTGGGGTGGCTATGCAGTTTGACATGAGGATAAGTGACCTCCTTTCTTTTGAATCGCCACACCACGAATTCTGTGTTGGGCCCGTCGGTGAATTCTGTGCGGCGGTTTGGATGGAAGCGCAGTTTCTAAGCAGTTCAAGCTGTAGGTTCTTCTTGAAAGTATGCCTCCTGAGCACTTGGAAGTGACAAATATTGGTAATGTAATTGGGGCCGTATCTTGTGGACGGAGTTGAAAATTGGCTAACACATCCCGGTAAAATTTTGAACCGGGCGGATTGAAACACCGGGCTAGGTGATCTGCGAAAACTACAACCTCTCCTTCTTGAGGTGTGGGTGGACATTCTTTGCCAGGAACCCTCCAATGGATAGTGTTCTTACTGCCTAAAGCGCCCGGTCGAGGACCAGATTGTTTAATTGAGTTTGGTGACACGGAAGGAGCCCAGTTGCACTCATATACTTGTTTGGCCATCTACAAAAAAATATCTAAATCCGGTTCAAGAAATGTGTTGGGACAAAGAGAGAACTGGTGTACAATGCTAAATCAGAGACAAATACATCTAAACCGGAGTTCTATGAAGTGACAGTGTCTGGTTAGGAGTTCTGGCGGTTCAACAAGGGGACTAATGGTGTATACCGGTTTATCTAATTTTTTCGATGTTAAGTTAAACCGCCTGGTCTAAGGTTTAAATATTGAAAACAATTGAGGTTGCGAACGGCTAAGTGTGCGTAAAACAGGTTTCGCAAGATTTCTCTATAACGAAGGATCTGAAGCGGATCGAGAAGAAGAAGAAAATATCCAAAAGGAATACAAAGCGATATTGATGCAATGAGCAGAGATGATGTGCGAGATCTATGGGCGTGAGCACGAGACTACTGGCGGATGCTAAAAGCTATTACTAATCGAGCAAGGTGTCACAGATCTATCCAGAGTGCGGTATGAGCATGAAGCAGTTCATGGAGCACGACAAGAACAAAGAAACCCTAAATGCGGATCTAGGTCGAGGGGAACCGAGCACCTACTGAGTTGAGGAGATGCGGAAGAGTCTGCGTTTCTCCGGGTGCATTCAGGTTGATGCAGCGGCCCAAGACGGTGCGAGAGGTCGACGGCGGCGGCGGAGCTCCGAGGCTAGCGGCGAGGAAGACGAAGAGAAAGGGGACGAGAGGGAGAAAAGGAATGACCCTTCGGTCCTATTTATAAGGCAAGATACGTCGTGTCAGCGTAAATCAAGGAACCACAAATCTAGGAAGCAGAGTTGTCGCCTCGATTATTGTGGATCTGTTAAACAAAGAAGATATCATGAATGCTATCCTTATGGGGACGTCATGCCGGTTTACAGCAACCGGAGAAGGTGTCATCACGGCGGTTCAACGATTTCAAGAAGGTATTGAAGATGAAGGTTTTTTTATCAAGGATTGACATGAACCTGTTCAAATCAATCTGGGACCTAATGTTGGGGATGTTACTACTGGGCGTAAACCGGCCTATCTGGGCCGGGTTAACTTCATCAGTAGTTCAACGGTGTAAAAGCCCAAGAGGCATAAAGTAAGGGCCCAAGGCACGTAGTCGGTTTAGAACTCCGTAGCCGTAAACCGCCCGGTATGTAAACTTGTATTGTAAGTTAGGAATAGAGAGAGAGACCAACCCGGATACGAGTATGAACCGGAGATTGGGACTCTCTGAACCGACGGGCGTCACACGTGTATATAAGGGGACGACCCAGGGTGGTTCAAGGAGGGACAACAACAACTCGAGGCTTAGGCGAAGCTTATTTGCTCCCTAGTCATCGAGACCACATCAATCCCATCACAACTAGACGTAGGCTTTTACCTTCATCGAAGGGGCCGAACTAGTATAACTCTTGTGTCTTTGCGTCCGCTTTAACCCCTTCAAGTTAACCCGTAGCGATGGCTCCACGACTATGTCCTTTCATGAGGACATCTGCCGTGACAAAACCACGACAGATCCCATCTCAGATTTCATGGCTTCAAGCCATTTTGCGGAATCTAGGCTCACCATTGCTTCTTCATAGTTCGTAGATTCGTCATGGTCTAGTAACATAACTTCCAGAACAGGATTACCGTACCACTCTGGTGTGGATCTTACTCTGGTTGACCTACGAGGTTCAGTAACAACTTGATCTGAAGTTTCGTGATCGTCATCATTAACTTCCGCACTAATTGGTGTAGGTGTCATACGAACCGGTTTCTGTGATGAACTACTTTCCAATAAGGGAGCAGGTACAGTTACCTCATCAAGTTCTACTTTCCTCCCACTCACTTCTTTCGAGAGAAACTCCTTCTCTAGAAAGATTCCAAATTTAGCAACAAAAGTCTTGCCTTCAGATCTGTGGTAGAAGGTGTACCCAACAGTCTCTTTTGGGTATCCTATGAAGACACATTTTTCTGATTTGGGTTCAAGCTTATCAGGTTGAAGCTTTTTCACATAAGCATCGCAGCCCCAAACTTTAAGAAACGACAACTTTGGTTTCTTGCCAAACCACAGTTCATAAGACGTCGTCTCAACGGATTTCGATGGTGTCCGATTTAACGTGAATGCAGCCGTCTCTAAAGCATAACCCCAAAAAGATAGCGGTAAATCAGTAAGAGACATCATAGATCGCACCATATCAAGTAAAGTACGATTACGACGTTCGGACACACCATTACGCTGTGGTGTTCCGGGTGGCGTGAGTTCTTGAAAACTATTCCGCATTGTTTCAAATGAAGACCAAACTCGTAACTCAAATATTCTCCTCCACGATCAGATCATAGAAACTTTATTTTCTTGTTACGATGATTTTCAACTTCACTCTGAAATTCTTTGAACTTTTCAAATGTTTCAGACTTATGTTTCGTTAATTAGATATACCCATATCTGCTCAAATCATCTGTGAAGGTGAGAAAATAACGATATCCGCCTCGAGCCTCAATATTCATCGGACCACATACATCTTTATGTATGATTTCCAACAAATCTGTTGCTCGCTCCATAGTTCCGGAGAACGGTGTTTTAGTCATCTTGCCCATGAGGCACGGTTCACAAGTACCAAGTGATTCATAATCAAGTGGTTCCAAAAGTCCATCAGTATGGAGTTTCTTCATGCGCTTTACATCGATATGACCTAAACGGCAGTGCCACAAATAAGTTGCACTATCATTATGAACTCTGCATCTTTTGGCTTCAATATTATGAATATGTGTATCACTACTATCGAGGTTCAACAAAAATAGACCACTCTTCAAGGGTGCATGACCATAAAATATATTACTCATATAAATAGAACAACCATTATTCTCTGATTTAAATGAATAACCGTCTCGCATCAAACAAGATCTAGATATAATGTTCATGCTCAACGCTGGCACCAAATAATAATTATTCAGGTCTAAAACTAATCCCGAAGGTAGATGTAGAGGTAGCGTGCCGACCGTGATCACATCGATTTTGGAACCATTTCCCATGTGCATCGTCACCTCGTCCTTAGCCAATATTCGCTTAATCTGTAGTCCCTGTTTCGAGTTGCAAATATTAGCAACAGAACTAGTATCAAATACCCATGTGCTACTGCGAGCATTAGTAAGGTACACATCAATAACATGTATATCACATATACCTTTGTTCACCTTGCCATCCTTCTAATACGCCAAATACTTTGGGCAGTTCCTCTTACGTTGACCAGTTTGCTTGCGGTAGAAGCACTTTCGGGCCTCAGGCTTAGGTCCAGACTTGGGTTTCTTCTCCTGAGCAACAACTTGCTTGCTGTTCTTCTTGAAGTTCCCCTTCTTCTTCCCTTTGCCCTTTTTCTTGAAACTGGTGGTCTTATTGACCATCAACACTTGATGCTCCTTCTCGATTTCTACCTCCGCAGCATTTAGCATTACGAAGAGCTCGGGAATTGTCTTATTCATCCCTTGCATGTTATAATTCATCACGAAGCTCTTGTAGCTTGGTGGCAGTGATTGAAGAATTCTGTCAATGACGCTATCATCCGGAAGATTAACTCCCAGTTGAATCAAGTGATTGTTATACCCAGACATTTTGAGTATATGCTCACCGATGTAACTATTCTCCTCCATCTTGCAAACAGTAGAACTTATTGGAGACTTCATATCTCTCAATCCGGGCATTTGCTTGAAATATTAACTTCAACTCTTGGAACATCTCATATGCTCCATGACGTTCAAAACGTCGTTGAAGACCCGGTTCTAAGCCGTAAAGCATGGCACACTGAACTATCGAGTAGTCATCAACTTTGCTCTACCAGACGTTCATAACATCCGGAGTTGCTCCTGCGGTCTGGCACCTAGCGATTGCTTCGGAGACGTAATTCTTACGTGCAGCAATGAGGATAATGCTCAAATTACGGACCCAGTCCGTGTAATTGCTACCATCATCTTTCAACTTTGCTTTCTCAAGGAGCATTAAAATTCAACGGAACAATAGCACGGGCCATCTATCTACAATCAACATAGACAAGCAAAATACTATCGGTACTAAGTTCATGATAAATTTAAGTTCAATTAATCATATTACTAAAGAACTCCCACTTAGATAGACATCCCTCTAATCTTCTAAGTGATCACGTGATCCAAATCAACTAAACCATGTCCGATCATCACATGAGATGGAGTAGTTTCAATGGTGAACATCACTATGTTGATCATATCTACTATATGATTCACGCTTGACCTTTTGGTCTCCGTGTTCCGAGGCCATATCTATTATATGCTAGGCTTGTCAAGTTTAACCTGAGTATTCCGCGTGTGCAACTGTTTTGCACCCGTTGTATTTGAACGTAGAGCCTATCACACCTGATCATCACGTGGTGTCTCAGCACGAAGAACTTTCACAATGGTGCATACTCAGGGAGAACACTTATACTTTATAATTTAGTGAGGGATCATCTTATAATGCTACCGTCAATCAGAGCAAGATAAGATGCATAAAAGATAAACATCACATGCAATCAATATAAGTGATATGATATGGCCATCATCATCTTGTGCTTGTGATCTCCATCTCCAAAGCATCGTCATGACCACCATCGTCACCGGCGCGACACCTTGATCTCCATCATAGCATCGTTGTCGTCTCGCCAATCTTATGCTTCTACGACTATCGCTACCGCTTAGTGATAAAGTAAAGCATTACGAAGCGATTGCATTGCATACAATAAAGCGACAACCATATGGCTCCTGCGATTTGCAGATAACTCGGTTACAAAACATGATCATCTCATACAATAAAATTTAGCATCATGCCTTGACCATATCACATCACAACATGCCCTGCAAAAACAAGTTAGACGTCCTCTACTTTGTTGTTGCAAATTTTACGTGGCTGCTACGGGCTTAGCAAGAATCATTCTTACCTATGCATCAAAACCACAATGATAGTTTGTCAAGTTGGTGCTGTTTTAACCTTCGCAAGGACCGGGCGTAGCCACACTCGGTTCAACTAAAGTAGGAGAAACTGACACCCGCCAGCCACCTGTGTGCAAAGCACGTCGGTAGAACCAGTCTCGCGTAAGCGTACGCGTAATGTCGGTCCAGGCCGCTTCATCCAACAATATCGCCGAACCAAAGTATGACATGCCGGTAAGCAATATGACTTATATCGCCCACAACTCACTTATGTTCTACTCGTGCATATGACATCTACGCATAAAACCAGGCTCAGATGCCACTGTTGGGGAACGTAGTAATTTCAAAAAAAATCCTACGCACATGCAAGATCATAGTGATGCATAGCAACTAGAGGGGAGAGTATTGTCCACGTACCCACGTAGACCGAAAGCAGAAGCGTTAGCACAACGCGGTTGATGTAGTCGTACGTCTTCATGATCCGACGGATCAAGTACCGAACACACGGCACCTCCGAGTTCAGCACAGGTTCAGCCCGATGACGTCCCTCGAACTCCGATCCAGCCGAGTGTTGAGGGAGAGTTTCGTCAGCACGACGCCGTGGTGACGATGATGATGTTCTACCGACGCAGGGCTTCGCCTAAGCACCGCCACTGATATTATCGAGGTGGACTATGGTGGAGGGGGGCACCGCACACGGCTAAAAGATCAATGATCAATTGTTGTGTCTTTGGGGTGCCCCCCTGCCCCCGTATATAAAGGAGCAAGGGGGGAGAGGCGGTCGGCCAGGAGAGGGGCGCGCCAGGAGGAGTCCTACTCCCACCGGGAGTAGGACTCCCTCCCTTCCTTGTTGGATTAGGAGAAGGGGGAAAGAGGAGGAGGAGAAGAAGGAAAGGGGGGCGCCACCCCCCCTCCTTGTCCAATTCGGACTAGAGGGGGAGGGGGCGTGCGGCCTGCCCTTGCCGCCCCACCTCTTCTCCACTAAGGCCCATGTAGGCCCATTAATTGTTGGGGAACGTTGCAGAAAATTAAAATTTTTCCTACGGTTTCACCAAGATCCATCTATGAGTTCATCTAAGCAACGAGTCATGGGAGAGAGATTGCATCTACATACCACTTGTAGAACGCGTGCGGAAGCGTTCAAGGGACAGGGGATGATGGAGTCGTACTGCCGTGATTCAAATCACCGATGACCAAGTGCCGAGCGGACAGCACCTCCGCGTTCGACACACGTGCGGAGCAGGACGATGTCTCCTCCTTCTTGATCCAGCAAGGGGAAAGGAGAGGTTGAGGAAGAAGGCTCCAGCAGCAAAGACGACGGCGTGATGATGGTGGAGAGGCAAGATCTCGGCAGTGGCTTCGCCAAGCACTCAGCGGAGGAGGAGAGGTGTTGGGGAGGGGAGGGGCTGCGCCTTGGATGTCTGTTGCAGCCCTCCCCTCAACCCTCTATTTATAGGGGAAGGTGCAAGGGGGCCGGCCCCTCTAGATGAGATCTAGAGGGGGGCGGTGAGGGAGGCTTGCCCCTGCCAAAGGGGCGCCCCACTCAGGCCCCAACCCTAGGCGCATGGGCCCAAGGGCGGGCGCCCAGCCAGCCAAGGGCTGGTTCCCTGCCCCTTGCGGCCCATGAGGCCCTCCGAGAGGGGTGGACCCCCGGAACCTCTCCGGTGGCCCCGGTACAATACCGATATGCCCCCGAAACTTTCCGGTGTCCGTATGACAACTTCCCATATATAAATCTTCACCTCCGGACCATTCCGGAACTCCTCGTGATGTCCAGGATCTCATCCGGGACTCCGAACAACATTCGGTAATCACATACAAGTCTTCCTAATAACCCTAGCGTCACCGAACCTTAAGTGTGTAGACCCTACGGGTTCGGGAGACATGCAGACATGACCGTGAAGACTCTCCGGTCAATAACCAACAGCGGGATCTGGATACCCATGTTGGCTCCCACATGCTCCTCGATGATGTCATCGGATGAACCACGATGTCGAGGATTCAAGCAACCCCGTATACTATTCCCTTTGTCAGACGGTATGTTACTTGCCGAGATTCGATCGTCGGTATCCCAATACCTCGTTCAATCTCATTACCGGCAAGTCACTTTACTGCACCGTAATGCATGATCCCATGACCGTATTACACTTGGTCACTTTGAGCTCATTATGATGATGCACTACCGAGTGGGCCCAGTGATACCTCTCCGTAATACGGAGTGACAAATCCAGTCTCGATCCGTGGTCAACCCAATGTACACTTTCGGAGATACCAGTAGTGCACCTTTATAGTCACCCGATTACGTTGTGACGTTTGGTACACCCAAAGCACTCCTACGGTATCCGGGAGTTACACGATCTCATGGTCTAAGGAAGAGATACTTGACATTGGAAAAGCTCTAGCAAAACGAACTACACGATCTTGTGCTATGCTTAGGATTGGGTCTTGTCCATCACATCATTCTCCTAATGATGTGATCCCGTTATCAATGACATCCCACGTCCATAGTCAGGAAACCATGACTATCTATTGATCAACGAGCTAGTCAACTAGAGGCTCACTAGGGACATATTGTGGTCTATGTATTCACACGTGTATTATGATTTCCGGATAATACAATTATAGCATGAATAAAAGACAATTATCACGAACAAGGAAATATAATAATAATCCTTTTATTATTGCCTCTAGGGCATATTTCCAACAGTCTCCCACTTGCACTAGAGTCAATAATCTAGTTACGTTGTGATGAATCGAACACCCATAGAGTTACGGTGTTGATCATGTTTTGCCCATGGAAGAGGTTTAGTCAGCGGATCTGTGACATTCGGATCCGTGTGCACTTTGCAAATTTCTATGTCTCCATCTTGAACATTTTCACTAATGGAGTTGAAGCGACGCTTGATGTGCTCGGTCTTCTTGTGAAACCTGGGCTCCTTGGCAAGTGCAATAGCTCTGGTGTTGTCACAGAAGAGTTTGATTGGCCCCGACGCATTGGGTATGACTCCTAGGTCGGTGATGAACTCCTTCACCCAAATTGCTTCATGCGCTGCCTCCGAGGCTGCCATGTACTCCGCTTCACACGTAGATCCCGCCACGACGCTCTTCTTGCAGCTACACCAGCCATCGCTTCCACCATTCAACATATACACGTATCCGGTTTGTGACTTAGAGTCATCCAGATCTATGAAGCGGTTAGCATCGATGTAACCCTTTACGACGAGCTCTTCGTCACCTCCATAAACGAGAAACATGTCCTTTGTCCTTGTCAGGTACTTCAGGATATTCTTGACCGCTGTCCAGTGTTCCTTGCCGGGATTACTTTGGTATCTTCCTACCAAACTTACGGCAAGGTTTACATCAGGTCTGGTACACAGCATGGCATACATAATAGATCCTATGGCTGAGGCATAGGGGATGATGCTCATCTCTTCTTTATCTTTTGCCATGGTCGGGCATTGAGCCGAGCTCAATCTCACACCTTGCAATACAGGCAAGAACCCTTTCTTGGACTGATCCATTTTGAACTTCTTCAAAATCTTATCAAGGTATGTGCTTTGTGAAAGACCTATGAGGTGTCTTGATCTATCCCTATAGATCTTGATGCCTAATATATATGCAGCTTCTCCAAGGTCCTTCATTGAAAAACACTTATTCAAGTAGGCCTTAATGTTGTCCAAGAATTCTATATCATTTCCCATCAAAGTATGTCATCTACATATAATATGAGAAATGCTACAGAGCTCCCACTCACTTTCTTGTAAACGCAGGCTTCTCCATAAGTCTCAAGATAAACCCAAACGCTTGATCATCTCATCATAGCGAATGTTCCAACTCCGAGATGCTTGCACCAGCCCATAAATGGATTGCTGGAGCTTGCATACTTTGTTAGCATTCTTAGGATCGACAAAACCTTCCGGCTGCATCATATACATCTCTTCCTTAATATAACCATTAAGGAATGCCGTTTTGACGTCCATCTGCCATATCTCATAATCATAGTATGCGGCAATTGCTAACATGATTCGGACGGACTTAAGCTTCGCTACGGGAGAGAAAGTCTCATCGTAGTCAATCCCTTGAACTTGCCGATAATCCTTAGCGACAAGTCGAGCTTTATAGATGGTGACATTACCATCCGCGTCCATCTTCTTCTTAAAGATCCATTTGTTTTCTATCGCTCGCCGATCATCGGGCAAGTCTGTCCAAAGTCCATACTTTGTTTTCATACATGGATCCTATCTCGGATTGCATGGCTTCAAGCCATTTGTTGGAATCTGGGCCCGCCATCGCTTCTTCATAGTTCGAAGGTTCACCGTTGTCTAACAACATGATTTCCGTGACAGGGTTGCCATACCACTCGGTGTGGAACGTGTCCTTGTGGACCTCTGAAGTTCAGTAGCAACTTGATCCGAAGTACCTTGATCATCATCATTAATTTCCTCTCCAGTAGGTGTAGGCACCACAGGAACATTTTCCTGAGCTGCGCTACTTTCTGGTCCAAGAGGTAGTACTTCATCGAGTTCTACTTTCCTCCCACTTACTCCTTTCGAGAGAAACTCTTTTTCAAGAAAGGATCCGTTCTTGGCAACAAAGATCTTGCCTTCGGATCTAAGGTAGAAGGTATACCCAATGGTTTCCTTAGGGTATCCTATGAAGGCGCATTTTCCGACTTGGGTTCGAAGCTTTTCAGGTTGAAGTTTCTTGACATAAGCATCGCATCCCCAAACTTTTAGAAATGACAGCTTAGGTTTCTTCCCAAACCATAATTCATACGGTGTCATCTCAACGGATTTAGACGGTGCCCTATTTAAAGTGAATGTAGCTGTCTCTAGAGCGTATCCCCAAAATGATAGCGGTAAATCGGTAAGAGACATCATAGATCGCACCATATCCAACAGAGTGCGATTACGATGTTCGGACACCGTTATTACTGTTGAGGTGTTCGAGCAGCGTGAGTTGTGAAACGATTCCACATTTCCTTAAGTGTGTACCAAATTCGTGACTTAAATATTCTCCTCCACGATCTGATCATAAGAACTTTATTTTTGGTCACGTTGATTCTCTACCTCATTCTGAAATTCCTTGAACTTTTCAAAGGTCTCGGACTTGTGTTTCATCAAGTAGACATACCCATATCTACTCAAGTCATCGGTGAGAGTGAGAACATAACGATATCCTCCATGATCCTCAACGCTCATTGGACCGCACACATCGGTATGTATGATTTCCAATAAGTTGGTTGCTCGCTCCAATGTTAGGAGAACGGAGTCTTGGTCATTTTGCCCATAAGGCATGGTTTGCATGTGTCAAATGATTCATAATCGAGAGACTCTAAAAGTCCATCAGCATGGAGCTTCTTCATGCGCTTGACACCAATGTGACCAAGGCGGCGATTACCACAAGTGCGATGGGACTATCATTATCAACTTTACATCTTTTGGTATTCACACTATGAATATGTGTAACATTGCGCTCGAGATTCATTAAGAATAAACCATTCACCATCGGAGCATGACCATAAAACATATCTCTCATATAAATAGAACAACCATTATTCTCGGATTTAAATGAGTAGCCATCTCGCATTAAACGAGATCCCGATACAATGTTCATGCTCAAACTTGGCACTAAATAACAATTATTGAGGTTTAAAACTAATCCCGTAGGTAAATGTAGAGGTAGCATCTTGTGGCGATCACATCGACCTTGGAACCATTCCCCGACGCGCAAGATCGTCCACCTCATCCTTCGCCAGTCTCCGTTTATTCCGCATCTCCTGCTGTGAGTTACAAATATGAGCAACGGCACCGGTATCAAATACCCAGGAGTTACTACGAGTACTGGTAAGGTAAACATCAATTACATGTATATCAAATATACCTTTAGTGTTGCCGGCCTTCTTGTCCGCTAAGTATTTGGGGCAGTTCCGCTTCCAGTGGCCCTTCCCTTTGCAATAAAAGAACTCTGTCTCAGGTTTGGGTCCATTCTTTGACTTCTTCCCGACAACTTGCTTAACGGGCGCGACAATATCCTTGCCGTCCTTCTTGAAGTTCTTCTTACCCTTGCCCTTCTTGAACTTAGTAGTTTTATTGACCATCAACACTTGATGTTCTTTCTTGATTTCAACCTCTGCTGACTTCAGCATTGAGAATACTTCAGGAATGGTCTTCACCATCCCCTGCATATTGTAGTTCATCACAAAGCTCTTGTAGCTTGGTGGGGCGATTGAAGGATTCTGTCAATGACCGCCTCGTCCGGAGGTTAATGTCCAAATGGGACAAAGGCGGTTGTGCAACCTGACATTTTGAGTATGTGCTCCTTGTGAACTGTTTTCCTCCATCTTACAACTATAGAACTTGTCGGAGACTTCATATCTCTCGACCGGGCATGAGCTTGGAAAACCATTTTCAGCTCCTCGAACATCTCATATGCTCCGTGTTGCTCAAAACGCTTTTGGAGCCCCGGTTCTAAGCTGTAAAGCATGCCGCTTTGAACGAGGGAGTAATCATCAAGACGAGACCGCCAAGCATTCATAATGTCTTGGTTCTCTGGGATGGATTGCTTCACCTAGCGGTGCTTCTAGGACATATTGTTTCTTGGCTGCTATGAGGATGATCCTCAGGTTCCGGACCCAGTCCGAATAGTTGCTGCCATCGTCTTTCAACTTGGTTTTCTCTAGGAACGTGTTGAAGTTCATGTTGACATGAGCGTTGGCCATTTGATCTACAAGACATATTTTGCAAAGATTTTAGACTAAGTTCATGATAATTAAGTTCATCTAATCAAATTATTTAATGAACTCCCACTCAGATTTGACATCCTCTAGTCATCTAAGTGTTACATGATCCGAGTCGACTAGGCCGTGTCCGATCATCACGTGAGACGGACTAGTCATCATCGATGAACATCTCCATGTTGATCGTATCTTCCATCGACTCATGTTCGAGCCTTTCGGTCTCTGTGTTCGAGGCCATGTCTGTACATGCTAGGCTCGTCAAGTTAACCTAAGTGTTTTGCATGTGTAAAACTGTCTTACACCCGTTATATGTGAACGTAGGAAATCTATCACACCCGATCATCACGTGGTGCTTGAAGCAGCGAACTTTATGGCAGTAGCATAGTTAGGGGGAACACTTTCTTGAAATTATTATAGGGATCATCTTATTTACTACCGCCGTTCTAAGTAAACAAGATGCATAAACATAATAAACATCATATGCAATTAAATAGTAGTGACATGATATGGCCAATAACATATAGCTCCTTCGATCTCCATCTTCGGGGCTCCATGATCATCTTGTCACCGGCATGACACCATGATCTCCATCATCATGATCTCCATCATCGTGTCTTCATGAAGTTGTCACGCCAACGACTACTTCTACTTCTATGGCTAACGTGTTTAGCAATAAAGTAAAGTAATTTACATGGCGTTCTTCAATGACACGCATGTCATACAAAAAATAAAGACAACTCCTATGGCTCCTGCCGGCTGTCATACTCATCGACAAGCAAGTCGTGATTCCTATTACAAGAACATGATCTCATACATCACAATATATCATTCATCATTCATCACAACTTCTGGCCATATCACATCACATGACAATTGCTGCAAAAACAAGTTAGACGTCCTCTAATAGTTGTTGCATCTTTTACGTGGATGCAATTGGGTTCTAGCAAGAACGTTTTCTTACCTACGAATAACCACAACGTGATTTTGTCAACTTCTATTTACCCTTCATAAGGACCCTTTTCATCTAATCCGCTCCAACTAAAGTAGGAGAGACAGACACCCGCTAGCCACCTTATGACACTAGTGCATGTCGATCGGTGGAACACATCTCACGTAAGCGTACGTGTAAGGTCGGTCCGGGCCGCTTCATCCCACAATACCGCTGAAGCAAGAAAAGACTAGTAGCGGCAAGCAAGTTGACAAGATCTACGCCCACAACAAAAATTGTGTTCTACTCGTGCAATAGAGAACTACGCATTGACCTAGCTCATGATTCCACTGTTGGGGAACGTTGCAGAAAATTAAAAATTTTCTACGATTTCACCAAGATCCATCTATGAGTTCATCTAAGCAACGAGTCATGGGAGAGAGATTGCATCTACATACCACTTGTAGATCGCGCAAGGGAGGCGTTCAAGGGAGCGGGATGATGGAGTCGTACTCGCGTGATTCAAATCACCGATGACCAAGTGTCGAACGGACAGCACCTCCGCGTTCAACACACGCACGGAGCGGATGACGCCTCCTCCTTCTTGATCCAGCAAGGGGAAGGAGAGGTTGAGGAAGAAGGCTCCAGCAGCAGACCTGACGGCGTGATGATGGTGGAGAGAATACTCGGCAGTGGCTTCGCCAAGCACTCAGCGGAGGAGGAGAGGTGTTGGGAGGGAGGGCTGCGCCTTGGATGTCTCATGCAGCCCTCCCATCACCCCTCTATTTATAGGGAAGGGGCAAGGGGTCGGCCCCTCTAGATGAGATCTAGAGGGGGCGGCTAGGGAGGGCTTACCCCCAAGCAAGGGGGCCGCCCCCACTAGGGTTCCCCCCCAAACCCTAGGCGCATGGGCCCAAAGGGGGGGCGCGCCCAGCCCTCCAGGGGCTGGTTCCCTGCCCCTTGCGGCCCATGAGGCCCTCCGAGAGGGGTGGCCCCTCCCGGTGGACCCCCGAAACCTCTCCGGTGCCCACGAACACCTATGGGGCCGGCGGACCAGGCCCCTTTGTGGTTCGGAGGGGGGGCGGAGATCGCACGAAGAGCGGATCGAGGCGAGGCACACGAGCAGTTTACCCGACTTGAGCTCTCGGAGCGATAAAACTCCTTCTTTGCTTGGTTGATGTATTGTATTCTTGCTAGGGAGCAATGAGAGCTACAAAACCTAAGCGTGAGTGTATCTGGTCTCGAGTGAGTCGAACCAATCGAACCCCTTCTACGCTATGCGCATGGGCCTCCTTTTATATGCTCAAGGGGTCTCCGATAGGTGGCAACATAGGCGAAAGTACGAATGTAAAACAGGAGTTGGTACACCTACTCGAACAGTGTCTGATGCAAAATACCTAACTCGGCGACAAGGGACAAAAGCAATCAATGCCCGTCGGCGTCGCCCAAAGCGATGCAGAGACCGTCAGTGCGCCTCCGCTTCGCCACGATGGCAAGCTTGTCGGCGCCGCTTATCGCTGCTCTCCGCTGGCTGCATGACCTCTCGACACGCAGCGTGCATGGAAGCGGTCCCATGGCGACACGTCGCTGGATGAGCTGGAGCGGAGATGGAGAGAAGTTGCATGTCGCGGCAAGCGCCTTTGCCGCGTCGAATCCTGTCGCGCCCGGAGGCTTGTCGGCGCTCCGAGCCTTCCGGCAAGCTCCTCTTGCCGGGGCCTTGTCTTCTGCGTGCCTTGAGTGGCCTTCCGACAAGCTCCTCTCGTCGGGGCCTTGCCTTCTTAATCAAATACTTTGTTCTTGAATGGCTCCAAAAGAGCCACGGAGGATCTTGGCGGTGACGAGGCAAACCTTGCCGCGGGGTGCTGCAACTGTCCATGCACGAGTACGGGATACCGGGGTACCCCTACTCTAGTACACCGACAGGAGCCCGGCCTGGGCATTACGGTGCCGAGCGCTTGTCGGGCCAGGCCCAAAACTGTGCCTGCGGACACACGGCCCTCGACCACGTCGCAACCCGCCCGGACCCACCACGATCCCCACTAACGGCACGCACCGGACATGGCGTCGTGCGAGAGATCGTGGGCGCGGTCGTGGGGGTTTCTTTATTAGTATAAGCGGAACGTCCGCCCCCCCTCCCCCTCTTTATAAGCGGAGGAAACAGGGGCAGGCCGTCCACTCTGCCATCGCTGTCTTGTCAAGAAAACCACCGCCGCTCCCCTCTTCTTCTCTAGTGCGAAGAGAGCAGCGCCCCGCCCCCTTTCGCCACAAGCGCGCTCACCGCCGTCGGCCTCCTCCGCCGCCCTCGCCATGGCTCCAAAGCCGACAAGGAGAAGGGCGTCAAGTCGGCCGAGGCGCAGCGGCTCATGGCGCTGCGCAAGGAGCGGCCATCTTCCCTCCGCAGCTCGGGCGCAAGGGAGCTGCAAGACGTCTTCTACCTCTTACGGTCGACGGAGACGGCGTGCGCATCCGCGCGCGCGAGGGTACTCCCGCCTCCGCCTCCGATTTGGCACCAACAGGGTACCCTTTTTCGCCCTTTTCTTCTATTGTGGGCTTTGCCGCCCTTTTCCGGAAGTTCTTTATGCGACATCATGAACACGTTTAGCCTCCGCCTCCTTGATTTCACCCCCAACGCCGTCTTGACCATGGCAGTTTTCGGCGCATTTGTGCGAAAACTTTGTCGAGAGTCCACCGAATGAGGCACTCTTCCGCCACTTCTTCGTGCCCAGCGTCGAGAGAGGAGAGCCACTTGGGGAGGGATAGCACAGGTCTCTAGGATCGGCAAGAAAGAGGCCTACCTAGAAGGAGAGTTCCGCAACAAGTGGGAGGAGTGGAGAGCCAACTGGTGCTGGGTCGTAGAGGAGAACCCGCAGCCCTTCACCACCGTGCGCCAAACCCCAATAGTGCGTGGCAGAGATTGGAGTAACTTGGCGCCGGAGGATGCGAAGCAGAAGATAGCTGTGACCCGAATTCTGCACCTCAGGCTTGCCGGGTTAACCGTAGGCGCAGTTGGCGCAGATTTCCTTCGTCGCCGCATCGCTCCCTTGCAGGAAAGGAGGAGGCCTGCTTGGGAGTTCCAGAATGCGGCAGACATCATGAGGTTGCGCCCGGGTCTGAACTGGAACTTCACCGTCTTGGAGTTGGATTCAATGCTGCTCGAGTTGTTCAAGAACGACCCCGACCACCCTGAGTGGTTTAGGTTGCCGCTGGGGTCGTCCCCATTGTGCAATAACTTCGGCGCCGATCGCATCCAGCGCCATGATGCGCTGTGCGACTCCCACGGATCGTCCCAACCCGGCAGGAGCCTCGACGAGGTCGTGCAGCAGTTCTTCGACGACTTAGAAGAAGTGCCGATCCGCTCCGACAAGCGGAAGGCTCACCAGCGACACCACCGACGCAGGAGATGGCGCGGATTGCCACCAGTGGTGGAGGAGGCGGCAGCCGCTGCACTGGAGCCTTCGGGTTCACCGTGGAGGAGGCGCGGGCGCCAAGGCGGCAAGCCTTGCCGAGCGAGGGGAGGTCGTCGGCGAGGACGAGCTTGTCGAGCCCGAGGCCGGGTCGAGTGGACTCGCCGAGGGCACTTCTTCTCCCCCATCCAGCGACTTGCCGCCAGCGGAGCCCCCGGCTCCGCCGAAGAGGCGTCTCCGCAAGGCTGGAGACGAGTCGGGGCGACAGACCAGCCCATAGCAGCAGCGCCGCGCGACGCGCTCCACCGCGGCAAGCGAGGTTGCCGCGGGAGCGCCCTGCTGCCCGCGACAAGCTGGGCGGGATCTTCTCGAGCCACCGCCACGCCTCCGTAAGCGGCCAAGAGAGCCGCCTCCGCCTCGTCGCACCGGAGGCGAGCCGGAGTTTGACTTCTCCGCGCTCAGCTCCGAGGAGGAAGGCGAAGAGTAAGCTTCTCGAGATTGTGCTTGTATTTCTTCAATTTTTATTGCTTCATCTTGAATCTGATTTGCTTCGTTCTGGACTCTTTCCTTTTCAGGACACTGGCCCAGAGAGCATCGAAGAGGGCCAAGATCCCGACGGTCGTCGTCGAGGACGATTCTCCCGTGGCGACGGGGGACGCGTCCGAGACTCCCTTGCCGGATCCGGCAACCCTTCCTCTGAGCAGCCCCCAGCACAGCCCCCAGAGTAAGTGTGCAGTTTTCTTCTTACTATTGGGTGTGCAGGGGTGCCCCTTCTTCGTTGATACGTGACCGTCGGCTTGTGTAGGAGCAGAGCAGCCTCATCAGGAGGGCTCGGAAGCCGCCCCCGAGATCCTGTCTGCTGCCATTACGCCGCCAAGGGAGGAATCTCCGACAAGGGAGCGCCCTCCGACAAGGGAGGCCACTCCAGCAAGGGAGGCTACCCCGGCAAGGGACGGCGCCAGTGACCCTCCAGTGGTCGAGGCCATGGCTGCGGATCCCGTTGCGGTAATTTCCTTACACGAAAATCTCCCTTGGGCTTGCTTTCTTTTGTTTCTCTTTTTGAACATTTGCTTGATCGCTCTTTCTTCGCCCTCGACGCAGAGCCGATGGAGGTCGAGGCCGCCCGGCGAGGAGGAATCATGGCAACACCGACGAGGCCGCCGTCATGGAAGAAGAGGTCGTCGTTGTGGAAGAAGAGGCCGTCGCCGACGCAGCCTGATGGCGAGGAGGCCACCGAGGCTGCCGACGCAGAGGCCGGGCGAGGGTCGGGCGATCGACCGACGTGCCCCGAGGCCAGGAGCGCCAAGCGCTACACCGACAGCCGACTCCCCACCGGGCTGTTAGGCCAGCTTCGAGGAGCCTCAGCCAGGCGCCTACCAAGGCGGCGGGCGTCTTCATCAAGCTCCCCTGGGAACCGAGCCTGTGGCGCCGGTCGAGGGGAGACCTTCGACGGCGAGCTACTCGCCTCCATTGGCCGACGCTGGTGGGCGTGCCAAGCAGCAGCCAAGGCGAAGTTCGAGGAGGAGCAGCCGAAGAAGCTGTTGTCGCTCTCTGCGCTCGGCGAGCCAAGTTGGAGACCCGGAAGCACTTGTCGCGAGGGCAGGAGCGGACATGGAGAAGCGCAGAAGAGCTCGGGCGCCAACCAAGAAGCTCTCCGCGACGTGGGCAAGCGCTGGGGCAACTCATGAAGAGCGCACGGCCTTCATCCTTGAGAAGGCCGCGATTGAGGAGGAGCAGCTGGCTGCCGAGAAGCTCACAGCAGAAAGCGAAATGGGCGCAGCTGAAGGTCAAACTGGACAGCCACGAAGAAGACCTTGCAGCTGAGGAGTCACTTGGCGGGCACTTCAGAAGCGAAGGATGCTGCCGCAGCTGCCGAGGCCGCCAAGGAAGAGCTGAAGGCGAAGGTGGCACAGCTGGAGGCCACCCTCAAGAAGAGCGGCGAAGAGCTTGCCGTGCTCAAGCGTGAGCGCGAGAAGGACGCCTACACCCTTGGCGAGCTGCAGAGCCGTCTCACTGATAGGGCCAAGGAGCTCGATGCCGCCAAGGATTCCAAGGCGGATCTTGAGCTGAAGCTGACAACTCTGACGCAGACATTGGATGGCGCCAGAGAGCGGGAGGTGGGCTTGTTGGAGGCGATCAAGGCCAAGGAGGAGCTGCTGGCGAATGTTGCCTCCATCCAGAGCACCTTGAGGGAGAGCGTGGAGCATCGGATCAAGGTCTTGTGGACACCGCCACGACATCCACAACGAAGTGATGGAGCTGGGGATGGCGGACCTTGCATACTCCTCCGACGAGCACCTCCAACCCAGCGCCAAACTCAGTTTGTTCTTCAAAGGCGTGGTGACGGGTCTCCGGCGACTCCGGGAAGAGGTCCCGAAGCAGCTGGCCGAGGAATCATGCCAGATCTGTGCAGGAGCCCTCGAGAAAGTGTTGATAAAGGTGGCCTTCCGCAATCCGGGCCTCAACCTTAACGGCGTCCTCAGATCCTTGCCGCCCGACGCCAACGTGGAGGAGCTCAAAGCCCTTGTCGCACCCATTGTGGACAAGGTGAACAAGATCAAGCGGATTGAGGGCGACCGCGTAGACTAGGCCGCCAACTTTATCTTTCCCTTGTCGCTGCTGATCATGTTTAGAACACTTTGTTAGATCAGCGACAAGTTATTTTGTAATATACTCTATCTTAGGCGATCAATGCAACGTTATTTCCTCTACTTGATTCCTTCCTTTGCATGTTTCTGCCTTACGCAATTGGGGGACTTGTCGGTGCGGGCACCTTTTGTCATGAAGCGCTGAGTGCGAACGTCAACTTCTGGCAAGGTGCCTCCGACAAGCAACCTTGTCGCGACTAGCCGCAGCTCACTTAAGTTGTTGAGCGGACTCGAAACAAAGTAAGGGCGCGACTAGCCGGGCGAGTTGGTTCCTCTGCGCATGTGTTTTCCATACAAAGTACTATCGTTCGAGGAAGATAACTTAAAAATTTAAAAATTGATTGCTCAAACTTTGGCAACTTAGCTTTTCTGTCTCTTGCTTCCCGATGAGGTGAAACTCCCTCGAGCGGTGCCTGGTCCATAGTATTATCTCCTCCTTCCCCCCTGGTTAACTTGTGCGCGAGGGAGCCTTCCTTTCTTTGAGAAAAGAGAAAGAAGAAGAAATAAAGATATGGAGCCTAGCGGCTCGATTTTGCTTACCGGGTGTGGTTGCTGCACAAAGTGTTAGTCAAAATATGCAATAAAATGATGAAAGCATGAATTTGACAAGTTGCGCGTAACACATGAGCTTTACTGATGCACGGGGTCTGCGCCCGGCTTTGTACAAAGGATTACATGCAACTGCGGCAAGACTTGTACAAAAGGTGGTTGCCGGAACGGGTTCCGACAACCGCGCCCTATGGGTAAAACTTACGGAGATGCTCAATGTTCCAGGAGTTGCTCACCGGAATGCCATCTACGGTCTCAAGGCGGACAGCATTGTGCCTAGTGACTCGCTTTCACCCGATAAGGGCCTTCCCACTTTGGCGTCAACTTGTTTGAATTCTTGGCGGACTGAACGGCGCCGAAGAACAAGGTCGCCTTCCTCGAGACTTCGCACTAACTCAAGGGCTATGGTAGCGACGCAAAAGCTTGCTGGTAGGGAGCAGCTTCGCAATGACTTTGAAGACGATCCTCCTCAAGGAGCAGCGTCATCTTGTCGCAGCTGCTCTTGCTCAAGCTCATCATAAGCAAGCACTCGAGGCGATCCGTATACGAGTTCCGTGGGAGAACTGCCTCTGCTCCATAGACTAGAGCAAAGGGTGTCTGGCCGGTGGCTCGATTTGGCGTCGTCCTGATCGACCAAAGAACCACCGGCAGCTCCTCGATCCAGTTTCTTCCGCACTTGTGCAGCCTGTCGAAAGTCCTGGTCTTGAGCCCGTGCAGCACTTCAGCATTTGCCCTCTCTGCTTGACCGTTGCTTCTCGGGTGAGCAACAGAAGCAAAGCAGACCTTGGCGCCAAGATCTTGGACGTACTGCATGAAGGTGCGACTGAATTGTGTGCCGTTGTCGGTGATGATCCTGTTAGGGATTCCTGTAACATCCCAAATTTTCAATTTGGAATGTTATACATTAGGTCATCATGCATATCATATTTTTCTCGCATTTTCCGATCCTCGAAAATTTCACGCAACTCAAGGACCCTCGGAGAGAGTTGGAAGTTTCATTATTTTCATATTTGGGATTTCTCAAATTTTGAAAATAGGATCATTGGATTTATTTAATTATCTTCATAAAGTTTTTCCTATAAAAAAACTTAAGAGAGGGAATAATATGACTTTCCCAATATTTAGGAAAAATGAAGATATTATAAATAAATAAAAATTTGGTTTTGGAAGATTTATTTTGCTTAGGCAAAATGAGCATTTTAAAAATTTATGCATGTTTGCCGCTTTTAAAGTTCATTTTGTTCGACTCATTTTTAGGAGTCGGGAAAATTATTTTTATTAAAATCGGAGTTCGCTTTGGTATTTTTTAAATCCGTTTTGTTTTGTTTTTAAAAAATCGCTTGGGCCAAGGCCCACTGCCCAGCCAGCCGAGCCCGGCCCAGCGCCCTGCCCACCTCCCTCTCTCCCTCAAGCGCCGCCGCCTGCTGATCTCCGCCACAGACGCCGCCCGCCGCCCGGAGTCCGCCCCGACCCGGCCCAGTGCCCCCTTCCCAAGCCGCGAACCCCCCTTCTATTTAACCCGCCCCTCCTCTCCCCTCAACCCGCCGCCGCCGCCCTCCACCCGAGCCCGCCGCCTTGAAGACGCCGCCGTCGCTGTCGCTGGCTGGAGCCCTCGTCGCCTCCCGCCGACCCTCCCGACTTCGCCGCCTCGCCGCTCGACCTCAAGCCTCGCCGGAGCCTCACGGGCGAGCCGAGGTAGCCGCCACAACCCCCACCCCGATCCGGTTTTTTTTTTAAAAGACCCGGTCCGGTTTTTTTGAGGTGTTCGGTTTTTTTTAAAAACCCTAGATGGTTTTATTTTTTTTCTTTTTGGTTTTCTTATTTAGTGAACGTTCACCGAGCCGTTCGTTTCAATGAACGTGTTCGTTGGATTAGTTCTGTTAACGAACGTCCGCTATTTAATCCGCTCGTCGCTTTCTTTTTAAATCGGATTTAATCCATTATTTTTGATTCGATTTACGATCCAATTTTCAAATCTGTTTTATTTCTTGCTCGTTTATCGGAATCGGGTGATTCAAGCGCCTGGAGTTTCGTTATGAAACCGCCGTTCCGACTAACCTACTTACACAGAGTTTTGCTACTGTAAAATTTTGACTTAATTTCAGATTTGCTAAACCGAGTCGTTCTCTCTCGAGTTCCGACTTTCGATGCTTTATTTGATTCGATTCTTTTGCAACCAGGGTTCTTAAGTTGAACTATCTGGTTAGATCTTTTATTCGAGATTTCCCGTGCATTAGATGAGTACTTATTGTATGCTTGTTGTTTGTCTGCGTTAGATCACCCGTGAGTGCGCCGCTTGTTACCTCGAATCTCTAGGACTCATGGATCATCGGCAAGGCAAGTAACACTTTGATCATACCTTTTCTACTACCCAGCTTTTATGCATTAGATCAACCCTCAAACACTTGCATGTTTAGGATCTAATTAAATTGTGGGATGGGAAGTAGATTGAGGTAGTACCTATTACTGTTTTACTCATGAAACCTTGGGAGTTACTTCTACGTTTGCTTATTATGCCATGCTATGCTAGTAGACGTGGATTGGGTGAGTGATATCCATGACAGATGTGAGATTGTTATTTAATGGTTTATTTAAGGTGGCAACTTAAACACACATCTGGGTGGATTGAGGCACTGGTTTCTATCAGGACTTGCCTCAGTATTTCTTGGACCGCCACCTGTGCTCAAAGGGATCATAAGATTATTCAAACTAGAAACTTCCGTGTGCAGCCACAAGCCATTATGGGCTCTGGCATAGTTGACTAAGTTGTGCGAACTCTTACGGGTAGACTAGCAGATGTAGGGGAAAGTAGGTGTACCGGTCTATCCACAAGTAAGGTGCTAGCGCTTCTGAAAGACTGTGTCTCGGTCATCCGTCTCTCAAACACCATGTAGTGCGAGAACCAAACGGAGGCGATCGAGTCTTGTGGGGAAAAGTGCGCAAACCTCTGCAGAGTGTATAAAACTAATCATGATTAGCCGTGTCCCCGGTTATGGACCTCTTGAGTATCTAGTACTTGAATATCATGTGAATCTCAACATGTTACTTCTAATAATAAAGTTATTGGGTTTTAATGAGTACTTTTTAATTGGGATTGAGGATGCTGTCAACCATTCTCAATGTTTAACAACCACCATGATAGTTAAAATAAAATTATTCCTTTGATGTAGGGAAAACCAGCTTTATGCAAAAATGTAAATCAGAGAGCCTTACCACCAGCCATATATGCATGTAGTATAGGCTTGTTGCTTCATTGTTCTCTATGTGTTACATTGCCAAAGATATTCCATGTCTTGACCCGTTTTCGGGCTGCAACTTTCACGCTATGGACTTTTCGACGCATTTGACAGTAAGGTGTTAGGTCGTGGTTCTATACTCGGTGATGCCGATGGAGTTGATGGACTCACTTGTCTTCCAAGCCTTCACGTTATTATTAGATGGCCTTAAGCCATATTATTGTATTAAGTTCCCTTGTGGACAACGATGTAATAAGTGTGTGATTGCTACTCGCTATAAATCCTTCAAGTACTGTGGTGGTGTCGACATCGATCCAGGGATGACACCGAGCACGTAGCACTAGATCCATTCGGTCCGGTCGCTACAGAGAATGGAATGGTATCGAGCACCTGTTGTAGGGACACGACCACTAAGATAAAGCCATAGATCACTATTCTCTTCCCATTTTCTAACTCCTCATCCTTTCTACTCTCTTTAGGATGAAGGACGCGAAGATCAAGTACACCCAACCGGATGAAGGCACACCTTTTGGATTTCACTTGAAGGAAGTTACCAAGTACTGAACATTGGACTACCAAGCTTCACCGGACTTTCAATGCCACTGCTCAAGAGGAGCTACTGGAAGATTCACGCTCACGTTCCAGAAGGACATTCGCCCCAATCACCAAGCCTATAGATAGTGTTTTCAAGGCACCAACTTGGAGTGCAGGGAAAGAGCATGGCAGCTCACATCACCATGGGACGCATTGGAGAAGTTTATCAAGAAGACCTCAAGGACACAATCTACCAGATTTGCGGACGCCGAGATGACAAATGGGACGTCACAAGACCAAGAAGGATAGATCCATTGCAGCATTCATCCAGGAGTTAAACCAGCATATTCGACGCCGGAGAACCAGATGTGCAATGATATGTTGGAGTTGCGTAATGCAAAGGGAAGGATCATCGAACTTGAAGAAGAACTAAAGACAACTCGCAAGGACTATATGGACGAGATCGTAGCTACGGCAAGACACAATAACGATCTTAAGTACGAGATTGAAGAACTGAAGAAGAAGTTGGCGCTCGGAATGAAGACCAAGATGTCGATTGCCCAAGCGACTACATCAACATCGACGACACCGATTCGGATCCAAGTGAACCCGACTTTGAAGACGAAGTGGAGCGGACATTATGGAGTCTTCCACGGTTCAAATTAGTAGAAGTCCCCCACATATTAGTAGTATTCCCTCCATGTAAACATTATAGTACACGCACTTTTGCGATAGTTAGATCGTTGTAAGCCTTTGTTTGATTGAATGAAGTGATTTTGTGTGTATTTGCTCATGTGCATTTGGGTAGTGATTCCCTTAGACCTCATTCTATTCTAAATTCTCATCTTTTCTAAACCCATCAGATGCCTCCGAGACGCGACCTCGGATTCGCTTTTCCCGCCAGAGATCACCCAACCGATCCAACAGCAGAATACCTCGATTCAAACATTGGTGCGTAACTGTGGCAACAACAACAACAACAACCCACCACCACCACCACCGCGGATCATCCGACTCGCTTCCTTAGACTAAACCCGCGGTGTATTCCAAAGAGCACCGAGCCAATTGTAGCAGATGACTGGCTCCGCAAGATAGGAAGGAGCCGACCACCATAGGATGCACGGATGGAGAAAGAGTGAAGTTTGCGACATCAGCTTGAAGGACCCGCAGAAGATGGTGGGAGAATTTCACAACCACTTACCCTCAGGCACCGCCACATGGGATCAATTTCAGCAAGCTTTTCAAGACCGCCCATGTTTCAGCAGGAGCTATGGCCATGAAGAAGCGTGAGTTTCGCAATTTACGCCAAGGACGAAGGATTGTTGGCCAGTACGTGGATGACTTTAGTAAACTAGCACGTTATGCCCCAGATGACGTTAAGCTACCGATGCAGCTAAACAGAGAAGTTTCTAGAAGGACTGAATGATGAGTTCAAGATGCCGTTGATGGTAGCCAGTTTCAATAACTACCAGGAGTTAGTAGACCGAGCCCTCATGATTGAAGGAAAGCAGAAACAAATTGAGAACCGTAAGCGGAAGTATGGGCAAGGGAAGTATAACTCTGGAGCTCAAGAAACCTCGTTATACCCCTAAATCAGGAATTCGGCCAAAGATACCCATGGAGGAGGTAATTCGCATAACCATAACACACCAAGAATGGGAACGGGAATGGAGGAAGTAATGGATGTAATCGCACCAACCCATCAACACCATCCAAAGTAGACTGAGTCATATTACTTGCTTTAAGTGCCGCAAGACTGGGCATT
Source organism: Aegilops bicornis (assembly GCA_021605145.1). Taxonomy (NCBI): domain Eukaryota; kingdom Viridiplantae; phylum Streptophyta; class Magnoliopsida; order Poales; family Poaceae; genus Aegilops; species Aegilops bicornis. The sequence continues at coordinate 499,728,211 of CM038669.1, read as the reverse complement.
ATGCCAATGATCGCCTGTGAAGGCCAGAATGGAAATGGCAATGGAAGCTCTGGAAAGAAGCCCAACCCTTTCAATAGGGGACATGTGAACCACATTGATGTGGAGGAGGTTGAAGATCAGCCCGATGCAGTAATCGGTAAGTTTTTGGTTAAGTCATTTACTGCAGTTGTTCTTTTCGATACTGGTGCATCGCATTCATACATATCAAGGGGATTTGTAGATAAGTATAGCCTACCTACTCGGATTCTTAAAACCCCTTTGCTAGTATGCTCACCAGGAGTGGAGTATATGGCCAGACAAGGATGTTTTCAAGTGCCATTAAGTATAGGAAGGCATGTATTCCCGACGGATTTGATCATTCTGGAATCGCAAGGATTTGATGTAATTCTCGGTATGGATTGGCTGTCGATGTATGGAGGAAACATCGATTGCTAAGTAAGACGATTTTGCTCACCACACCGAAGGAAGAAAGATTAAGTATGTATCACGGCATCGTACCGAGAAGAGCGCAAGTTAATTGCCTATCGTGAGTGGTGCAGGAAGAAGTACCCGATGGTGAAGGATTTTCCTGATGTATTTCCTAAGAGTTGCTGTGAATGCCACCGGATAGAGACATTGAGTTTTGATAGAACTTTTGCCGTGAACCGGCCCAATTTCGTAGCGACCATATAGTATGACAGCACTGGTTTTGGCGGAAATCAAGAAGCATATTAAGGTACTATTGGATAAAGGTTTTTTACGCCCAAGTTCTTCACCTTGGGGATGACCCGTTTTGCTAGTGGTGTAGAAGGATGGATCGTTAAGAATGGTTGTTGATTATCGTGGATTGAATGAAGTAACAATCAAGAACAAGTACCCACTACCTATGATAAATGATCTGCTTTGATTGCTTGCAAGGAGCCAAGGTGTTTTCCAAGATCGACTTGCGATCGTGGTACCATCGATTGAAGATTCGTGAGCAGGACATACCCAAGACAGCATTTACCACGAGATATGGACTATACGAGTATACCGTTATGTCATTTGGACTGACTAACGCACCAGCCTATTTCATGAACCTGATGAACAAAGTGTTTATGTAGTTTTTGGATAAGTTCGTCGTGGTGTTCATTGATGACATTTTGATTTTCTCGAAGAATGAAGAGGAACACAATGAACATTTATGCGATTGGTTTTGGAGAAACCGAGGGAACACCAGCTTGTATGCCAAGTTCAGCAAATGTGAGTTTTGGCTAAAGGAAGTTGGATTTCTCGGACATGTTATATCCGGAGAAGGAATAGCAGTTGACCCCACAAAAGTTGAGACCGTAACCAAATGGGAAGCACCAACGACAGTTGGAGAGATTCGGAGTTTCCTTGGACTCGCAGGATACTACCGAAGGTTCATTGAGAATTTCTCAAGGATTGCTAAGCCTATGATGTAATTGTTGAAGAAGGAAAACAAATTTATATGGACCGAGGACTGTGAGGCTAGTTTTCGTGGAGTTGAAGAAAAGATTGGTCACCTCACCAGCCTTGATATTGCCGATCGGACTAAGGATTATGAGGTGTATTGACGCTTCACGCCGAGGACTTGGAGCAGTGCTTATGAAGGAAGGAAGAGTTGTTTCGTATGCTTCACGACAACTTAAGCCCCATGAGTTGAATTATGCCACTCATGATTTGGAGCTAGCAGCCGCAGCATGCCACGAAGACGTGGAGACATTTTCTCATTGGAAATCATTGTGAAGTATATACGGATCACAAGAGTTTGAAGTACATCTTCACACGTATGAATTGAATCTCGGACAAAGGAGATGGTTAGAGCTTATCAAGGATTATGACATGAGATTGCATTATCACCCCGGAAGGCTAATGTCAGAAAGGCATTTATTGAGCCGTAAGAGCCACGCCAATACCCTAATGATGGGAGGAATACCCAATGAGTTAGCCGAGGACCTTCGAGAGCTATGTTTGGAAATAGTTCCGAGAGGCTATGTAGCAGCATTGGAGATTCAATTAATCGATGGACAAAATCGTAGAAGCCCAAAAGGCAGATAAGGAAGTTGCCTCTATAAAGGAGAAAATGAGCAAAGGAAAAGCTAAAGGATTTCGTGGAGGATGAGCACGATACCCTATGGTTTGAAGACCGTGTTTATGTGCCCAATGACCCGTAGAGATCGTGAAGTTGATTTTACAAGAAGCTCATGATTCACCCTATTCGATTCACCCAGAAATACCAAGATGTACTTGGATTTGAAGAATACTTTCCGTGGATCGGAATGAAGAAGGATATTGCGAGTATGTAGGCAGTTTACGATGTATGTCGAGAAAGTAAAGGCGTAACATCGAAGCGGCCAGGATTATTACAACCATTGCCGATACCCGAATGGAAGTGGGATAAACTAGGCATGGATTTTATCACGGGATTGCCAAAGACTCGCTCAGGATATGACTCGATTTGGGTTATAGTTAATCGCTTAACAAAGGTAGCTCATTTTATTCGATCAAGACCACCTATAGCAAGTGCTAAGTTGGCAAAGATATACATGACCAGAATTGTGTGCTTACACGGAGTTCCGAGGAGCATCAGACGATAGAGGAACCCGGTTTACCTCGAAATTTTGGAACCAGTTGCACGAAACATTGGGAACCCGATTGGAATTCAAAGACAGCTTTCCACCCACGAGACCGATGGATGCACCGAGAGAGTCAATCAGATTTTGGAGGACATCTTTGAGAGCTTGTGCCCTAGATTATGGATCTAGCTGGATGATAATTTGTCAGATGCAAAATTTTTCCTACAACAACAGTTACCAAACCAGCTTGAAGATGGCACCTTTCGAGGCTTTGTATGGAAGAAGGTGCAGGACACCGTTGTTATGGGACTAAACCGGAGATCGCCGCTTGTTTGGACCAGATTTGATTAAGGAGTCGAACAGAGAGTTAAGTTGATTCGAGACAGCTCAAGGTAGCCCAGTCCTGCATAAAAGAGCTATGCCGATTCAAAGCGCAGCGATTGAGTATGAAGTTGGAGACAGTATATCTCGAGTATCCCCGCTTCGAGGAGTTAAGCGCTTTGGAGTTAAAGGAAAGTTAGCACCACGCTTCGTTGGACCGTATAAGATTTTTGCAAACGCATGGGAGAAGTTGCTTATAAGTTGGAATTACTGTAAGGACTGTCAGGAGTTCATGATGTATTCCATGTTTCTCGATTGAAGAAATGTCACCCCGAGATAGCAGAGGTACCGTTAAGAGACACAGTGCCACCGGAAGCAATTCGATTGAAGGATGACTTGACATATGAGGAAAACCGGTTAAGATTCTCGATTATGCCAAAGCAGAAAGTTACCCGCAGCAAGGTTATCAAGTTTTGCAAAGTTCGATTGGAGCCACCACACCGAGGATGAAGCCACACAGGAAAGAGAGGAAGTTTTGCTCAAGGACCACCCTCACCTATTTTCTAACCACCCCGAATCTCGAGGGCTTAGATTCATCTTATAGGTAGGTTTGTAACATCCCAAATTTTCAATTTGGAATGTTATACATTAGGTCATCATGCATATCATATTTTTCTCGCATTTTCCGATCCTAGAAAATTTCACGCAACTCAAGGACCCTCGGAGAGAGTTGGAAGTTTCATTATTTTCATATTTGGGATTTCTCAAATTTTGAAAATAGGATCATTGGATTTATTTAATTATCTTCATAAAGTTTTTCCTATAAAAAACTTAAGAGAGGGAATAATATGACTTTCCCAATATTTAGGAAAAATGAAGATATTATAAATAAATAAAAATTTGGTTTTGGAAGATTTATTTTGCTTAGGCAAAAAGAGCATTTTAAAATTTATGCATGTTTGCCGCTTTTAAAGTTCATTTTGTTCGACTCCATTTTTAGGAGTCGGGGAAAATTATTTTTATTAAAATCGGAGTTCGCTTTGGTATTTTTTAAATCCGTCTTGTTTTGTTTTAAAAAAATCGCTTCTGGCCAAGGCCCACCAGTGAGCCCGGCGCCCACCGCCCACCTCCTCTCTCCCTCACAAGACGCCGCCTGTGATCTCCGCCACACAGACGCCATCGCCGCCGAGGAGTCCGCCTCCCGGCCCCACTGCCCCTTCCCAAGCCGTGAACCCCCCCACCTTCTATTTAACCCCGCCGCCTCCTCTCCCCTCAACCCGCGCCGCCCTCCACCCGAGCCGCCGCCCTTGAAGACGCTGCCGCCGCTTTGTCGCCGCCGAGCCCCTCGTCGCCTCCCGCCGACCCTCCCGACTCGCCGCCTCGCCGCCGTCGCCGACCTCAAGCCTCGGAGCCCGCCGGCGAGCCGCCGGAGGTAGCCGCCGCCACAACCCCCCCCCCACCCCCGATCCGGTTTTTTTTTTAAAAGACCCGGTCCGGTTTTTTTGAGGTGTTCGGTTTTTTTTAAAAAACCCTAGATGGTTTTATTTTTTTTCTTTTTGGTTTTCTTATTTAGTGAACGTTCACCAACCGTTCGTTTCAATGAACGTGTTCGTTGGATTAGTTCTGTTAACGAACGTCCGTTATTTAATCCGTTCGTCGTTTTCTTTTAAATCGGATTTAATCCATTATTTTTCAGATTCGATTTACGATCCGATATTCAAATCTGTTTTATTTCTTGCTCGTTTATCGTAATCGTGATTCAAGCGCTCGGAGTTTCGTTATGAAACCGCCGTTCCGACTAACCTACTTACACAGAGTTTTGCTACTGTAAAATTTTGACTTAATTTCAGATTTGCTAAACCGAGTCGTTCTCTCTCGAGTTCGACTTTCGATGCTTTATTTGATTCGATTCTTTTGCAACTGTGGTTCTTAAGTTGAACTATCTGGTTAGATCTTTTATTCGAGATTTCCCCGTGCATTAGATGAGTACTTATTGTATGCTTGTTGTTTGTCTGCGTTAGATCACCCGGAGTGCGCCGCTTGTTACCTCGAATCTCTAGGACTCGCGGATCATCAGCAAGGCAAGTAACACTTTGATCATACTATTCTACTACCCAGTTTTATGCATTAGATCAACCCTCAAACACTTGCATGTTTAGGATCTAATTAAATTGTGGGATGGGAAGTAGATTGAGGTAGTGCCTATTACCTGTTTTACTCATGAAACCTTGGGAGTTACTTCTACGTTTGCTTATTATGCCATGCTATGCTAGTAGACGTGGATTGGGTGAGTGATATCCATGACAGATGTGAGATTGTTATTTAATGGTTTATTTAAGGTGGCAACCTAAACACACATCTGGGTGGATTGAGGCACCGGTTTCTATCAGGACTTGCCTCGTATTTCTTCGGACCGCCACCTGTGCTCAAAGGGATCATAAGATTATTCAAACTAGAAACTTCCGTGTGCAGCCACAAGCCATTATGGGCTCGGCATAGTTGACTAAGTTGTGCGAACTCTTACGGGTAGACTAGCAGATGTAGGGGAAAGTAGGTGTACCGTCTATCCACAAGTAAGGTGCTAAGCGCTTACGAAAGACTGTGGTCTCTGGTCATCCGTCTCTCAAACACCATGTAGTGCGAGAACCAAGCGGAGGCGATCGAGTCTTGTGGGGAAAAGTGCGCAAACCTCTGCAGAGTGTATAAAACTAATCATGATTAGCCGTGTCCCCGGTTATGGACCTCTTGAGTATCTAGTACTTGAATATCATGTGAATCTCAACATGTTACTTCTAATAATAAAGTTATTGGGTTTTAATGAGTACTTTTTAATTGGGATTGAGGATGCTGTCAACCATTCTCAATGTTTAACAACCACCATGATAGTTAAAATAAAATTATTCCTTTGATGTAGGGAAAAACCAGCTTTATGCAAAAATGTAAATCAGAGAGCCTTACCACCAGCCATATATGCATGTAGTATAGGCTTGTTGCTTCATTGTTCTCTATGTGTTACATTGCGGCATATTCCATGTCTTGACCCGTTTTGGGCTGCAACTTTCACGTTAAGACTTTTCGCATGACGAGTAAGGTGTTAGGTCGTGGTTCTATACTCGGTGATGCCGATGGAGTTGATGGACTCACTTGTCTTCCAAGCCTTCCTTGTTATTATTAGATGGCCTTAAGCCATATTATTGTATTAAGTTCCCTTGTGGACAACGATGTAATAAGTGTGTGATTGCTACTCGCTATAAATCCTTCAAGTCTTGTGTGGTGTCAAGACATCGATCCAGTGGATGACACCGAGCACGAGCACTAGATCCATTCGGTCCGGTCGCTACAGAGAATGGTATCAGAGCACACGCTGACTGTAGGACACGACCACTAAGATAAAGCCATAGATCACTATTCTCTTCCCATTTTCTAACTCCTCATCCTTTCTACTCTCCGGCAAGCAATCCTTCATACTCTGCAGTATTGTTTGTCGCTTGCTCCTTGGGAAAGTGCATCTGGACTACGTACTTGAGGTGCTCTCCGGTGGGTGCGATAAGCAGCACGCCGGCACCGGCGCCTTGCAGCAAGAAGGCACCATCAAAGTACATCAGCCACTCTTTGCTTGCTTCTTTGACGGGAATGCTCGTCTCCGGAATCTCTTCATCTGGTGTTGGCGTCCATTCTGCTATGAATTTTGCCAACGCTCTGCTTTGGATAGTTGATGTGCTTTCAAACTTGAGACCAAAGCTTGATAGCTCCAAAGTGCCCACTCAACAATCACACTGCTTCGGATTCTCGCAAAGAACCTCTTGGGAAAGCGAGTGACAAGCTGTGATCTCATGTGCTTGGAAGTAATGGCGCAGCTTTCTCGAGGCCATGAGGAGGCCGAAAAGCAATTTCTGCACACCAGAGTACCTTGACCTAGCCCCCTGCAGGAGGGAACTGACAAAGTAGACTGGGTGCTGCACCATCCTTTTCTGCATCTGTTCATGTGTCTGCGCGGATCCATCCTTGTCGGGACCAGAGCTTGTCGGCAAAGCCCCCTGCTTGTCGCTGGATGTGCTTGCCGTGGTAGCTGGCTCGTCATCCGCCTCCCTCTCCGCTACTAACGCAGCACTAACCACTTGATTGGTCGCCGCTATATATAGCAGCAACTTCTCTTGTGGCTTAGGTGCGACAAGTGTTGGAGTGGAGGACAGGTATCTCTTCAAGTCTAGCAGCGCTGCCTCCGCTTCCGGAGTCCATTGCATTGGACCTGCCTTTTTCAAAATCTTGAAAAAGCGGCGGTAGCGTTCAGCAGAACCTAGAAATAAACCTGCCGAGAGCAGCCATGCAACCGCAAGTCTTCGTGACATCCTTGATGCGCTTTGGTGCTTCAATCTGCTCAATGGCCTTGATCTTGTCGGGATTAGCTTCAATCCCCCGCTGAGACACGAAGAACCCGAGAAGCTTGCCGGAAGGGACTCCAAACACGCACTTCTCGGGGTTGAGCTTGAGGTTGATCTTGCGCGGATTTGCAAAGGTCTCGTCCAAATCTTGAACCAGAGTTGCTTTGTCCTTGCTTTTGACCACTATGTCATCCATGTAGGCTTCTACATTTCTGTGCATCTACGGCTCAAAAGCCGCCATGGACTACCCTTGCAAATGTTGAACCAGCATTCTTCAAACCGAAAGGCATCCGTATGAAACAAAGTATGTGCCACATGGTGTAATGAATGCGGTCTTCTCCTCATCTTCTTCAGCCATGAAGATCTGATGATATCTCGAGTATGCATCAAGAAACGAAAGCAAATCACATCCAGCCGTGGAGTCAACAATCTGGTCAATGCGCGGCAAGGGAAATGGATCTTTGGGACAAGCTTTATTAACATCTGTGAAGTCAATACAAAGTCTCCATTTTCCATTTGCCTTGGCGACTACTGTGGATTGGCCAACCACGTAGGATGGAGCACCCTCCCGACAAGGCCCGCCGCTTCAGCTTCTTGATCTCTTCGCTATGAATTCTTGGCGCCCACCGCTTGCTTCCCGACTTTTTGCTTGACGGGCCACGCATGAGGACAAACGGCCAGCGGTGCTCAATCACTTCCACAGGAACACCGGGGATGTCGACGGTTGCCATGCAAACACGTCGACATTCGCCTGCCAGGAAAGCAACGAGCGCGCCTTCCTATTTAGGGTCGAGAGGCGCCGATGGTGAAGGTACCACCAGTGCCGTCCTCCTTGGCGGCACCTTCTTGGTCTTTGGCGGAGCCACCATCTTCTTGCACTTGCCGGTGGAGCTCGATGGTGCGTCCTCGACGGTAGCGCAGCACTCAAGAGGTGCGCTTGCCGAGTGAGCATCGAGCCCTTGCCGGACTTGGACTTCGTCTTCTTCCCCGGGAGCTTCGGTGACAAGTGTCCGGCAATCTGTCGCGGCTGCTGCATCCCAAGAGATCTTGTCGGCACAGATAAGGGCATCCTTCTTGTCGCCATGGACAGAGATGACGCTTATCGGGCCTGGCATCTTGAGTAAGTTGTAGGCGTAGTGAGAGGCTGCCATGAACTTGGCGAGTGCTGGACGGCCAAGTATCCCATTGTATGGCAATGGGAAATCGGCTACGTCGAATGTAACCCTCTCGGTCCTGAAGTTCAGCTCGCTGCCGAATGTTACCGGCAACGTAATCTTCCCCTTCGGCTTGCTCCTTCCCGGATTGATTCCTTGGAAAGTGCCGGTCTCTTCGAGCTCATTGTCGTGGATTTGAAGCTTCGGAGCACCGCGGAGGAGATCAGTTCAAGCCGGCCCCGCCGTCCAACTAGCATTTTGGTGACCTTGAGGTTGCGGATGGTTGGTGAGACCAACATCGGCAAGCACCCGACCGCAGATTATGCGCGGTCGGGGTGGTCCTCAATATAAAAATGATAGGTGTGCTGGACCACTTGAGAGGCTGCGTGACTCACAGATGGTTCCGCTGCATTGACCTCCCGCATCCATTGCTTGAGTTGGCGGTGGGAGGTATGCGTGAAGCACCTCCGTCAACGCAGAGAACCTCTGTGGCTTTCAAACTCCTGCTCATCGGGCGCCATCGTCTTCCATATCTTCGTCGCTGCCATCATCTTCATCCTTGTTGCAGCCGGGAGGTCGATCTCCTTGCCGCTGCTTGGCCTTGCTGGCGTCCTCCCCGGCCGGGACGTTTCTTGCTTGCTCCCCCAACACCTTCCTGGGCCTTCTCCTTGTCGCGCCGCTCGTACTCAGCCCTCTGCTGTTCGACAAGCTGCTCGACCTTCTTGCAGCTCTGGAGGTCGTGGCCCTTGGTGCGGTGGATCTTGCAGTACTGCTTGCCGGAGCTGTCCTGCTTGTCGGCGGCCGCCACCGACTGGTGGTTGGCGTCAGCGGCAACCTCCTTGCCGGAGCCACTAGCCTTGGCGTTCTTGTCGCCACCTCCATTGCTGGACTGCTCAATAGCTAGCACTTCTCTACCTTTCTTCTTCCTGTTGCCTCGCCGCCGGCCCTTCTTTGCCGGGGCGGTGTCCTCACCGAGATCACTGCTTCGCATTCTCTCCTCGAGTCTCCTCCCTTCCTCGGTAGCGTGCACACTTGTCGGCCAAGGCGTACAGCTCACCGACGTCCTTGACTTTGCACATCGCCATCTCCTCCCTCATCCTGCGGTTCCGCACATTCGATGAAATGCGCTGATCACCGTGGCGGGGTGGACGCCCGATGTTGTAGTGCACACGGCTGAATCTCTGAATGAACTTGCGCAGGGACTCTCCTTCCTTCTGGGCGAGCAGATGAAGGTCACTCTCTTGGCCATGAGGCTTGTGGCCACCTGTGAAGGCGCCAACAAACTAATGGCACGGATCTGCCCAAGAGGATATGGAGCTGTCCGGCAAGTGCATGAGCCAAGATCTGACGTTGGGCTTGAGCACGGCGGAAGTAGTTGGCGAGGATCTTGTCGCCCCGTCCCCCGCAGCCTGCACCGCGATGGTGTAGATGCCGAGGAACTCCGACGGATGCGCCCCGCCATCATACTTCTCCAAGACGTCTGGTTTGAAGTTTTTACGCCGGGCCACATTGGACTTGCCGCAGCTCACGAGTGAACGCAGGGCAACCTACGCGTCTGACGGCAAGTCGCCTGCTCCTCCGGGCGCGCGCATGTCAATAGAAGGCCCAGCGCGCAGCCGGATTGACGTCGCGCTTCTCTTCGGGCGCTCGATGCGAGTTCGAGCGCCCTCTTGTTGTTGCTCATGAAGAACTTTGGCGCTGATCGCGGCGAAGCTCATGGATCCGACGACACGGTGGAGTCGCCGTCGAGGTGGATCCGGTGAGTCGGCGATCTTGGCCTTCGTGGCGGAGAGTGCACGCAGTGGTTGCACCTCCGACAGTCTGCCGCCACCGGCTCGCGTGCCTTGTCGTCTCGCCGCGACAACGATGGTGTTGGTTGCCGCGAGGCCGCCGCTGGCAAAGCCGATGAGGCTCGGATAGTGGCCCTCCACTCGTCGACCTTTGTCGGCCGTTGGAGGGTAGTCGAGGAGCAGCGGTGAGCTCTCGCCAGAGCTTCGCTGGAGTAGTGGGTGGCATTGGCGAGCGGTGCGAGGAGCGGATATGCTCGGACTTCTAACCACGTTAGAAGGAGCAGCCCCGTCCGAGCGTAATCGTATCTCGCTTTGTGCCGCATGTTGGCGCCGCATGCTGGTCTTGAGGGTCTCGATCCAACGAACGTATGGCGTTGTGAATGCCATGACGTTGTTGGTCCCGCTGCCTCTGAGATGGGCGCAGGGGATGCGCGACGCCGAGGTTTGCGGGGCCTTGTCCTTGGACTTGGCAACGTCGCGAGCACCTTCGTCGGGCGCCCGTTCGCCGCTGACGTCGCCCCACCACCCGCTTTGCTGCGGTGAGGGTGGGTACGACGCGGACGGCTCTGCTGCCGCCGAAGCCTTCTTCTTCGGTGGCATGTTGAGGAAGATGTTGATGACGCTTCTCGTGTGAACGCCGGATCAGATTCACACGGCCTCGACGCCCCCTACCTGGCGCGCCAAAGATGTCCGGGAGGCTGATCGTGCCCACGGACACCTATGGGGCCGGCGGACCAGGCCCCTTTGTGGTTCGGAGGGGGGGCGGAGATCGCACGAAGAGCGGATCGAGGCGAGGCACACGAGCAGTTTACCCAGCTTCGGAGCTCTCCGGAGCGATAAAACTCCTACTGCTGCTTGGTTGATGTATTGTATTCTTGCTAGGGAGCAATGAGAGCTACAAAACCTAGCGTGAGTGTATCTGGTCTCGAGTGAGTCGAACCAACCGAACCCCTTCTACGTTGCGCATGGGCCTCCTTTTATATGCTCAAGGGGTCTCCGATAGGTGGCAACATAGGCGGGGGTACGAATGTAAAAACAGGAGTTGGTACACCTACTCGAACAAAGGTAATAAAGGCAAAATACCTAACTCGACGGCAAGGGACAAAAGCAATAAATGCCCGCCGTCGCCAAACAAAGTGCAACAGAGACCGTCAGTGCGCCTCCGCCGCCACGATGGCAAGCTTGTCGCCGCCGCTTATCGCTGCTCTCCGCCGGCTGCCTGACCTCTCGACACGCTGCGGCATGGAGCGGTCCCATGGCGACACGTCGCCGGATGAGCTGGAGCGGAGATGGAGAGAAGTTGCATGCCGCGACAAGCGCCTTTGCAGCGGCGAATCCTTGTCGCGCCTGGCGGCTTGTCGCGCTCCGAGCCTTCCTGGCAAGCTCCTCTTGCCGGGGCCTTGTCTTCTGCGTGCCTTGAGTGGCCTTCCCGACAAGCTCCTCTCGTCGGGGCCTTGCCTTCTTAATCAAATACTTTGTTCTTGAATGGCTCCAAAAGAGCCACGGAGGATTTTGGCGGTGACGAGGCAAACCTTGCCGCGGGGTGCTGCAACTGTCCGTGCACGAGTACGGGATACTAGGGTACCCCTACTCTAGTACACCGACATCGGATGAACCACGATGTCGAGGATTCAAGCAACCCCGTATACTATTCCCTTTGTCAGACGGTATGTTACTTGCCCGAGATTCGATCGTCGGTATCCCAATACCTCGTTCAATCTCGTTACCGGCAAGTCACTTTACTGCATCGTAATGCATGATCCCGTGACTGCACACTTGGTCACTTTGAGCTCATTATGATGATGCACTACCGAGTGGGCCCGGTGATACCTCTCCGTAATCACGGAGTGACAAATCCTGCCTCGATCCGTGTCAACCCAATGACACTTTCGGAGATACCTGTAGTGCACCTTTATAGTCACCCGATTCGTTGTGACGCTTTGGTACACCCAAAGCACTCCTACGGTATCCGGGAGTTACACGATCTTATGGTCTAAGGAAGAGATACTTGACATTGGAAAAGCTCTAGCAAAACGAACTACACGATCTTATGCTATGCTTAGGATTGGGTCTTGTCCATCACATCATTCTCCTAATGATGTGATCCCGTTATCAATGACATCCAATGTCCATAGTCGTGAAACCATGACTATCTATTGATCAACGAGCTAGTCAACTAGAGGCTCACTAGGGACATATTGTGGTCTATGTATTCACACGTGTATTACGATTTCCGGATAATACAATTATAGCATGAATAAAAGACAATTATCACGAACAAGGAATTATAATAATAATCCTTTTATTATTGCCTCTAGGGCATATTTCCAACATTAATCCTCTGGGGTTCCGTAACCCCGTTACTCGGTATATATCCGATAACCCCTTAACCATTCCGTGTCGTAATATAGTCGTCCAATATATCAATCTTCATGTCTCGACCATTTCGAGACTCCTCGTAGTCCGTGATCACATCCGGGACTCGAACAACCTTCGGTACATTAAAACATATAAACTCATAATATAAGCATCACATCGAAACTTTGTTGCGTCACGGACCCTATGGGTTCGAGAACTATGTAGACATGACCGAGACACGTCCTCCGGTCAATAACCAATAGCGGAACCTGGATGCTCATATTGGCTCCCACATATTCTATGAAGATCTTTATCGGTCAGACCGCATAACAACATATGTTGTTCCCTTTGTCATCGGTATGTTACTTGCCCGAGATTCGATCGTCGGTATCTCAATACCTAGTTCAATCTCGTTATCGGCAAGTCTCTTTACTCCTTACGTAATACATCATCCCGCAACTAACTCATTAGTTGCAATGCTTGCAAGGCTTAAGTGATGTGCATTACCGAGTGGGCCCAGAGATACCTCTTCGACAATCGGAGTGACAAATCCTAATCTCGAAATATGTCAACCCAACAAGTACCTTCAGAGACACCTGTAGAGCACCTTTATAATCACCCAGTTACGTTGTGACGTTTGGTAGCACACAAAGTGTTCCTCCAGTAAATGGGAGTTGCATAATCTCATAGTCATAGGAACATGTATAAGTCATGAAGAAAGCAATAGCAGAATACTAAACGATCTTGTGCTAAGCTAACGGAATGGGTCAAGTCAATCACATCATTCTCCTAATGATGTGATCCCGTTAATCAAATGACAACTCATGCCAATGGCTAGGAAACATAACCATCTTTGATCAACGAGCTAGTCAAGTAGAGGCATACTAGTTACACTTTGTTTGTCTATGTATTCACACAAGTATTATGTTTCCGGTTAATACAATTCTAGCATGAATAATAAACATTTATCATGATATAAGGAAATAAATAATAACTTTATTATTTCCTCTAGGGCATATTTCCTTCACTTGGCATATTTGAGGTCATCTTGCACTTGGCGTTCCGCTTTGGTAGCTTGATGCACTAGCTCGATGAGGTTCGAGTATGGTTGGAAGTCGGCTATTTTCTTGATAGGATGATTGAGTCCATTCAAGAAACGTGTCGTAGTTTTCTCATCATCTTCCGTGACATTGGCTCGTATCATGGCAATCTCCATTTCCTTGTAGTACTCTTCAACGCTCTTGGTTCCTTGCTTGAGTAGTTGGAGTTTCTTGAAGAGGTCGCAGTTGTAGTAGTTAGGCACAAAACATGCTCTCATGACATCCTTCATTTGCGCCCAAGTAGTGATGGGTGGTTATCCTCATGCCTCTCAGCGCTCAATGACTTGTTCCCACCAAATGAGGACGTAATCTTGGAATTCAAGGGATGCCATCGCTATCTTCTTCTCTTCTTCATAGTTGTGCAAGCGGAAGATTTTGTCAACCTTCAATGCCCATGATATGTACTCTTCGGGATCATTGCTTCCGGTGAACTTGGGCATGGTGAACTTTAGCTTGCCGTATCATTGCTCTTCATCGTGTTGGGGTCGGGGATGATGACGCCCATGTCATTGAGGATTGACAATCTCATGTTGCTCTTGGCGAGGAGGGTTGTTGACCTCATGTTGCTCTTGTCTTGGAGGATTTCCATTGTCGTGTTGCTCTTGTTGAACTTGATGTTCTTGGCGAGCTTGTGGAGAAGCTTGTCAAGCTTGACGAGGAACTTGACGAACTTGACGACGCACACGTGAGCTTCATCGCAAAGCGCTTCTTGGTGTAGACGAGCTTGTCGGCCTCGGTTGGCTATGACTCGACTTGAATCTCGAAGGGCACGTTGCGCCTCAAGTGCTTGAGCTTCACGTAGTTGTTGTTCTTGACGTTGTGCCTCGGCGTCTTGTGCATCTTGATGTTGTCGCGCTTGTTCCCCTTGTTCTTGTTGGCGTTGGCGTTGTCGTTCTTTTGCTTGCACGAATATAGCTTGGTTTTGACGGTGTCGATGCTCTTGAGAGTCGGTGTCGTGTAGAGGATTGCGGTTTGCTTGACGATCTTGACGCACGGCACGACGAAGAGTGTTCGATGTCGGGGTACTTGAGCCGGAGATAGTATCGTCGGAGTGTCGACTCGAGTGGCTCCATCTTGAGTAGGACGAAGTGGTAGAAGAGCGGTTGACCAACAGGGCACGAATCTCGTCCATTCTTGCATCATTCTCGTGTTTGTGTTCGTCAAGCTTGTTGTCGAAGTAGTCTCTTGTACGTTGCTCGGAGAGTCGCAAGTCGGTGGCGAGGTTGTCGATGCGGTCGCTCATCGCTAGTTGCTCTTCATGCAAAGCTCGTTGTGTACCAAATAGTTGTAGCTTGGTGACATAGTTGTTCGGGTCATCGTCTTGCTCAAGGAAGAGTGGGTTGGTAGAATGCCGTGGTGGGCGCACGGTAGATGCAAAGGGATGGCTAAAGAGAGGAGGAGGCTCGAGGGCGCTGGTGGACTCCAGAGGCGAGGTTGGCATGAGCGGGCGTGGGACGTCGGACATACCCAGGTTCGGGGCTCTCCGGAGAGATAATACCCCTAGTCCTGCCGAGTGTAGTTGGATGATCGATAGTACAATGTTGCTCCTGGAGCTGTATGGAGGAAGAAGGAAGCGGACCAAGGTTTGGGCTGCTCCTTCTCTCCGGTGTTGCTGTTTTGTGGCTAGTCATATGCTTACTTGCTTTTCTCTCGTATGTGTTTTCTGCTTGCCCTCTCGCTCGCCCCCCGTATGATCGTGGGCTCCGGGGGGTTTTATAGTCCAACCCCCGGGGGTACAATGGTAATGTTACAAGTTGGTGGGTCCGTATTGTCGGTGTCCGGGGACCCGGGCTGGGTCCCGCTGAGGTCTTGTGGTTCGCCGGGTTCCCCTAGGTGCGGGCCCCGCATGCCTGTGGGGACTGGCGCCGCCTTGTCGATCGTCGAGGCGTGGCCGAGTCGCGTCTGATGTGCTCTCCGTCAGTTGCCGCTTCTTTGTCGTCGGCCGGTGAGGGCGGGGGCAATGTAGCCACGCCGGCCCTGGTCAGCGGGGAGGTGAGGAGCACTGTTGCCATGTTCCTGCTGACCAGAGGCATGGGCGGGGCACTGTTGCCTCGGTCATCGTTGATTGAAGACTCGTCCCCATCATATGGTGTCGGTGTCAAAACCGGCGGATCTCGGGTAGGGGGTCCCGAACTGTGCGTCTAAGGCGGATGGTATGATACGTCTCCAACATATCTATAATTTTTGATTGCTCCATACTATATTATCTACTGTTTTAGGCAATATTGGGCATTATTATCCACTTTGATATTATTTTTGGGACTAACCTATTAACCGGAGGCCCAGCCCAGATTTGTTGTTTTATGCCTATTTCAGTGTTTCGAGGAAAAGGAATATCAGACGGAGTCGAAACGGAACGAAATCAACTGGAGAAGTTATTTTTGGAAGGAAAGCCACGGATAGACTTGGACTCACGTCGAAGATACAGGAGCTGGCCACGAGGGTGGGCGCGCCCGCCTCGTGGGGCCCCAAGCTCCACCGACGCACTTCTGCACTCCATATATACCTACGTATTGTAAAACTTCCAGAACAGAGATTAGATCGGGAGTTCCGCCGCCGCAAAACCTCCAGAGCCACCAAAAACCAACTGGGACCATATTCCGGCACCCTGCCGGAGGGGGGAACCCTCACCGGTGGCCATCTTCATCATCCCGGCGCTCTCCATGACGAGGAGGGAGTAGTTCACCCTCGGGGCTGAGGGTATGTACCAGTAGCTATTTGTTTGATCTCTCTCTCTCTCTCGTGTTCTTGATTTGGCACGATCTTGATGTATCGCGAGCTTTGCTATTATAGTTGGATCTTATGTTTCTTCTCCCCCTCTACTCTCTGGTAATGAATTGAGTTTCCCCTTTGAAGTTATCTTATCGGATTGAGTCTTTAAAGATTTGAGAACACTTGATGTGTGTCTTGCCGTATGATCTCTGGTGACAATGTGATATCACGTTATTCACTTGATGTATGTTTTGGTGATCAACTTGCGGGTTCCGCCCATGAACCTATGCATAGGGGTTGGCACACGTTTTCGTCGTGATTCTCCGGTAGAAACTTTGGGCACTCTTTGAGGTTCTATGTGTTTGGTTTGAATAGATGAATCTGAGATTGTGTGATGCATATCGTATAATCATACCCACGGATACTTGAGGTGACATTGGAGTGTCTAGGTGACATTAGGGTTTTGGTTGATTTGTGTCTTAAGGTGTTATTCTAGTACGAACTCTAGGGCTGTTTGTGACACTTATAGGAATAGCCCAACAGATTGATTGGAAATAATAACTTTGAGGTGGTTTCGTACCCTACCATAATCTCTTCGTTTGTTCTCCGCTATTAGTGACTTTGGAGTGACTCTTTGTTGCATGTTGATGGATAGTTATGTGATCCAACTATGTTATTATTGTTGAGAGAACTTGCACTAGTTAAAGTATGAACCCTAGGCCTTGTTTCCTAGCATTGCAATACCGTTTGTGCTCACTTTTACCACTTGTTACCTTTCTGTTTTTATATTTTCAGATTACAAAAACCAATATCTACCATCCATATTGCACTTGTTTCACCATCTCTTCGCCGAACTAGTGCACCTATACAATTTACCATTGTATTGGGTGTGTTGGGGACACAAGAGACTCTTTGTTATTTGGTTGCGGTGTTGTTTGAGAGAGACCATCTTCATCCTACGCCTCCCGCGGATTGATAAACCTTAGGTCATCCACTTGAGCAAAATTTGCTACTGTCCTACAAACCTCTGCACTTGGAGGCCCAACAACGTCTACAAGAAGAAGGTTGCGTAGTAGACATCAAGCTTTTTTCTGGCACCGTTGCCGGGGAGGCTAGGTAAGTGAAGGTATATCTTTAGATCTTGCAATCGAATCTTTTTGTTTCTTGTTTTAGCACTTGTCTAGTTTATAAAAGAAAATTACAAAAAAAATGGAATTAAGTTTGTCTCATACGCTTCATCTTTTTAATATCTTTCGTGAGTATGATGGAAAGGAAAATTGTGCCAAAGTGTTAGAAGAAGAATGCATTAAAATGTTTGGCACTAAATTTTTGAATGATGAGCATGATTGCAATGTTGTTAGTATGAATTCCTTGAATATCCATGATGCTAATGATATGCAAAGCCATAAGCTTGGGGAAGCTATATTTGATGAAGATGATATTTTTTGTCCCCCAAGCTTTGATGAGCAAATTTACTATGATGAAAGCATGCCTCCTATCTATGATGATTATTGTGGTGACACGTATGCTTTAAAGAATAATAATAACCATGAAACTTGTCATCTTGATCTTAATTTTCAATCATATGATCGTTATTTTGTTGAGTTTGCTCCCACTATTATTCATGAGAAGAATTTTACTTATGTGGAGAGTAGTAAATTTTCTATGCAAGTAGATCATGAAAAGAATTCTTTAGGTGCTGCTTATATTTTTGAATTCATTCATGATGCTACTGAAAATTACTATGAGGGAGGAATAAATGCTTGTAGGAATTGCAATAAAATCAAGTTTCCTCTCTATGTGCTTAAAGTTTTGAAGTTATGCTTGTTTTGCCTTCCTATGCAAGTTGATTCTTGTTCCCATAAGTTGTTTGCTCACAAAATCCCAATGCATAGGAAGTGGGTTAGACTTAAATGTGCTAGTCATATTCTTCATGATGCTCTCTTTATGTTTCAATTCTTATCTTTTATGTGAGCATCATTGAAATCATCATGCCTAGCTAGGGGCGTTAAACGATAGCGCTTGTTGGGAGGCAACCCAATTTTATTTTAGTTTCTTGCTTTTTGGTTCTGTTTAGGAATAAATAATCCATCTAGCTTCTGTTTAGATGTGGTTTCGTGTTTTAATTAGTGTTTGTGCCAAGTAGAACCTTTGGGAGACATGGGTGAAGTCTTTATGATCATGCTGTAAAAAACAGAAAGATTAGCTTCAACTTTTTACTGGAGAGTGCTATTTAGTTGATTCTTTTTGAAGATGATTACTAGACAAAATCCTCAGGTCCACCAATTTATTTTAGAATTTTTGGAGTTCCAGAAGTTTGCGTTAGTTACAGATTACTACAGACTGTTCTGTTTTTGACAGATTCTGTTTTTCGTGTGTTGTTTGCTTATTTTGATGGCTCTATGGCTAGTAAAATAGTTTATAAACCATAGAGAAGTTGGAATACAGTAGTTTTAACACCAATATAAATAAAGAATGAGTTCATTACAGTACCTTGAAGTGGTGTTTTGTTTTCTTCGCTAACGGAGCTCACGAGATTTTCTGTTAAGTTTTGTGTTGTGAAGTTTTCAAGTTTTGGGTAAAGATTCGATGCACTATGGAATAAGGAGTGGCAAGAGCCTAAGCTTGGGGATGCCCAAGGCACCCCAAGGTAATATTCAAGGATAACCAAGAGCCTAAGCTTGGGGATGCCCCGGAAGGCATCCCCTCTTTCGTCTTCGTTCATCGGCAACTTTACTTGGAGCTATATTGTTATTCACCACATGATATGTGTTTTGCTTGGAGTGTCATTTTATTTTGTCAGTATTTGCTTGCTGTTATTTATAATAGTGTTTTTCATCTCTAGTTTCAATAAAAATGTCAAGGATAGCCTTTGCCATGCTTATTTTGCAAGTATGCATGTTGCTGTTTGAAAACAGAAAGTTTAACGCTGTTGCAAAAATTCCTTAGAAAAGTCAGAATGTGATAAAATGTTTAAACCTTTTGCATAAGAAGCTCTGATAAATTTATTACAGTGGGAATTTTAGCTCATAATTTTTTGAGTCAGGGAAGTATTGATACACTTGCATTCTTTACAGACTGTACTGTTTTGGCAGATTGCTGTTATGTTTGCATATGGTTGCTTGTTTAATGACTCTATTTAAGGATAGGAGTATTAAATATGCAAAGGCATTTAGTATGCAATGTTTAATAATAATGTTAGTGATTTGTTACAACAGAAAATGATAAGGTTTTGCATTGGTTTATACTAACCTATCTCACGAGTTCTTGTTGAGTTCGTTGTGAATGAAGCTCTTGATAAAAAGAGAAACCATGATATGAGAGGAATTAAGGAGACACAAAAGTTCAAGCTTGGGGATGCCCAAGGCACCCCAAGATAATATTTCAATAAGTCTCAAGCATCTAAGCTTGGGGATGCCCCGGTAGGCATCCCACCTTTCTTCTTCAAAAATTATCGGTTAGTATCGGTTGAACCTAAGTTTTTGCTTCTTCACATGATATGTGCTATCCTTGCAGTGTCATTTTATTTAGCTTTGCTTGCTGTTTGAATAAAATACCAAGATCTGAAATTCTTAAATGTTAGAGAGTCTTCACATAGTTGCGTAATTATCCGACTACTCATTGATCTTCACTTATATCTTTCGGAGTAGTTTGTCATTTGCTCTAGTGCTTCACTTATATCTTTTAGAGCATGGTGGTAGTTTTATTTTGAAGAAATAGATGAACTCTCATGCTTCACTTATATTATTTTGAGAGTCTTAAATAGCATGGTAATTTGCTTAAATAATCCTAATATGCTAAGCATACAAGATTTGTAAGAATTCTTATGAGTGTGTTGAATACTAAGAGAAGTTTGATGCTTGATGATTGTTTTGAGATACGAAGATGGTAATATTAGAGTCATGCTAGTTGAGTAGTTGTGAATTTGAGAGATACTTGTGTTAAAGTTTGTGATTCCCGTAGCATGCACGTATGATGAACCGTTATGTGATGAAGTCGGAGCATGATTTATTTATTGATTGACTTTTTTATGAGTGGCGGTCGGGGACGAGCGATGGTCTTTTCCTACCAATCTATCCCCCTAGGAGCATGCGCGTAATACTTTGCTTTGATAACTTCTAGATTTTTGCAATAAGTATATGAGTTATTTATGACTAATGTTGAGTCCATGGATTATACGCACTTTTCCTTCTTCCACCATTGCTAGCCTCTCTAATACCGCGCACTTTTCACCGGAATCATACACCCACCATATACCTTCCTCAAAACAGCCACCATACCTACCTATCATGGCATTTCCATAGCCATTCCGAGATATATTGCCATGCAACTTACCACCGTTCTGTTTATTATGACACGCTCCATCATTGTCATATTGCTAGCATGATCATGTAGTTGACATCGTATTTGTGGCAAAGCCACCATTCATAATTATTTCATACATGTCACTCTTGATTCATTGCATATCCCGGTACACCGCCGGAGGCATTCATATAGAGTCACATTTTGTTCTAAGTATCGAGTTGTAATTCTTGAGTTGTAAGTAAATAAAAGTGTGATGATCATCATTATTAGAGCATTGTCCCAGTGAGGAAAGGATGATGGAGAATATGATTCCCCCACAAGTCGGGATGAGACTCCGGACGGAAAAAAAGAAAAAAAAGAGGCCATAAAAAAAAGAGAAAAGGCCCAAATAAAAAAAAAATAAAAATGAGAGAAAAAGAGAGAAGGGGCAATGTTACTATCCTTTTACCACACTTGTGCTTCAAAGTAGCACCATGATCTTCATAATAGAGAGTCTCCTATGTTGTCACTTTCATATACTAGTGGGAATTTTTCATTATAGAACTTGGCTTGTATATTACAATGATGGGCTTCCTCAAAATGCCCTAGGTCTTTGTGAGCAAGCGAGTTGGATGCACACCCACTTAGTTTCTTTTGTTGAGCTTTCATATGCTTATAGCTCTAGTGCATCCGTTGCATGGCAATCCCTACTCACTCACATTGATATCTATTGATGGGAATCTCCATAGCCCATTGATATGCCTAGTTGATGTGAGACTATCTTCCCTCTTTTTCTCTTCTCTGCAACCACCATTCTATTCCACCTAAAGTGCTATATCCATGGCTCACGCTCATGTATTATGTGAAGATTGAAAAAGTTTTGAGAATGTCAAAAGTATGAAACAATTGCTTGGCTTGTCATCGGGGTTGTGCATGATTTAAATACTTTGTGTGGTGAAGATAGAGCATAGCCAGACTATATGATTTTGTAGGGATAACTTTCTTTGGCCATGTTATTTTGAGAAGGCATGATTGCTTTGTTAGTATGCTTGAAGTATTATTATTTTTATGTCAATATAAAACCTTTGTATTGAATCTTTCGGATCTGAATATTCATACCACAAGTAAGAAGAATTACATTGAAATTATGCCAACTAGCATTCCACATCAAAAATTATCTTTTTTATCATTTACCTACTCGAGGACGAGTAGGAATTAAGACTGGGGATGCTTGATACGTCTCCAACGTATCTATAATTTTTGATTGCTCCATGATATATTATCTACTGTTTTAGGCAATATTGGGCTTTATTATCCACTTTTATATTATTTTTGGGACTAACCTATTAACCACGTGCCCAGCCAGTTTGCTTGTTTTATGCCTATTTCGGTGTTCGAGGAAAAGGAATATCAGACGGAGTCGAAACGGAACGAAATCAACTGGAGAAGTTATTTTTGGAAGGAAAGCCACCAGATAGACTTGGACTCTACGTCAGAAGATACGGGAGCTGGCCACGAGGGTGGGGGGCGCGCCCCCTGCCTCGTGGGGCCCCCGAAGCTCCACCGACGTACCCCTTGCACCCATATATATACCTACGTATCGTAAAACTTCCAGAAGAGATTAGATCGGGAGTTCCGCCGCCAAGAAACCTCCAGAGGCACCAAAAACCAATCGGGGCCCTGTTACGGCACCCTTCCGGAGGGGGGAACCCTCAACTGTGCCCATCTTCATCATCCCGGCGCTCTACATGACGAGTAGGGAGTAGATCACCCTCGGGGCTGAGGGTATGTACCCGAGCTATGTGTTTGATCTCTCTCTCGTGTTCTTGATTTGGCACGATCTTGATGTATCGCGAGCTTTGCTATTACAGTTGGATCTTATGTTTCTTCTCCCCCTCTACTCTCTTGTATGAATTGAGTTTTCCCCTTGAAGTAATCTTATCGGATTGAGTCTTTAAAGATTTGAGAACACTTGATGTATGTCTTGCCGTGCGTATCTGTGGTGACAATGGGATATCACGTGATTCAGTTGATGTATGTTTTGGTGATCAACTTGCGGGTTCCGCCCATGAACCTATGCATAGGGGTTGGCACATGTTTTCGTCGTGATTCTCCGGTAGAAACTTTGGGCACTCTTTGAGGTTCTATGTGTTGGTTTGAATAGATGAATCTGAGATTGTGTGATGCATATCGTATAATCATACCCACGGATACTTGAGGTGACATTGGAGTGTCTAGGTGACATTAGGGTTTTGGTTGATTTGTGTCTTAAGGTGTTATTCTAGTACCAACTCTAGGGCTATTTGTGACACTTATAGGAATAGCCCAACGGATTGATTGGAAAGAATAACTTTGAGGTGGTTTCGCATTCCTACCATAATCTCTTCGTTTGTTCTCCGCTATTAGTGACTTTGGAGTGACTCTTTGTTGCATGTTGATGGATAGTTATGTGATCCAACTATGTTATTATTGTTGAGAGAACTTGCACTTGTGAAAGTATGAACCCTAGGCCTTGTTTCCTAGCATTGAAATACCGTTTATGCTCACTTTTACCACTTGTTACCTTGCTGTTTTTATATTTTCAGATTACAAAAACCTATATCTACCATCCATATTGCACTTGTTTCACCATCTCTTCGCTGAACTAGTGCACCTATACAATTTACCATTGTATTGGGTGTGTTGGGGACATAAGAGACTCTTTGTTATTTGGTTGCAGGGTTGTTTGAGAAAGACCATCTTCATCCTACGCCTCCCGCGGATTGATAAACCTTACGTCATCCACTTGATGGAAATTTTCTACTGTCCTACAAACCTCTGCACTTGGAGGCCCAACAACGTCTACAAGAAGAAGGTTGCGTAGTAGACATCATGGTAACAGGAGGCGGGGACACGATGTTTACCCAGGTTCGGGCCCTCTCGATGGAGGTAATACCCTACTTCCTGCTTGATTGATCTTGATGATATGAGTATTACAAGAGTTGATCTACCACGAGATCATAGAGGCTAAACCCTAGAAGCTAGCCTATAGTATGATTGTTGTTGTCCTACGGACTAAACCCTCCGGATTATATAGACACCGGAGGGGGCTAGGGTTACACAGAGTCGGTTACAAGGGAGGAGATCTACATATCCGTATTTCCAAGCTTGCCTTCCACGCCAAGGAGAGTCCCATCCGGACACGGGACGAAGTCTTCAATCTTGTATCTTCATAGTCCAACAGTCCGGCCAAATGATATAGTCCACCTGTCCGGAGACCCCCTAATACAGGACTCCCTCAGTAGCCCCTGAACCAGGCTTCAATGACGATGAGTCCGGCGCGCAGATTGTCTTCGGCATTGCAAGGCGGGTTCCTCCTCCGAATACTCCATAGAAGATTTTGAACACAAGGATAGTGTCCGGCTCTGCAAAACAAATTCCACGTACCACCGTAGAGAGAATAATATTTCCACAAATCTAATCTGCTGACGCATTTTGCGGCATGTCACCACACCACAGCCCGGCCATTATTCGAACCGTTTTTCTCAACCAGCCATCGCACATATCACGAGGCGGTTTCCTTGGCACGTCTTGTCGAAGCAGAGATCATGTCCCCTTATCACGGGATTCTCATCAATACGGATGTGGGTAACCCAACCGCACCATCAATTACGGCGCTCGAAGAATAAGCGGCTTTACCAGGGAGTGGGGAGGCGCATCGCCTCTTCTTCCCTTATAAAGGGACAAGGATTTACTCTTTTCATCAACGCCTTCTCCCCGATTCATTCCCTTCTGCTCAAGCTCCAGCGCCCAAGCGCTCCTCTTCTCTGACCACAAAAGGTCTTCCGAAGATGTCCGGATCCAGAGCAGGAGGCAAATAGATGGCCTCAACCGTCCGAGAGAAGGATATCAAAAAGCTTCGGAAGGCCGGGTACTTGGCCAAGAAAATCAGCCACCGTCCCCCGACGGCAGGACAGATCGTCCCTACTCCGGAACCCCACGAGAGGGTTGTATTCATCCCTCACTTTGTCAGCGGGCTAGGGTTTCCCCTCCACCCGTTCGTTTGCGGCATCATGTATTATTATGGGATCAATCTTCACGATCTGTCCCCTAATTCCTTCCTCAACATCTCGACATTCATTGTCGTGTGCGAGGCTTTTCTCCACATTTCACCGCACTTCGATTTATGGCTGAAGATTTTTAATATGAAGCCCAAGGTGGTGGGCGGCGAGCATGCCGAGTGTGGGGGCACCATGGTGAGCAAGATGCCCAACGTCATATGGCCAACGGGAACATTCAATGATTCTGTCAAGGAGTGGCAACAGCAGTGGTTTTATATCACTGAGCCGCGCGGCACAGAGTGGGCCGCCTCTCCCGAGTTCCGATCCGGCGCCCCCTGCGGCTCACATCCTGGGTCAAGAAAGGCCTGGACTGGTCCTCGTCCGACGAACTGTCGGTGCTCCAGACGCGCGTTAAAGATATGGGAGACAAGAACATTGAACTTGTCAATGTGGTCCAGGTGATGTTAGTTCGCCGGATCTTGCCTTGTCAGCACCGGACTTGCAATTTATGGGAATTTGATCTGGCCAGGCACCAAACCTTGCGAGAGCTTTACGGCTCCTCGCACAAGGACATTTGGAAGGTGCTTTTCAAGTCCAGCAAATCGTGGCCGGACTCCGCCGAGGACCATGGGTACCAACTGTCCCGCCCGGCAAGTTCGGTGAGTTATCCAACTTTTCTATCCGCGTAACCCAAAGGAAACGCTTAACGTGTTTTATACAATTCTCCCAGGGCTGGACGAAGAAGGCGGAGTGGATCCATTGTCCGGCCCCGCTGCCCGAAGAACCGGCCATCCCACTTCTGACGAAGATGTTGGTCCCGGCGCCTTACAAGGTGCCGAAGAAGACGACCGAGAAGGAGGCCAAAAAGACCCGGGGCGGCCTTCGTCGCCGCGGCACTTCGGACACAATATCCGAAGGCTCCAATGCCCATTCCGCCTCCGAAGAGGACGAGGAGGAGGAAGATAAATCCCCTGCGGGGGGAAGAAAGAAGAGGACGGCCTCCGTACACTTGGAGGCCGAGCTGCCCAAAAGGGGAAAGGCTCCTATTCCGGAGGAGTCCACTGCCGCCGCCGACAGCGACCCGGCATGGGATCCCAGGCCCAGCCCCTGGTGAACTCGTAAGTGTATAAAATCTGAGTACGTTTTAGGCGTCCGAACTCATCGTGACTTAGTATTTTAACCTAAGCCATATTTTTTGCAGTCCGGCAAGGTCCCGTACCAAACAATCCTCATCAAAGGACTTGTTGAGCTCAAATGCTATGGGGAGCGGGACGCCCCCAAAGGCCCCTTCCTCCAAACAGGTGCATAACACCGAGGCTTCGTCCTAGAAGGACCCCGTCCAAGGAGGAAAGGAAAAAAACATGAAGGCGGCGCCTGGAGGTCAAACCTCGGGGGCCGGGCACATGGGGGAAAATATTCCCATGGGGGCTGACGGCGGGAGCGATACTGAGTTCGGCTCCCAGCCGGATGCGATTCCAGAGACCTATATGGCTCCAGGATCAAGCAGGCAGCCTCCTTCAGCTGGAGGGGGAGTGACTGTTCCATCGGCGACCTCTGTCTATCCAGAAGTCTCGGATGCTTTGTTAATGGCGTTGAAAGACGCCTCCATCGTTGATGAACATCGTGCCCTTATGGGTGCGGTGATTGAAAAAATTCAGTCAACTGAGAGTGGACTGAACGAAGCCTGTATCAGCCTTATAGGAGGCTTTGAGGTATGTTTCATGGGTTGTCGAAGAGTGTCATGGTATAGATAGTAGCCCCTGATACTCTGTTCGGTGAAAGAAAGAACCGGACAGAGGATCAAATTTTATGTTCGCAGGAAGACTCATTGAATGCATCTATTTCTCTTCTGTTATAAGCAGGTGTCTGTAATGGCTGCTACTTCTCATACTACGGAGATCTCCGGGCTGAATCAAAGTCTGGACCGGGCCACAAAAGAACTTGGCCAATTGAAAATGCAAATGAGGGATAAACAAGATATGCACAAGTCTTGTTCGCGTTTATTGCGAATCAATTTTCAATATGAACTGAGCTTTATGACTTACGCTAGGGATTGTGACCAAAGTCGAAGCCCTTAAGAAGGCTGTGGCCGAGGCCAAGAAAGGGGCAGCCACTGAGCAGGCTCTTCGTGAGAAGCACGAGGCCAGGGTTATTAAAGCTGAGCAGGAGCTACAAGAGGCCGTGAGGAAATGCGAGACCTTGGAGCAGAGTTTAACGGAGAAGGAAACTGAACTCACCAAGGTGCATTAGGCCATGAGCAATGCCCGGGATGAAACCCAAAGCACTCTGCAGGAGATCCAAGAGGCGAGAAAGATCGCGGCCGGTAAGGCTTTTTCCCTGTAGAGTAAGTATTTGGGGGGGAAACGTATGTTTCTAATTTTGAATCCGGAATTCTCAGGGGTATTTGCCGAGCTACCTTGCAACATATCAGATGCCGCTCAATTCTACCGAGCCGAAGAAAGGAAAACTGCGGATAAGCTTTTCTGGTCGCAGTACTTGGCACCAAATTATCCGGTGCCTTTTACCGATCAGCTGAAACAGCTGGTCGAACTACATAAGGTGGCGGAACTAGCCATGAAAGATTTGGTTATCCGGCTATGGCCTACTGAGCCGATTCCAAGCAGCTACTTCGGGCTCGTAAGCGCTTGCCCTCGACTTGACGTCATCAAGCGGTCGGTCTGCATAGAAGGTGCACGAATGGCCTTTGCCCGCGCAAAGGTGCACTGGGGGAAGATGGATGCCGAAACGCTGATAACCGAAGGACCGCCAGAGGGGAAGGAGCACCGCAAGCCCGAATTATATTATGAGAGTGTCCTGAAAGGATCTTACCTTGGGGCTATGCACCAAGGACATTATATTTCCATGAGTGCCAATCATGTTGTCCTTTGTAGTGTTTGAACAAGGTCGTTTATTTGTCACCGTTATATAAAATTTTACCCTCACATGCGGCCGCTTTTATATGTTAAACCCGAGAGTTGGCGATTGTCGTAAACCCGCCTTTACGTCTGCAATGCGGGGTGTTCGAGATAAACTCGAGCACTCTTTATCCTAGTTTTGGGTCCTTGAAGGAGGTGCTCAAAGACAACGAACTGTGCAATCGGACTATAGGGCTTTATCACTCTCACTTAGCCATAGGAGCATTAGTATGGTCGGCAGCACTGGTGTTCTAAGACCGCATTAGGGGCTCTACAAGCACTGATCGGAGAAAGAACTGATCCATCATACGCTGCATTGGTTATGGCATTATGCGGAGAAATCCTTAAAGATTTTGTGACCTCTCGAACGGTGACTAGCTCTCGCCGTATCATGACAGTCGGTTTTCGCTTTCTCTCGAGGTGCTTTCGTCCGGAAGAAGCGGGACACAATTGCGGTAGTTCTCCAGTGCTACCTTAGCCGATATAGCGGAACGTAAGGTACCAAAACATGGGAGCCGGGCAAACCCAACTATTGACCCAAGACATGATTCGCAGCTGATGCATATAATGCTATAGGTTCGGGGTGCCGAGCTTCCATGAAGGTGTTCGGACTTTACTGGCGTGTTATGGGTAAAACGAAGCCCCTGGCATATTTTAAGGCATATCGCTGTGTACGGATGCCACTTGACAGAATGATTTCAACAAGAAATAACAGCAGGTAAACGTCATATAAATCCACATGTTGTATTTGAATAGTACGTCTATGCGTATGGGTACAAGTAATGTGATAAAAAAGGGAATATGATTACGGAACCTGTTGAGACCAGGGGGAAGAGGCTGAGTGCGGATCTGTAATATAGTCGGACGGTCACTGTGGGGAATGTCTAAGGATTCCCTTACACGTTCAAGCTGCCTCCGTGTAGCCCGTCTGGTTGGCGTAAAGGTGAACCTGCGAAGGAAATGTAAGGAATATTTATTTGCCGTGGGGCGGTTGAGCCGCTGAGTTCGGCCTGTCCTGGCCTTCGCCGGAGTGTTTAGTTGAGCCCTGGACGGGTCGGGCTATCCTTCCGCGAAGTAGTTCAGAGCCCCTTGACGGTGTCCGGAAGCCTGGACATCAGCTCGAGGTTCGGCTGCAAGGTGATGCTCTTTGTTTCTGCTGCTAAGGCAGTGGTGTATATGTTGGTGCCGAGGGCAGGTTCGGCCTTGCCATTTACCGTGATGACGCCGCATGGACCGGGCATCTTGATCTTACGGTAGGCATAATATGGCACCGGTTGAATCGAGCGAATGCGGTTCGTCCAAGTAGTGCTTGATATTCACTGCGGAAAGGGACGATTTCGAAGATTAACTCTTCGGTACGGTTTTCTGGTGATCCAGAGACTACCTCAAGGGTAATGGAGCCTGTACAGCGAGCCTCCTCACCTGGTATAATGCCCCTGAAAGTGGATTTAGTGGGTTTGATTGCCGAATGATCGATGCCCATCTTGCGCATTGTGTCTTGGTAAATCAGATTTAGACTGCTATCGCCGTCCATAAGGACTCGAGTGAGGTGGAACCCATCTATTATTGGGTCGAGGACTAGTGCGGCTGGATTGCCCTAATTGGCGTTAACCGGACGATCCGTGCGGTTGAAGGTGACTGGCCCCAGTTTATATTGGGGGACGACTTGTTCCGTTGAGTCGCCATCCCTAAGGATGCATATCCGGTCCGAGTTGGTAATTTGGGTGGTATTTACCATATTCACTGATTGAATATGCGGGGGAAATTTCTTTTGCCCTCCTGTGTTCGATGTTCTGGGCTCTTCGTCTCTATCGTCGCTTTGAGACCCCCCTTCGTCTTTGGCGCCTGCCCTGCCGGCTTGTTTGAAGATCCAGCATTCTCTGTTGGTATGGGTGGCTGGTGTTTCTGGGGTGCCATGAATTTGGCATTGGCGATCGAGTATGCGGTCCAGACTGGATGGACCCGGATTTTTATTTTTGAGTGGCCCATTCCGCTCACCGGACTTTGAGCCCCTGAACTCGGCATTAACTGCCGAATTTTCGGTGTTTTCGCCATATTTATGGCGCTTGTGTTTGTTGCGTCATGGTTTGCCGTTGCTATCCCTGGCTTCTGGTATGCCAGGTTTGCTTGTTGTATTGGTACTACGAGCCAACCAGCTATCTTCGCCCGCACAAAAGCGGGTCATAAGTGTCGTGAGGGCTGCCATGGATTTTGGCTTCACTTGGCCGAGGTGCCGGGCAACCCACTCGTCATGGATGTCATGTGAATGCTGCTAAGGCCTCATGTAGGATCGAAAGTATGTCTAGAGGGGGGTGATTAGACTACTTGACCAAATAAAAACTTATCCTTTTCCTAATTTTAGTCTTTGGCAGATTTTAGCTATCTTAGCACAAGTCAAGCAATCATAACACAATTCAAGCAAGCATGCAAAGAGTATATGAGCAGCGGAAAGTAAAGCATGCAACTGAAGGAAATATGCCCTAGAGGCAATAATAAAGTTATTATTTATTTCCTTATATCATGATAAATGTTTATTATTCATGCTAGAATTGTATTAACCGGAAGCATAATACTTGTGTGAATACATAAACAAACTAAACGTCACTAGTATGCCTCTATTTGACTAGCTCGTTAATCGAAGATGGTTATGTTTCCTAACCATAGACATGTGTTGTCATTTGATTAACGAGATCACATCATTAGGAGAATAATGTGATTGACATGACCCATTCCGTTAGCTTAGCACTTGATCGTTTAGTATGTTGCTATTGCTTTCTTTATGACTTATACATGTTCCTATGACTATGAGATTATGCAACTCCGTTTACGGAGGAACACTTTGTGTGCTACCAAACGTCACAACGTAACTGGGTGATTATAAAGGAGCTCAACAGGTGTCTCCGAAGATACATGTTGGGTTGGCGTATTTCGAGATTAGGATTTGTCACTCCGATTGTCGGAGAGGTATCTCTGGGCCCACTCGGTAATGCACATCACTATAAGCATTGCAACTAATTAGTTAGTTGCGGGATGATGCATTACGGAACGAGTAAAGAGACTTGCCGGTAACGAGATTGAACTAGGTATTGGATACCCACGATCAAATCTCGGGCAAGTAACATACCGATGACAAAGGGAACAACGTATGTTGTTATGCGGTTTGACCGATAAAGATCTTCGTAGAATATGTAGGAGCCAATATGAGCATCCAGGTTCCGCTATTGGTTATTGACCGGAGACGTGTCTCGGTCATGTCTACATAGTTCTCGAACCCGTAGGGTCCGCTTGCAACAAGGTTTCGATGGCGGTTATATTATGAGTTTATGAGTTTTGATGTACCGAAGGAGTTCGGAGTCCCGGATGAGATCGGGGACATGACGAGGAGTCTCGAAATGGTCGAGACGTAAAGATCGATATATTGGACGACTATATTCGGAGTTCGGAAAGGTTTCGAGTGATTCGGGTATTTTTCGGAGTACCGGAGAGTTACAGGAATTCGCCGGAGAGTATATGGGTCTTATTGGACTTTAGGGGAAAGAGAGAGGAGAGGTTGGGCGCCCCCCCCCCCCAAGGCCTAGTCCGAATTGGACTAGGGGGAGGGGCTGCGCCCCCTCCTTCCTTCTCTTCTCTTCCCCCTTTCCTTGACTCCTACTCCTACTACTTGAAAGGGGGGAATCCTACTCCCGGTGGGAGTAGGACTCCTCCTTGGTGCGCCCCCTTCTAGGCCGGCCGCCCCCTCCCTTGCTCCTTTATATACGGGGGCAGGGGGACACCCCATAACACACAAGTTGATCTTCGTGATCGTTCCTTAGCCGTGTGCGGTGCCCCCCTCCACCATATTCCACCTCGGTCATATCGTCGCGGAGTTTAGGCGAAGCCCTGCGCCGGTAGAACATCATCATCGTCACCACGCCGTCGTCTTGTGGAACTCATCCCGACACTTTGCTGGATCGAGTCCGGGATCGCCATCGAGCTGAGCGTGTGCTGAACTGGAGGTGCCGTGACGTTCGGTACTTGGATCGGTTGGATCGTGAAGACGACGACTACATCAACCGCGTTGTCATAACGCTTCCGCTTACGGTCTACGAGGGTACGTGGACAATACTCTCCCCTCTCGTTGCTATGCATCACCATGATCTTGCGTGTGCGTAGGGAAACTGTTGAAATTACTACGTTCCCCAACGGTGGCATCCGAGCCAGGTTTTATGTGTTGATGTTATCCGCACGAGTAGAACACAAGTGAGTTGTGGGCGATACAAGTCACTGCTTACCGCATGTCATACTTTGGTTCGGCGGTATTGTTGGATGAAGCGGCCCGGACCGACATTACGCCAGACGCTTACGCGAGACTGGTTCTACCGACGTGCTTTGCACACGGTGGTTGGCGGTGTCTGTTTCTCCAACTTTAGTTGAACCGAGTGTGGCTACGCCCGGTCCTTGCGAAGGTTAAAACAACACTAACTTGACAAACTATCGTTGTGGTTTTGATGCATAGGTAAGAACGGTTTTTGCTCAGCCCGTAGCAGCCACGTAAAACTTGCAACAACAAAGTAGAGGACGTCTAACTTGTTTTTGCAGGGCATGTTGTGATGTGATATGGTCAAGACGTGATGCTATATTTTATTGTATGAGATGATCATGTTTTGTAACCGAGTTATCGGCAACTGGCAGGAGCCATATGGTTGTCGCTTTATTGTATGAAATGCAACGCTTCTGTAATTGCTTTACTTTATCACTAAGCGGTAGCGATAGTCGAGAAGCAATAGTTGGCGATCAAGGTGTCGCGCCCGGTGACAATGGTGATCATGATGATTGCTTGGAGATGGAGATCACAAGCACAAGATGATGATGGCCATATCATATCACTTATATTGATTGCATGTGATGTTTATCCTTTATGCATCTTATCTTGCTTTGATTGACGGTAGCATTTTAAGATGATCTCTCACTAAAAATTATCAAGAAGTGTTCTCCCGAGTATGCACCGCTATGCGAAAGTTCTTCGTCCGAGACACCACGTGATGATCGGGTGTGATAGGCTCTACGTTCAAATACAACGGGTGCAAAACAGCTGCACATGCGGAATACTCAGGTTAAACTTGACGAGCCTAGCATATAACAGATATGGCCTCGGAACACGGAGACCGAAAGGTCGAGCGTGAATCATATAGTAGATATGATCAACATAGTGATGCTCACCATTAAAAACTACTCCATCTCACGTGATAATCGGACATGGTTTAGTTGATTTGGATCACGTGATCACTTAGATGACTAGAGAGATGTCTGTCTAAGTGGGAGTTCTTAAGTAATATGATTAATTGAACTTAAATTTATCATGAACTTAGTCCTGGTAGTATTTTACAAATTATGTTGTAGATCAATAGCTCGCGTTGTTGCTTTCATATGTTTATTTTGATATGTTCCTAGAGAAAATTGTGTTGAAAGATGTTAGTAGCAATGATGCGGATTGGATCCGTGATCTCGAGGTTTATACTCATTGCTGCACGTAAGAATTATGTCCTTAATGCACCGCTAGGTGACGGACCTATTGCAGGGAGCAGATGCAGACGTTATGAACGTTTGGCTAGCTCAATATGATGACTACTTGATAGTTTAGTGCACCATGCTTAACGGCTTAGAATCGGGACTTCAAAGACGTTTTGAACGTCATGGACCATATGAGATGTTCCAGGAATTGAAGTTAATATTTAAGAAAATACCGAGTTGAGAGATAGGAAATCCCCAACAAGTTCTATAGCTAAAAGATGGAGGAGAATCGCTCAACTAGTGAGCATGTGCTCAGATTAT
Organism: Aegilops bicornis; assembly: GCA_021605145.1. Lineage (NCBI taxonomy): Eukaryota > Viridiplantae > Streptophyta > Magnoliopsida > Poales > Poaceae > Aegilops > Aegilops bicornis. The sequence goes on along the minus strand of CM038669.1, from coordinate 499,694,786 downwards.
GCAGGTACTTCAATCGCTTGAATCAAGTGGGAGTTAATCTTCCAGAAAAGATAGTGATTGACTGAATTCTCTAGTCACCATCACTAAGTTACTAGAACTTCGTGATGAACTATAGTATGCAAGGGATGACGAAAACGATTCCCGAGCTCTTCGTGATGTTGAAATCGACGAAGGTAGAAATCAAGAAAAGAGCATCAAGTGTTGATGATTGACAAGACCACTAGTTTCAAAAATAGGGCAAAGGGAAAGAAAGGAAACTTCAAGTAGAATGGCAAACAAGTTGTCACTTCCGTGAAGGAGACCAAAGCTGGACCAAAGCCTGAAACTGAGTGCTTACACTGCAAAGGAAATGGTCACTGGAAGCGGAAATGCCCTGAATATTTGGTGGATGAGAAGGATGGCAAAGTGAACAAGGGTATATTTGATATCTGAGTTATCGATGTGTGCCTTACTAGTGTTTATAGTAGCCCCGAGTATTTGATACTTGTTCGGTTGCTAAAAATTAGTGACTCAAAGCAGGAGTTCTGAGAATAAGCAGAGACTAGTTGAGGGTGAAGTGACGATGTGTATTGGAAGTGGTTCCAAGATTGATATGATCATCATCGCACACTCCCTATACTTTCGGGATTAGTGTTAAACCTAAATAAATGTTATTTGGCGTTTGCGTTGAGCATGAATATGATTTGATCATGTTTATTGCGATACGGTTATTCATTTAAAGTCAAAGAATAATTGTTGTTCTGTTTACATGAATAAAACCTTCGATGGTCATACACCCAATGAAAATAGTTTGTTGGATCTCGATCGTAGTAATACACATATTCATAATATTGATGCCAAAAGATGCAAAGTTGATAATGATAGTGCAACTTATTTGTGGCACTACCGTTTGGGTCATATCGGTGTAAAGCGCGTGAAGAAACTCCATAAAGATGGACTTTTAGAATCACTTGGTTATGAATCATTTGATGCTTGTGAACCGTGCCTTTTGGGCAAGATGACTAAAACTCCGTTCTCGGAACAATGGAACGAGCTATCGACTTGTTGGAAATAATACATACCGATGTATGCGATCCAATGAGTGTTGATGCTCGTGGCAAGTATCATTATTTTCTCGACCTTCACAGATGATTTGAGCAGATATGCGTATATCTACTTGATGAAACATAAGTCTGAAATAGTTGAAAAGTTCAAAGAATTTCAGAGTGAAGTGGAAAATCATCGTAACAAGAAAATAAAGTTTTTGTGATCTGATCATGGAGATGAATATTTGAGTTACGAGTTTGGCCTTCAGTTAAAAATAATGTGGAATAGTTTCACAAACTCATGCCACAGGAACACCACAGCGTAACGGTGTGTCCGAACGTCGTAACCGCACTTTATTGGATATTGTGTGACCTATGATGTCTCTTATCGATTTACCACTATCGTTTTGGGGTTATGCATTAGAGACAGTTGCATTCACTTTAAATAGGGCGCCATCGAAATTCGTTGAGATGACGGCTTATGAACTGTGGTTTGGCAAGAAACCAAAGTTGTCGTTTGTTAAAGTTTGGGGCTGCGATGCTTATGTGAAAAAGTTTCAACCTGATAAGCTCGAACCTAAATCGGAGAAGTGCATCTTCATAGAATACCCAAAGGAAATTGTTGGGTACACCTTCTATCATCGATCCGAAAGCAAGATATTCATTGCTAAGATGGATCCTTTCTAGAGAAGGAGTTTTCTCTCGAAAAGAAGTGAGTGGGAGGAAAGTAGAGCTTGATAAGGTAATTGTACCTTCTCCCGAATTGGAAAGTAGTTCATCACAGAAATCAGTTCCTGTGATTCCTACACCAATCAGTGAGGAAGCTAATGATGATGATCATGAAGCTTCAGATCAAATTACTACCAAACCTCATAGGTCTTCCAGAATAAGATCCGCACCAAAGTGGTACGGTAATCCTATTCTAGAAGTCATGTTACTAGACCATGATGAACCTACGAACTATGAGGAAGCGATGATGAGCCCAGATTCATGAAATGGCTTGAGGCCATAAAATCTGAGATAGGATCCATATATAAGAACAAAATGTGGACTTTGGTTGACCTGCTCGATGATCAACAAGTCAAGTTAAATAAATGGATCTTCAAGAGCAAGACGGACACTGATAGTAGTGTTACTATCTACAAAGCTCGACTTGTTGCAAAAGGTTTTCGACAAGTTCAAGGTGTTGAATACGATGAGATTTTCTCACTCGTAACGATGCTTAAGTCTATCCGAATCATGTTAGCAATTGCCACATTTTATGAAATCTGGCAAATGGATGTCAAAACTGCATTCCTTAATGGATTTATTAAAGAAGAGTTGCATATGATGCAACCAGAAGGTTTTGTCAATCCTAAAGATGCTAACGAAATGTGCAAGCTCCAATGATCCATCTATGGACTGGTGCAAGCATCTCAGAGTTGGAATACACGCTTTGATAAGTTGATCATAGCATATAGTTTTATACAGACTTGCGGTGAAGCCTGTATTTACAATAAAGTGAGTGGGAGCACTACCGCCTTTCTGATAAATATATGTGAGTAACATATTGTTGATCGAAATGATGTAGAATTTTTCCGAAAGCATAAAGGAGTATTTGAAAGGAGTTCTTTAAAAGAAAGACCTCGGTAAAAGCTACTTACATATTGAGCATCAAGATCTATTGAGATAGATCAAGACGCTTCATAAGTTTTTCAATAAGTATATACCTTGTCAAGATTTTGAAGTAGTTCAAAATGGAACACCAAAGAAAAGTTCTTGCACGTGTTGCAAAGGTGTGAAATTGAGTAAGACTCAAATCCCGACCACAACAGAAAATAGAAAAGAGAACGAAAGTCATTCCCTATGCCTCAGTCATAGGTTCTATAAAGTATTCTATGCTATGTACCGGACCTATTGTATACCTTGCTCTGAATTTGGCAAGGGAGTACAATAGTGATCTAGGAGTAGATCACTGGACATTGGTCAAGAACATCCTTAGTGAGGACTAAGGAAATATTTCTCAATTATGGAGGTGATAAAAGAGCCCGTCGTAAAGAGTTACATCGATGCAAGCTTTTTACACCGATCCAGATGACTCTAAGTCTCAATCTGGATACATATTGAAAGTGGGAGCAATTAGCTAGAGTAGCTCCGTGCAGAGCATTGTAGACATAGAATATTTTCAAAATACATACGGCTCTGAATGTGACAGACCCGTTCACTAAGCTTCTCTCACGAGCAAAACATGATCATACCTAAGTACTCTTTGGGTGTTAATCACAGAGCGATGTGAACTAGATAATTAACTCTAGTAAACCCTTTGGGTGTTGGTCACATGACGATGTGAACTATGGGTGTTAATCACATCTGAGATGTGAATATTGGTGTTGAATCACATGATGATGTGAACTAGATTATTGACTCTAGTGCAAGTGGGAGACTGAAGGAAATATGCCCTAGAGGCAATAATAAAGTTATTATTTATTTCCTTATATCATGATAAATGTTTATTATTCATGCTAGAATTGTATTAAGGAAAACATAATACTTGTGTGAATACATAAACAAACTAAATGTCACTAGTATGCCTCTACTTGACTAGCTCGTTAATCGAAGATGGTTATGTTTCCTAACCATAGACATGTGTTGTCATTTGATTACCAAGATCACATCATTAGGAGAATAATGTGATTGACATGACCCATTTCGTTAGCTTAGCACTTGATCGTTTAGTATGTTGCTATTGCTTTCTTCATGACTTATACATGTTCCTATGACTATGAGATTATGCAACTCCCGTTTACCGGAGGAACACTTTGTGTGCTACCAAACATCACAATGTAACTGGGTGATTATAAAGGAGCTCTACAGGTGTCTCCGAAGGTACATGTTGGGTTGGCGTATTTCGAGATTAGGATTTGTCACTCCGATTGTCGTAGAGGTATCTCTGGGCCCACTCGGTAATGCACATCACTATAAGCCTTGCAAGCATTGCAACTAATTATTTAGTTGCGGGATGATGCATTACGGAACGAGTAAAGAGACTTGCCGGTAACGAGATTGAACTAGGTATTGGATACCGACGATCAAATCTCGGGCAAGTAACATACCAATGACAAAGGGAACAACGTATGTTGTTATGCGGTTTGACCGATAAAGATCTTCGTAGAATATGTGGGAGCCAATATGAGCATCCAGGTTCCGCTATTGGTTATTGACCGGAGACGTGTCTCGGTCATGTCTACATAGTTCTCGAACCCGTAGGGTCCGCACGCTAAGGTTTTGATGGGCTTATATTATGAGTTTATGAGTTTTGTTGTACCGAAGGAGTTCGGAGTCCCGGATGAGATCAGGGACATGACGAGGAGTCTCGAAATGGTCGAGACGTAAAGATCGATATATTGGACGACTATATTCGGAGTTCGGAAAGGTTCCGAGTGATTCGGTATTTTTTGAATCTGGGAGAGTTACGGGAATTCGCCGGGAAGTATATGGGCCTTATTGGGCTTTAGGGGAAAGAGAGAGGAGAGGTTGGGCGCTCCCCCCCCCCCAAGGCCTAGTCCGAATTGGACTAGGGGGAGGGGCTGCGCCCCCTCCATCCTTCTCTTCTCTACCCCCTTTCCTTGACTCCTACTCCTACTACTTGGAAGGGGGGGAATCCTACTCCCGGTGGGAGTAGGACTCCTCCTTGGTGCGCCCCCTTCTAGGCCGGCCGCCCCCTCCCTTGCTCCTTTATATACAGGCGGGGGCACCCCATAACACACAAGTTGATCTTCGTGATCGTTCCTTAGCCGTGTCGGTGCCCCCTCCACCATATTCCACCTCGGTCATATTGTCGCGGAGTTTAGGCGAAGCCTGCGCGATAGAACATCATCATCGTCACCACGCCGTCGTCTTGTGGAACTCATCCCCGACACTTTGCTGGATCGGAGTCCAGGGATCGTCATCGAGCTGAACGTGTGCTGAACTAGGAGGTGCCATACGTTCGGTACTTGGATCGGTCGGATCTGAAGACGCACGACTACATCAACCGCGTTGTCATAACGCTTCCGCTTACAGTCTACGAGGGTACGTGGACAATACTCTCCCCTCTCGTTGCTATGCATCACCATGATCTTGCGTGTGCGTAGGAAATTTTTGAAATTACTACGTTCCCCAACAGCAACTTGCAAGAATGTAAAGGGGAAGGGTTTGGAGAATTCAAACGCAATTGGAGACACATATGTTTTTGTCGTGGTTCCGATAGGTGGTGCTATCGTACATCCACGTTGATGGAGACTTCAACCCACAAAAGGGTAACGGCTGCGCGAGTCCACGGAGGGCTCCACCCACGAAGGGTCCACGAAGAAGCAACCTTGTCTATCCCACCATGGCCGTCGCCCACGAAGGACTTGCCTCACTAGCGGTAGATCTTCATGAAGTAGGCGGTCTCCTTGCCCTTACAAACTCCTTGGTTCAACTCCACAATCTTGTCGGAGGCTCCCAAGTGACACCTAGCCAATCTAGGAGACACCACTCTCCAAGAAGTAACAAATGGTATGTTGATGATGAACTCCTTGCTCTTGTGCTTCAAATGATAGTCTCCCCAACACTCAACTCTCTCTCTCTCTCAGGATTTGGATTTGGTAGAAAGAAGATTTGAGTCGAAAACAACTTGGGGAAGGCTAGAGATCAAGATTCATATGGTAGGAATGGAATATCTTGGCATCAACACATGAGTAGGTGGTTCCTTCTCAGAAACAGCAAGTTGGAAGTGTAGGTTTGTTCTGATGGCTCTCTCCACGAATGAAGAGGAGGTGGAGGGGTATATATAGCCTCCACACAAAATCTAACCGTTACACACAACTTGCCAAACTCGGTGGGACCGAATTGATAAACTCTGTCGGACCGATTCAGCAAATCTAGTGACCGTTAGGATTTTCGATGGGACCGACATGCAACTCGGTAGGACGAGATATGGTTAGGTTTAGGGCATAACGTAATCTCGGTGAGACCGATTACACAAACTCGGTGAGACCGATTTTGGTAATAAGCTAACCAGAGAGTTGGTCAGGTAAACTCGGTGGGACCGATTAAGCTCATTTCGGTGAGACCGAAATGTTACGAAAAGGAAATAGAGAGTTTACATTGCAATCTCGGTGGGACCGATCGCTCATCTCGGTGGGACCGAATCGTTACGAAGGGAAACAGAGATTACAATCCCATCTCGGTGAGACCGAGATCCCTATCGATGAGACTGATTTGCCTAGGGTTTGTGGCAGTGGCTATGACATCTGAACTCGGTGGCGCCGGGTAGAAAGAATCGGTAGGGCCGAGTTTAACTTTGGGTTTAGGTCATATGTGGATATGAGAAAGTAGCTGAGGGTTTTGGAGCATATCACTAAGCACTGTAGAGCAAGAAACTCATTAAGCAACACCTCATCCCTCCTTGATAGTATTGGTTTTCCTATAGACTCAATGTGATCTTGGATCACTAAAATATAAAATGTAGAGTCTTGAGCTTTTGAGCTTGAGCCAATCCTTTTATCCTTAGCATTTTGAGGGATCCACTTTTCTCATCCATGCCATGCCATCCATTGAGCTTTTCCTGAAATATTCATCTTGGAATGATGTTATCTCAATGAGCTATATGTTGTTAGGAATTACCAAAACCACCTAGGGATAGTTGCACTTTCAATCTCCCCCTTTTTGGTAATTAATGACAACATATAGATCAAAGCTTCGACAAATGATAATAAGAGTGAAAAACATTGTCGCTTTGAGAAGTATGTGAAAAGCAAGAGCTCCCCCTAAATTTGTGCATAGTTTAAGATATGCTTTGGACTGCAAATGCACAAGGAGTTTGGCTCATGGGTTACTCTTCCATGTCACATACATCTTGGTGGAGCGCTCAAAATGATAACAATAGAATACATGCACTCATCACCAAGCAAAGTGAATGATCATATAGAGATAAACGAGATAATGTCATCCAACAAGCATAAATGTAGCATATGATCAAACACATGATCATCCGTATCACACAGACATAATGTATCTCAAACAAGCAAATAAAGTACAACCTTCAAAACAAGAGAGAATAAAAACCCAACACTCTCTCTCGAAGCATATGATCTATACATTTTTCTCCCCCTTTGGAAACAAGTTACCAAAAAGTTCATAGAAAATGCATAGCACTAAATCGACTCTCAGGCTTGATCTTCACGTGGTGTAGACGGAACGCCAAGGACGAAAGCATCAGTTGATGTAGATGGAGCTGGAGGTGTAGGTGCTGGAGCTGGTGGCACTGAAGCTATAGCTGGTGCAGATGAAGTGGCTTTGGTGTCTGTCACTGGCACGGCAGCTAATCTCTGAGCTCTAGGCACTCTGGCAAATGCTTTAGTGGTTGACTTGCCCTTCCTCTCCTGCATATCATCCTGAAGTTGCTCAACAACGGACTGGATCTCTGTGACCTTCACATCCATGTCATAGAACTTCGCTCCATGATCCTCTCCAAGCTCTCCTGGTTTCGAGTCAAGGTGGCCAGCCCCTTCTCAATCCTCAGAGTGGATGCAATCAAGTAGCCAAGTTGATCCTGTTTGCTTTTCAGAAAGTACTGAGATGCTTCTTCCATTGTTGGCATCTTGGCAACCTTCTCCGTCCTTGCCTTCTCCTTCTTAGCTTGTGCTTGCACTGAAGATGGTTCATGTTCATCCATAACCACTTGGTTGTCCTTGAAGTCTGGATAGATAGGCATGTGCTCCTTATCCAACAGGTATGTGCCTATGTCCATCTTGGAGTTTATCAGCTCCTGGATCTGTGGGGCATATCCACAACTTCTTTTACGGTCATTCCGTCCTCTTGATAGTCTCAACTATAAGGCTCATGACCTTGAACTTCGTGGCGCATCAAATATATGTAGCAAGTTTATTGCATGGCCTCGATCATTCTGTGATCACCAGACTTGGGCAAGAGAGTGTTCCCGAGGATCCAATTGATTGTAGGCGGAACTGACGAAGCGCTTTCACCGATCCAAACCGGTGAGTCTCAAGGTCTCGCTTGAGAATCTCTTTGTACATACGTGCCATAGAGTTATGATCCATCTTCTTCTTGGCATAGACATCCAAGTCATCCTCTTCCTCCTTAGGTGCATTGATCGATTGGCCCATTCCTCAATAGTTGATTGGTACCTTGTACCTTGAGACATCCATACTATCACGCCATCCGGATAGAAGTGTGTTGTGGAGTAGAATTGCATTATGAGCTCCTCATTCCACTTTGTGAGCTTACGCCCAACAAAGTCTGCAACTCCACATGCAATCGAAAACTGTCATACACACCAGGATAGTGTTCCTCATTCTCCTTCATGTAGGTCCAATCAACCCACCTCATATCACACACTATAGGCTTCTTGTCCAACAAAATTGTCTCATAGAAGTCCTGTTGTTCCTTTGTGTGGAACCTGTAGTCAACAGCAGTCCTCCTTCTGGTGGCATATGGATCTGACTTCTCCATAGCCTCAGTCGTGAGTCTCTCCTGATCTTCATGTTCTCAGCCACAGGATGAGCATCGTTGTGGTCTGGAATCTTTGGCTTCACCTTTCTCAGGATATGCTCTTCATCTTCTTCTTCTTCTTCAGCAACAGTCTCAGGCACTGGGGCCTTGTTCTTCTCAGCAGCAGATATGTTTATGATATTCCTCTTTGGTGCAATCTTTGGTTTGGAGACAACTTTGGGTGCTTCTTTGGGCTTTGATGATGCAGCCCCTGACCTAATAGCATCACCCATAAGCTTCTGAGCCTTGGGTGCTGGTGCAGCATCCTCTTCTTCTTCTTCTTCCTCTTCCATCATGGAAGGCTTTCCAATAACTCTGGCCATGGTCTTCTTGACCCTTTCCTTCCTTTTATTCCCTTCTGCATCAGCCTCTTTGGGTTGAGATTCCAAAGATGCTTGAGTGGAGGCTCTGGCTTTAGACATGGGTTGTCTTCCTGCTGGCCTTTTGGTCTTCGGACTGGCTTGGTGGTAGCAGGTGCTATACTCCTTCTTGAGCACCTTTTTCTTGGAAATGGCCTCATCCTCATCGCCACATAGTCTTCACCCTCAGATTCTGAGGTTCTCTTCTTTCTTGTCCTGGTGGCAGCTTTGGGCAAGTTGCTTGGGGTGCTTCTGCTACACTCATCTGAGCTGCTAGAGGGACTAGTGCCCTCACTCATCTGAATCTGCTCCGCTGACTTGTTTTGGTTGTCACCGATGGACATATTGCAAACACCATCTTGACCACCGTGAATAGATATAGATGAGATAGAGTGGATGATCATCACAAAATATAGATATTTTTGCAAAAGAATGAGTCAAAAACTTAGTTTTAGTTTTCCATAGAAAGCATTTCGGATCAACCGATTTGCAAACTCGGTGATACCGAAGCAGCTTTTGGAACCTAAACTAGTGAACTCGGTCAGACCGAGTCACAGTTCGGTGGCACCAAGACTGCTAGGGTTTCACAAGGTCCTGAACTCGGTCACACCGATTTGCAATTCTCGGTCAGACCGAGAACCACATGTGCAATGGCCTTAGCCGAATCGGTGGAACCGAGTTCTGCAACTCGGTGTGTCCGAGATGGTTTCGGCGGAAACCTAACCCTAAATTTTCAATTCATCTCTATTCTATGGAGCGTTTTGACTCGATAGAATAGTTTCAGTCGTGGCAAGAATCATGATGAACACAATGTGCTAGGAATCGGACGGGGATAGCACTGTGATCGAGTCCATACCCTAGATCGGCGATGAACTCGCTACGACGGCAACGGCGGGGTTGAATTTCGTTGACAGCGGCGAAGACCAGCGACTGGAGGCGGCTGGCGACGAGGAGGACGATCCGGAGACCCTGGAGGCAGAGCGAGCTATGCGCGGGCGAAGGGGTTTGGAGAAAGTTTCCGAATTTTTGCCCATGAGTATATATAGCCCAACCCTGTCGGTTTGACCGAGTGGAACAACTCAGTGGCACCGAGATGCATAACTGTTGACAATTACAGCAACTCGGTGTAACCGAAAAGTTCAAATCGGTTGCACCGAGATTGAAAACCTAGATCGACTTAGTGATCTCGGTATGACCGAAATGGAGGAATCGGTCAGACCGAAACGCACAAAGAAGTTTTGGAAGTTTAAGTCTATGATGAATCGGGGACTCCGAGTGCTCCTCACACAGAGTGGTTCGAATCTGACTTGATCAAATTTTGTGATGTAGCATGAATAGAGATTGAGACGAGAAGAGCATAGATAGCTAGAGAAGGTTCTTAGGCATTCTTGTCCATCCACTTGGCAAAAGAAAAGGAAACCAATCAATCAAACAACAAGTGGATGTCCTCGAATGAGTAAAATATGCAACCAACATGCTCACACAATAAAATAGCAAATGAAATATGTGACAAAGCATGCACAAACAATTCTAGCATCTATCAAGCAATTGGCGATGACTAGGTCATCTATATATGAGTATATTGACTTAGGAGTCAAATGAGAACATTTGATCATAGGTCATACTCATCGTTTAAGCTCAAGTGGGGTTACCACTTTTACGTAATGCATTGATGTGTTCTCATCATTAGAGTTGCTTTAGCTCAATTCTTTAGAGTAAAGCTCCCCCTAGATGTGAGATCCCCCCTTAGAGGGATGAACAAACCTTGGGTTTTGTCGATGATGACCTCATGTAGGTGTTGAAGATGTGGATGCTCAAAGTTGATGAAGATCATTTGGAGCAATCCCTTTGGAGTGAGTTGCACTTTCAATACCTACACGGGTTAGTCCCACAAGGAACAAACAAGTAGAGTGATGCACACATAAGATGATGTCTATGAAAGCATTAGCTTACCTAGTCCCTTGTCTTACCAACAAGAGGGTTTGTGACTCCTTGAACTAGTGCAAGATGTGGAAGTTGATTGCACTTGTTGTTGCCAAAATGATATGAGTGAAATATGTTGGCGGAGTCACCCTCAAGAACTCTCTAGTTCTTCTTCTTGGGATCCACATCATCTTGATGGGAATCCTTGGAGTTGTAGTCGTACTTGATGAAGTAGAACTTGTCGTAGTCTTGGGAACCCACTTGACCAAGGCCTTAGGAGCTTCTTCAAATGCATCAATCTCCTCTTGAAGCTTGTCCTTGCCTTTTTGCTTGTGGTCTTGTGGTGGAAGATCATCTTGAGCTTGTGTCCCTTTGAAAGAAGTAGGGTCGTACTTCTCTTGTTGAGGAACAAACTTCGTCTTGGGATATTGATCTTCTTCCCACTCAACTCCATTGGCATTGAACTTTCGTTCAAAATCAACACCTTGATTCTTCCGGCACCTTCCTTGCTTGCGTACAATTTCCTCAAATTGCTTACTCCCGGCAAGGCTCTTGTAAACACCTTTCTCTATAATTCCCTTCAATAAGCTATTTTCTTTCTCAAGTGTAACTTGGCTAAGAGAATCATTAGTGGAATCGAGAGAACTACTAGAAGCAACAACATTTGATTTAGAATGATTATTGTTACTACTAGAGGAAGAATCCTTCTTGTTTTTGTTAATGGACTTGACTTGAGGCATGTAAGTAGATAAGAGTAAACGCTTGGAAATGTAAGAAGAACTTTTCTTACAAAGATCATCATTGATTTCCTTTAAGAACTCATGCTCTTTCTCAAGATTGAGCTTTTCAAAGCGTAACTTCTCATGAGTCCTTAAAAGTTCTCGATGATCTTTTAAGATAGTTTCATGAGCTAACTTAAGAGTGTTTAGTTCTTTAGTTAGAAGCTCAATCTTCTCATTATCATTGTCATTCGTTTTATCTTGATTAGCATGATTAATTGACGTTTCATCATAGTATTCATCACTAGAGTTGTCAACAAGTAAATCATCATCACCTAGCAAGTCATCTTAATCACTATTGAAATCAACATACTCGGGGTGTGTTACCTTTGGGCCTTTAGCCATGAAGCATCTTCCAATTCCTTCATTAGGTGAATCAAATATGTCATAGGAGTTGGTTGACACAACTGCTAGACCGGCAACACCTTCATCTTGAGTATATTCGGAGTCGGAGTGATAGCTTCTCTTGGAGTGATTGTCGGAACCGGATAGCCATTCACCAACATGAGCTTGATGTCTTCGTTTTGTGTAGCTCCTTGATGACTTGTCCTTCCTTTCCGAATCCTTGCTTCTCCGTGAGGGTCTTCGTTCATAACTATCATCTCTACTCCTTCTCTCTCTTGGTGGTGATTCTTCTCTTCTACTTCTTCTTTTGGAGAATCTTCTCTTCTTTTGTAGGGTGCCGTACACTCATTGGAATAGTGTCCGGGTCTTCCACAATTGTAGCAATTACGCTCCCGACTAGAAGATCTTTTGTCATTGTAGGACCTTGACTTGGAGCTTCTCTCTTTGCTTCTACTCTTGTAGAATTTGTTGAAGTTCTTCACCATTAAGCTCAAGTATTCATTGAAGGTTTGTTTCTCACTTGATAATGTGGGGGCTTCACACTGTAAGCACCACTTGACTTGTTGTGAAGTTCCTCCTTATCCTTGAGCGACATCTCATGAGCAACAATTCTTCCAATGACTTCCGTTGGCTTGAGATCTTTGTAATTGGGCATCATTTGGATCAATGTCCACACGGTATCATATTTTCCATCCAAGGCTCTTAGAATCTTCTTGATGATGAATTTGTCGGTCATCTCTTCACTTCCTAAGCCGGCAATCTCATTTGTGGTAAGAGCAAGCCTACAGTACATTTCAGCAACACCTTCACCATCCTTCATTTTGAACTTGTCAAGTTGACTTTGGAGCACATCCAACTTGGATTCCTTGACGGAGTCGGTACCTTCATGCATATCAATCAAAGTGTCCCAAATTTCCTTTGCATTCTCAAGACGGCTGATTTTGTTGAATTCTTCGGGGCACAATCCGTTGAAGAGGATATCACAAGCTTGAGCATTGTATTGCAGCATCTTCAACTCTTCCGCACTAGCTTCACGGTTCGGTTCTCTCCCATCAAAGAATTCACCTTGCAAGCCAATACACACAATAGCCCAAACGGCGGGGTTATGTCCAAGAATATGCATTTTCATCTTATGCTTCCAACTAGCAAAATTAGTACCATCAAAGTAAGGACCTCTACGGTGATAATTTCCCTCGCTAGACGCCATACTCTCCTAGGGTGTGAAACCAAGGCTATGACAACCAAAAGCTATGGAAATCAAAGCAAATGGAGACCACAGCTCTAATACCACTTGTAGGATCGAAAGTATGTCTAGAGGGGGGTGATTAGACTACTTGACCAAATAAAAACTTATCCTTTTCCCAATTTTAGTCTTTGGCAGATTTTAGCTATCTTAGCACAAGTCAAGAAATCATAACACAATTTAAGCAAGCATGCAAACAGTATATGAGCAGCGGAAAGTAAAGCATGCAACTTGCAAGAATGTAAAGGGGAAGGGTTTGGAGAATTCAAACGCAATTGGAGACACGGATGTTTTTGTCGTGGTTTCGATAGGTGGTGCTATCGTAGATCCATGTTGATGGAGACTTCAACCCACGAAGGGTATGATTCTTGTGAGTCCACGGAGGGCTCCACCCACGAAGGGTCCACGAAGAAGCAACCTTGTCTATCCCACCATGGTCGTCGCCCACGAAGGACTTGCCTCACTAGCGGTAGATCTTCACGAAGTAGGTGATCTCCTTGCCCTTACAAACTCCTTGGTTTAACTCCACAATCTTGTTGGAGGCTCCCAAGTGACACATAGCCAATCTAGGAGACACCACTCTCCAAGAAGTAACAAATGGTGTGTTGATGATGAACTCCTTGCTCTTGTGCTTCAAATGATAGTCTCCCCAACACTCAACTCTCTCTCACGGGATTTGGATTTGGTAGAAAGAAGATTTGAGTTGAAAGCAACTTGGGGAAGGCTAGAGATCAAGATTCATATGGTAGGAATGGAATATCTTGGCCTCAACACATGAGTAGGTGGTTCCTTCTCGAAGGACAAGTTGGAAGTGTAGGTTTGTTCTGATGGCTCTCTCCATGAATGAAGAGGATGTGGAGGGGTATATATAGCCTCCACACAAAATCTAACCGTTACAAACAACTTGCCAAACTTGGTGGGACCGAATTGATAAACTCGGTCGGACCGATTCAGCAAATCTAGTGACCATTAGGATTTTCGGTGGGACCGACATGCAACTCGGTATGACCGATATGGTTAGGGTTAGGGCATAACATAATCTTGGTGAGACCGATTACACAAACTCGGTGAGACCGATTTTGGTAAGAAGCTAACCAGAGAGTTGGTCAGGTAAACTCGGTGGGACCGATTCGCTCATTTCGGTGAGACCGAAATATTACGAAAGGGAAACAAAGAGTTTACATTGCAATCTCGGTGGGACCAATCGCTCATCTCGGTGGTACCGAAATGTTACGAAGGGAAACAGAGAGATTACAATTCCATCTCGGTGAGACCGAGATCCATATCGGTGAGACCGATTTGCCTAGGGTTTGTGGCAGTGGCTATGACATCTGAACTCGGTGGCGCCGGGTAGAAAGAATCGGTAGGGCCGAGTTTGACTTTGGGTTTAGGTCATATGTGGATATGAGAAAGTAGCTAAGGGTTTTGGAGCATATCACTAAGCACTATAGAGCAAGAAACTCATTAAGCAACACCTCATCCCTCCTTGATAGTATTGGCTTTTCCTATAGACTCAGTGTGATCTTGGATCACTAAAATATAAAATGTAGAGTCTTGAGCTTTTGAGCTTGAGCCAATCCTTTTATCCTTAGCATTTTGAGGGATCCACTTTTCTCATCCATACCATGCCATCCATTGAGCTTTTCCTGAAATATTCATCTTGGAATGATGTTAGCTCAATGAGCTATATGTTGTTAGGAATTACCAAAACCACCTAGGGATAGTTGCACTTTCACCTCACCATCCGGACAGTCGACTATTTGGTTTCTCTTGGTTAGGAACCGGGTCCAGAATTTCCTGGCCGATTCCCCTGGCTGCTGAGTTATATGACTTAAATCATCAGCGTCCGTGACCGCTTACATAAGTGCCACGAAATTGTCTAGGAATGCCTCTGCCAGGCTTTCCCAGCTTCCGATGGAGTTTGCCGGCAAGCTATTGAGCCAATGCCGAGCTGGCCCTTTGAGTTTTAGCGGGAGATACTTGATGGCATGTAGGTCATCCCCGCGGGCCATGTGAACATGGAGGAAGAAGTCTTCTATCCATACCGCGGGGTCTGTAGTACCATCGTATGATTCAATGTTTACGGGTTTAAACCCTTCCGGGAATTCATGATCCATTACTTCATCGGTGAAGCATAGGGGTGTCTTGGCGCCTACATGCGGGCTATATCACGACGCAGTTCATATGAATATTGTCTGCCGTGTTCGGCTCGGCCGGATTTACTTTTAGTGTATCCGGCGTGATGATCATCGTCACGTGTTGGTGCGCGCCCCCGTGATCCGTAGATCGATCTTGCATGTTTTGCCTTGTTTTCCAATACACCTCGCAGGTTCCGCGTGTTGCCCCGGGCCTTGGTATTTTTGTTTGATTGGCGGCGGGGTGCGGGCTGGACTTCGGGCTGAAATGCCTCTCTGTCTCGGCCACGAGGTGGCCGATCAGCCGCATCATACGCTGGTGATGTAGGTTTCAATGCTTCCTCCTCTAGTTGAGGTAGCAACCTGCGTTTTGGATAACTCTTGGTTGGGCGTTCGAATTCGCATTCCTCGCCACAAGGACTTCGGTCCATCATGCGCTAGCAAATCTTGATCAGCTCGAAGCTGTTGTTGCTTTTTCTTCAGGCTATTTGCTGTGGCTATAAGCCGGCGCTTGAAGCGCTCCTGCTCGATGGGATCCTCAGGCATGATAAATTCTTCGTCGCCGAGGCTCACCTCGTCTTCGGAGAGAGGCATGTAATTGTCATCCTCCGTTTCTCCATCTGCTGCCCATTCTGGAGGGCTAGCTTGTTCATCCTCCTGCTCTAAATCTGGTTGGAGGGGATTATCATCGTCTTTGGCACTGTCCAGAGTGTTATTGTCTCTTGTGCCGGTATCATTGCTTTTGCTATGGCGGGACTTAGAGCGGCGCCGCTAACGTCGATGCTTCGGTTGCTTCTTGGAGGGGTCATCCTCCGCTGTCTTGTCGCCATTGCCTTCTTTGGGGGTATCCACCATACATATATCATATGATGAGGTGGCGGTCCGGTATACAATGGTGATGGTTTCTGTTAAATCTCCTGCATCGTCCTCCATACCGTCGATGTCTTGAGTCGAAGTCGAGCATGTCGATTAAATAAATCGGCAGTGGCTACTAAGTGGGTGGTGGGTGGGCAGCGAATTTCTTCGCCGTCCGCATCCCATTCTAGCCGGACATAGTTCAGCCAAGGTTCTCCTAACAAGGAGAGGGACCTTAATGAATTTAGCACGTCGCCGAAAGGCGAGTGCTGAAAGATATCCGCGGAGGTAAACTCCATGATCGGCGTCCAATCAGATTCGATAGGCACGGACGCAGGCGGCTCGGAATCCGTGGCCGGAGACGGATCCAGTGGTTCGGCATCACAGCTCCCGTGAGGGCTGAAGTCAGTATCCGGGTCTATCGCCACTGAGAGTGCGGCTTCCATGGCGGGGTCTATCCACCCGTCCTGGGATGGCGCAATTTGCTCCGGATTGAGGGCCGGAGTAGTCGCAGGTGTGATCTCCCGAACACTATCCGACGGCAGAGCTAGATCATGCTTGTCGTGATCGTGCGGCGCACCTGACATGGGCTCGAATCCATCGAAGATCAAATCTCCGCGGATGTCGGGGGTGTAGTTCAAATTTCCGAACCTGACCTGGTGGCCAGGGGCGTAGCTCTTGATCTGCTCCAGATGGCCAAGCGAGTTAGCCCGCAGTGCGAAGCCGCCAAATATGAAGATCTGTCCGGGGAGGAAAACCTCACCCTGGACCGCATCGTTACCGATGATCGAAGGAGCCATCAAGCCTTATGGTGACGACATAGTGGAACACTCAATTAAAGCACCAATGTCGGTGTCAAAACCGGTGGATCTCGGGTAGGGGGTCCCGAACTGTGCGTCTAAGGCGGATGGTAACAGGAGGCGGGGGACACCATGTTTACCCAGGTTCGGGCCCTCTCGATGGAGGTAATGCCCTACTCCTGCTTGATTGATCTTGATGATATGAGTATTACAAGAGTTCATCTACCACGAGATCGTAGAGGCTAAACACTAGAAGCTAGCCTATGGTATGATTGTTGTTGTCCTACGGACTAAACCCTCCGGTTTATATAGACACCGGAGGGGGCTAGGGATACACGAGTCGATTACAAGGAGGAGATCTACATATCCGTATTGCCAAGCTTGCCTTCCACGCCAAGGAGAGTCCCATCCGGACACGGGACGAATCTTCAATCTTGTATCTTCATAGTCCAACAGTCCGGCCAAAGGATATAGTCCGGCTGTCCGGAGACCCCCTAATCCAGGACTCCCTCATACGGCCTGGATGGGACGGTAGTTAACCCACGGTTGGATTGCGTAGCACGCCACGGGTGGCGCTGGCTTGTCGAGGAGGCTTTGGTCGTGCCGGGTTCGGCTGTCTTGCGCTAGTCGTTGGGGCCGAGTCGACGAGTCTTGCCGGGTCGGCGAGTCTGGCCGGCTTGTGGGGCTTGGCCGGGTCGAGCGACCTGGCCAAGCGCGTGCTGGTATTGAGGGGCGGTGCCAGCCCTGTTGTTTTTTGAAGAGTATTCGGGTTCCGTTGCCTGCCCGGGGTCCATCTCCCCGACAGTAGTCCCTGAAGCTGTGAAGGTCCGCCGTCTTCGGATGAGTGGGCCTTCGCAGTTTCCCCCTTATGCAAGGTGGATTCTACGAGCGCCGGGTCTGGCAACACCCACTGTGTGCTGATTTTCTCAGAAACCGGATCATGGCATCCTGGCCGTGGCGGGAACCGAGAATTCCGTCGAATCTTGGGGCAATCCCTCGGGCTTTGCGCGGGCGCCGCGTGGTGCCCGGAAGTCGGAGGAGCCTGACAGGTCACGCGCGTGACGGGACCGGGCAATGGGCTGGGCCCCACCACCGCGCGCCCTCGGCCCAAGCGCGTGGATTAATTGCAGTGTCTGGGGGCCGGTTGCTCTTCCCCGGGCAGTTACTGCGCGTGTACGCACGCACTTATTGCGGGGTAGTGGAACGGGCGCGTGCAGACGATCCCACTTCCCCACTTCCCTACGTTCAAACCAAGGGTTATAAATCGGGGGGCAGGGGGCGGCGGACATTATTCTCGCTTGCGCCCTCCTGTCCCTTTGCTCTCGCTCCGCTCTTTGCAATTGACGCACTATGGTGCCCGCTGCTCCGAGCAGAGCTCCTTCGCCGTCCATCTTCCTTCTTCTTCCTTTGATCATGACGCTGCCATCGGGCTCCTGGATGGGTTCGAATGTCACCTCCGAGGACATCACCCAACTCCGGGCGACGCGGCGCCTGCCGCGGGAGACGGACATCGGCGTCCGCCTGCCGCGCGACGACCAGAGGCCTCGGCCCGAGGGGCCGGAATGCGTGGTTTTCCTCACGCACTTCGAGCGCAGGTTCGGGCTGCTGGCGAGCACCTTCTTCCGCGCGTTCCTGGAGTCTTTGGGCTCCAGCCGCATCATCTTGGCGCTGGCGCCATCGTCCAGCTCTCCGGCTTCGTCACCCTCTACGAGGGGTACCTGGGGGTCGAGCCTTCGATCGACCTCTGGGCGCACTTCTTCTCCTTGAGAGGAGGAGGCTCGAGGGCGCTGGTGGACTCCAGACACGAGGTTGGCATGAGCGGGCGCGGGACGCCGGACATACCCAGGTTCGGGGCTCTCCGGAGAGATAATACCCCTAGTCTGCCGAGTGTAGTTGGATGATCGATAGTACAATGTTGCTCTGGAGTGTATGGAGGAAGAAGGAAGCTGGCCAAGGCTTGGGCCGCTCCTTCTCTCCGGTGTTGTTGTTTTGTGGCTAGTCCTATGCTTACTTGCTTTTCTCTCGTATGTGTTTTCTGCTTGCCCTCTCGCTCGCCCCTCGTATGATCGTGGGCTCCGGGGGGTTTTATAGTCCAACCCCCCGGGGGTACAATGGTAATGTTACAAGCCGGTGGGTCCGTATAGTCGGTGTCCGGGGACCCGGGCTGGGTCCCGCTGAGGGCTTGTGGTTCGCCGGGTTCCCCTAGGTGCGGGCCCCGCATGCCTAGGGGGACTGTGCGCCGTCTTATTGATCGTCGTAGGCGTGGCGAGTCGAGTCGCGTCTGATGCTCTCTCCGTCAGGTTGCCGCTTCTTGTCGTCGGCGGTGAGGGCGAAACCTTGTAGCCACGCCTTGACCACGGTCGTGGGTAGGTGAGGGGCATGGTTGCCATGTTCCTGTGACCGGAGGCATGGGCGAGAACCTTGTTGCCTCGTGTCGTTGATTGAAGACTCGTCCCCATCATACGGCCTGGATGGGACAGGAGTTGACCCGCGGCTAGATTGCGTAGCACGCCACGGATGGTGCTGGCTTGCCGAGGAGGCTTTGGTCGTGCTGGGTTCGGCTGTCTTGCGCTAGTCGTTGGGACTGAGTCGAGTGTCTTGCCGGGTTGGCTAGTCTGGCCGGCTAGCGGAGCATGGCCGGGTCGAGCGACCCGGCCAAGCCCGTGCCGGTATTGAGGGGCGGTGCCAGCCCCGTTGTTTTTTGAAGAGTATCCGGGTTCCGTTGCCTGCACGGGGTCCATCTCCCTGACATAGAAGTACTTGGCCTATCCATCATTCCAAACGAAAATATGCGAGTGGGAGAAAGAGAAGAACTTATACCAAATGTACCTTGACCGATGTTGAAAATGGATCAATGATCACTCCAATGTGGAACAAGGAAATATCACAATTGGTACTAATTCTTGTCGGTTTCTCACACCTACACAAGTAAAAGCTTATGGTGGAGCTCGGTTAGGATGGTGGCACAAAATTTTATGCAATTGTAAGTGAGACTCAATAATGTTGGAAAAGATTCACAAATTTGCAAATGCAACAAGTAGACCAATAGCAAAATGTGGTACACGGAAACACACACGCAAATAGATAGGTGGGGTCGTGTAACCAAGGGATGAGCCAAAATGTGGAGTCCACGAAAATGCTCTTGTTGCACAACACTAGAGAGACGCTAGCACGATTGCGCAATAGGCGGATACGAACTTGTGCACAACCTACTAAGCAAAAATGCAACGACTTCTATCCCAAGTATTCTATATGTATGGTATTCTGATGATATGATCCAAGATGATCGAGTATGACAATCTTAATGTTGTAAGATGCTATGGTTCTTGCTTATAAGCTCCTTGCTTATCTTACCTTTTTGCTTAAAAGCTTGTTTGGCTCTTTGTTGTTTGAGCTCTTTTCTCATGCAATGCTTCACGAACCAAGATAGCAATTGTGTATGCGATGACAACTTTGTGACACAAGAGATGATACCAAGATATGCAACACGATGATATGGTATGTATGCTATGGGAAGTATGATCACTAATGTGCACAAGCCACGTTGCCGGCAATACTCAAAGGCTAGTCTCGATGGGTAAGTGATGCAAAAGTAAGGCTATGGGGTTATCAATGCAAATGCAAGAAAGTATGATGATATCACGATACCAAGATGAGGTTGGTACCAAAATGATGTAGCCATTCGTAGTAGTCCTTGGCGAAGATGAGCGGTGGTGATGTTGATGTCGAACCGTCCCTAAGTAGCCGAAACACGGTAGGAAACGGAAGCCACAACTCAAATTCTCAAAGCAAAACGGGTCAAAATTGACGGAGTTGGTAGCGAGAAGGCTATGGTGGTGCTATGCGGAAGTGGTGGTGGTATGCGGAAGTGTATGTGGGCACCGGGACAAAATTGGGCGAAAGTTAGGCGGGAAGCAGGCGGTGGATGGAAGTCTTTCTGTCGGGGCGGATGTCGAGGGCCGGATGTCCGGGGTGGCTGGATGTCCGGGCTGTCAGGCCGGATGTCCGGGCTCTGGATCCATGGACGAACTCGATGAACACCGCGTGGAGAGGTCAAATCCGGGGCAAAATTTGGAAGATTTTGTGGATGGAAATTGGGGAAAAGATGGGGGAAAGCTAGATCTACCTGCAACACACAAAATCCGCGGATCCAATCCAACAAAACTTCATCACACCAACAAATCACAAAAAAAATTGGGCCTATTTTTGTGGGGCAATTTTCGAATTAGGAACAAAATCAACAAAACTAGGCTAGAAAACAAAGAGAGGGGGCTCCGAAATCGTGATCAACGTGGCTCATGATATCAAGATGATGTAGGGTGGAACCCTATACGGCCGATCTTTCACGAAAGGAGCGGATCCCAACTAAGAAAACGGAGAACACGAGGGGAAAACGAGGGAAACACAAGAGGAACTTTCAAAACCAACAAGATATAGTCACACATATGCTAGATCCTCGAGACACAAGGGGAGATACAAGATCCAAATTCAACAATGGACGATACAAACGGTAACCAGTTCTTCTCCGTGAGGAGGTGTTGATGGGGCCACCCAAGAGGGGGTCATGAATCCAACGTGGATCGTCTCCGTAGAGGGGCCGCGGTCTCTCTCGTGGAGCGGATCCGTGTGGATGAGCAATGCTCTATCTCACATATGAGCTTAACCAATGCTAACCCTACAAAGAGGGAGATGAGAGAGTATATATAGTCTAGGTGGGCGAAGGGGTACACGGGCCTCGGCCCTTACACTGTGCGCAGACAGGGGAGGCCGGATGTCCGAGCAACGGGCCGGATGTCCGGGCCTTCGCGAGGTGCCGGATGTCCGGGCTGGCGGTGCTGGCCGGGATGCTCTCTGGATAGGCAGGGTCCGGATGTCCGGGCGAGGGGCCGGATGTCCGGGAGCTCGGGACGGGCCGGATGTCCGGGCTGAAGTGGTTCAGCTTTGGGTACGTTTTGTGACGGGCGCCGGATTTCCGGGCAGAGGCCGGATGTCCGGGCTGTCGGGCCGGATGTCCGGGCTGAGGCCGGATGTTCGGGGCCTGTAGGCTTGGCCGATGGCTCCTTGGCGCTGGTGACGTTTCCAGGGGCCGGATGTCCGAGGTCCTGGCCGAATGTCCGGGTCCTGGGAGTTGCACTTGACTCCTTCTGTTGATTCTCCTCGTCCGTGAACTTGGCGGCTTGTCCGTCTTCATGAGCGTCTCCGGGAGGGTCCTCTTGACACCTAATCATGCATAGCATATCGGACTTAGGTAGTAGCCATGTATCGAGTGGATCATATGTGATATCACTAAGGAAGGAAGTCACCTCGTTCTCGAGAGCTCTAGCCCGTGCTCGTGTCATAGGTCCTCTTGGTTCTTGATGAGACGATGGTAGGTCCAGGGGGATGACCGTAGGATGCTCCGCATCAACATGCAATCAAAATATGTGACATGATACGGCCATCATCATCTTGTGCCTTTGATCTCCATCTCCAAAGCACCGTCGTGATCTCCATCGTCACCGGCTTGACACCTTGATCTCCATCGTTGTGTCGTTGTCGTCTCACCAACTATTGCTTCTACGACTATCACTACCGCTTAGTGATAAAGTGAAGCAATTACATGGCGATTGCATTTCATACAATAAAGCGACAACCATAAGGCTCCTGCCAGTTGCCGATAACTTTTACAAAACATGATCATCTCATACAACAATTTATATCTCATCACGTCTTGACCATATCACATCACAACATGCCCTGCAAAAACAAGTTATACGTAGAGTGATAAATCCTAATCTTGATCTATGCCAACCCAACAAACACCTTGGGAGACACCTGTAGAGCATCTTTATAATCACCCAGTTACGTTGTGATGTTTGATAGCACACAAGGTGGTCATCCGGTATTCGAGAGTTGCATAATCTCATAGTCAGAGGAACATGTATAAGTCATGAAGAAAGCAATAGCAATAAAACTAAACGATCATAATGATAAGCTAATGGATGGGTCTTGTCCATCACATCATTCTCTAATGATGTGATCCCTTTTATCAAATGACAACACATGTCCATGGTCAGGAAACTTAACCATCTTTGATTAATGAGCTAGTCAAGTAGATGCATACTAGGGACACTTTGTTTTGTCTATGTATTCACACATGTACTAAGTTTCTGGTTAATACAATTCTAGCATGAATAATAAACATTTATCATGATATAAGGAAATATAAATAACAACTTTATTATTGCCTCTTAGGCATATTTCCTTCAAGCAGCTCCAGAGCAGTAAGACCGGTTAGAGCACCCGCGACCCTTCCTCGTCGTCGGCGTAGGCCATGATGCCTCCGTGGCTCCATCGTCTGTACTCTCCGGTTCATCGTCCTTGACAGCAGAAGATTCTAAGAGGGTGGTGCCTTGTCGTCGTATGTTGAGTTGTTCTGCTCAAGGTACTTCTTGGCCTTGTCCACCCGGATACGCTCTGTCACACCCTGCTAGTGCTTAACGACCATGGCCTCGCCGGTAGCCATTCGCGCGGCGACGGTCTCCTGTCCACGCTGTCCTGCATCGCTTCCACCTCTTTGATGCTCTTGCCTACATTGATGCTCTTCACATCGGTGAAGATCAAAGCGTGCAATAAATTCACGCCCGGCCGTCTTGGAGCTCAGTACGGTGATGAGGAAGGGCAGGGTTGTTGATGCGGAGCATCCTTCCATCATCCCCATGGACTCTACACCAACACACCAAGCCTCACGTGGACCTATGACAAGAGCTAGAGCACGTACATTGGAAATCGAGGTGAACTCCTTCCTACTTGACTTGCATACGGATACGAATGGAACATGGCTGCTACCTCACCAAAATATGCTATGCCTCATTAGGTACAAAGAGGGACACCTCCAAGAAGCTCAGGAGCATCACCAAGGAGAAGGAGGACCACCCCAAGGCCACGCGAACCAAGACGGAGTGCAACAGCAGCAACACTGGAAGGCCAAGGTGACCCCGTGCGCACGGGCCCCCGAAGCCCTGTGCCCACGGACTACCCAGAGAGTTGGCGCTGGGGCACCCCGTGCGCACGGGCGTGTACCGTGCCCACGGGCCCAACTTACCCCATGCGCACGGGCCTCCCGGGATGGTTGGCTGAGATTGCCTCTTCGCCCTCCTCTTCATCTCCTTCAACCCCAAGGCTATATAAGTCGTACCTAGGACCATGTTTAGGGTAGCAAAGTATTAGATAAAACATTGTGAGCTTTGCTCCTTGTATCCCCTCCTCTTGGAGATCAAGACCCCTCTTGGGAAGAATCCTTGGGATTGTCAAGGCCTCCTCTTGGAGAAGGTCAAGATCAAGACCTCACCTAGTGGGAAGAACTTACCTAGTGCTATTTTCCTTGAATTGTTCATGTAATCTTGTGGATCTCATGTATGCTACTCTAGTGGATGTGATATTTGGGTTTGTTTGAGTGATTTGTGCCTTGTGTTCTTGAGTGTTCTTCCTCTTTTCCCCCTCCAAGTGTGAAAAGATCCCCTCTAGGGTTCCACCCTACAACATCTTGGTATCATGAGCAAGGTTGATTCACATCTTGGAGTCCCACCCCACATTTGCCAGCTTGATTTTGTTGTTTTTCGTCCAAATTCAAAAATCCCCACCAAAAATAGCCCCAAATTTTTTTCTTGCAATTTGTTGGATCTTGTGAGATTTGGTTGTTTTGGTCCACGAATTTGGTGTTTGGCAAGTGGATCTACCTAGCTTCCAGCCTCCCCACCTTTCAATTCATCGAATTTGGCCTTAAACTCGGAGATTCCCACGGATCCGGAGCAGTTAGTCCGCTCACAGAACACCCCGTGATCACGGGCCATCAAGACCCCGTGCACACGGGCCTCACTTACTCCGTGCGCACGGGCCTTCCAAAGACTTTCGGCCATTTTCTGTTTTGCATCTTTTTGATTCCCCACCATGACTCGTGTTCTTCCGCACTATTTCTCGTGGTTGTTTGAGTTTCGGGCTGCGGTTTCTCTTGTGTCCTAAGGTGTTTCGGCTACTTAGGCGCAATTGGACATCATCATCACCGCCTCTCGATCATCGACTCAGACTCCACACCGGCTTCGACACTTTCATCTCCATTCCAACCGTAAGCAAGGACGGTAACCTCGACGACACTCACCTTTGCTTTTGCTTTGATAACCCGAGCCATTTTGCGTCGCTTACCCATCGAGACTAGCAAGTTGAGAATTGTCAGGCCACGCTATTGTGCACCGTAGTGATCATGTTATCATCTTTGTGCCATAAGTCTCTCCCGTGCATATCTTACATACTTGTCTCATATCATACTTGGCTCGAGCATCAAGCAGACAAAAAAAAGAGAAAGAAAGAAAGAAAAGCTTTTAAGCAAAAGAGGAGAAACAAAGAGCTTGTAAGCAATACCATTGAGCCATTTTGCATACTCATATCATCTTGGTCATCGCATACATAGCATAGTTGGGATTGAAGACGGAAGGTTTCTCTTATAGGTTGGTGCACATGCGTATCTTGCCCATTTGAGCAATCGAGCTAGCGTCTCTCTAGCATTCGCACAACATGAGCATTTTCCGTGGTTGCACATTTTGAGCTCACCCCTTGGTTGTGTGGATCCCATCTATCTTCTGTGTGTGTGTGTTCCTAGTGATATCCTTGGGTTTGATCTATTTGCTTTACTTGCATTTTTGTGCACCTTCTCAACCTTATCGATATCTTGACTAGCATTTGCTTGAAATTTTTTCCACCATCCTAACCGAGCTACTCCATAAGCCTTTTACTTGTAGGTGTGAGAAACAAACCCTGTTCCAATTCTACCATTCTGGCATTACATTGAGTGATACTTGTTACATCCTCAATCCTTGGAAAAGGTACCTTCGGTATTGTTCTCTTATTTTCCTACTCACCCCACTTGGTTATGATGGATAGGCCAAGTTCGTCGGTGAACCCGCTCTTCGAGGAGCAAGGTGTTGATCCCGACTACATCACCAAGGGCCACTTCTTCATCGCGTAAAGAGCTCTCCATCAAGAAAGTGAGACCTTGGGTGAACGCCTTGACCAACTCGCCGCCGACCTTCGTCAATCGGAAGCAAGGAACCGCGACTACATCAACGACAACTTCACTACCCAAATGGAAGAGCTCTGCATCATGATCGGGCGACGCCAGTCTTCCTCGTCTACTTCATCAAGACGGCGCCACTCAAGCCACCGCTCAAGTCGGCCATCTTCGGCCTACTCATCTTATGATTCAAGTCCTCCCCAAGATCGGGTCCCTCGACATGATGCTCCCCAAGATCGCCAAGCTCCAGAAAATCCATTCCATGGCAATGGCTTGCAAGACCGAGTTTGAGCACGTGAAAGGGCGCGACAACAAGCGCAAGAACCAAGGGAGCAAGAGCAAATGCCTCCACAAGTGCCACAGCAACAACCTCAAGATGATGACGTCATCCATCAAGCACAAGCACTCGAAGCACAATGTGCACTCCGCGAGTCTACTAGAGCCGTGGAAGAGCGCAACCGCCAAGTGCGAGAACAAGAGGAAGCTCTTTGTTGGGAGATACAAGAAGAAGTCACGCATCGCGAAGAACAACAAGAAAGGCGCAACCTAGCGCATATTCCTCGTCCCCCGCCACGACAAGAACGACATCAAGTGGAACAAGTGCTTCAAGACCATCCTCCACGGCAAGAGCGACATCAAGACCGCTACCACAATGAAGAACTCCGCTACGGCAAGCTCAAGTTCACCATGCCCAAGTTCTCCGGAAGCAATGATCCCAAATAGTACCTATCATGGGCCTTGAAGGTGGACAAGATATTCCGTCTTCACAACTACAACAAGGAAAAGAATATCCCATGGCCTCCCTCAAATTTCAAGATTACGTCCTCATTTGGTGGGAACAAGTGATCGAGCGACGACATACAAGAGGTGAACCACCAATCATGACTTGGACGGAAATGAAGGATGTCATGAGAGCTCGCTTCGTGCCTACACACTACACCCGTGATCTCTTCAAGAAGTTGCAACTCCTCAAGCAAGGCTCGAAAACAGTGGAAGAATACTACCAAGAAATGGAGATCGCCATGATACGAGCCAACGTCAAGGAAGACGACGAGCAAACAATGGCATGCTTCTTGAACGGCCTCAACCACCCAATCAAGCGGATTGCCGACTTCCAACCATACTCCAACCTTCTTGAGCTAGTTCATCAAGCGACCAAGGCCGAGCGACAAGTGCAAGATGACTTCAAATATGCCAAGTACTTGTCCAAGACCTACAACTCCTACTCCCAAGCTCCCGCGACTTCGGCAACTCCTACCTCAACTAGAGCATCACCAAGTACCGGCGACAAGTCAAGTTCCAAGCAAGCTACGCCTTCCTCGACTCGTCCTCCGGCAAGCACCTACAAATCCAAGATTCCCTCTTCTTCGACGCCACCGAATGACCCCGTCAAGACAAGTTCATTCAAGTGCTTCACATGTGGTGGCCGAGGTCACAAGTCCTTCGAATGCACCAACAAGCGGACAATGATCTTCAACGATGATGGCACATATGACTCGATGAGTGAAGAAGAAATGGAAGCCCTTGAGCACGTGGCCATGCACCGGCGCGTGAACAAAGATGAAGATGATCAAGTCTTTTGTGACAACGATTCAAGTCCCTTTCTCGTGGTCTCCAAGGTCTTGATGCTCCAACACCATCAAGATGAAGACCAATGATGCCACATCTTCCACACCAACGCCGGCATCAATGGGCGTTCCGTGAAGGTCATCATCGACGGAGGAAGTTGTCACAACTTGGCAAGTGAAGAACTATGTTCCAAGCTGCAATTGGTCAAGAAGAAGCACCCTCGTCCCTACAAGGTGCAATGGCTAAGCGACTCTGGCACTATTCAAGTGGAGCATACGGTGCAAGTGTCTTTCAAGATTGGCGCCTACGAGGACACCTTGGAGTGTGATGTAGTTCCTATGTCAGTGTGCCACCTTCTCTTGGGACGACCTTGGCAATTTGACCGCGGAGTCCTCCACAACGGAAGAACCAACCACTATAGATTCAAGATGAAAGGCAAGGAATATGTGCTTCGACCAATGTCACCAAGCCAAGTGATCGCCGATAAGCAAGCATCCACCCATCATGGAGATCCTAGTGAGAGAGTGAACCACCAAAAAGAAAGTGAGCGCCACAAGCCAAATTTGAGCGACTCTTCGCCAAGAGAGAAAAACTTACTCCTCCTAGCCACAAAAAGAGAGATGAGAGAAGTGTGTGAGAACCCATCAAGTGTCATCCACTTTGTCCTACTTTGCAAAGATGAGTTGGCAAAGACTAACACTCCTAATCCTCTACCTATAGTGTTTTCTAACTTGTTGCAGGAATTCGAGGATGTCTTCCCGATGAGCTACCTCCCGGTCTTCCTCCTCTACATGGCATTGAACATAGGATCGACCTCATCCCCGGAGCGCCTCTTCCGAACAAGGCTCCCTACCGAGTCAACCCCGAAGAAACTAAGGAGATCCAACGGCAAGTACAACAACTCATCGACAACGGCCATGTACGTGAAAGCTTAAGCCCTTGCGCCGTTCCGGTTATACTTGTGCCCAAGCAAGATGGTAGTTTTCGCATGTGCTCCGATTGTAGACCCATCAATGCTATCATCGTTTGTTATAAGCATCCCATTCCTCGCCTAGATGATATGCTAGATGAGCTTAGCGGTGCCACCATTTTCTCAAAAATTGATCTTAAAAGTGGCTATTATCAAATCCGCATACAAGAAGGTGATGAATGGAAAACCGCTTTCAAAACCAAATTTGGCTTGTCGAGTGGTTGGTTATGCCTATGGGTTTATCGGAAGCTCCCGGTACTTTCATGCGTCTTATGCATTTTGTGATTCTCCCTTACATTGGAGTGTTTGTTGTGGTCTACTTCGATGACATACTTGTTTTTAGCAAATCCATCAAAGATCATGTAAATCATGTTTTGGCCGTTTTGCAAACTCTTCGCAAGGAACGTATTTATGCAAACATGAAAAAGTGCACTTTTGGAGTTGACAAGCTTGTTTTTTTGGGTTTTGTTGTTTCCTCAAAGGGTGTTCATGTTGATGAGTGTAAAATCGAAGCAATTAAAACTTGGCCACAACCCACTAATTTGCAACAAGTGTGTAGTTTCCTTGGCTTTGCGGGTTTCTATCGTCGCTTTGTGAAAGATTTTAGCTCTATTGCCGCACCTTTGCATGCCTTGAGCAAAAAGAACGCACCCTTTGTTTGGGGACCTTTGCAATCAACCGCTTTTGATGAGCTCAAATCTTTGCTTACTCATGCTCCGATTCTTGCCTTGCCCAACTTTGACAAAACTTTTGAGGTTCATTGCGATGCTAGTGGTAATGGAATTGGTGGAGTTTTGATGCAAGAAAAACGAGCTATTGCATATTTTAGTGAAAAACTCTCCGGTGCTCAACTCAATTATCCCATCTATGACAAAGAATTGTATGCTTTAGTGCCTGTGTTGCATGTTTGGGAGCATTATCTTAGACCGCATGAGTTTGTCATACATACCGATCATGAGACACTTAAGTACCTTAAATGTCAAACCAAGTTGAATAAACGACATGCTAAATGGAGTGAATTTATTGAATCTTTCCCCTATGTGATCAAGTACATTAAGGGCAAAGAGAATGTTGTGGCGGATGCCCTTTCCCGCAAATGCATGTTACTTACTCAACTTGAATTGAGTGTTGTTGGATTTGATCATATCAAAGATTTGTATGAACATGATGTGACTTTTGCTACTCCTTATGCTAAGTGTGTGACGCATACTTCTTGGGATCGATACTATATCAAAGATGGTTATCTTATGAGAGCTAACAAGCTATGCATTCCCGAGTCTTCTCTTCCTTTGTTACTTTTGCAAGAGGCTCATGGAGGTGGGCTCATGGGACACTTTGGACGCGACAAGACTTTTGCCACGCTCTCCAAGAACTATTTTTGGCCCAAGATGTTTCGCGATGTCGCCCGCTTCACCAACTAGTGCTCTACATGTTGCAAAGCTAAGTCACAATCTCAATCCCATGGTTTACATATGCCTTTACCTATTCCACATCAACCTTGGGAGGATATTAGCATGGATCTTGTGCTTGGATTACCTAGAACTCAAAATGGCAAGGACTCCGTATTTGTTGTTGTGGACCGATTCTCTAAAATGACTCATTTTATCCCATGTAACAAGATAGACGATGATTCACATGTTGCCAATCTCTTTTGTAGGGAAATCTTGAGGTTGCACGGTGTGCCAAAGACAATTATGTCGGATCGAGACGTCAAGTTCTTAAGCTACTTTTGGAAGACGCTATGCGCCAAGCTCGGAATCAAGCTACTTTTCTCCACGACCTATCATCCTCAAACCGACGGCCAAACGGAAGTCACCAACCAGACGCTTGCAACTCTCCTACGCGTGTTGATAAAGAAGAACATCAAGGAGTGGGAGGAGTGACTACCCATCACCGAGTACACCTACAACCGCGCAAGACACTCTACCATCGGCAAGTCCCCCTTCGAGGTTGTCTACGGCTTCAACCCTTTGTCACCATTGGACATTCTCCCTCTACCACTTCAAGAACGAGCAAACATGGACGCTAGCGCAAGGGCCACCTACCTCAAGAAGATGCATGAAGAAACACGTTCCACGATCGAGCGCCACGTACAATGACTCGCCTCCAAGCTCAACATCCACAAGTCTCCGATGGTGTTCCAACCGGGTGATCAAGTATGGATACATCTATGCAAGGACCGCTTCCCCAAGGAACGCAAGTCCAAGCTACTCCCGCGAGCCGATGGACCCTTCAAGGTGCTCGCAGACTACAACGACAACGCCTACAAGGTCGACATTCCACGAGACAAGTACAACGTGAGCGACATTTTCAACGTTAAAGACTTGCCAAGTATCGTGGTGATGACGATCACGATCCGTGGGCAGGTATCTCCCAAGGGGGGGGGGAGATGATGCGGAGCATCCTTCCATCATCCCCATGGCCATGGACTCTACACCAACACACCAAGCCCCACGTGGACCTATGACAAGAGCTAGAGCACGTACATAGGAAACCAAGGTGAACTCCTTCCTACTTGACTTGCATACGGATATGAATGGAACATGGTTGCTACCTCACCAAAATATGCTATGCCTCATTAGGTACAAAGAGGAACACCTCCAAGAAGCTCAGGAGCATCACCAAGGAGAAGGAGGATGTTGGGGAACGTTGCATAAAATAAAAAAATTCCTACGTTCACCAAGATCAATCTATGAGTTCATCTAGCAACGAGAGAGAGGGATGCATCTACATACCCTTGTAGATCACGGCGGAAGCGTTCAAGAGAACGGGGTTGAGGGAGTCGTACTCGTCGTGATCCAAATCACCGGAGATCCTAGCGCCCGAGCGGAAGGCACCTCCGCGTTCAACACACGTGACGGTCAGCGTGGCGTCTCCTCCTTCTTGATCCGAGCAAGGGGAAGGAGAGGTTGATGAATATCCATGACCTGACAGGCGTGGTGGTGGATGCAACAGGATCCGGCAGGCTTCGCCAAGCGTCTGCGGGAGGAAGAGGTGTAGCAAGGGGAAGGGCGCGCCGGTGTCGTGGTGCGGCTACCCTCCTCTCCCCTCTTTATATAGGGACCCGGGCGCCGGCCCTAGGAGATGGGATCTCCTAGGGGGCGGCCAAGGGGAAAACTTACCCCCAAAGGCAAGTGGGCGCCTCCCCTAGGGTTCCAAACCCTAGGCGCAGAGGGGCCAGGCGCACCAGCCCACCAGGCTGGTTCCCCTCCCACTTCAGCCCAGAGGCCCTCCGGGATAGGTGGCCCCACCGGTGGACCTCAGGACCCTTCCGGTGGTCCCGGTACAATACCGGTGACCCCCGAAACTTTCCCGATGGCCGAAACTCGACTTCCCATATATAGTTCTTTACCTCCGGACCATTCCGGAACTCCTCGTGACGTCCAGGATCTCATCCGGGACTCCGAACAACTTTCGGTTTGCTGCATACTTATATCTCTACAACCCTAGCGTCACCGAACCTTAAGTGTGTAGACCCTACGGGTTCGGGAGACACGTAGACATGACCGAGACGGCTCTCCGGTCAATAACCAACATCGGGATCTGGATACCCATGTTGGCTCCCACATGCTCCTTGATGATCTCATCGGATGAACCACGATGTCGAGGATTCAAGCAACCCCGTATACAATTCCCTTTGTCAATCGATACGTTACTTGCCCGAGATTCGATCGTCGGTATCCCAATACCTCGTTCAATCTCGTTACCGGCAAGTCACTTTACTCGTGCCGTAATGCATGATCCCGTGACGGACACTTGGTCACTTTGAGCTCATTATGATGATGCATTACCGAGTGGGCCCAGAGATACCTCTCCGTCATACGGAGTGACAAATCCAGTCTCGATCCGTGTCAACCCAAGACACTTTCGGAGATACCCGTAGTATACCTTTATAGTCACCCGATTCACGTTGTGACGTTTGGTACACCCAAAGCACTCCTACGGTGTCCGGAGTTACACGATCTCATGGTCTAAGGAAAATATACTTGACATTGGAAAAGCTCTAGCAAAGCGAACTACACGATCTTGTGCTATGCTTAGGATTGGGTCTTGTCCATCACATCATTCTCCTAATGATGTGATCCGTTATCAATGACATCCAATGTCCATAGTCGAGGAAACCATGACTATATGTTGATCAACGAGCTAGTCAACTAGAGGCTCACTAGGGACATGTTGTGGTCTATGTATTCACACGTGTATTACGATTTTCGGATAATACAATTATAGCATGAATAAAAGACAATTATCATGAACAAGGAAATATAATAATAATCCTTTTATTATTGCCTCTAGGGCATATTTCCAACAGAGGACCAGCCCAAGGCCACGCGAACCAAGACAGAGTGCAACAACAGCAA
Organism: Aegilops bicornis; assembly: GCA_021605145.1. Taxonomy (NCBI): domain Eukaryota; kingdom Viridiplantae; phylum Streptophyta; class Magnoliopsida; order Poales; family Poaceae; genus Aegilops; species Aegilops bicornis. The sequence goes on along the minus strand of CM038669.1, from coordinate 499,661,861 downwards.
CACTGGAAGGCCCAGGTGACCCCGTGCGCACGGGCCCCCGAAGCCCCGTGCCCACGGACTATCCAGAGAGTTGGCGCTAGGGCACCCCGTGCGCACGGGAGTGTACCATGCCCACGGGACCCCCGTGCGCACGGGCCTAACTTACCCCGTGTGCACGGGCCTCCCAGGATGGCCGGCTGAGATTGCCTCTTCGCCCTCCTCTTCATCCCCTTCGACCCCAAGGCTATATAAGTCGTACCTAGGACCATGTTTAGGGTAGCAAAGTATTAGATAAAACTTTGTGAGCTTTGCTCCTTGTATCCCCTCCTCTTGGAGATCAAGACCCCTCTTGGGAAGAATCCTTGGGATTATCAAGGCCTCCTCTTGGAGAAGATCAAGATCAAGACCTCACCTAGTGGGAAGAACTTACCTAGTGCTATTTTCCTTGAATTGTTCATGTAATCTTGTGGATCTCATGTATGCTACTCTAGTGGACGTGATATTTGGGTTTGTTTGAGTGATTTGTGCCTTGTGTTCTTGAGTGTTCTTCCTCTTTTCTCCTCCAAGTGTGAAAAGATCCCCTCTAGGGTTCCACCCTAAAAAAGTTGTGTGTCGTCGAGCCGGCCAGGAGTAGGGAAACCGGCGCCCACGCTTTTGATCACCGATGCAAACCGAAAGCCAGCAGTTAGCGCAGTCGAACACTTGGTGCCCAATGAATACGCCTATGGATGATGGGGACTTAAAAGGACATGCGGAAGGGAAGTGGATGTGGACTAGAATTTAGGAAAAAATCAATCATAATCTCTCCCGTTGCCGAAAATAGTGGATCTCGATTAAAAACCAGAAGCATCGGTGGACTACCAGGAAGTTCAGTAGTCGCCGCAATAACAAACGTAACAGGAAAGAACTATGCTTATGGGCTTCCAGCGCTCTCACATAACAACCAAACAGGCTAGCCCACCATGTAACAAATCAAGTAGGAGGGGATAGGCATCGAGCGGGATCGTGCGAACGAAAAATAGTGGGTGACGTGGCTTCACCACAAGCCAGGATAATCAGGTAGTGAGGGTCTCCTCTTTAGATATAGTAGATACTAAATGTGAATTTCATGAAAATTTTACAAAGTACTCCCTCTGTAAAGAAATATAAAAGCATTTAGATCGCTACTTTAGATCTCTATAAAGAAATATAAGAGGGAGTATTAAATATTGTAAGTTCAGATGTTATGTAGGATGTTTAATCATACTCAAGAGCATCCAGTTAAGTTGTGTGGATGACTTCTGAAATTACTTTCGGCACCTCGGCCCTTTGAATTGTCATGACTATTCAGTCACCTCTTTTCATGAGAAACCTTTTCTCGAGAAATACTCCGTTCTTTGCGACAATCACTTTGCCATCATCAGTGTGGTAGAAGGAATACCCAGCTATATTTTTTGGATAACCAACAAATGACATTTGTATGATTTGGGTCACGGGGCGATGCACTCGGACATCGTTGCATTCCTTGGAGTTGTGGTGGAACCCCTTGACCTCCCTTGTCACTCAAATATGACACTCTTCGGGTGAAACCCAAGTTTCGACTTTGAGCAGAGCGGAGCGTTAATGGGCATCGTCACTTCCCCTTTGAGGGCGTCGTCTTGAAGGACCGGCCTTCTATCAATAATCAGTTGCTCGCCTGCTCCCGCAGTGCCGTTGTCGGCTAGGTGGATGCGTGGCCTCAGATCGGTGTGAAAATCAGAGCGGCGGCTTCGAAGATCTTCTGTGTTGTTGGGTGTCTGCTTTGCCCGCTTGGGTCGTCGTCTTGAAGGACCGGCCTTCTATCAAAATTAGTTGCTCGCCTGCTCCTGCAGTGCCGTTGTCGGCTAGATGGATGCGTGGCCTCAGGATCGGTGTGAAAATCAGAGCGGCGGCTTCGAAGATCTTCTGTGTTGTTGGGTGTCTGCTTTGCCCGCTTGGGTCGTCGTCTTGAAGGACCGGCCTTCTATCAATAATCAGTTGCTCGCCTGCTCCTGCAGTGCCGTTGTCGGCTAGGTGGATGCGTGGCCCCAGGATCAGTGTGAAAATCAGAGCGGCGGCTTCGAAGATCTTCTGTGTTGTTGGGTGTCCGCTTTGCCCGCTTGGGTCGTAGGGTCGTCAACTCGTCGGGTGTGTGGCCACGGGGCCGATGTGAAAGCTGAGCGGCGACTGCAAATGTCACATATGCTTCGAAGATGTCCTTGGCCTCTTGGATTTGAGGGAACCTTGACCTCTTTGCTGGCTACTATCTTCGTTCTGATTTATTGGTCCCATCATACTCTGTGTCAAATCTTGATCAAAAATTGAACTAACAAAATATTAAAATTTGGCACAAAATTCAAAGAGAATATATATTAAATTTTGATCAGGACGGAGACAGGAGTCTCGACGGCTCGCTAGATTCCCAAACATTTTTTTTATGAGAAGATACTCCCTCCGGTCCTTTTTACTCCGCGTATTAGATTTAGGTCAAGTCAAACTTTGCAAAGTTTGACCAAATATATGTTAAAAAATATCAACATCTATCATACCTAATATATATTTCATGAAACTATATTTCATAATGAATCTAACAATATTGATTTGACATTGTAAATGTTGATTTTTTTTATAAATTTGATCAAAATAGAGATGCTTTGATTTTAGACAAAAAGGACTGGAGGGAGTACGTTCCCAAACTAAACACCTTTTCATTACAACCCGTTTGGTGGACGCCCACTGGGGGCCCACTACCAGCGGCACGGAGACGCCGAGAACGACCGCCTAGCTGTGCCTGTGCGTGCAACGGAGCCTTCGAGGGCAAGAATGAACAGCGCGTCCGGTCGACACCCACCCACCAGACGAATAATAATAAAGCAAAAACACCGCACCGAAGGCGAACGCCACCCAAGCCTCCGACCTCCGATCCACCATCACCAACACGGCTCGAGCTCTTGGAGGAGGAGGAGGAGGAGGTGTCGGCAGCTCCGTCGTCGCGGTCGCCAGGCAGACGTAGGAGCGGGAAGAGAGGCGGAGATGAGACGGCCGCTCGGCGCATGCGGCAGCAGATCCAGCCCGGCCGCTGCTTTCTTCCTGGCCGCCGCCGCGATCTGCGCCCAGTTCGCCACAGGTGCGTGCCCCCTCCGGCCCCGCTCGATCTGCTCTAACCCGCCGGGATCTGTGACTGGTATTGGAGATCTGTTTGAGGGGCGTCGCTTGGGATTGACCAAGAGTCGCGGGCCCGCCGATTGGGGGATTCGGGATTCCATTATTATCGTCAAGTGCTGAAATTATTATTGTCTGCGAGTCTATTTAATTATGAAGATTTGGATTTAGGCTGAAGAGCTCGCGATATCCCCGTGGCAGTTTCACTGATTTTCATGAATAAATTCACCAGTTTAACCGTAAGATCCCGATTTCAGTCCAATACTTTTGGCCTTTCGCCTCAGGTGGATTGGATTGCTGTAGCGTTTCTCGTGGAAGCCGAAATAAGAAATTACTCCATGGGACAAATAGGTGCATGCGCTAGCTCCTTATCGAGGTTTAAACTATTTTGGAAAAATGCGTACCAAAAATTAGAGCTGTTAGTTCCAGCTTGATGCATCGCACTTGGGAGACTCTGATAAATATTAGCATTTCTCTGCTATTTCCGTCCCTTGTTGAGGTGACGATCAAGAACTAGCAAAATGGCTAACTAATGCATAGGAAGGGAACTGCAAAAGCAAGATTCATATGTTGGGTACACCACTTTATTATTTGTCGCTTTTATGCTAGGACTGTTACAAAATTATTGTCTCTGAACTACATCACTGCATTGTTTTTGTTGCTTTTACAAGAACTCTCTTCATGGTAAAAGCCAAGCCATTTCATATCTGTTAACTGGTTTTCTAGTCTAGAGCCGCATAGGCCCTTGATAAAGCGGAAGTTTAATACATAATCATGTCATACGGGTCGTTATGTCCTAGCTCTAACTCGATTATTTTATTTTAAATGTGCACAGACTAAGGCAAAGGTTATGACGAAATATAGTGGTCTCACGCGCTTTAAATTGAAAAACAAACTAAGTGCCTCTTGCTCTAAATCATAACCATTGCATGCTTTTAGTGGTGCAACCTAAGTGGGATGCAACTTGCTGCAGAACCGAATAATGTACCCCCCATCTCTTGCTACGTTCACTTTGTTCCTTTGCCGAGCGGATTTACCGAGTTTTTTCTAGCTTGATCTTTAAATTTCCCAAGAAAGATAAAATAGAATTGTGCTAGCTATACAGTTACTGCAAATTATTGTCGGGGCTGGGTTTATTTATCCCAGGTTGTCTAGAAACATCTGAACCAACATCATAGCATATGTGGTGATCAATTAGCATCATGTCTGATCAACAACACGATGATTCAGTAACTCAGTCACTCATGATAGTTTGTATGGAAACCAGCCAAAGTCAGCCAGGTTATCATAGGATTTGTAGCTTGCCAGCTAGCAAGATCTTGCCTGTACTGCTTGCCACTGGGAATCAACTAGAAAATGTATCTGGTATCCAGCAGGTAGCAGTTGCAAATGGTTTTGTGTAAGTTTCATACATAGTGATGGTTATGTATGCTAGCACAGGATAGCAGAAATGCAGTTCAGTTGGATGCTATAGCGCAAGATTCATTGATCTTGAAGCAATAGCCATAAAAGTGAGAAAACGTTGCTGTTGAGAACTGGGTGGTAGCCCAGTGTTGGAAGCGCTGTAGTGTGTCCACATCGGTCTGGGTTTAACTCCCGGTGGGTGCGGAATTTTGCCGCTATGGTTAGATTTTGTGTGATCGGTTTCCTGTGCCTCTCATTTCCTTAACCAAAAAAAGGAAAAACGCGGGCAGGGTTCCTCCGACGATGGTTGCTTTTTTTTTCTGTTGAAAAAATGATGCTGCTGTATTGCATTGTTGTTCTATTTTTCAAGGTCCTAACGTTTGTTCCAAGCTTGGGGCACACATAGATTGAATAAACCACTTAAGTTATCTATATGCCCAAGTCCACAGTCAAGATTTTAGATCACTGAAATGTATCTACGATGTTTGCAGGACTAGCTGATGATGCATCTAAAGACGAGTCAAAAGGTCACACTGGCCAAACAGTTTTGTTTGTCCTGCTAGGAATTGGTGCAGCCGGTCTGTTGTCATTCTTCCTTTTCAAGTATTGGCAGAAGAAGAAAAGAGAGGAGCAACATGCACGGCTGCTGAAGTTATTTGAAGAGGATGATGACATTGAGGTCGAGCTTGGCCTTAGAGATTGATAATCTTCTCTGTACAGCAAAAGTATCTTGGCTGACAAGGTATATCTATCACTACGGCAGCATATATGATTGATGTAACGCTCTGTATGTAGTACTTCCTTTGACACTTTGATTTCGTATCTACATGTGATTTTTTTTCATGTACTTAGTCCTGTGATGTTTCATTGCCTAATGTGCTCACATAAGTTTCCCTGTTCTTAATCTTAATTGTGGACTTCAGTTTTTTCATTAGTTTTAATTAGTTATTTGTTGAACAGTTTTAGACTGGCAAAAATCTAGTTGAAGATAAAAAGGCCAAAACAGGTGCTTGCCTAATGACGATATATGGTGTTTGGGCCTTGGGGTACCTATGTACACAATCATTTTAGTAGTTTAGCTACACAAACTTCTTATGATGACTATACAAGACATTAGTTAAATATTGAAAAGTTAGACATTGCTCGTAGCCTCGTATTATCATATTACACGCCAAAAGTTTTGGCAGATGCAAATATTACATGTTCAAACTAAATAATTTTGTGATTCATTGACAACCTCTTTTGATTCCAAGCATCATTCCTTCTCGTGTACTTGCATGCATGCGACCAATAAAATCGATGAGGATATTTACGGTACCTGAAATAGTGGACACCTCCTTTTCTGTCATCCATCTAAAGGCATAATCGGTTTGATTATCCTAAATAATGGTACATGATGCCACACAATTTAGTGAAAATGTGTGAACTTGTCTTGCGTTTGGATCAAACAAGCTTACACAACCAATATGTCTTGAATTTAGTAGCACCAAATCTGCAGCACGAGACATCTTTTTTAATACAAATTCTCTTTCTTGACAGGTTTTGCTGGCAGATCATCACATCACCTTTGTGTTAATGTAAAGAATTTGTTGTATTTAAACTCAGACAGCCTCCCGAGGAAGATCTACTGTACCTTAGTTTTATATATGGTGAATATCTTGACATTCACGATCCATGAAAATAGCTCTACAAGTGTCAAGGTTTTCGGGAACATTCTTTTGTTGCAAAAAAGGTTCTGATATATATACACACCTCTAGTAAAAGGCATAACCCAGCCGGTGATTCTTCTACTGTAGCATGCTTCCTGGCTGTATTGCATATAGCCGGGGGGCTCTGGGATCGTTTATGTTCTGTATGCAACCTTTTCTTCTGCCCAATGCTTTCTGGTGTCATACCACTTTTAGTCTTGCTGGATCAGCCGTAGGCATCTGCTCAAGGTTACTGTACTTGCAATGATAATGATGATCATACGTAATCTACCGATATGTTTCTCTGCGCCCTGGATAGAGCAGTACGGCCTAATTGAATGGCGCAGACTTCCTGCTATTTCTGCTCACTGAAAAGGAATATACTGTAAATACATGGTAGTTGAACTGATTAGATGAATCGTGTAGTGTTTTAAATTTAGTTTGATCTGAAGCAGGGTTGCTTTATGGACTAATTTTCTAAATGTCATGCTTTTGCTGCTATATCACGAGCATGCCAGTGAAAAACGAAAAACTGTAAAGGCGTGTGACAGATTCCATTGTTCAGCTCATGTTGAGTAGAACTGCAACTAGAGCTTTGATGTTGTCTACTCAAAATGTGTGATGCCCATGGCCCCCGTTATGAACAAGCCAGTATATATAAATAACTGTACTGATGCGGACCACATATTGAGCATGGCCATGGCTTGAAAGCAATGATTCGGTGAATCATCACAGATATGTTTCTTACCTGAAACAAGCCCAATGGTCGTTCTGAGCCAGGGTCTCTTTGCAGGCCAACTTTGTAACATCTTCTCTCATGAGGGGCAACGGGCTGGCAGGGTAAATGCAAAGGGGGCCAGCATTGCTTGCATGCTGCCACCAGGAGGAAAACAAATAAAGTACTCCCTCCGTTCCTAAATATAAGTCTTTGTAGAGATTCCACTATAGACCATATACGGATGTATATAGATGCATCTTAGAGTATGATTCACTCATTTTGTTTCGTATGTAGTTTATAGTGAAATTTCTCCAAAGACTTATATTTAGAAACGGAGGGAGTAGCAGCTAGTGAAGTTAGTGTAGCCATTCCGTGTCCAGGTGCATCTGTGCAGCAAGTTAAAATAAAATAAAATAAAACAGAACATTTTTTTTTGCTATCCAAGATGCTTGAATGCGTGATGTGTGTGCAAAAATGATGTTATTTGGACATTTGAGGAGATCGTTGCAAAAACAAAAAACCGTGAAAAAAACATTATTTGGATCTGATTTTGTTTTCCCCCCTAGAAGTCCTCGAAGGTCCAAACACCCTGAAAATTTACACGCTCATTGTTCAACTGAGCATCTTGAATGTCAAAAAAATTCAGATATTTTAACTTTTTTGAATTTACTGAGCCCAAGCTCAGACGCGGATTGCCGCCAGTGAAGATCACGACAACAGTTTCTTTCCCTTCACCACCAGAGTGTTCCAAAGACAAATTCAAAAAAAAAAAGATTGTTCCAAACACAATTACTTTCTCAGCACGTAGCTGGTGGGCGGTGTTTAACCACTTGTTTCCTCTTTTGCCTCCTCATCTTTCCGCGGTGGCATCGCCCGAATGGCCACCACCCGGGCAGGCACAGGCATGCAGAGCCATCGTGCACGGTGCCGATGGATGGATTCGATCAAGTGCGCGCGGGTCGCCGTCTCGCTCTTGAATAGGGTATAAATGGTTGGTCCCGGCGTTTCCGATCCCGGGCAGGGGCTCCCGAAACGGAGCGGCCTTACCGCAGAAGCAAAGCTCCCTGTTGAGGAAGAGATGGCAATCCGTGCACCTGCAGCCCGCTGGCCGGCTTTGTGCCGAGATGGGGAGGCGTGAACCCAGGGCGCCACGCCGTGGTCCTCGCCCTCGATAACGGAAGCCGCGAGAGCGACGGCCACACAACGAGTGCTACCTCACCTAGCCTCTCTTTCACTTTGGATCGTGCTGCCGGTAACCCCGGACAAAGTTAGAGCGGCTAGCAGAGGCTAAATTTCGTGTTTTGACCTTTTTCTGAAACCTATTCGAGATTTGACCTTAGTTTGAAAAAAATTCGAGATCTGACCCTTTTGCTACCGGCAAGTTTAGGCGATGAGGTTCTGCGACCTACTGCCAGAGCCTCTGGCGGTGAGTTCTTGACAGAGGGGCGGCCGTTTGCCCGGTGGCGTGGATAAATACCCTACCGGGTACCTTGGCGGTAGGTTGTCGAGTTAGCGGTGATGATCATGCGACCCTACCGCCAGAGGCCGTGGCGGTAGGTCTGTGTTTTATTTTTCCAAGTTCGATTGCTTGCTTCTTTTTAAATTCAATATGACATCAATATCACAGATAGATAAGCACAACAGCAAAAAGTGTTTGCATATGAAATTATGATAACCTCACACTTATAGATAGTAAAAATGATGTATCCATTAAGTTCAACATATCAAAATAGGTTCAACTACTAACATAGGTAGCAATAACAAGACACCGAGTAGTTCAACATAAGACAACAACTTTAACTTAGCAAGTTCAACATCACTAATTCCTCCCCTCCCCTCTTGGCGGCACGCTCCTCGCTTTGTCTTCGAGCGGCCCTCGCCCGCTTCTTCGAGCGACGATGAGGAACCGGTTTCAAAGCGGTGGTGGGCTCGAGAACATCACAGTGCGGATGAGATACCCTCTTCGCCTGGGTTGGCTGAGTCGGTTGAGGTCCATCATCGTCGTCGTACTCCTCCTCATCACCTTCTCCGTCGTCACCTCCTTCATCTTCTCCCTCTTCTTCCTCGTCCTCCTCGTCCACTTCCTCTTCTTCCTCGGTCTCGTTAACAAGGCGAGACGACGAGGTTTATGGCTCGAGGAACCTCCTCCGGTGTGGCTTGATGAAGCTAGGGCGCGTGTCGACCCACCGGGAGGAGGAACATGCACGCCAACCGAGGCAGCAAGACCTAAGCATGCCCGCTAGCTTGACAGCGGTTAATGATCTGCAATAACAAATATAGTAGAGTATGACTTGGATCAGGTTTAGGGTTGCAAATAAGTAAGAACATGTGGCATGGATCAAATTTGCGTTCGCTCCAATAGAATGCTATGAGGCTTAAAGTTACCTTCGTCGCTTCCCTCAGCTTGTTTTCACCCTCCACGGTTCCGGGGTCAGAACTTAACGCATTCGAGCCGTCGAAAATGTTTACATTTAGCTCATGACCTAGGAATCCAAGGATCATTAAAAGTTAGCGAGAATGACCATGTCATCATCATTAGCTTGAATGCATTTCAACAAAACTTACCACTCTGTTCATAAAGGCGCATACTCCCTGAAATCACCTTGCATATCTCTGAGGTTTCTCTTATATGCTTCATCCTCAGAGTCCTCCTCCTCCTGAAGGTGATGCCATGTCCGCTTCCGTCCATCGTGGCCTCAGACGCAGACGAAACTTGGCATCGTCATACCAATTCATGTGCCTCTCATACACATTCCAACAAATGCCTGACCTCTCCTCATCTTTGCGGAACGTCCTCTCGTCCCACATTGTCACAAAAGACTTGTGCTCGTCAGCCTAGTCCAATATCGACTGAGAATACTGCCTGCTCTTCCTGCATAGGGACATAACAAGCAAAAAAACACAAAAGACCATAAGAACATCGAACTTAAAGAAATCACGGTAAAGAGATGGCAGCACATACTTGTGAAGGTCGTAACCGCCCGGTGTCGTCGGGCCTTGCGGTGGTGTGTGTTACTGTCATAAATTGTGTCGCCACGCGTTGTGGTAGGTGCCATTCGACGGCGTACACACGCATATCAGCGGGACAATGCACCGGAAGAGAAGGCGGTCCCTTCACATCTCGTTCAGCTCGAACCCCAATCTCTATCATGGTACGACCACGGTTAACCTATACAAAGATTGTTTAGCAACCGTGAAAGTATAAACATTTAAAACTATCTCGCTCATTGGTATACCTGAAAAGATGTCAGGTTGTCCAGCTCGTTGGTGAAGGTCTTGTACATCGCACTTCCCTTGCCCGAGAAGACCTTAACCTTGTCCCAAGAATAGGCGGCAGTAGGGTATCGGGAACGGTCGCCATCCTCGCCATACTCCGTCCACTCTGTCCGTGGCAGTTTCTCGGGCGACCAACCGGCCGCTCCCAACTCCAAATCGAGAGGGCCCAGACACACCCACACATCCCAAATGTTTTCTCGGTCCTCTGCGTTGTGTCATCCAGCTGCAAACAACAAGTGATGATCAGATGACACAATTTAAAGCAATTTAAAGAAAAACACACATAGGTGAGATGTATGACGTCTTACCGAGCGGTAGAGGTACGCGAGGCCAGCAGACCCCCAGTTGTACCCTGCATCCCAGTCGGCCAGAAGTCGGTACATCCATAGGGCGTTGTCCCCGAGCGATCGGGAAAGACCACCTCGTGAGAAGAAACCACAGGTAGGCCCTTGCATACTGCTCCACGGTCCTCGGATCCGCATCTTGCGGGCATTCAGCCCGGTGGTCTAGGAGCCATGCCGGTGCTACACGGATGTTCGGTTACTCTTGATGGGAGGCGATCGCCGATGAGGGCGGTAACCTGTCCGCCAGTTCTTCCTATCCACGCGCCCAATGAGAGCATGGCCCTTGATTGGTAGGGCCGTGATCATGGCGAAATCCTCGGCGTCACCGTCATCTCACCACATGGGAGATGGAAAGAGTGCGTCTCGGGCCGCCAACGGTCCACCAACGCTGTGAGAGCCGTGTGGACAAGCGTCGGCGGCATACGCTTGAACTGGAGCACGAAACCTAATAGCCCGGCTCTCCTGTAATATGGCTCGTAACGGTTGTCGTAGTTCATCTCTTTGACCTTGGTGTGACCCCTCATACGTAAGGGGCGGAAGCATCTGTCAATGTGCACACGAAAATAGTTAGAAAAAACTTTTGAAAAGGCAAAATTGTGATGCAACACGTTGATCAGTGCTATTTACCACTCCGTTCTCGATGTAGCAGGCGCGATGACCGTTATCGAATGCCGTCAAGCATAGTGTAATTAGTGCCGACCGCCGGACCAATGGGGGGCCTCCTGAAACATGAACACTTTGTTATGAACATATAATCATATCATGTTAAACCGTTCAACTAAACATCAATCATATCATATTCAACAAATGTAAAAAAAATTATGAATATGATCTGCGGTTCATCTTCAAACTAGTTATTCTATCCTATTATGAATATGAACATTAACCAATCAATTTCAACAATTGTAAAAACATATATAAAAATTACCAACATATTCATCTTCAAACCACATCACCTCATCACCTTATCTTATGCCAAATAGGTTCTTATCCTCAAACTAGTTAACAAATTCAACATATTCAACCACATCACCACATCAACTCATCAATCATATTCAAACATATTTAACCACATCAAACATCAATAAATAATTCAAAAAAAATTAACATGAACTAGGGTTCATCAACTATATAAAATAGGCTCTATCATAGTCAACTTCAACCACATCACCACATAAATCATATTCAACTACATCAAACATCATATTAATCCTAATTAAACAAACATAAAAACAACAAAATCAAAATCTACTAGATGAAATAGGGTTCATCTTGTGCCTAATAATGCGTCGAATCGACAGCTTCTTAACTAAAAGCAATTGGAGGGATTGAGAAAGCTTACTTTTCTCGTTTCGGAGCCATCTCGATCCGAAAAAACCGTTCACAAACAAAGAAGATCGGATGGGGAGTGGAGGGGATGAGAGAGGCCTTCCCCTCTCTGTTCTTGCGGGCGGGGGAGAAGAAGATGGGGCTGGGTTCATGGATGGGCCCCACGAGCCCCCAGCCGGGTTATAACGGTTCGGCACTTACCGCCATGGACATTGGCGGTAGGATCGCACACCCTACCGCCGAGTCTCCTGGCGGTAGGGTCGACGGCATGAAACGGCAGCCGTTTGATCAGGCTGACGTGGATAAGTACCCTACCGCCAGCGCTGGCGGTAGGTCAGTAACAACCGCCAGAAACCCTGGCGGTAAGAAAAAGGGTCAAATCCTGAAAATATTTCAAACCGGGGTCAGATCCTGAATTTGTATACCAAATAGGTCAAAACACGAAATTTAGCCGCTAGCAGATGCCCATGGCGCTAGGGGCCATGTGCATGCACCTCTCTCCGAGTTAGGATGGTTAGTTGTGTCTCTTTTTTTTTTGCGGGTGATGGTTAGTTGTGACTGCCGCGGTCTGGATAACTTGTGTCTCTCCGGTCTAGATGTGCGTACACACGTAATAGAAAACAACAAGCACTTGAGCCTACATCATCATCCTGCATGCATGCACCCCTAGCTAGATATGTCAAAGTAGGATGATCTATATGTGTGATAAGTACCTTTCTTGAATGTTAGTTGTGTTGATGCACTTGACCGACTTCGGAAGACAAATTAGGCCGCGACGGATATGTTCATTTTTCCTGTCATGTTAGTTGTGTCATATGTAGATAGTTTGCTTTGCTTCCCTACACATGACAGGAAAAATCACATTGTTTGTTTGCGACTGATCATGTTCATTTTTCAAGTGCCATTTCACTGTCCGGGTGGAGTTTATGCTCCCTTGAAGTGTCGCCCATATGTCTTCCAATTGGATGATGTGGCTGTTTTAGTGTTTTTCAATTGGATGATATGCCTTGTGTTGGTAATTTTGCAGAAACACTTTTTTTTTCTTTCATAAGGCGAAGCTTGCTTCTCCGCCACATAATATTTACTTATGTACGCATTGGCTCCGCATCTCCGTACTGGGTCTGTGACTTCAAACACTGGAGGATCACTGGGTGTTGTTGACGGTGGCCTGTGATCCGCTGGGGATGGTCCTTATCACGTTTCTCTTCTACTACTTCTCTTTTCCAAGTGGCTTTTCGTCGGCCATGTCCCGCTGATATTGTCTTGATGTACAAAGTGGTTGTGCGCATGCAAAATGCGAAGAATCAATAAAAGCTCGAGTTATCTAAAGGAGCAATGTTTGCCCAATTTTGAATATATGATTCTCACTTCAAAACTTTGATCAAGTTAAGTAAAGAATCTGAGATAAACAACATTTCCCTCATATGGTCAGGGGAGTTTGCGCGTGCATATGGTCAAAGTAAGATGATCTATATGTATGACAAGTACCTTTCCTGAATGTTGGTTGTGTTGATGCATATGGCCGACTTCCCAAGATAAAATAAGCTACTACCAGTATGTAGATAGCTTCCTTTGTTTCTCTAGATATAAAAAAACAATATTGTTTGCGACTCCAGTCTATTCATTTTTCAAATGTCATTTCGCTCAGTCTATGTGGCGTACTTGGCTTTTATTTTTCAGCCAATTGTCTTTATTAACTGTTTAACTCCCTTCTATATGAAAAGACAAAGCTCATGGTGGTTGCTCATTAAAAAAAGATTGTACCCCTTTGTGGTGTTGCCAATATGTTTGGCCGTTAATCGCGGAGATTACGCAAAACATTGTGGGCTCTAAACCAGTTTGAGACAGCTACCATTTGTTGATAATTATGATTTTTTCAGAAACATGCATGGTTGTCTTTGATAAGAGGAAAGTTCTCTTCTATGGGATATTTACATCTATACATGTCATTTCCCATCGATATTGTTTTCATGTGTGATTTTACTTGTGTGCGTCCTAGATGCGTAGGCCGAGAGTTGAACTCTTGTGTGATTGCATCATCTATTGTTGTGGTTGCAAAACTCGATAAAAGCTTGAGATTTTAGTTATCTAATAAAAGAGCAATGTTTGCCCAATTATTAATGGCAAAATTTCGATCAAGTTAAGAAAACCAGAGATGAACATCGCTTCCTTCCTTAATATGGTCAGGAGAGTTTGCCCATACATGGTTAGAGCATCTACAAATCCGGACCCTTAAATGGACGGGTTCATTCGCGGGCAGTGATCGGACGACCCTTAAATTTTCGTTTTTGTATCTGAATACCTCATACTTAAATCCTTAAAACCATAGAAACCATGCAAAGTAAACATCTACGTAGTACGTAGATCAACTAACCTAAGCTAGACTACTCCTTGTCGTCGGAGATGTCCACTATCTCTGTTCCGGGCTCCGGGTACATGGGCGACAGACGCAACCCCGGCTCCGCGGCGGCCTCCTTCTCCGCTTCCACCTCGTCGAAAAGCGCGTCGATCTCTGCTTGTTGTTGCCACATGAAGCGCTGGTTGGACTCCACGTACGCCTCATCTTGGATGAACTCGAGAATGGCGGTTTGCTCCGCCATCTCCGCCGTTCGGGAGACCTCGAACTCCGACGTGGTGAAGCCTGCAACCGGCGCCAACTCCTCCTCCTCCTTCGGCTCCTCCCCCTTCACGGGCTCCGGCTGCTGCTCACCCTCCTCTTGAAGGAAATATGCCCTAGAGGCAATAATAAAAGTTATTATTTATTTCCTTATATCATGATAAATGTTTATTATTCATGCTAGAATTGTATTAACCGGAAACATAATACATGTGTGAATATATAGACAAACAGTATGTCACTAGTATGCCTCTACTTGACTAGCTTGTTAATCAAAGATGGTTATGTTTCCTAACCATAAACAAGGAGTTGTTATTTGATTAACAAGGTCACATCATTGGTTGAATGATCTAATTGACATGACCCATTCCATTAGCTTAACACTTGATCGTTTAGTATGTTAATGCTTTCTTCATGACCCATACATGTTCCTGTAACTATGAGATTATGCAACTCCCGTTCTGGGAGGAACACTTTGGTGCTACCAAACGTCACAACGTAATCGGGTGATTATAAAGGAGTACTACAGGTGTCTCCAAAGGTACTTGTTGGGTTGGCGTATTTCGAGATTAGGTTTTGTCACTCCGATTGTCGGAGAGGTATCTCTAGGCCTTCTCGGTAATACACATCACTTAAAGCCTTGCAAGCATTACAACTAATGAGTTAGTTGTGAGATGATGTATTACGGACCGAGTAAAGAGACTTACCGGTAACGAGATTGAACTAGGTATTGGATACCGACGATCGAATCTCGGGTAAGTAACATACCGATGACAAAGGGAACAACGTATGTCGTTATGCGGTTTGACCGATAAAGATCTTCGTAGAATATGTAGGAACCAATATGGGCATCCAGGTTCCGCTATTGGTTATTGACCGAGAATGGTTCTAGGTCATGTCTACATAGTTCTCGAACCCGTAGGGTCCGCACGCTTAACGTTTCGATGACAGTTCATTATGAGTTTATAAGTATTGATGCACCGAAGGTTGTTCGGAGTTCCGGATGTGATCACGGACATGACGAGGAGTCTCGAAATGGTCGAGACATAAAGATTGATATATTGGAAGCCTACATTTGGACATCGGAAGTGTTCCGGGTGAAATCGGGATTTTGCAGTGCAGGAGGTTACTGGAACCCCGGGAGGTCCATGGGCCTAATGGGCCATAGGAGAGAAGAGGAAGGGCCAGCCAAGGTGGGCTGCGCGCCCCCTCCCCTCTAGTCCGAATAGGACAAGGAAGGCGGCGCCTTCCCTCTTCCTCCTCCAATCCTAGTCCAACTAGGAGAGGGGGGAGTCCTACTCGGTGGGAGTAGGACTCCTCCTTGCGCGCCTCCCCTAGGGCCGCCACCTCCCCTTGCCTCCTTTATATCACAGGCGGGGGCACCCCAAGACACACAAGTTGATCTACGGATCTTTCCTTAGCCGTGTGCGGTGCCCCCTTCCACCATATTCCACTTCGGTCATATCGTCGCGGAGCTTAGGCGAAGCCCTGCGCCGGAGAAGTCATATCGTCGCGGAGCTTAGGCGAAGCCCTGCGTCGGTGGAGCATCAACATCCCCGACACTTTGCTGGATCGGAGTCCGGGGATCGTCATCGAGCTGAACGTGTGCAGAACTCGGAGGTGCCGTACGTTCGGTGCTTGGATCGGTCGGATCGTGAAGACGTACGACTACATCAACCGCGTTGTTATAACGCTTCCGCTTTCGGTCTATGAGGGTACGTGGACGGACACTCTATCCTCTCGTTGCTATGCATCACCATGATCCTTGCGTGATCGTAGGAATTTTTTGAAATTACTACGTTCCCCAACAATGGCATCCGAGCCTGGTTTTATGCGTTGATGTCATATGCACGAGTAGAACACAAGTGAGTTGTGGACGATACAAGTCATACTGCCTACCAGCATGTCATACTTTGGTTCAGCGGTATTGTGAGATGAAGCGGCCGGACCGACATTACGCCAGACGCTTACGCGAGACTGGTTTCACCGCTCCGAGCACTTTCGTTGCTTAAAGGTGACGGCGGTGTCTGTCTCTCTCACTTTAGTTGAACTGAGTGTGGCATACGCCCGGTCCTTGAGAAGGTTAAACGGAGTCTATTTGACGAAGTATCGTTGTGGTTTTGATGCGTAGGTAAGAACGGTTCTTGCTCAGCCCGTAGCAGCCACGTAAAACTTGCAACAACAAAATAGAGGTCGTCTAACTTGTTTTTGCAGGTCATGTTGTGATGTGATATGGTCAAGACGTGATGCTATATTTTATTGTATGAGATGATCATGTTTTGTAACCGAGTTATCGGCAACTGGCAGGAGCCATATGGTTGTCGCTTTATTGTATGAAATGCAAACGCCATGTAATTGATTTACTTTATCACTAAGGAGTAGCGATAGTCGTAGAAGCAATAGTTGGCGAGACGACAACGATGCTACGATGGAGATCAAGGTGTCGCGCGCGGTGGCGATGGTGATCATGACGGTGCTTGGCGATGGAGATCACAAGCACAAGATGATGATGACCATATCATATCACTTATATTGATTGCATGTGATGTTTATCCTTTATGCATCTTATCTTGCTTTGATTGACGGTAGCATTATAAGATGATCTCTCACTAAAAATTATCAAGAAGTGTTCTCCACAGTATGCACCGTTGCGAAAGTTCTTCGTCTTTGAGACACCACGTGATGATCGGGTGTGATAGGCTCTACGTTCAAATACAACGGGTGCAAAACAGTTGCGCACGCGGAATACTCGAGTTAAACTTGACGAGCCTAGCATATAACAGATATGGCCTCGGAACACGGAGACCGAAAGGTCGGCGTGAATCATATAGTAGATATGATCAACATAGTGATGTTCACCATTGAAACTACTCCATCTCACGTGATGATCGGACATGGTTTAGTTGATATGGATCACGTGATCACTTAGATGACTAGAGAGATGTCCGTCTAAGTGGGAGTTTTTAATATGATTAATTGAACTTAAATTTATCATGAACTTAGTACTGATAGTATTTTGCTTGTCTATGTTTCTTTGTAGATAGATGGCTCGTCTTTGTTGTTCCGTTGAATTTTAATGCGTTCCTTGAGAAAGCAAAGTTGAAAGATGATGGTAGCAATTACACGGACTGGGTCCGTAATTTGAGGATTATCCTCATTGCTGCCAGAAAAATTAAATCTGGAAGCACCATTTGGGTAGCGAACTGCTGCGAGATCTTGAGCGAAGTTGTGAACGTCTGGCAAAGCAGAGTGATGACTACTCTATAGTTCGGTGTGCCATGCTTTACGGCTTAGAACCGGGTCTTCAACGACGTTTTGAGCGTCATGGAGCATATGAGATGTTCCAGGAGTTGAAGTTAATATTTCAAGCAAATGCCGGATTGAGAGATATGAAGTCTCCAATAAGTTCTATAGCTGCAAGATGGAGGAGAATAGTTACGTCGGTGAGCACATACTCAAAATGTCCGGGTATAACAATCACTTAATTCAGCTGGAGTTAATCTTCCGGATGATAGTGTCATTGATGTAATTCTCCAATCATCGCCACCAAGCTACAAGAGCTTCGTGATGAACTATAATATGCAAGGGATGACTAAAACAATTCCTGAGCTCTTGGCGATGCTAAAAGCTGCGGAGGTATAAATCAAGAAAGAGCATCAAGTGTTGATGATCAACAAGACCACTAGTTTCAAGAAAAGGGCAAAGGGAAGAAGAAGGAAACTTCAAAAGAACAGCAAGAAAGTTCTTGATCAAGAGAAGAAACCCAAGTCTGGACCTAAGCACGAACCGAGTGTTTTACCGCAAGCAGACCGGACCTTTGGAAGCGGAACTGCCCCAAGTATTTGGCGGATAAAAAGGATGGCAAGGTGAACAAAGGTATATGTGATATACATGTTATTGATGTGTACCTTACTAATACTCGCAGTAGTACTGGGTATTTGATACTGGTTACATTGCTAATATTTGCAACTTCGAAACAGGAACTATGGATTAGCGAAGATTGGCTAAGGACGAGGTGACGATGCGCGTTGGAAATGGTTCCAAAGTCGATGTGATCGCAATCGGCACGCTACCTCTACATCTACCTTCGGATTAGTTTTAGACCTAAATAATTGTTATTTGGTGCCGCGTTGAGCATGAACATTATATCTGGATCTTGTTTAATGCGAGACGGTTATTCATTTAAATCAGAGAATAATGGTTGTTCTATTTATATGAGTAATATCTTTTATGGTCATGCACCCTTGAAGAATGGTCTATTCTTGTTGAATCTCGACATGAGTGATACACATATTCATAATGTTGAAGCCAAAAGATGCAGAGTTGATAATGATAGTGCAACTTATTTGTGGCAATCGCCATTTAGGTCATATCGGTGTAAAACGCATGAAGAAACTCCATCTTGATGGGCTTCGGAATCACTTGATTATGAATCACTTGGTACTTGCGAACCGTGCCTCATGGGCAAGATGACCAAAACGCCGTTCTCCGGAACTATGGAGCGAGCAACTGATTTGTTGGAAATCATACATACCGATGTTTGTGGTCCAATGAATGTTGAGGCCTGTGGCGGGTATCGTTATTTTCTCACCTTCACAGATGATTTGAGCAGATATGGGTATATCTACTTAATGAAACACAAATCTGAAACATTTGAAAAGTTCAAAGAATTTCAGAGTGAAGTGGAAAATCATCGTAACAAGAAAATAAAATTTCTACGATCTGATCGTGGAGGAGAATATTTGAGTTACGAGTTTGGTTTACATTTGAAACAATGTGGAATAGTTTAGCAACTCACGCCACCCGGAACACCACAGAGAAATGGTGTGTCCGAACGTCAGAATCGTACTTTACTAGATATGGTGCGATCTATGATGTCTATTTCCGATTTACCGCTATCGTTTTGGGGTTATGCTTTAGAGACGGCCGCATTCACGTTGAATAGGACACCGTCAAAATCCGTTGAGACGACGCCTTATGAACTGTGGTTTGGCAAGAAACCAAAGTTGTCGTTTCTTAAAGTTTGGGGCTGCGATGCTTATGTAAAGAAACTTCAACCAGATAAGCTCGAACCCAAATCGGAAAAATGTGTCTTCATAGGATACCCAAAGGAGACTGTTGGGTACACCTTCTATCACAGATCTGAAGGCAAGATTTTCGTTGCTAAATTCGGATCCTTTCTAGAGAAAGAGTTTCTCTCGAAAGAAGTGAGTGGGAGGAAAGTAGAACTTGATGAGATAATCAGATGTCTGCTCCCTTATTGGAAAGTAGTTCATCACAAGAAATGGTTCTGTGACAACTACACCAATTAGTGAGGAAACTAATGATGATGATCATGAAGCTTCAGATCAAGTTACTACTTGAACCTCGTGAGGTCAACCAGAGTAAAATACGCACCAGAGTGGTACGGTAATCCTATTCGGAAGTCATGTTACTTGACCATGGCGAACCTACAAACTATGAAGAAGCGATGGTGAGCCCAGATTCCGCAAAATGGCTGGAAGCTATGAAATCTGAGATGGGATCCATGTA
The DNA here is from genome assembly GCA_021605145.1 of Aegilops bicornis. Taxonomy (NCBI): domain Eukaryota; kingdom Viridiplantae; phylum Streptophyta; class Magnoliopsida; order Poales; family Poaceae; genus Aegilops; species Aegilops bicornis. Next base: position 499,641,815 of record CM038669.1, on the reverse strand, counting down.
TGAGAACAAAGTATGGACTTTGATTGACTTGCCCGATGATCGGCAAGCCATTGAAAATAAATGGATCTTTAAGAAGAAGACTGACGCTGATGGTAATATAACTGTCTACAAAGCTCGACTTGTTGCGAAAGGTTTTCGACAAGTTCAAGGGGTTGACTACGATGAGACTTTCTCACCCGTAGCGATGCTTAAGTCTGTCCGAATCATGTTAGCAATTGCCGCATTTTATGATTATGAAATTTGGCAAATGGATGTAAAAACTGCATTCTTGAATGGATTTCTAGAAGAAGAGTTGTATATGATGCAACCAGAAGGTTTTTCCGATCCAAAGGGTGCTAACAAAGTGTGCAAGCTCCAACGATCAATTTATGGTCTGGTGCAAGCCTCTCGGAGTTGGAATAAACGCTTTGATAGTGTGATCAAAGCATATGGGTTTGTCTGCAGACTTTTGGAGAAGCCTGTATTTACAAGAAAGTGAGTGGGAGCTCTGTAGCATTTACGATATTATATGTGGACGACATATTATTGATTGGAAATGATATAGAATTTCTGGATAGCATAAAAGGATACTTGAATAAAAGTTTTTCAATGAAAGACCTCGGTGAAGCTGCTTACATATTGGGCATCAAGATCTATAGAGATAGATCAAGACGCTTAATTGGACTTTCACAAAGCACATACCTTGATAAAGTTTTGAAAAAGTTCAAAATGGATCAGGCAAAGAAAGGTTTTTGCTGTGTTGCAAGGTATAAGATTGAGTCGGACTCAATGCCCGACCACGCAGAAGATAGAGAAAAATGAAAGATGTTCCTATGCTTCAGCCATAGGATCTATCATGTATGCAATGTCAGGTACCGGACTGACGTATGCTTAATGTAAGCTTGGCAGGAAGGTACCAAAGTAATCCAGGAATGGATCATCGGACAGCGGTCAAGAACATCCTGAAATACACGAAAAGGACTAAGGATATGTTTCTCGTATATGGAGGTGACAAAGAGCTAGTCGTAAATGGTTACGTCGATGCAAGCTTTGACACCGATCCGGACGATTCTAAATCGCAAACCGGATACGTGTTTTTATTAAACGGTGGAGCTGTCGGTTGGTGCAGTTCTAAACAAAGCGTCGTGGCGGGATCTACATGTGAAGCGGAGTACATAGCTGCTTGGAAGCAGCAAATGAAGGAGTCTGGATGAAAGAGTTCATTTCCGATCTAGGTGTCATACCTAGTGCATCGGGACCTATGAAGATCTTATGTGACATTACTGGTGCAATTGCCTTGGCAAAGGAATCCAGATTTCACAAGAGGACCAAGCATATCAAGAGACGCTTCAATTCCATTCGGGACCAAGTCCAAGTGGGAGACATAGAGATTTGCAAAATACGTACGGATCTGAATGTTGCAGACCCGTTGACTAAGCCTCTTCCACGAGCAAAACATGATCAGCACCAAGACTCCATGGGTGTTAGGATCATTACTTTGTAATCTAGATTATTGACTCTAGTGCAAGTGGGAGATGAAGGAAATATGCCCTAGAGGCAATAATAAAAGTTATTATTTATTTCCTTATATCATGATAAATGTTTATTATTCATGCTAGAATTGTATTAACCGGAAACATAATACATGTGTGAATATATAGACAAACAGGATGTCACTAGTATGCCTCTACTTGACTAGCTTGTTAATCAAAGATGGTTATGTTTCCTAACCATAAACAAGGAGTTGTTATTTGATTAACAAGGTCACATCATTGGTTGAATGATCTGATTGACATGACCCATTCCATTAGCTTAACACTTGATCGCGTTTAGTATGTTAATGCTTTCTTCATGACCCATACATGTTCCTGTAACTATGAGATTATGCAACTCCGTTTACCGGAGGAACACTTTGGTGCTACCAAACGTCACAACGAATCGGGTGATTATAAAGGAGTACTACAGGTGTCTCCAAAGGTACTTGTTGGGTTGGCGTATTTCGAGATTAGGTTTTGTCACTCCGATTGCTCGGAGAGGTATCTCTAGGCCTTCTCGGTAATACACATCACTTAAAGCCTTGCAAGCATTACAACTAATGAGTTAGTTGTGAGATGATGTATTACGGAACGAGTAAAGAGACTTACCGGTAACGAGATTGAACTAGGTATTGGATACCGGCGATCGAATCTCGGGTAAGTAACATACCGATGACAAAGGGAACAACGTATGTCGTTATGCGGTTTGACCGATAAAGATCTTCGTAGAATATGTAGGAACCAATATGGGCATCCAGGTTCCGCTATTGGTTATTGACCGAGAATGGTTCTAGGTCATGTCTACATAGTTCTCGAACCCGTAGGGTCCGCACGCTTAACGTATCGGGGAGAGTTCATTATGAGTGTATAAGTATTGATGCACCGAAGGTTGTTCGGAGTCCCGGATGTGATCACGGACATGGCGAGGAGTCTCGAAATGGTCGAGACATAAAGATTGATATATTGGAAGCCTACATTTGGACATCGGAAGTGTTCCGGGTGAAATCGGGATTTTACCGAGTAATCGGGAGGTTACCGGAACCCCGGAGGTCCATGGGCCTAATGGGCCATAGGAGAGAAGAGGAAGGGCCAGCCAAGGTGGGCTGCGCTCCCCCTCCCCTCTAGTCCGAATAGGACAAGGAAGGCGGCGCCTTCCCTCTTCCCTCCTCCTCCAATCCTAGTCCAACTAGGAGAGAGTCCTACTCCGGTGGGAGTAGGACTCCTCCTTGGTGCGCCTCCCCTAGGGCCGGCCACCTCCCTTGCCTCCTTTATATCACGAGGCAGGGGCACCCCAAGACACACAAGTTGATCTACGGATCTTTCCTTAGCCGTGTCGGTGCCCCTTCCACCATATTCCACTTCGGTCATATCGTCGCGGAGCTTAGGCGAAGCCTCGCGCCGGAGAAGTCATATCGTCGCGGAGCTTAGGCGAAGCCCTGCGTCGGTGGAGCATCAACACCGCTACCACGCCGTCGTCACGGAACTCATCCCCGACACTTTCTTTGGATCGGAGTCCGGGGATCGCCATCGAGCTGAGCGTGTGCAGAACTCGGAGGTGCCAGACGTTCGGTGCTTGGATCGGTCGGATCGTGAAGACGACGACTACATCAACAGCGTTGTTATAACGCCCGCTTTCGGTCTACGAGGATACGTGGACGGACACTCTTCCCTCTCGTTGCTATGCCATCACCATGGTCTTGCGTGATCGTAGGAAATTTTTTGAAATTACTACGTTCCCCAACACCTCTTCCTTCTCCACCTCCTCCTCCGGCTTCGGAGACAGGCCGGATGCAACCCGGGCGGTGCACCTCACCTGTATCTCCTCCTGAATCTGGAACCGGCCATCTGGCGTTACCACAGCGTACGTTGTCTTCTTCCGCCGGGACATGGAGGAGGCGGACGACGAGGGAAGAGGGAGACGGAAAGATATGAATGGGCTCGGGCTGGCGGCGCGGAGAGGGAGGAAGAGGATGTGGCTAGGGTAGGGGACGTTGCCTGGCTTCAATAGCCGAACTTTGGCCTCGGGTGGCGAGCCGGAGTGGCGCCACGAGCTCACACCCCATCGGAGGGGACGCCCGTCGGACCGTTGGGTTCCCGGGCGATTTTGTGTGGGGCTCAGCCGTCAGTCCGATGTGGCGGACGTCACCGGGCCTCCCGTATCCGCCTTATTTTTAGGCTGGATATGAGGGGTGACGGTCAGGCCGGATGTTTGAGGCGCCCTGGTGGGTCGTTTTTTATTTGAATGGTCAGTGACCAGGCAGACGCCAGGGCGTTTAAGATCGATTTGAGGTAAGCATAGAATAGCTGCGAAGTATTGGCAGACTAAAGATATTGCGTAGGATTAAGCTCTTCCCCTTCCCCCGGTGTCTTCCAGTTATGGTGGAGATTATTTCTCACGACGCACATATTCATGGTCTTAGCTACGCGCGTGACTGCCGTAAAAAAGAGCTCGTTACGTTAGAAAAGTCAGTGAGCTCCGCAGTCACGCCACACACCATGCCACTCTCTTCTTCCTTCTTTAAAAGGAAACCTAGCTAGCTGCAGCGAGACCAGCTCCTTCTACTTGCCCTCTTGGCTGCACCCCCCCCCCCCCCCTGTCCCGTCCATCACCTCCGCTTCAGGACTGGACTCTGGGTACGGTCGATCGCTGCTTCGTCCTCCTTACAGCTCTGCTTAGCTCCTCAATCTGCGGGGCTTCTTGTTCCGGAAACGGGAGAGAAGCCTTCCTTTTCACTAGATCTCTTTCTAGCTCTTGGTCACATGTAGACTATCTTCATATTTTGGGGGTTTCAATCTAGGGCTTGCTTTGAGATCGTTCTCGGCACATACAGATTCTTGTTGTTTCTCTTGTAGTTCTGGTGATTTTTGTTGCAAGGAGGTCAAGCTGTTTCTTCCTTGTGTGCGTTTGGTTCCCTCTCTCTTTCTTGGAATCTCTCGAACTTCGTATCTAAAAGCGTAGATATACTTTCCCTCTCGACTTGGTTTTATGTGGTTGTGGATTCTCCTTGCACTTGCATGCGTACCAGCTAGCTCAGTATTAGCACAAGGTTTCGGTGCATGTTTCAGATCTGTCTACTTTTATTTTTAGGGTAGATCTATGAATCTCTCTATGTGGTTGTGGAGTACTACGTATATCATCTTTATTTTTCTTCATTTCTTTGCATGATATTCTGTTCTTAATTGTTTACGCTCAATTTTTTGTTTTTGCGCAACTAGATCTGGCCACTAGTACTAGACTTGATTCAAACTCGTCATTTAGGCGACTGAATTTTGGTCTAAAGGTTCAGGCTATTCTCAGTAGATGTTCAGCATCAACCCACGATCTGTTCATGCCTGCATATATCTATAGACTACACACTATACATGCATGCATGCAACTGTTAATTTTACTGTTTTGTTCCCGTCCTAAACGATCCCATCAGTATCTTTAAGCCCATATTTGTTGTATTCTTTCAAGGTTAGAATTGCTTGCTACCATGGGGAGGGGGAAGATCGAGATCAAGAGGATCGAGAACACGACGAGCCGCCAGGTGACCTTCTGCAAGCGCAGGAACGGGCTGCTCAAGAAGGCCTATGAGCTCTCCGTCCTCTGCGAAGCCGAGATCGCCTTGATCGTCTTCTCCGCCCGCGGCCGCCTCTACGAGTATGCTAGTAACAGGTATGCATGAGTACGTAGCTACCAAATATCCGCCAGAAAAGAAGCTTACCAAGCTAGACGTGACGTGATTACGAGATGCAAGCATGCTACTTTTTTGGATTAATATTAGTTTCTTCCTTTTCTTTTGGTAAAATTTGAGTTCTGAATTTTTAGCTGCAATGATGTGATTGTGTTTGATCTGTCTACCTATGTCTGCGAGGTCATTGGTCAAGCATGCTATTTTTTGCATGCACGGGGGATGGTCGATCTTATGTATGTCCAGTCCACTCACACAAAAATGAACTGTAGAAGTGATTCTATTTGGTCCATGATTTTAGAAGGAGAGAATCAGAGAAAGTTCATTTCGAACCTTCAAATATTGCCTAAGGTCGGGTTTAATTCCCGGCTATTAAACCGTCTGCGTGTAATAACACTAAGAATTAAAACTAGATCATATGTCATGTATCATATATGCTTCTGCTGTGTGGATGAAATCAAATGAATAGAGGCTGTATGCTCAGCTGGCCGCAGATTTTTTTAGCAAGATTATGAAACAAAAATTTAAAATTTTAACAAGCCGGGAAATTGTGCAAAATGTGTTTGAGTCCTGGCACAGCCACTGTATGTGAGGATCTGGTATATAAGCTAAACTTTAATTAGCTAGTCTTTAGATGGAAAATGATAGGGCCGGGTGCATTGGGTGAGTTCGCCCATGTACAAGCTTTGAAAACATATACTATCTGGTGATATGCGACCCATAAATTTTGGCAGAAAATTGTGTATTTTCATGCTTCATGCAAAAACATTCAAGAAGTACTCCTCTAATTTTAGGCACTATACTTCCTCTAATTTTGTAGTGCACAAAAGGTAATAGAGAACAATTTTTCAGTAGGTTCACGCACTTCATCAAATGCATTATTATACTATAATTTAAATTTCAACGATATACTGCAGTTCTAATGGTGGAATAATACTATTATCACACTTTAGCAAAAAACAGATATCACTTTCTGGAACTTTGCTATAATTTGAATGCATCATTGTTGGTACAATTCATCCCTTCTGATGAGGCTATTAACCCTATATTCATTGATGGCCGTATAAACTCATTCCATGGCTCATTACTATATAGCCTGCATTTGCCTTTTCATTTTCAAAGGTATAAAGAGTTTTGTTTAATTAAGATCCAAGAGTACGTATACACCTTCATTTGTCTTTGCAGTCGCCGTATACGTACGTGTGACCATGCATATAATGGCTTGGATGCGCCAGCACGTGCAGCAGCCAGTAGGCATGGCATGGCACACACGCCCCTGAAATAAAAAGGTGGTTTCGCGTTTCGTTCATGTGCACCGGGCAGAGTGAGATGTGGATGTGCATATGTAGTAGGAGTACATGTGTGTGTATATGTGTTGTCAACAAGTAAATGGCTGCAGTGCATGCATGCGTGGTCGATGGTTGCATGATGAAGGAAACCCAGGTTGGCTCTTCCCGACTGCTCCCTTTCCTCTGCCGTGCTAAGGGTGTTAAAGAGCACCTCCACTCGAGATTCAGATGCATGCATGCACATGCATGCCTCTTTCTATATATCTCTCTATATATTTTGTTGTTGATGAATTTATAGGATAGCTTAATTTGTAGTACGTACGTAGATCTAGGCTGGCTAACTATCCTTTTGTGTTTCTGAATATTCTGTTTAGCACGAGGACGACGATCGACAGGTACAAGAAGGCTTCTGCAAGCGCTTCTGGCTCTGCTCCAGCTATAGACGTCAATTCTCAGGTGAGTGGTTATGTTTTATGTGTTGCAAACATCGCTGTTTAGTTTGTGATCATATGGATTACATTTGATTTAGTACAAAACACAGCTCACGCATTCTGAAGAAAATTCTTTCTGACGAACCAACGCGCGCTAGTATATAACTGTTGTTAGTACTTCTGCAGATATGTGATCGCCTGTTGTAGATTAACACACTTCTAAAGTAACAATGTATGTGCACATATATAGCTAGCAAACTCACTAGCTATCTGATGTGTTCGGTCAGCTACTAACTGGTTCCAGCCGATTTACTTGATTTTGCACGTACACCAGCAATACTTTCAGCAAGAATCAGCGAAACTGCGCCATCAGATACAGTCTCTGCAAAATGCAAACAGGTAAGCACGTACGTGGAGTCACCAGGCCGAGGCTCACTTTCTCATCCTTTGATCATCACCTAATATTTATACTTAATTTTCTTCAGGAACCTGATGGGCGAATCCGTCGGCAACTTGACACTGAAGGAGCTCAAGAGCCTGGAGAACAGGCTCGACAAGGGCATCGGCCGGATCAGAGCAAAGAAGGTGACTTTTTTTGCTTTGTGATTAACTAGTTAAGATGCACTTTTCACAGTTCCGGTCGTCAAATTAACCGATATCCATATGCACTTTTGGTCGCCAGCACGAGCTGCTGTTCGCGGAGATCGAATACATGCAGAAGCTGGTAATATATTAATCCATATGCATATACATATACCGGTTGATTCGAGTCCTAATTATAGTTATCCTGCTTCCTTCCTCTTGTTCATCGTCGCACCATCCATCCATGCACGCAGGAGGCGGACCTGCAGAGCGAGAACATGTATCTCCGAGCCAAGGTACGCACAGCAGCTCGTTGTTCATCGTTGCGCCATCCATCCATATGCTTCTCAGTGTACTGTACGTAACCAAAGATCGTCTGGTGTTGATCTCTAATAGTTGTAATGTGTTGCTCGATCGTCGGCCATGTATGCAAGCAGGTGGCGGACGCGGAGCGGCTGGCCCTGCCGCCGGCGTCGGGCGGGGCGGAGCTGGAGGTGCTCCCGACGTTCGACGCGAGGAGCTACTACCACCACCAGGCAGTGAACATGCTGCAGGACGCCGCGGCAGCCTCATCCTCCTCGCGCTACTCCCAGTCGTCCCAGGCGGCGGCGACCACCGCTCTTCACCTCGGCTACCAGATTAAGGGGGCCCAACTGAACTGATCGACCGCTAGCTCCGGGACGCGCGCGCGTCACGGCAGGAGAAAGCACCCGCGCCGTCGATCGATCCATGTCCTCTACTAGTTCGATCGATTTATTGGATGACCTACGTCTACTTAATTACCACAGTACTGTATTGCGGTATGCTACCTAAATAATTGCGTGATGTGTGCAAAGCGAGGAAGTGTATGTACTATGGGACGTGGCTAGTGAGTACGAGAGCGTGTACGTGTTGTGATTGTGGGCACGTGCACGTGTGTAGTACTATTGTTGAATGCATCCGAACTCGTGCAGTATAGCAAGTTGGAAACGGTTGCATGTAAGATGATCGATGTGCGTCAAGGCTATATTGGGTCTTACCCCGTAAAGAAATATAAGAGTGTTACAGAAGGAGTATTTTTTAGAGTGGTTTATATAGCCAAGTATTACTATTTTTCAAACGATTAAAATTACATAGAAAATGCTTAATTAGTATATGTGGCGATGAGATTTGAAGTGGATGACCTGATATTTCAATATATCGAAGAAAATAAAACGCACTACAAAGACGAATGTCCTTAATATAGTAAAAAAAGTTACATTGAAGACCTTCAAGTTGTCATCTCTAATTCCACCTTCTGTATCTTGACGACTTCGCGCAAGACCAAACCTGCACAAATTTGATTAAATTCAAAGGTTTTTATATATAAAGCGGGGCGAAAGCCAGTCTTGAAAGGGTTTGGAACCTGCCCCTGGTAGGCTCAGGTAGACAACCACCAGACTGATGATTATTCATGCTTAGATGACACGACTAATATCTATATCGTATAAACAGGGACCTAAAAATAAATTTAAAAAGAATGTAACCCGAAAAAAGGGAGCACCATGGCTAGACCATGTGACCTCGTGGTCAACGTTAAGTAAGATTACAACCAGGCTATGACAACACAACATGTCATGTAGGAATAACCATTTTTCATGTTGTTATTCCTTGTTCTATGTAAGAAAACAACATGTCATGTAGGAATAACCATTTTTCATGTTGTTATTCCTTGTTCTATGTAAGAAAACAACTCATATTCTTGTGTTTGTGACACTTAAAAAATGTTTATGTGTTACAAAAAAAAGGGATGCGACAATTTGAGGCCTCCTTTTGTTCATAGGAATATTGTAGGAATTGTAAAGGATAGAAACTTTGTAAAAAAAATCCTTTAAAGCCCTTTGGTTTGTAGGAATGGATTTCTATTCCTATATAGGATATGAACCAATCCTTCACATTTGAAAGGAAAAAAACATTAGCCTAGACTCAATGGAATAATTCCTATCATATGCATCAAATGCCTTCTTTTTCTTTATAGGAACTGAGATGCATGTCATCTCACTTTCTATGATTTTTCTATTCCTATCCTATAAACCAAAGGAGGCCTAAAAAGGTAAACATTGTAAAACATATTTGTGCAATTAAAAAAACATATGTGTTAAAAAATAGACATCTGACATATATTTTAAAATATGTTAACCATGTATTTGGAAAATGTTAAACATAATTTAAAAAATTAAATATTTTTTGACTTCTATTTTTTTCAAGTATACATCTACAGACATTTTTGTACATGTTTAATATTTTTTAAACATATGATTAACATTTTTTCAAATACAATTTTTTTAAAATAAGTGTTCAACATTTTTGGATAGTATGAAATACTTTTGGATGGGAAGAAACACTTTCTAAACTACATGAACATTTTTAAAAATTTCATGAACATTTTTAAAATGCAATGTATGTTTTCTAAATACACAAATATGTTTGACAATGTTTGTTTTTTTAATGTCACATACCTCTTTTTGTAACACATAAACATTTTTAAAATGTCATGAACACAAGAATATAAGTTGTTTTCTTACATAGAACAAGAAGGAATAACAACATGAAAAATGTTTATCCCTTTTTCAGGTTACACTTCTTTTCAAATTTATTTTTAGTCGTGACATCAAAACATTAATGGTCACTGGTTTGGTGGTTGTCCACCCGAGCCTACTAGGGGCAGGTCACGGGTTTGAAACCCCACCATCACATGTTTTTCATTTTATTTTAGTGACTTAATACGTAATAAAAAGCCAAGGCCTTTTCTACAAATCTACCATGCGACAACGGCTGGCAGCGGGCCCTGGCCACGCTCGCATGCCACGTAGGCCACTGATATGTCAGCGTGCACGAAATGTGATCATTTATGAATGTCCGTCCAAGTTTAATGACAAAAACACGTATTTTACAAGTTTGTGCATCAAACTGATTGTCGCGTGCAAAATTCTATAACTGCCGTTGTATTTACCTCTAAACTGCATTGGCAAATGATTGGATGGTTAGAGTGACAGTGGCATCCACCGTCCAGTAAGGTTCAAGTCCTGGTGCTCGCATTATTCCTTTATTTATTCAGGATTTCCACCGATGCGCTTTTTGTGGGAGGAGAAGTTTCTGTCAATGATGAGGCGCCTAAGATGAATTCATAATTTTAAAATGATATGCCAACTCAGTCTCTAGGTGCTCATATAAGTAATGCGTGCGTATGTATACATAAGAGTAAGTGTATGGCATATGTATGAACGTTTGCGTTGATACTTGTGTTAAAAAATCATTGAGCGCGTGCACATGTTGGCGTCGCACTGGGCCGGCCATGGGGTGCAGTGCGTGAAACAGACAGTAGCCCAAGCCTCGCCGTAGTACGTGTGAGGCCAGTGCAATGTGCATGTGATGCGACCGGCCATACGAGATACGACCATAGCCGGGTCTCTGTTGTTTCGGCCGGTGGAGTGCTGGACCTCCGGAGTCTGACACTTGCCTTGGTCGGTCGCACGTGACAGGTGCACGTAATCCTGATCTATAGCCCTTTTATTTAAAAATAACAGACATAATGAAGGAAAGGAGGATAAGCTGAAGAAGAAAACGTTCACTTCAGCGTGTGGTGCGTTGTGTAGGTCCCGCAAAGTTTTATCGTGCTGAAGCGGACTAGCCGGTGTTTATACGGCCGGCCGTATGGGCAAGTCTTCCCGTGACGGATAGTCTGTCGGGCGTGAAGTGAAGTCTGTTTTAAACCTTGAGATTGTATAGCTCGTCGCAAATGAACCCTCACCTCTAAATCTCTGAAATTTGTACCTTGTACTAAGGGATCCCAGCCTATCTCAACCCTGAACCCGTTTGGTGCACAGGGAAAAAGATGATCCCGGTTAGGATCAATCTTTACTCTCACTTACTACGCTGGCCCACATGTCATGTCCTTCTTCAATCCACAACTCCAGCCCGCACACCCCAATGCAACTGATATGTGTGGAGTCTCCCATCACACCTGAGCCAGACAACTCGCCAATCGCCATAAGTGAACGGCTGCAGCGCATTGATTGGGGAACACCTGTTGCGATTGCTGATCGTGGTGGAAATGCCGCCGATGCATCGTGATGGACAGCCAGTCCGCCATGGGCGTGAGGAAGAATGGGCAGCCGCCGAAGATGGCCGCGCTCACGCTGTTGCTTGGTAGGCAGATCACGAACAAGTTCACCACCTTTTGCGTGTTGGCTACCTGGATCGGGAACGAAACGCCGGAGAGCGTGAGCCCGGCGACGCCGACGGCGCCTGAGGGAGCGGCCCCGAAGTTGGGGTGACGGCGAAGGAGACCGGGGACAGCAGGTTGCTGCCGTCGGTGGAGTTGGCGGAGAGCGTCACGGTCGTTGTATGCCTGCTGGTCGCTGCACGGCGACGTGATGGCCGGCGCAGAAAGGCCGAGGACGGGGGGCAGGTGTGGTGAAGAGTACCGTGGCCACGCCACGATTGATGATCGTCGTGAGCAGAGGCTTGCCGCTGGTCGCCTCCGTGGAGACGGCGAGCAGGAGGAAGGAAGATGAGGACTTGGCTTGGACAGCCACATTTCGGCTTGTGGTTTGTATAACTTGTGTTGGAATCGATGATGTGAAGAAAGACAGTAAGACACGTACCAGATTGATCATGCAAGCGTTCATTGATTGCTAGCTAGACAATGCATGCATGTATGCGTTCTACTTTTCCTGTGTTTACAAATGCGTACTCAGCTGTACCATTCCAAACTGGACTCTTTGCATGTAGTAGGAGTAATATCCAAGAGCTCAATCGATGTGGAGATCAAATCGACGGCACCTCCTTCTGAGAGCTCCTACGAGTGGCCGACACACTCGCTTAGTCCGCTCACAAGAACCAACGTATGCTGTATTGCTGCCAGGTTTGCATGCTCACCCCAAGAGGGAAAGAGAAGAGGAGAGTTAGATGAAGAAGATGAAGATGACACGTAGGCCCAGGTTGTCACTGAGAGAAACAAGCAATCCCGGCCGGGATTGTGCTTACAAACAGGCCTAGGATTGCTTGAGGGTTGAAAATGATCGGGATTAAAGAGGACAGGGTACAAATTTCAGGGATTTAAAGATGAGGGTTCATTTGCGACGAGCTCTACAACCTCAAGGTTTAAATCAGACTTCACTCGTCGGGCGTGGGGCCAATGGACCAAGTACCCACCTGCCCATACTATCCGTTTCGCTGCTCGCTCGGTCGCAACCGACCGACGCACCGGCACCAGTCCACGGCAATAAGTATCAATAATACTCCTTTCGTCCCAAAATCCACGTCGCTTAAATGAATGTATTTAGCACTGCTTTTTGGGACGGGGGAGTAGTATTGAGTGGCGGAGATAGGGGGACCAGCAGGGGCCCTGGCCCCCCTAACATCTCATATTTGCTGCTAATCATCTAATGAACAGTACACAATTAGTGAGTATTTTGCTGCTAAAAACCTACTTTCCAATGATTTGGCCTTCCCCAACCTGTTCTAACAGCCCTCGGCCCCCTGATAATTTTTTCCTGGCTCCGCCACTGGTAGTATTAATATATATTTTTGAGGGGGAAAGGCCTAAACTTGATTGATCAAAAACCACAGAGTGTGGGATAACATTTGCATCATGTGGTTGGCCAAACCACATATGACGCCTAGGAGCTAAATTTAAAGCGAATCTAGCTAAGCTATGAGCTTCAACATTACTAGCTCAGCCCTCGAAAATGAAACTACAAGAAAACGCAGTAGACCGAGCTTTGATCTCGGTGATAATTGCACCATGTTTGCCTTGATTGCCTTGGGTAATAATAGTACTAATAAGTTTTTACAGAAACAACTGAATGATCTTGGCCTTTTTAGCTGACTAATACGTGGTGTCAGCCTTTTTAGTGCGATGAGTAGGTCCCAATAGAGTTTCACTTGAACTAATACTGCCCCGTTAACACTTTTGAACAATCTCGACGTGCACACATACATGAGAAAAAGACGAGAGCATAGTCCCCCGCTATAGATGCAATTTTGAAAACTTCAAAATATTTTGTCTCTCGAACCGTCAATCAAATTTATGATATGTCTTTTATGGTCGACTTTGTCTTACGAGAGTTTCAATACTAGATCTCACATGTCTATGTTTCGACGAAAATAAATCCATCTGAATGGTTGTCATATAACCCATGTGAGAAAAACATCAAGTGGAGATGGTTGTCAAGGTGGTTGAGAAGGGTAAGTTCAACATAAGCACCCAATAGATTATATGCATTATATGCTTGAAGCTTGTCGTCCATTTGGTGATGACAGACGTATTAAGATGTGTTTTAGTGAAGGCTTCCTATATGAGAATATTGGGGGGGGGGGGGGGTTGAGAGTTTTCCACAAGTGACCATGATCATGAAAAAATGAAAGCAGACTTGAGGCAAGCATGAATGTCATTGAGCTCATGTGAAATGCACATGACAAATGTATGATAGGTTTTCTTAGTTTTATTGGTACCAAGGTACTTGATGGGATTGGATTATACGTTCGATAGTCCTACTATAGGGAGGAGTTGTCCGACGAGTAGGCTCATGCAAAGACTGCTCAAACCTTTGCATACACTTTCAGTTTATGCTGATCTTGCATGGTTCTTTGTTTGAGGACATAGAGGTTGTAGTTAGCTTCAAAATGCACCCAAGATCATTAAAAACGGAGTTTGTACTAGTAAGTTATGTCTTTTTTTAAAGATGGGTTAAACTTCTACAACGAATCAATTTAAACTCCTAAGCGCACATTTTGGGAAGGCTTAAACCAGCTATGAGAAGTTTCCTACTGGTTCGTTCAGGGTTTGTACCGTCGGGGCTATCGTTCGGGGTTGCTCGGTTTGGGGTTTGGACTATCCAGACCTTAAACCCTGGATTGTCTTGTTGTACTTGCAAATCTGCGTAATGGCTAATTTGTTGAACGCTATTTATAGGGTTCTTCTTCCCCAACTAGGGAGCGTTGGTATCTAGTTTTACCCATTTTTACGAGGACTTTAGCCCTCCCCGAAAGACATAATCTTCCATCTAAGTGAAGGGGAGGTGGTTGGATCTAGGATTCATTTGTTGACCTCCTCCTTTGTTCCTCTCCTCTCTAATCTCTCCATTGCATAAGCTGTTTTGGGTGATATTTAAGAGAGAAAGGGAGAGGGGGGAGAGAGAGAGAGGGGGGGGGGAGATAATTTGATCATGAGTTTCTTTCCATTCTTTTTTTCATTGGTCTAAGATGTTTGTATCCACTGGTTCGAGTGACAGTTGGAGAGATTGTTACCTTTAGAGGTCACCAGCTCCTATACAGTTTGGGGGCATTGGTTCAGTGATATCTTCATGAAGTTTTTTAATAGGCTTGAGTTGTGTTGTTTAGTGGTTATGGAGCTTGACATGTCCTAAGTGGAGGAAGAAGCTAGTCATAGTGGATCGAGTGGCAATCCCTCGAGAGGATGGTGACTAAAGGAGAATTCACATGTGTCGGTATGGAGAGTAGAATATTGATGGACATTCAAGCTTGAAAAATACATTAGTTATCTCTTGTCCCCATTACATGCCACAATTCACATTTGCTATTATGATATGTTTGGTGCAGAGTTTGAATTGCTAGCTAGTTTCCTTTAGTTTCACATATTGTTCAACATGTATTATTGGTGCACTTAGTTGATCCTAGCATATTTATGATTTGGGCTAGCTAAGATTTACCTAGTAAAATTCCACAGTATGATTGAGCCAAATTCGTAAGATTTCTTAAATCACACATTCACCCTCCTTTGTATGTACTCTAGGTCCTTTCAGCATTAGATAACAATGATGCACCGCATATCCTGGCACTTCCCAGTACAGAGAACAAACCATGCAATTAGGCTAACCTCAATGCTTGAGGCGATCATTATCAACACTTTGTTAGGGGCGATCCTATAGTAAACCTGCAGGTGCACGGGACATCGGGTACCTTCTAATTTCCTCTTGACATAACCTATTCTTGATATGCATGTGATGTCTTTGATGCAAATTCTCTAGGGTGTTGTGTCCCTATCATTTTTATTCTCTAGTTTTGTGTCATTCCTCGGCTTAAAATATGTGTTTACTTTAGAGAGAGTGACTATTGCTCAGTTGAATTAGAAATAGTTATTTCTAGCTCGACGATGATAGTCGTCCAATCAAGATATTCACATCCTTTTGCATTGCACGATTCGTGATATCGGAATTGAGTGATTCATATCGTTGAATCCTTTTGAGTTTTGACTCAATGGTCTTGTGGAGTATACGTGGGTTCATGCTGAAAAATATTAGATTCGTGATGTCCTATGAATTTTATGTTTGAATTATATACTTTGAATAATATTTATAAGTTACGTAGGGGTGATTTTTTAGTCATGAACTATTTATTGTTGAATTGTTTTGTGTTATTTTGATTGATTTGTTCTATATGTATCGTTAAATGGTCTACGCGGATGATTTTGTATGGATTTGAGGTTTTGGAACATGGAACACAGTTGACTGGACGGATAAATGAGCCTTGACCAAAAACAGTCAATTCTTTTTTTTTCTAACTCTGCGATAATAGCCGTCCGATCAAGGTGTCGAAATGGAGTGGTTCCGTTTCGTTGACTTGGAAGCGAGTCGAGGAGTAGCACAAGCATCTTCTTTTTTAAATATAATACTTTCTTCGTTCGAATTTTTTTGTCTCAAGCTTGTTCCTTAAGTAGATATATCTAGCACTAATTTGATGCTAGATATATCCTTTTGAGGAACAAAATTTTCTGGACGGAGGGATTATAGGAGGGATGCCAATATCTGTCAAAAGAAAAGAAAATTAAACGCGAGAAAGGAGAGCTACAGAAGCAGCGAGGGCTCGAATAGCCCGAAGTTCAGAAGCCGGTGAGACACACAGCTGCATAGGGCAGTGAGCGAGCATCCAAGGCCCTCGGCTTGTCTCTTCCTCCCTCTCACCGGTGTCACCCACCCCCCCTGTCCACAGGGTGCGTGCGACGCTGCAGTACAGGGAGGAGGAACAGCGAGCAAGAACAGCAGGAGCGGGCGGGCAGGCAGGCAGCCACAAAGCGCTGCTGCTGCCGCTGCTGCCAGCCCCGCACAGCCTGGGCTCCGATAATTGATTGACGCGAACCCAGCTATCACCTCCCCTTTTTGTTTAATCCATAGCATATATAATCATCAAATCCCCACCCATCCCTGCACTTATTTCTCGGTTCTTGGCACCTTCCTGTCTTTTCCAGATTTCATTGGATCCCATATAGGGCCTCCACCACATTCATTTGCCTTGATAGCTACCAGCTGTTCCTCTTCCTCCGTTCTCCAGATTTCCTGGCTCCCTGGGCTCCCTGTCTTGCCCGGAGATTGCAATCTTGCGGAGCTCTTCTTTGGTTTCTTGCTCATGCTGGGAGCCATGGACGAGAGGATCCCGCCGCCCCCTTTCTTCCAGTACTCGCCGTCCGGCGTCCATTCTTCCCCTCACCACCACAACCCCATGAGGTCGTCTGCCTCCGAGAGGGAGAGGTCTGTGCCCCATCCTCCTCTTGTGAACTGCTGTGAAGTTTTCGTTTTTATCTTCGCGCCGATCCTGCTAGCTTGAAAAACTCGTCGTGGGCGTGAGATTTGACTCTGGCCGTGCGAGATTTGTGCCTAATCTGGCCGTCTTGGTTTGATTTTGGTGATGGTCAAATGATGTCCCCACGCTGTAGTGATGTGCCAAGTTGAGGATTTGGGGATTGCCTGCTAATGGTAGATTTGTGCTTGCTGTTACCAATAAATGGGCATGATGTCCTCGATTGCCCTCTGGTAGTGTTAAGTTCATTTGCAGGGTGCTCATTGTTTTGGCTTTTGATTAGGTCGCTAATTATTGGTGCTATTCTTATTTTTTGTTCTTAAGTAAATATGTGCCTGTGGTACTTGCAGCTGATCTTACTAATGAGATTATTTGCTTTGTAGGTATATTGCTGAGTTACTTGCCGAGAGGCAGAAGCTAGTTCCTTTCCTGCAAGTTCTTCCATTTTGTAACAGGCTTTTAAACCAAGGTCTGTTCCCTTCTCTCTCTTTTTTTCTTTTTCAAATTAGATCGAAGCTATTTGTTTATGTAGTGCCCAATAACCGCAGATTCTAGTTGCTATTAGAGTTTTACATTCACCCAGTTGCTATTCTTACCCATCCTCGCTGTTTGTCAAAAGAAATTGCTATTCTTCTTGAACAATCATGTCCGTTCTTTTTATATGAAAAGCTGCTCATGAGGATTTCTTTTCAGAATGTGTTATCTTGTCTTGTTCCACCATACCGTTGCTTCGAAATCCCAAATGATGGCATTGATGTAAATCACATAAATTACTGCCAAAGATTGTATAACATGCAGAACTAACTCACTGACGAAACAAGAATACCAGACAGTCTAACACCCTTAAGTTCCTCAGTCATATCTTTCAGTTAACGTGCTTACTTTTCACTTTATCATAATTTAACCATTATATTACTTGAGTGGCGATTTCTAAATTCTAACATCCAGTTGTAGTTCCAGGTTATAGATGTAAACATAGCATGGACATTTTCTCCCTGATTTAAAGTGACACAAATAGAACTAACGGATTTCATACTGGCTTGTTTTCTTCAATGCAGAAATTCTGCGGGCATCTTCTTTGCCACCTAACCCAAATTTTGTTGAACCTGAGAGATTCGATTATGGTAGCCCATTAAGATTAGCTGGCCACCCTATGAACGGTCAACCAATGGATATGGAGGGATGGACTGGAATGCATGCAGAGGTTGTGAAATTCATACAATCTTCTGATTATTGGTTTTACAAGTCCTAACTGCCTTAACGTTCTATATAGCTGTTAGAGAAATGCTGGCATGATTACATCTACCTTCTCTACTTTTTTTTCTTCCTATAATATGGCTATTTCAAATATGCAAATCTCTACCAGTGCTGCCAGCTAGTTCATGTTATCCTTGAAGCTGTTTAGAAATTCGCAGGAACCAATGAACCAGTTTAGGACCGAGTCTCAGTCAGCTGTCCAGTTCATTAACATGAAACGGAAAAAAGGAAAGCTATACGTTGTGATACTAATAGGAATGGTTTCAAAAGCACCAATCAAGTTACAGCCACTGTTACAGTACAGATGTTAATAGCTTTTAAATAATTCAAGAATGGCATGTTTTGGCTTTTTCCTTTTGAGAAAATGACAACGTTCTTGCTAGCTCAATGGTGATTTTCATCCAAGCCTTGGATCTCAAAATTATTCCTGCGAGATTAATGATTAGGAACCACTGGGTCTACCCATAAGGAGAATAATATGTAAATGATAGAAGCTTGACACCAGGTAAACCTCATCCAGTCGTTCTTGTAACCGATCGTTACGACCTGTCAGCAATTTCATCCACCCATGAAAATCATAATTCGACAATACAGTAAAGAATCAACCTGTGTTTCGTTAAGGAAGTGGTGTGGATATATGGACTCTTTATTCATATCATTTTCCTGATGTTACAACTAAGAGACTTGTATAACTTGTTCTTATCATGTATTAATAATTAATGTGCAACACTGGCCATCTCCAATGCCAAATAGAAACACTTTCATATTATTTCTTTTCATTGATTATATTAAAATGCCTTTCTTCAGCATATGGAGATACATAATTCACCATCCATGGGCTGGAATGGTGGTCCTGGAGTTGTTGGCGGCCCCGTTGTGAAGAAACTTGTCAGGATGGATGTTCCAGCAGAAAAGTATCCAAATGTATGTACGGCGTACTTTCACCTCAAGCTGTTTTGATAACTATTTAACTTGATTATGAGATTTGCTAAATTCAAATCATCTACAATCTTTTGTTATGATTAGTTCAACTTTGTTGGACGTTTGTTGGGGCCACGAGGAAACTCCCTGAAAAGAGTTGAAGCTACAACACAATGTAGAGTCTATATTCGTGGACGTGGTTCAGTGAAAGATACTGTGAAGGTAATTAAACACAGATTAGAACCACCATTTCATTGTTGCTTACTCACACGATTAGAATGTTCACCTTTTTTCTAGAGACATTTTAGGACTGTGTTCTGTTACAGTACTTATTTTGCACGTTAAAATATAGATATAGTATGTATGGTTGTTATTTGTTAATTAAATTGGATATGAGAGTAAAACTGAAGGTTGATCCTGAATTCTTCTGATTGATGTAAAACTCCCATGTTTTTTTAGTGGGCAAATTCCCATGTTTTTAAAAGTACAATATGCCTTACACAGTAAAATGGGCAGAACCGTTCCAATTCTGCTCAGTTATTTGTTATGTTCTAGCGTCGTAAGCTTCAAGCATGGCTTGTTAAGATGAAAATTCTACTAGTAATTTACCCACAAACAGTGCAGAAAGTCCAAACAAACCTTCTAGTTCCTTATACTATGTTTGCTCACCAGTTGTATCTCACCCCGTAACATTTGATATTTTAGTAAAGCTGTCAGTTAAAATGTGGTGTGTTCATTATATTCATCTTACCTATATTCTCATGTTGTTGCCCGGATAGTATGGAGTATATTTTTGTAAGTATGCTTAATAGAATTAACTCTTAACCGCAAAAAAAAGAATTAACTCTTGTGTTTAATAATTCCTCTCATCCAGTGACTACCAAAAATATTACTGGAGAGGTTCTGAAAGCTGATTTTTTATTGAATAGGAAAACAAGCTTAGAGATAAGCCTGGCTATGAGCACTTAAACGAACCACTGCATGTGCTTATCGAGGCCGAGTTCCCCGCGGATATCGTTGATGCGCGACTAAACCAGGCTGTGGTCATACTGGAAGATCTTCTCAAACCAGTAGTATGTCCCTTTCCATCTTATCTGTCCCAGTTCCCACTTTTCCATGACCTCATTTTTTCTTTGAATTGAGTTGGCGTTACCTCTCTCGCTAACGGTCCTACATATCACCAGGATGAATCCATGGATTACTTCAAGAAGCAACAGCTGAGAGAATTGGCAATACTGAATGGCACTCTGAGGGAGGAAAGCCCAAGCCCAAGCCCACATCTCAGTCCTAGTGTATCACCCTTCAACTCCACCGGGATGAAACGTGCGAAAACGGGCCGCTAATCGATCGTGCTTCTGAATACTGATTTGCCTGAGGTGACCATGGTTTGAACAGATTGCGCGCAAACCTGTTCTACTGCTGTGAATGATTCCTGATGCATATGGGGGGCCGGCCTTGAGGCTCGTCGCATCTGTGATACGAGCTGAGATATATCTTTGGATGAATGGTCGCTATGGAAGAAATTCGTTCGGTCTGCTCGTGGAATTGGGGCCTGCTGTTTGGTCTTATTGATTATTCTCTGTGTATCTATTTGACTCCCAAATATTAGCGTTGTCGGTTCGGGTTAGTTAACGTGATTGATCTGTGGTTCAAAGTAAAATAGTTGTGGACAATAATCAGGGTTTTTGTCAGTTGTAACATGTCCGAGGGGTTTGATGTTCTTGTGGACAGCCATGGTTGGTGCAAGTCTAAATAAGATTTGTTTTTCCAATGGCATTCCAATGTATGAACCGCAAGCAACATCATGAAGATCACTCACTTGCCTTGCAGTAAGCATATCTCACTTGCCTTGCAGTAAACATCATGATCGACGTACGCGTTGTACATGCCTTTATTGGCATGTCTCATGAACGACCTGTCCTTTTACCGACAAATGCTCGGGAACACATGAAATCGAGAAATTTACTTCATACATGTGGGAGCTATGAAAGACTTGTTCAATGTGTATAAGAATTATGTCAATTCCAGGTGTTGTAGACAGTAATGCATGCGCCTTGACTCAATTTGCAGATCATATATCTGGAAAGAGATCCAAAATTTATGTCATCATTATGCTTGGTCTATTCCTAAGTCTAAGGCGACATGATTGCATGCCCTTCATCTGAGGCAAAACACACCACTTTGCACTAAGCTCTCCAATGGAGCTTCTAGTCTTAATCAGCAAGTTACGTGCCTTGTTTCTTAAGTACTCGGAGACTGCTGAACTCAGATTAAGCTTGTACCATGGCATGCGGACGTAATGGGCGGGATTGACAGCACAAGTGATTAAATTTTCCTTCTATCATGACAGAGAATCATTGAGCCTTGCTTAGCAAGGACGCATTAAATGTCAAGTTACATTTTCCAGGCGAGCATTGGATTCGAGTACTAAACAGCAGAGTCAGACAGGTCCACAGTTACACTTACACAAGTACAGTACTACATAGACATATAAAAATGGGCATTGGCATGCTAAACAAATACACTTACTGTCGAAGATCTAGGACATGATCCTGCACGCAGAGTATTTTAACTTGATTATTTGGGATCGCAGCACATGGTTTGGGGGACGAATCAAGACTGGTTAGACGGGCTGAATGTGCCGACGGAGGGGAGCGCGCGGAGCGCCCTTTCTGCCACTCCTCAAATTAGGGTGTGTTTGTTTGGGCTGCAGCTGCAACGGCTCCGGCTGGAAAAAGCGGCTGTAGCTGCTAGCTGCGGCTGAAAGATAGAAGCCGATGTGCAGCCGTTTGGTAGTTGTGTTGTGGCGGCTGCGGCTGATGCCGAAATATGCTGAGATGACTAAAATGCCATCCATTGTTCTGTAAACTGGTTTAAATGTTGATTGTACTGTTATAATAATAAATGACTTGATTAAGACTCTTTTTTTTTAGATGTCCAATCTTTGCTGGATTTATCTGAAACTACATTTCTTTGATAGTATAGACAATATATTCAAACGAATTAATATATTAGACATATAATTTGTAGAATGTAAGTTAAATCACCTAGTTTGGTTGTTGATTTAAATACAGATGACTGAGTTGTAAGTTAATCACCTACGACTATATTACTACACATGAATTACTGTTAATACACTTACGCACACCACCCACGCAACACACACGCACCACCGAAACCACGCTGGCAGGCGGCCGGAGGCCAGCACACACCATGCACGCACACCTCAACTTGCTGCTTCGCCAGCAGTCGTCGCCACCATACACTCCGCCGCTCGCGCACGTCTCCCTCAATGTTCTGCATGTATCCGCCACCGCCGCACGCTCTGCCTGACGCATGGAGTGACGAGGTCGGATCTGGAGTCGCCGGCGTCCTGTGAGCTCGATGCGGTTGCATCCATGCCGACGTCCTGTGCTTGGCAGCGGAGAAAGGGGCTCGGCCTCCTCTGCGTGCTGCGGGACCGCACCGGAGCGAACAGATGGCGGTGGCCGGAGATCGGGCTGGAGGCGGCGCCAGTGGTCGAAGGGGCCTCCGGTCGATGGAGATTGGGCCTGGTCTGTCGGGGTGAAAGAGAGTTGGAGAATAGGCTGGCGAAAGAAACGAACCGGTAAGGGACGTGGAGTAATTGGTCACGAGCACAGATGTGCTCGATATCTGCCGCGTCGATCAATGCTTAGGGATCTGGGCCATTATTTTATACGGGGAATTATGGGCTAGTGGTAATTGTGAGGTGGGCCGAAATACGTATGCAGCACGGGTGGGGTCGTGGGCCAGAGTAGCGTGGCAGTAGCGGCAGGTGGGACGGGGTTCTGGAAGTCCGTCTATTGTCGGTGAGGTAGGCCACGGATCAGAATCTGCGAACTGTCTGATCCGTGGCTCCGAAAAATTGCTTTCCGTCCAAAGGCCCCAGCCATGAATTGAATGCGGTAGACCTCTTCTCCCCAACGCGGGCGTCATCTGGAGAGTTCCTGCTGCAATCGATTGGACGGTATGTTGATCTATAGATATTAGGCGAGCCTGATTTTGATTTCCGGTGCAGAGTTTAGATGGCCGAAACCTAAGCCTTTTGTTGTATCAGATCTAGTCTGATTGAGGAGGTTAGGGAGAGGCTGGTGCAGTGGGTCGCCGCAAAATGGTAGTACGAGGACGGTGGGCGGTGGTGGAGGTGGCACGAGGCGGCCCAGGTTAGTGGCGGTGAAGGTCGAATCTCGGAGACACCTGTGATCTTCGAGCTTTCAACTGGGAAGATGAATCCCCAGGCCCTGGCTGGAATAAAAGATAGGAAAATGCAAGCTAATTCCAGCATGAATGGTTGATTTTATAAAACTAGGATTACATGGTTGTAAGGTCGTCAATTAGTTTCTGAACCTAGCAATTATGTGCTAGCGATATCTTGATTACTAGTTGGATGTGCTGACATCTTTGTTTAGTAGATTCAGGTAATTGACATAAATCTGATGCAGCCTATCGGCGGTGTGGGTCATTTGGAAGTCGAGGCTGCGGGATAGAGGTCGAGCACGGCGGCGGGACACCATGGAGTTTCTAATGCAGCCTACCAAAGACGCGTCGTGGATCTTTGCTTTTAGGTGATGCCTCGATTTTTAGGCCAAGGGCTTAGCAGAGGCAGAGGATCGCTTTTCCCCCAATGTTCAGATCCACTCAGCTTCACGAAGGTAGGGGATAGTTTGGTGCGGCCCACGTGGCTGTGAATGATCTGCGGTGGCGGATTTGGAGGTGCCACAAGAGGGCGGATCGCGTGGCGCAGCATTGGGCGGTGGAACAAGAGCGGCACAAATCTTCTCGGTGAAGGAGACGGCGACCGATGAAGCGAAGGAGAGCTTCGCCTCCGACGCGTGAGCTGTCAGCACGGGAAGATGAATCCCCATGCGCCGGGGTGGAACAAGAGGTTAGTGAAGAGCAACTTGCATCCCATCGGATAATCGAGGATTTAGGGAAATAGAACTAGTCACGATTGAAAAATCCCTACAGTTAGAGCAAGTGATGATTGCTCTCGCCTTGAAAAATTGTTTGCGGTGATTGCTCTCTGCATTCGTAAAATTTATGCTATATGTCATTGTGTTTGCACGTTGATTGCTCTGCATTCGGAAAATTTATGCTATATGTCATTGTGTTTGCAGGCTTAGGATTGGTGCCGCCGCACCGATCGTAACACCGTGTCCAAATCAATTAGTGCGTTCGAGAAGGCGTGGGGAGTTTGTTTCGCAGAGAACCCAATTTGTTCAGCCAAGATCTCTGGATATGCTGGTTTAAGTTTTGGTCTCTGACTCAACGCCGGAGATAGATAGAGGTGACGACATAGCGGTGGCGAACAAATGGAGTTCTGATGCAACCAGTTTGGACTTTGGAGGTAATCACCTTTGTGCCTTCTGCTATTTGGGTTCTTTACGGAGATTTGTTGAAATTTTATGTCATGATTTGAGATTTGGCCGACCACGGGACCGCCGTCTTTGGAAGAGGTCAACAATAACGAGGTTCCAATGAAGCCACTTTGCACTACTCATTGTGGCCATGATTGTAGATCAGTTGTCCCCCATGGCGGTACCTAGCGCTGGCGGGAAGATCTGTGTGGCAGAGGGGGTGCCTGTCATTGAAGCAGAGGGTGAAGCGCAAGCATCCGAGCAGCAGACCAAAAACTCCAGGATGGACAAGAAGGTAATCGATTGGTCATGCATGATTGGATACCCGATGTCAAGCCGTACGTGGAAGTGGGCTAGCTCAAATTGCTCTTTTATAATTGGCTTACTGGATGATAATTTAGTTAACGAACCTCTGAAAAAAGGAAAATCTGTGTGCACCGGGTTCTGATTCTGATTGAATCTTAAGTAAGATGTGGCCATGTAAAAATTATAGATATATGTCAAATCAGGTTGCATGAAGTGGGAAATGAGATTTGAATGAGCCAGCTCGTAAGAGCAACACAGTTTTTAGCTTGAGTCTGTGATGGTGGAATGTAATACATTGGCTAGAATTTTTCCAGTTAAATTGGAACTTCTAAAGTAAGATACAAGATAAGCTTTGTGATTTCAGGGATGAGTGCGTATAAAGTTTGTACCTTTTATGGGTTCACGAACAAATGCTTGCATCAGATGGAATCATTGGGAAGAACTGAATCAATAGAAAAGAACAATGGTACCTTTGGGTGAGTATGGATTAATGGCCAGTGCTTAAACCTAACTCTTGTCTACATGATGAGGATTGGTGCTGCCGCTCCTGGCCGGACGCCATGTCCTGGTCGTACGACCACCCTCGAGAAGGCAATCTGCAGCTTCACAGAGAACCCAGGAGACATTGTGATTGTGCCTGCGTTGGGTACAAGCTTTGATACATTGGTTGAGGCTTACGACTTCTAGAACCTGTACTGGTGGGAGAAGGGTTTAGATATTAGATAGGAGAATATCAGGTTGAATGTGGAGAGGACAAAGTGCATGCAAGAAATCTTTTGTGGCTGTGTGGTACGCATTATTGTATTTCCTGAACCCACATATGTATGTAGTTGAAGCATTGACAAACAATATAAGCTCATATGTTCTTGTGGACTATTGATTTTGCAGAATTTGAAGCATGGACAAACAATTGAGGCTCATATGTTCTTGTGGACTGCTGATTTCTTAGACGGTGCTGTCATGTTTCCAGGCACACGTTTATGTGTCCACCCTGATGAGTATTTCCTAGAAATGCATGATGGTATGGACATGGCTCTATGGGCCAACCTTTTTGAATAAAAGAAAAAAAACTTGATCCATTTCATCATGACTATAAAATATAAGTTTACATGAAGTTTGCGTGGGATATGTAGCTACCTGAATTTATAGTATGTTATTACGAACAGCAGGATATAAAACAGTTACGGAAGTGCGATGCATTCTAAAACTGTATTACCACAATGATGGTTGCATGCTGAATTTTGAATTTGTTATAAGTTGATTTACTTTGCTTGTTCGTTGGGCCATGGAATTTAATGTTGAGCAGATAATGTGGTGGGCGTGTGACAAGTGTGTGCCTTTATCGAGGTCACGCGCTAAGAACTGTGACGAACCAGTTCAATTTTGAATGGTAAGAGGGGAGAAAGTGAGGCTGTTAACCGAATCAACCAGCAAAGCAGAGCCACTTCGAACCGTCGCCCCATTGATACACCGCTTCTCAAGGTAGAAGAAGGTCAAGACCGGAGGGCAGCGGTGGCAATGGCTCCTTCCTTGCTATCTCTCTGAATCTTCCATTATTAACTCGATGCAGCTTCCAAGCTGCAAATAGTATCTCAAGAGGTAAATCTGTTCGTGTAGAAATGTTGATCTAAGTTGAATTTGCAGCAACATTTAGCTAAGCTGGGGTAGTGGCGTGCGAAATTTGGGTTGAACCGTGATGAGGAATGCTAATAAGCGTGTCCAACGGTGAGGCACAATAAATGGTTTATCTGCCGCCGTGACCCATGAGTCCGTAATCTTTAATTTGTGGCGCACCACGTCAAGCCACGGTCGAGCCGGAGAACATGTGGCTAACGACGTAACACGATCATTGTTGAAGTGGGCGGTGGGACTGTTCAAAAAGGGACATACGAGAATAATACCTCAGGCTGTACTTGTTAGGGTGTCAATCTCGATGAGAATAGACGGGACAAATATAGAGTGCATCTGAGCTCGAGCTCAGAATAGCACTTTCGACCGGTAAGGGCAATTTGAGCGTGATATGGTGTTTGATGGGAGGGCAAAAGGGTAAAAGATCGGTTTGGAGCCAGCTGCGGCTACAAGAAGCTCGATTTTTCGGACCTGTTCGGATCTCCTCTGGCTTCTCAAAACTTCACATATCCAGCTTCTCCTCCTCGCTTCTAACTTCATGTAGCGATAGCAGGACCGTTCGGCTGCATTGGGCAGCTTCTCGTAGAGCTGCAGCCCAACTTGGAGGGCTCTGGCCCGTTTGGCACTGATTGGGCCGGCTGGGGGCAGCCTTGTTCGACCCAGTGCACCGATAGGAGGGAGGGGGAGGGGTATCAATTGGTTGGGGATCGCTGGTTTCTTTTTATCGAGCGGGGGGCAGCGAACCGTTTTTTTTGGCGGTGGCAGCTTCCTGTAAATTGGGTGAACTTCTGATTCTTCGATCGGTGGAGCTGGGCCGCTCGAGCTTCACAATTTTGCACTTCGAGTTGGATTAGCTTCGAGAAGTTAGCTTCTTGGAGCCCAAACGTTTGGGACAAAATTATTTGAGAAGCTGCTGCAGTTAGAAGCCGGAGGAGATCAGAACAGGCCCTTCAGCTCCAGCTTCTCTGTTGTTTTCTCGGAGCGCTCCGAGGAAGCTCTAAACGGAGCCGGGCCAAAATTTAGCCGTTTGTTTGGGCTCTGGCTTTTTCGACCTAGAAGCTGTAGAAGCCGCTCATAGGAGCCCAAACAAACACACCCTTAGAACTGGATGTTGCTCCGCTCTAGCGTGGAGTTGGAGAGCGGAGAGAGTCCGAACAACCTCTAAATACAACCCTGTACAAATGTGAGTACGTTTCGGTAATAGCCTCTGATGTTTTTTTAATAAACTTTCGATCTATTCATTTTCAATCATGGTAATACAACGAACATTAAAATAATAAAAATTACATCCAAATTCATAGACCACCTAGCAACGAATATAAGCACTGAATCGAGCCAAAGGCACGCCGCTGTCACCGCCCCTTCCTGATCGGAGCCGGGCAAACCTTGTTGTAGTAGACAGTTAGAAAATCATCGTGCTAAGGCCCCATAGAACCAACGCACCAGAATAGTAACCGCCGCTGATGAAGAGTGTAGACAAGAAGGATCCAACCTGAAGACACACGAACAAAGGCGAACGATGAACAGGTCCGAACAAATCCACCAAAAACAGATCCACCGGAGACACATCTCCATACATCCACCAACGATGCTAGACGCATCACCGGAATGGAGGCTAGACGGGAAGACCTTTATTCTATCTTTAAGGAGCCGCCGCCGTCTTGCCTTTCTGAGTAGGACACAAACTCTAACAAACTAAAAAAAAATCTAAAAACGGAGCCCTTACACCAACAAGGACCGGGATCCACGCCGCCCTCATGATCCTAAGACAACGGGAGAAGGGGCGGACCGGCGCCGACGCCGGCGGAGGCAGAGGAATTCTAGCTTTTTGGGTAGGCGGCGGCTGGCTAGGTCGTCTCTCTTCGATGTTTACTTTGACTGGCTTCTTGGTTGGAGTAACAGGAGTCCCGAAATGGAGTAGTATTTGGCCTAGTAGTAGTGCGAAATACAGTAATCAGGGCCGTATAAAACCTGCTTATCTTCATCAAGCTTCGACACGTTCGTCGGGCTGTTTTTCATTTGGGGACAGACTGTCTTCAGCCCAATCATGCTGTGACACGTGCACGTGACTAATCATGCTGGGTCAAGGTCAGAATTTTGACTAACTAACTAACGGGTTTGATCTTCCAAACCCAATAACAACCGGCGGATACGGGATAAAAAAACAGCGGATACGCCTTCGGTGCCTGTTGTTCATCGCCTTTGCTTCGGCGGCGACGATGACGACGCTGAATAAATATTCTTCAGATCCTTTCCTGACGAGGCCATCGGTCCTATGGTTGGGGATGGATCTGGAAATCAGTCTGTTCAAGCAAGGATGGCGTGGCGGCGGCGGGATCATCGTGGTGGACCTGTGTCCTCGGGCTCCGTCGTTGCAACGATGTTTGCTCCAACGTCGGCGTGGAGCTTGGGAGGTAGTTCAGGAGCGGATGCAGATTGTGGTCTGCATCGACGACATTTGGAAGACGGAACGTGTGCTGGGTTCGTGGTTCGTGGATGGCAGGTATGGTTTCCTCCTTCGTCGTCTTAGCCGTGGTGGGGTGCCAGATCTGGAGTTCGATTGCGTGTCCGGGGTGTTGCCCCGGTCTGATTCGTTCAACGGCAATGGCTTCACTTTTGGTGAGCCACCTTGGAGGTCCGCAAAGCTGCATATCAGCGATGGAGCCGCGTCGAGCTCGGGTGAGGAGGTGATCCGTCATTCTTTTCTTCGGTGGCTGCTGTGGTGGTGCCAAAGGCAGATGACGGACGTTCATGTGAAGTTCAGAGAT
This sequence comes from Aegilops bicornis, assembly GCA_021605145.1. Lineage (NCBI taxonomy): Eukaryota > Viridiplantae > Streptophyta > Magnoliopsida > Poales > Poaceae > Aegilops > Aegilops bicornis. The sequence continues at coordinate 499,612,508 of CM038669.1, read as the reverse complement.
GTTCTGCTATCTTTTAGTTTTGTCATGTCGGTTCTTACATGACTTGTACTTTGTTCTTTATGATATGAATGAGACACGTATTACCATGCAAAAAAGAAAAACTGAAACTGCCGTTTTGGGTTGATGGTGCTCTCGACTAAAGGCATACAAATACAGAGGGAATACAAATATACAATCATGTATGGATTGAAAAATAAGAACATAATTTCACGAAGGGCACGAATAAGGGCGTCTCCAACACCGACCCTCAAACCTCCTATAACCGTCCGAACCCTAGAAACCATCCAACGCGGTTCAGTATCAGTCCGCGGCGCGGTCCGGACGCGATATCTCCTGCAAACCGGAGACAAACTGAGAGGGGGGCCATTGCGGGAGTCTAGACCAATCTCACACCCGCTTCTGACCGCCCTGGCCCATCAAAACCCCCTCAGCCGTCCCTCCCGTGCTTTCTTTCCGATGCACGTGCCGGCCCAGAGCACACAGAGGCTAGCATTGGTGTTGTAATGTGATCGGAGGGAGGGAGGGCGGCGCTGACCAACGCGACCTCTCGACAGCTGCCACTTCAATGCGGACACAAGTTCTTGAGGAACCAACTCCGACCGTTGTGCCACATTGAAGCGGCTGACCGGCCCTTCGCATGGTCTCGCCGCGGTTATATAAGCCGCGTTATGGCGCCGTCCATATCGCATCGTCTTTCTCCTCCTCGTCCCCTCTCCCCACCCATCTCCTTCCACATCTCTCGCGATGGGCATGTCTTGAGCGTCGGTGCCGGCAGGCGGTTCCGGGGCGGGATCTGGCGGATCGTGGCGACGCCGCCCTCGAACGGGCCATCGTCCTCATCGGCGCGCAACTCCTCGATGAAGGCGGAGATCATCATCTCCTCTGGCGACGAGGAGGACCAGCAGCCGCCGCCGTAGCAGTACGCGTCGACGCTCACGAGCCAGGTCTACACCACCACCGACACGGAGTTTGAGGAGCAGATGGAGCTCATGCTCCGTCGCTCCGTCATCCACATTAACGGCCCGGCTTCGCCACCTGGGTCACTCCTCCCGTGAAGCCGGAGTCGGCATCCCCTCCACGCTCTCTACCATCGCGTGAAGGAGTAGCGGCTCTCGCCGCCGCCCTATTGGGAAACGTAGCATGCAATTTCAAAAATTTCCTATGCTCACGCAAGATCTATCTAGGAGATGCATAGCAACGAGAGGGGTGACAGTGTGTCCACGTACCCTCGTAGACCGAAAGTGGAAGCGTTTGATAATGCGGTTGATGTAGTCGAACTTCTTCTCGTTCCGACCGATCATGCACCGAATGTACGGCACCTCCGAGTTCTGCACACATTCAGCTCGATGGCGTTCCTCAAACTCTTGATCTAGCAAAGTGTCGAGGGAGAGTTCCGTCAGCACGATGGCGTGGTGACGGTGAAGGTGAAGTGATCTGCGCAGGGCTTCGCGTAAGCACTACGAAGATACGACCGGAGGCGTAAACTGTGGAGGGGGGGCGCCGCACACGGCTAACAATTGTTAGTGTGTCCTCCCCCCTCATATATATAGGTGGGAGGGAGAGGGAGTAGCCAAGGGGGCGCCCAGGTAGGAGGAATCCTACTTGGAGCCCTAGTCCTATTTGCCCCCTCCCCCTTACCCTAATTTCCTCAGGGGGAAGGAAGGAGGAGGGAGGAGGGAAGGAAGGTGGATGCCGAATCCCTCCCCTCCCTTTCTCTCTTCCCTTCTTTCCTTCCCCTCCAAGTTCAGCCTATACCGGAGGCGTAAACTGTGGAGGGGGGCGCCGCACACGGCTAACAATTGTTGGTGTCTATTCTAGCGGTGCGCATATATATATATGGGTTGGAGGGAAGGAGAGGCAGCCAAGGGGGCGCCCCAAGTAGGAGGAACCCTACTTGGGCGCCTCCCAATTCGGCCTCTCCCCCTTCCATAAGTTCCGGAGGGGGAAGGAATGAGGAGGGGAGGAATGGGGAGGCCGAATCCCTCCCCCTCCTTCTCTCTTCCCCTCTTTCCTTCTCCTCCTATTTCGGCCTATATGGGGGCGCACCAGCCCCTTAGGGGCTGGCCTGTCCCCCTCTTGGCCCATTAGGCTCATATAGTTGTCGGGGGGGGGGGGGGGGGCCCGGAACCCCTTCTGGTGACCCGATATGTACCAAGTACCCCTGGTACACTTCCGGTGTCCAAATACTATCGTCCTGAAGGAAATATGCCCTAGAAGCAATAATAAAGTTGTTATTTATATTTCCTTATATCATGATAAATGTTTATTATTCATGCTAGGATTGTATTAACCGGAAACTTAGTACATGTGTGAATACATAGACAAAACAGAGTGTCCCTAGTATGCCTCTACTTGACTAGCTCGTTAATCAAAGATGGTTATGTTTCCTGACCATAGACATGTGTTGTCATTTGATGAACTGGATCACATCAATAGAGAATGATGTGATGGACAAGACCTGTTCGTTAGCTTAGCATTATGATCGTTGAGTTTTATTGCTATTGCTTTCTTCATGACTTATACATGTTCCTCTGACTATGAGATTATGCAACTCCCGAATACCGGAGGAACACCTTGTGTGCTATCAAACGTCACAACGTAACTAGGTGATTATAAAGATGATCTAGAGGTGCCTCCAAAGGTGTTTGTTGGGTTGGCATAGATCGAGATTAGGATTTGTCACTCCGTGTATCAGAGAGGTATCTCTGGGCCCTCTCGGTAATGCACGTCACTATAAGCCTTGCAAGCAATGTGACTAATGAGTTAGTTGCGGGATGATGCATTCTGAGCGAGTAAAGAGACTTGCCGTAACGAGATTGAACTAGGTATGAAGATACCGACGATCGAATCTCGGGCAAGTAACATACCGATGACAAAGGGAACAACGTATGTTGTTATGCGGTTTGACCGATAAAGATCTTCGTAGAATATATAGGAGCCAATATGAGCATCCAGGTTCCTCTATTGGTTATTGACCGGAGATGTGTCTCGGTCATGTCTACATAGTTCTCGAACCCGTAGGGTCTGCACGCTTAACGTTCGATGACGATTTGTATTATGAGTTATGTGATTTGATGTACCTAAGGTTGTTCGGAGTCCCGAATGAGATCGCGGACATTACGAGGAGTCTCGAAATGGTCAAGACATAAAGATCGATATATTGGAAGGCTATATTCGGACATCGGAAAGGTTCCGAGTGATTCGGGTATTTTTCGGAGTATCGGAGAGTTACCGGAATTCGCCGGAGGAAGTAATGGGCCTTAATGGGCCATACGGGAAAGGAGAGAAGGGCCTCAAGGGGTGACCGCCCCCCCTGGCAAGTCCGAATTGGATTAGGGAGGGGGTGGTGCCCCCCTATCTTTCCTTCTCCTTCTCTTACTCCTTCCCTCTCTCCCCTCTTGGAAAAGGAAGGGGACTCCAACTAGGATTGGGAATCCTAGTTGGACTCCCCCTATAGGCGCGCCCCTCCTGGGCTGGCCTCCTCCTCCTCCCTCCTTTATATACGTGGCCAAGGGGGCACCCAAAGACACACAAGTTGATTTCTTAGCCGTGTGTGGTGCCCCCCCTCCATAAATTTCCACCTCGGTCATATTGTCGTAGTGCTTAGGCGAAATCCTGCGCGGTAACTTCATCATCACCGTCACCACGCCGTCGTGCTATAGAAACTCTCCCTCGACCTCAGCTGGATCTAGAGTTCGAGGGACATCACCGAGCTGAACGTGTGCAGATCATGGAGGAGCCATGCGTTCGGTACTTGATCGGTTGGATCGTGAAGACGTTCGACTACATCAACCGCGTTACTTAACGCTTCCGCTTTCGGTCTACGAGGGTACGTGGACACACTCTTCGCGCTCGTTGCTATGCTTCTCCTAGATAGATCTTGCGTGATCGTAGGAATTTTTTTGAAATACTACATTCCCCAACAGTGGCATCCGAGCCAGGTCTATGCGTAGATGTTATATGCATGAGTAGAACACAAAGAGTTGTGGGCGATAATAGTCATACTGCTTACCAGCATGTCATACTTTGATTCGGCGGTATTGTTGGATGAAGTGACCCAGACCAACATTACATGACTGCGTTCATGAGACTGGTTCTACCGCCGTGCTTTGCACATAGGTGGCTAGTGGGTGTCTGTTTCTCCAACTTTAGTTGAATCGAGTGTGACTTTGCCCGGTCCTTGTTGAAGGTTAAAACAACACACTTGACAAAAAATCATTGTGGTTTTGATGCGTAGGTAAGAATGGTTCTTGCTAGAAGCCCGTAGCAGCCACGTAAAACTTGGAAGAACAAAGTAGAGGACGTCTAACTTGTTTTTGCAGGGCTTGCTGTGATGTGATATGGTCAAGACGTGATGATATATAAATTGTTGTATGAGATGATCATGTTTTGTAACAGTTGTCGGCAACTGGCAGGAGCCATATGGTTTTCGCTTTATCACTAAACAGTAGCGATAGTCGTAGAAGCAATAGTTTGTGAGACGACAACGATGCTTCAATGGAGATCAAGGTGTCAAGCCGGTGACAATGGTGATCATGATGGTGCTTTGGAGATGGAGATCAAAGGCACAAGATGATGATGGCCATATCATATCACTTATTTGATTGCATGTGATGTTTATCTTTTATGCATCTTATTTTTCTTAGTACGGTGGTAGCATTATAAGCTGATCTCTCACTAAATTTCAAGGTATAAGTGTTCTCCCTGAGTATGCACCGTTGCTACAGTACATCGTGCCGAGACACCACGTGATGGTCGGGTGTGATAAGCTCTACGTTCACATACAACGGGTGCAAGCCAGTTTTGCACACGCAGATTACTCGAGTTAAACTTGACGAGCCTAGCATATGCAGATATGGCCTCGGAACACTGAGGCTGAAAGGTCGAGCGTGAATCATATAGTAGATATTATCAACATAGTGATGTTCACCATTGAAAACTACTCCATCTCACGTGATGATCGGACATGGTTTAGTTGATATGGATCACGTGATCACTTAGATGATTTGAGGGATGTCTATTTAAGTGGGAGTTCTTAAGTAATATGATTAATTGAACTTTAATTTATCATGAACTTAGTCCTGGTAGTATTTGCATAACTATGTTGTAGATCAATAGCTCGCGATGTAGCTCCCCGTTTATTTTTGATATGTTCCTAGAGAAAAAACTATGTTGAAAGATGATAGTAGCAATGATGTGGACTAGGTCCGTGATCTGAGGATTATTGTAACATCCCAAAATTCTAAGTTTTGGAATGTTATAATAAATAAATAGTTTTGATTGATTGTTTGATTGCTCGTGTGAAATTGAGTGAAATTTGAAACTTTTTGAAAGTTGAATGAGAGGGAATAAAATGACTTTCCCAAAACTTTCACTTTGCTTTCTGATCTCCATGAATTTAAATTAATTTCATCACAAAACCCTAGAGTGAAGATAATATGACTTCTTCCATTTAAATAAATGAAAATGGTTTTTGAAAAGATTTGAATTCCATTTGGAAATATTTTCAACCTCGGAAAATTCATGCAACTCAATGATTTTCATGAGAGAAGATAAAAATGACTTCTTCAAATGATATGAAATATGAGCTGGGAGTTTAAAAGAATCAAATTTAAAGTCCATTTGAAATTATTTACAATTTGGAGTTATTTGGGTTTTATTCAAATTATTTTTCTCCAAAAATAAAATATATGGAAATTAGGGTAAAATGATTGCCTACATTAGAAAACTGGAGAGAAATAAATTCGAAATCATTTTGGTATTTCTAAAATGATTTTTATGGGGTTTCATTACAACAGTAGCACTCTTTGCTTTATTTGAATTTTTGTAGATTTTATTTGATGCTAGAAAAATGTTCAAGTTATAGAAAATCTTTTTCTGAAAATTTTGATATATTATATGCCTATAGTGTATTTTTATTTGGTTTATTTTATTATCTGTAAATATTGTTTAAAAAAAAGAGTTCCGAACCGAACTGGGCCGGCCCAGCCCAAACGCTGCCCAGCTCCTCGCCTGTCGCCTTCTAATCATGAGGCGGTCTGCCGCCACCGTCGCCGTGACCGAGGGGACTCTCGCTTGCCCTCCGCTAAGTCGGACTTCGGCCCTTTTTATAAGCCGCTGCCATTCGCTTGCCGCCGCTAACGCCGCTCACAGCTAGCCGCTAGCCAGTCGCGCCAGTCGCCTCCGCCGCCAAGCCAAGCCGCTAAAGTCCGCCACCGTCGCCCGAACTAGCGAGATCCGCCGTCGGACTCGCTAACCGCCGCCGCCGGTTTTCGACGGAAAACCGCCCCGAACCGGTACAAAACCGTCTAGGTTTTCTTTTGTTTTTTTCGGTTTTCCCGATCTGTTTATTTTGCGAGCGTTCATTTGATTAGCTTCTTTAGAGAACGGTTTTCGTCGGTTTAGGTTCTGTAGCGAAAGTTCGTTCGTTAGGTTTTTCTTTTTATTTTAGTTTTCGGCCAGGGACCTATCCATGAATTTGTTTCTTATAGTTTAGTCCCTGGTCTTCAAACGGTCACAACTTTTTGCTTGCTTATCCAAATCCAACGAAACCAGCGCCTACTTCTTCGTTATGATCCCCTCTGTCCAGATAGTCAAGTTGGAAATGTTTTTGAAAATTTAAAATTTGGTTTCAAACATATTTGAATTCAAACTTCTTTTGTTCATAACTTGAGTTTTATAACTCCGTCTTATCTGATTCTTTTTGCTAAATAAAGCTCTTGACCTAAACTTTCTAATAAGACCAAATCCACCCAATTTTAATACTGTCAGAAATTGTTTTATGCTGCAAGGGTGGTTTGCTAGTTTTCGAAGTTTTCTGAGATCTTTTCTTTGATTCTTTTGCATGAGTGCTTATGTATGAAATTGCTTTCTCACGATAGATTGACCGAAGTGTGGCGAGTAGAACTATCAGGAGTTATGAGTGTGAATCATCTTCATCAACAGTACAAGGCAAGTTCACACTTTGATCATACCCCTTTACTACCCAGTTTTTATGCATTAGTTTCACCCTCAAATATTGCATGAGTAGGATTGTGGTAACATGTGGGTGTGGGAAGTAGTTGTTGAGGTAGGAACCTATTGTCTTTTATCAACCCTGGGATTATACGTTATGCTCGTACTGCTTTGCTATGCTCATAGACGTGGATTGGTATGTGAGATGAAAGATGTGAGAGTTATATTAACTAAGGGAAACTTAAGGTGGCTACTTTAATACACATCTGGGTGGAATGGTTGGGGCACCCTGGAGCACCCAGTGGTTTGCTTGGGCACCCGGAGAACCCAGTGCTTGCCCAAGGGGATCCCGGAGTACCCGTGTGATCACCCTATGGAATGCCACCCAGGCTCAAAGGGATCATAAGATTATTCATGCTAGAAACTTTAGTGCGACCACAAGCCATTATGGGCTCTGGCATAGTTGAGTATGTTGTGTGACCTCTTTCAATGGTAGGCTAGCAGATGTAGGGGGAAGTAGCTGGTACTGTCTACCCAGAGTAAAGAGTTAATGCTTCAGAAAGACCGTGTCTCGATCATCCATTTCTCAAACATCATGTAGTGCGAGAAATTCAACGGAGGAGATCGAGTCTTGTGGGGAAAAGTGCACAAACCTCTGCAGAGTGTACAAACTAATCATGATTAGCTGTGTCCCCGGTTATGGACATTTTGAGTATCTGGTACTTGGATTATTGATTTGATCTCATCACATTACTTAATGAATTTGTTGGGTTATAATTATTACTTTGGAATTGAGTTGGAGGAACCTTATCAATATTTCAACCAACTTTGTAGTTAAATAAAATTTATTCCTTTGTTGTAGGGAAAAATTAGCTTTATGCAAAATTAAACTCAGAGTCTCCACCAGCCAAATATGCATGTAGTGATAGCCATTATTCAGCATTGCTCTACAGTGTGAAATTGCCAGTACATTCAATGTACTGACCTACGTGGCTGCAACGTCTCATGTTGCAGGATTCTTACGACGAGTAAGTGATACGTTAGGGTTAGGATGTCTACACTCGACTTTCCCATTGGTGTTGATGGGAATCCACAACCTTGTTACTTCCGCTATTTGGATTGAGGTAATAGTATTTATGTTACTTTATACATGTGATTTACCTCTGTTATAAATCCTCGAGTATCGTGTGTGTCAGCATACCGATCCAGGGATGACACTTAAGCACAGAGACTTGACCGTCTGAGGTCGGGTCGCTACAATTATCTTCATTGCTACACAAAATAATTATGTCCTTGATGCACCGCTAGGTGACGGACCTATTGCAGGAGAAGATGCAGACGTTATGAACGTTTGGCAAGCTCGGTATGATAACTACTTGAAAGGATCGATATAGTTGACTAGAGGGGGGGTGGTGAATTGGCAACTAACAATTTTTAGCTTTTCTTTACCAATTTAAACTTTCCATCAAAGTAGGTTGTCTAGATATTCAACTAGGTGAGCAACCTATATGATGCAACAACAGCAAGTACACAAGCAAGCAAGAGATGCAACACAATATAAGCTTGCACAAGTAGAGGTACGAGATAACCAAGAGTGGAGCCGATGAAGACGAGGATGTGTTACCTAAGTTCCTTCCTTTTGAGGGGAAGTATGTCTCCGTTGGAGCGGTGTGGAGGCACAATGCTCCCCAAGAAGCCGCTAGGGCCACCGTATTCTCCTCACGCCCTCACACAATGCGAGATGCCGTGATTCCACTATTGGTGCCCTTGAAGGCGGCGACCGGACCTTTACAAACAAGGTTGGGGCTCTCTCCACAACTGAATTGGAGGCTCCCGACAAAACCACAGAGCTTCACCACAATGGAATGTGGCTCCGAGGTGACCTCAACCGTCTAGGGTGCTCAAACACCCAAGAGCAACAAAATCCACACAAGAAAGTATGGGGTGATACGTCTCCAACGTATCTATAATTTTTGATTGTTCCATGCTATTATATTATCCGTTTTGGATGTTTAATGGGCTTTAATATACCTTTTTATATTATTTTTGGGACTAACCTATTAACCGAAGGCCCAGTGCAAATTGCTGTTTTTTTTGCCTATTTCAGTGTTTCACAGAAAAGGAATATCAAACGGAATCCAAACGGAATGAAACCTTCGCAAGGATCTTTTTTGGAACAAACGCAATCCAGGAGACTTGGAGTGGACGTCAAGGAAACAACGAGGCGGCCACGAGGTAAGAGGGCGCGCCCAGGGGGTAGGCGCGCCCCCACCCTCGTGGGCCCCTCGTAGCTCCACCGACCTACTTCTTTCGCCTATATATACTCTTATACCCTGAAAACATCCAGGGGAGCCACAAAAAAACCACTTTTCCACCGCCACAACCTTCTGTACCCGTGAGATCCCATCTTGGGGCCTCTTCCGACAACTTTCTGTACCTTCTATACTCTTATTCGATCACGGAGGGCTTCTACATCAACACCATAGCCTCTCCGATGATGTGTGAGTAGTTTACCACAGACCTTCGGGTCCATCGTTATTAGCTAGATGGCTTCTTCTCTCTCTTTGGATCTCAATACAAAGTTCTCCTCGATCTGCTTGGAGATCTATTCAATGTAATTCTTTTTTGCAGTGTGTTTGTCGAGATCCATGAGTTGCGGGTTTATGATCAAGATTATCTATGAACAATATTTGATTCTTCTCTGAATTCTTATATGCATGATTTAATATCTTTGCAAGTCTCTTCGAATTATTGGTTTAGTTTGGCCTACTAGATTGATCTTTCTTGCAATGGGAGAAGTGCTTAGCTTTGGATTCAATCTTGGGGTGCTCGATCCCAGTGACAGAAAGGGAAACGACACGTATTGTATTGTTGCCATCGAGGATAAAAAGATGGGGTTTATATCATATTGCTTGAGTTTATCCCTCTACATCATGTCATCTTGCCTAATCGTTACTCGTTTTTATGAACTTAATACTCTAGATGCATGCTGGATAGCGGTCGATGTGTGGAGTAATAGTAGTAGATGCAGAATCATTTCGGTCTACTTGTCACAGACGTGATGCCTATGTTCATGATCATGCCTAGATATTCTCATAACTATGCACTTTTCTATCAATTGCTCGACAGTAATTTGTTCACCCACCATAATATATGCTATCTTGAGAGAAGCCACTAGTGAAACCTATGACCCCCGGGTCTACTTCACATCATATAAGTTTCCGATCTATAATTCTAGTTTATTATTGTGCAATCTTTATTTTCCAATCTATACAACAAAAATACCAAGAATATTTATCTTATTATCATTATCAGATCTCACTTTTGCAAGTGGCTGTGAAGGGATTGACAACCCCTTTATCGCGTTGGTTGCAAGGTTCTTGATTGTTTGTGCAGGTACTAGGCGATTTGCATGTAGTCCCCTACTGGATTGATACCTTGGTTCTCAAAAATGGAGGGAAATACTTACGCTACTTTGCTGCATCACCCTTTCCTCTTCAAGGGAAAACCAACGCATGCTCAAGAGGTAGCAAGAAGGATTTCGGCGATTCTTGGGGAGATCTACACACAAGTCAAGACATACCAAGTACCCATCACAAACTCTTCTCCCTCGCATTACATTATTTGTCATTTGCCTCTCGTTTTCCTCTCCCCCACTTCACCCTTGTCGTTTTATTCGCCCTCTTTTCCGTCCGTCTCTTTTCGCTTGCTTCGTGTGATTTTGGGTGTTAGTGTGCCCGTTTTGCTTTGATGGCCCCACCGAAAAGCGTTGATCCTCACTTTAGAAGGTTGGAAGAAATTGAAAACAATGTTAGAAGCTTTATGTCTTTGCAATTTGAGCATAATAATTTCTTCATAAACGAGCTTAAAGAATAGGAAAGTCTTATGGAGTACATGAATAAAGAGCTCGATGATATGTCTAAGGAATTTTATGGTTTGAAATCCCAGTTTGCTCATCTTGAAAACTTAATAGCCCAAATTTCGGATAAGCAAGCCACCTTTGTTAATAAGATGGCAGCTAAACCGGAAGATCTAGATGAAAATAATAATGAAGATCTAAAAGTGATTGATGTGTCTCCTATTAAATCTTTGTTTTCCAATATGAATCTTGATAAAGATAGGACTGGAGATGAGTCAACTTTAGTTAAAAGGCGTCCCAATGATTCAGAGTTTTTAGATCTTGATGCAAAAATTGGTAAAAGTGGGATTGAAGAGGTCAAAACTTTACATAGCAATGAACCCACTATTTTGGATTTCAAGGAATTTAATTATGATAATTGTTCTTTGATAGATTGTATTTCCTTGTTGTAATCCGTGCTAAATTCTGCTCATGCTTATGATCAAAATAAACTTTACTAAACATATCGTTGATGCTTTAATGCAATCCTATGAAGAAAAACTTGAATTAGAAGTTTCTATCCCTAGAAAACTTTATGATGAGTGGGAACCTACTATTAAAATTAAGATTAAAGATCATGAATGCTATGCTTTATGTGATTTGGGTTCTAGTGTTTCCACGATTCCCAAAACTTTGTGTGATGTGTTAGGTTTCCATGAATTTGATGATTGTTCTTTAAATTTGCATCTTGCGGATTCCACCATTAAGAAACCTATGGGAAGGATTAATGACGTTCTTATTGTTGCAAATAGGAATTATGTGCCTATAGATTTCATTGTTCTTGATATAAATTGCAATCCTACATGTCCTATTATTCTTGGAAGACCTTTCCTTAGAACGTTTGGTGCAATTATTGATATGAAAGAAGGAAACATTAGATTTCAATTTCCATTAAGGAAAGGCATGGAACACTTTCCTAGGAAGAAAATTAAATTGTCTTATGAATCTATTATGAGAGCCACTTATGTATTGCATACCAAAGATGACAATACCTAGACCTATTCTTGTTTTTATGCCTAGCTAGGGGCGTTAAACGACATCGCTTGTCGGGAGGCAACCCAATTTTATTTTTGTTTCTTGCTTTTTGTTTCTGTTTAGTAATAAATAATTCATCTAGCTTCTGTTTAGATGTGGTTTTATGTTTTAATTAATGTTTGTGCCAAGTAGAACCAATAGGATCTTCTTGGGTGATAGTTGTTTGATCTTGCTGAAAAAGAAACAAACTTTACGCTCATGAAAATAATTTTTAAAATTCACTGGAACGTGATAAAATACTAATTCTTTTTATAGTAGATCAATAAACAAATTATCCAGGTTGCACTAGTTGTTCAGAATTATTGTAGTTCCAGAAGTATTCGAACAAATCAGATTTCCACAGACTGCTCTGTTTTTTACAGATTCCATTTTTCGTGTGTTGTTTGCTTATTTTGATGAATCTATGGCTAGTATCGGGGGGTATGAACCATAGAGAAGTTGGAATACAGTAGGTTTAACACCAATATAAATAAATAATGAGTTCATTACAGTACCTTAAAGTTGTGGTTTGTTTTCTTACACTAACGGAGCTCATGAGATTTTCCGTTGAGTTTTGTGTTGTGAAGTTTTCAAGTTTTTGGGTAAAGATTTGATGGATTTTGGGACAAGGAGTGGCAAGAGCCTAAGCTTGGGGATGCCCAAGGCACCCCAAGGTAAAATTCAAGAACAACCAAAAGCCTAAGCTTGGGGATGCCCCGGAAGGCATCCCCTCTTTCGTCTTCATCCATCGGTAACTTTACTTGAGGCTATATTTTTATTCACCACATGATATGTGTTTCGCTTGGAGCATCTTGTATGATTTGAGTCTTTGCTTTTTAGTTTACCACAATCATCCTTGCTGTACACACCTTTTGGAGAGACACACATGAATCGGAATTTATTAGAATACTCTATGTGCTTCACTTATATCTTTTGAGCTAGATAATTTTGCTCTAATGCTTCACTTATATCTTTTTAGAGCACGGTGCTGGTTTTATTTTATGGAAATAATTGATCTCTCATGCTTCACTTATATTATTTTGAGAGTCTTTTAGAACAGCATGGTAATTTTCTTTGGTTATAAAATTAGTCCTAATATGATAAGCATCCAAGATGGGTATAATAAAAACTTCCATATAGAGTGCATTGAATACTATGAGAAGTTTGATACTTGATGATTGTTTTGAGATATGAAGATGGTAATATTAGAGTCGTGCTAGTTAAGTAATTATGGAATTGAGAAATACTTATGTTGAGGTTTGCAAGTCCTGTAGCATGCACGTATGGTAAACGTTGTGTGACAAATTTGAAGCATGAGGTGTTCTTTGATTGCTTTCCTTATGAGTGGCGGTCGGGGACGAGCGATGGTCTTTTACTACCAATCTATCCCTCTAGGAGCATGCGCGTAGTGCTTGGTTTTGATGACTTGTATATTTTTGCAATAAGTATGTGAGTTCATTATGACTAATGTTGAGTCCATGGATTATACGCACTCTCACCCTTCCATCATTGCTAGCCTCTTCTGCACTGCATTGCCCTTTCTCACCTTGAGAGTTGGTGCAAACTTTGCTTGTGCATACAACCCCCGTGATATGATACGCTCTATCACACATAAACCTCCTTATATCTTCCTCAAAACAGCCACCATACCTACCTATTATGGCATTTCCATAGCCTTTCCGAGATATATTGCCATGCAACTTTCCACCGTTCCGTTTATCAGGACACGCTTCATCATTCTCATATTGCCCTGCATGATCATGTAGTTGATATCGTATTTGTGGCAAGGCCACCATGCATAATTTAATACATGTCACTCTTGATTCATTGCCCATCCAGGTACACCGCCGGAGGCATTCATATAGAGTCATACTTTGTTCTAGTATCGAGTTGTAATCTTTGAGTTGTAAATAAATAGAAGTGTGATGATCATCATTATTAGAGCATTGTCCCGAAAAAAAAGAAAAAAAAGAAAGGCCATATACAAAAAAGGCCAAATAAAAAAAGATAAAAGGGACAATGCTATTACCCTTTTTCCACACTTGTGCTTCAAAGTAGCACCATGATCTTCATGATAGAGAGTCTCTTATATTGTCACTTTCATATACTAGTGGGAATTTTTCATTATAGAACTTGGCTTGTATATTCCAACAATGGGCTTCCTCAAATGCTTGATACGTCTCCAACATATCTACTCCCTCCGTCCGGAAATACTTGTCATCAAAATGAATAAAAGGAGATGTATCTAGATGTATTTTAGTTCTAGATACATCCCTTTTTGTTCATTTGGATGACAAGTATTTTCAGACGGAGGGAGTATAATTTTTTATTGTTCCATGCTATTATATTATCCGTTTTGGATGTTGAATGGGCTTTAATATACCTTTTTATATTATTTTTGGACTAACCTATTAACCGAAGGCCCAGTGCGAATTGCTGTTTTTTTGCCTATTTCAGTGTTTCGCAGAAAAGGAATATCAAAAGGAATCCAAACGGAATGAAACCATCGCGAGGATCTTTTTTGGAATAAACGCAATCCAGGAGACTTGGAGTGGACGTCAAGGAAGCAATGAGGCGGCCATGAGGCAGTAGGGCGCGCCAGTGGGGGGGTAGGCACGCCCCACCCTCAGGCCCCTCGTAGCTCCACCGACCTACTTCTTTCGCCTATATATACTCTTATACCCTGAAAACATCCAGGGGAGCCACAAAAAACCACTTTTCCACCGCCGCAACCTTCTGTACCCGTGAGATCCCATCTTGGGGCCTTTTCCGGCGATCTGCGGGAGGGGGATTCGATCATGGAGGGCTTCCACATCAACACCATAGCCTCTCCGATGATGTGTGAGTAGTTTACCACAGACCTTCGGGTCCATCGTTATTAGCTAGATGGCTTCTTCTCTCTCTTTGGATCTCAATACAAAGTTCTCCTCGATCTTCTCGGAGATATATTGGATGTAATTATTTTTGCGTTGTGTTTGTCGAGATCCGATGAATTGTGGGCTTATGATCAAGATTATCTATGAACAATATTTGATTCTTCTCTGAATTCTTATATGCATGATTTAATATCTTTGCAAGTCTCTTTGAATTATCAGTTTAGTTTGGCCTACTAGATTGATCTTTCTTGCAATGGGAGAAGTGCTTAGCTTTGGGTTCAATCTTGCGGTTCTCGATCCCAGTGACAGAAAGGGATAAAAAGATGGGGTTTATATCATATTGCTTGAGTTTATCCCTCTACATCATGTCATCTTGCCTAATGCGTTACTCTATTCTTCTGAACTTAATACTCTAGAATCATGCTGGATAGCGGTCGATGTGTGGAGTAATAGTAGTAGATGCAGAATCGTTTCGGTCTACTTGTCACGGACGTGATGCCTATGTTCATGATCATGCCTAGATATTCTCATAACTATGCGCTTTTCTATCAATTGCTCGGCAGTAATTTGTTCACCCACCGTAATATATGCTATCTTGAGAGAAGCCACTAGTGAAACCTATGGCCCCCGGGTCTACTTTACATCATATAAGTTTCCGATCTATAATTCTAGTTTATTATTTGCAATCTTTATTTTCCAATCTATACAAGAAAAATACCAAAAATATTTATCTTATTATCTTTATCAGATCTCACTTTTGCAAGTGGCCGTGAAGGGATTGACAACCCCTTTATCGTGTTGGTTGTGTGACGCCCCTGATTCAATCGTACACTAATCATACACGCAAACGTGTACGATCAAGATCAGGGACTCACGGGAAGATATCACAAAACAACTCTAAAAATAAAATAAGTCATACAAGCATCATAATACAAGCCAGGGGCCTCAAGGACTCGAATACAAGTGCTCGATCATAAACGAGTCAGCGGAAGCAACAATATCTGAGTACAGACATAAGTTAAACAAGTTTGCCTTAAGAGGGCTAGCACAAACTGGGATACATATCAAAAGAGGCGTAGGCCTCCTGCCTGGGATCCTCCTAACTACTCCTGGTCGTCATCAACGGGTTGCACGTAGTAGTAGGCACCTCCGGTGTAGTAATCGTCATCGACGGTGGCGTCTGACTCCTGGGCTCCATCGTCTGGTCGCAGCAACCGGGTAAAGAAAGGGGGAAAAGGGGGAACAAGGCAACCGTGAGTACTCATCCAAAGTACTCGCAAGCAAGGAGCTATACTACATATGCATGGATATGTGTGTAAAGGGCCATATCAGTGGGTGAATCAGAGAATGCCGTAATAAGAGGGGGATAGCTAATCCCGCCGAAGACTACGCTCGGCAGCCTCCGCCTTGCGGCATGTAGAAGAGAGTAGATCGAAGTCCTCCAAGTAGCATCGCATAGCATAATCCCGGCGATCCCTCCTCGTAACTCCCCGAGAGAGAGCGACCACCGGGTTATATCCGCACTTGGAAGGGTGTGTTTTATTAAGTATCCGGTTCTAGTTGTCATAAGGTCAAGGTACAAATCCAAGTCGTCACATCAAGATCACGGCTATTCGAATAGATTAACTTCACTGCAGGGTGCACCACATAACCCAACACGCTTGATCCCATTTGGCGGACACACTTTCTGGGTCATGCCCGATCATGAAGATCAACACGCCGCAGCCCCACCTAGGCTCAACAGAGAGGTCAAGACGGTTCAAAACCTAAGCGCAGGGTCTGGGCCCATCGCCCTTAGCACACCTGCATGTTGCGTGGGCGGCCGAAAGCAGAACTAGCCCCCTTAATACAAGAGCAGGCTTACGTTCCAATCCGGCGCGCGCCGCTCAGTCGCTGACGTCATGAAGTGCTTCGGCTGATACCACGACGTCGGGATACCCATAACTAGTCCTGCATAGATGGTTAGTGCGTGTAGACCAAATGGCCAGACTCAGATCAAACACCAAGATCTCGTTAAGCGTGTTAAGTATCCATGAACGCCGACGAGGCCAGGCCCACCTCTCTCCTAGGTGGTCTCAACCTGCCTGTCGCCTCCGCCATTAAAGTAACGATGGGGGCCGTCGGGAACCCAGGCCCACCTCTACTGGGATGGATCCACCGTCCCTTTCAAATTTCATCTCCTAACAAAGATATCAAGGTAATGTAACAAAGGTAAAGTATATAGTATATGCCCGTGATCACCTCCGAAGTGATCACAGCCCAAAGAGTATAGCATGGCGCATTTGGACAAGAGTGTAGGGTCACCGATGGAACACTAGCATCCTATACTAAGCGAGGATAGCGGTAAAGGTAACAATGAGTAGTAAGGACAAAGGCTATGCAAAGACATAGGATTAATCGAAAGTAGTAACATGCTACACTACTCTAATGCAAGCGATAGAGAAGAGTAGGCGATATCCGGTGATCAAGGGGGCTTGCTGGTTGCTCGAGACAAGAAGGAGGGGTCGTCGGTGACGTAGTCGACCACGCTGTGGGCATCAAAGATCGCCACGGGTCTACCAAGAGAAGAGGGGAGAAACAGTAAATACATAGCAAGCAAGTGCATAACAGGACATCGTGCAGAGCTAGACGTGTTCTAACGCTGTAAGAGGTGATACCGGTGAAGGGAAACATCCGGGAAAGTATCGGTGTTACGTGTTTCGGACGATTGAACCGGAGGTGAAATGTTGCAGATTCACTATGCTAGGGACACGTGGCGCATTTAACGAGCAGGCTGCGTGATCCGGATTCGTCTCGCTGCTCGAGCAACTTTCATGTACAAAGTTTTCCCATCCGAGCTACGGTTTATTTTATATTAATTTTAAAATATTTAAATCATTTTTAGGATTTCTTTAATTATTTTAAATCAACATTATCCGAAATAGTGTTTGCTGATGTCAGCATGACACGAAGTCAACTTTGACCATTGACCGGTCAAACTGACAGGTGGGCCCGTTCGTCATTGTCTTAGACTAACTAAGCTGGTTTAATTAGTTTAATTAAGTAATTATGTTAATTTAACAGATTTAATTAAGTTAATTAATTATCTAATTAATTAAATAATATTTTTCTAATTAATTTTCTATTTTTTTATGGGGGCGTGGGGCCCATAAGTCATAGGCTCTGGGGGAGCCTAGCGGGCATCGGGGATCTGGCCGAGGCGCCCGGCCTGCTTGGGCGCCTGCCCAAGCCCGGAGGCGCTGGCGCCGCTGCAATGAGGTGGGCGGAACGCGACGGAAGCGACAATGGTGCGGCGCAGACGGGCGGCAGCGCCTGGAGGAGAGCGGAGGTGCATGGACACGGACATGGCGGTGGGGCAGCAACATGCGTTGTGGATCGAGGTCGATGCTAGGCGGAAACGGAGGGGGCGCTCACCAAGGGAGCTCACGGAGGCTCGTTGGACGGGTTAGTAGCAGCAGAGGCGATGGATTCGCCGGGAAGGCGCCGGCGACCGAGGAAGAAGACGGGGTCGATCCCGGAGCTTGGCGGCGTCCCAGCTTGAGCTCGATGGTGCAGACGAAGTAGGCGAGCATGGAGGTTCTCCTGGACAGCAACTCGGGCGTCGGGGAGCTCGGTTATGCGTCTTGAGCGAAGTTTAGCCATGGCGGCGGCGGCAGGGGGTTCTCGAGGCGATGACGGCGAAGGGCTGGCGCAGGCGTCGAAGCGACGTTGGGCGACGGCGGAGGTGGCGATGACGGCGGCGGCCGGTGGTGTTGCAGGTGCGGCGTGGGGATGACGAAGAAGCTGCAAGGCGGAGGCGGTAGTCCTCGGGCGCGGGCGTGCTTGCCGAGGCCGCGAGGAAGAGATGGGGACGGGGTACGGCGATGGATGACGACGAGGTCGAGGCGACGAGGGGCTCCTGCGAGGTCGTCGGCAGAATGCGCGAGGCCGGGGGGGGGGGGTAGGAGGCGCACGGGATGGCGACGGCCCGATCCCGATCTGGATCGGGTGAGGGGCAGAGGAAGGACACGAGGGAGAGGGGGATCGTGGGGGGTGTGCGCTAGGGTTTGGGTATAGGAGTGGGGTTATCCGGCCGGGGTGGGCCGATTGGGCCGCGTGGGTGTGACTAGGCCAAGAGGCCCAAATGAGCGCTTTTACTCCCTTTTGTTTTGGTTTTGAATTTTCCCTTGTATGTATTTTTCCTTTACTATTTTCATTTAGTTCCTAATTATCTTAGTATTAATAGAATACCAAAGTGGCACCTAAATTGATGTTACAACTTATGTCACAACCACAAAAGGTTTCAACCCAAAATAATTTAGTTTAGTAATTTTCAAAACATAAAAGGCATTTAATTAATGGTTTTAGCTAATGATTTAATTAGTTTAGTGCATTTAAACATTTGGTAAAGAGTTGGTTTCTCCACCAATATTACTTATGAACTATTTGGCTCACTCCTAACATTTTAGTTTTAATATTTGAAATCTTTTATTGTTTGCTTGATTATGAATTTGAATTGAATCGGTTTGAACTAACGCTAGATTAGCCACGATGTCGAGGTGACGTGGCATCATTAGCAGAGGGTTACTGTGGCTTAATTATTCGGGAGTCACAATTCTCCTCTACTACAAGAAATCTCGTCCCGAGATTTAAGAGAGGTCTAAGGGGGAAACGTTTGGTTACGAAATTCTAACGAATCTTCTGGTCTTGGTTGCTCCTCTCAAAGTGGTCGATCCATTATATTTATGTCTTCATTTTTCTGCTTCAGGTCATCAAGATGAAGTCGACATCCTTTCTTTGGGGGTTCCATCGTACTTACGAAAGAATAAGGGGGTTATTCCGGGATAACGAACCTCTACAAGGTTGACTATCTGGTCGATAACATCGAGGAAGGTGGCGGAAAGTAACTCTCGAATTGAAACTTAAGTAAATATCGAGAGCAAGTAATGAGGTTTCATGGGAAGTTTCGAGCGGGCAGGCAATCGTTCGATGCCTGAAACGAAGTGTTGAAGGGGTTTAGAGCAATGTGAATAAGCATTGCATCAGATACCAGAATAGATCACTGGGCAGGTGGCCCGTGAATTACTTACAAAGTCAAGTGCGAGGAATAACTTTGACAACAGGGTGTATAGGGGAGTCAGGTTTCGATCCTGTGGAACTGTGGGTTATGGGCCCACCATGTGGGTTAAAGGTAGGAAGGGGGGCTGACATCTTGCACGGTCACAATAGCAAGGCATGCCAGAGGGTAGCCTGTTAGTTATGTCGGCAACAACATCGATACCAAGGGCGAGGGACGAAGAGAACCATTTTCCTGCTCGTTGAACGAGGCGGACCATTAGGCAAAGTTCTCGTCCATCGTTGGATACCAGAATGTCATCAACAATAGTAACAGGGTCTTACTGACAGAGTTATACACCGAGGTATTTACATAAGCAGAAGAATATTACTGCTTAGATCATATAGATCACCAGAAAGGTTAAACAAAACAATGGAAAGGAAAAGGTGATCATCAGATT